>OY992879.1:16417095-16607095 GCA_963921405.1 Cepaea hortensis | reverse complement strand
AGTGGTAGTAGTAGCAGTAGTAGTAGTAGTAGTAGTAGTTGTAGTAGTAGAAGTAGTAGTAGTAGTAGTAGTAGTAGTAGTAGTAGTAGTAGTAATAGTAGTAGTAGTAGTAGTAGTAGTAGTAGTAGTAGTAGTAGTAGTAGTAGTAGTAGTAGTAGTAGTTGTAGTAGTAGTAGTAGAAGTAGTAGTAGTAGTAGTAGTAGTAGTAGTAGTAGTAGTAGTAGTAGTAGTAGCAGCAGCAATAGTAGTGGTGGTGGTAGTAGTAGTAGTAGTAGTAGTAGTAGTAGTAGTAGTAGTAGTAGTAGTAGTAGTATCAGTGGTAGTGGTAGTAGTAGTAGTAGCAGCAGCAGCAGCAGTAGCAGTAGTAGTAGTAGTAGTAGTAGTAGTAGTAGTAGTAGTAGTAGTAGTAGTAGTAGTAGTAGTAGTAGTAGTAGTAGTAGTAGTAGTAGTAGTAGTAGTAGTAGTAGTATTAGTAGAAAAAAAAGACGAAGGAGGAAAGGAGAATAAGGATAGGAAGAAAACACTGCATTTTGAGCTCGCCACTCATTGTGAAGAAATGTGTTTGGTTTTGGGCCTCTTGAACGTGGAAGCCCTTAGTGCTCAATGTTTGTTAATTTCCTGGATTGGCTACAACCACGAAGAGGCTGAAACAGCCCTCTCTATTGCTCTGACTATGGTCACTAGGAGGCTGAAACAGTGCCTCCCTTTATTGTCCAAACTACACTTTCAACGGAATTATACTCCCCTCAAGGGAAGACAATCCCCTTGAAGAAACCGAAGTAAGGGAGACAAATCCGCATAACAGTTCATCTGGAATAATTTGCCCAATTAAGTCGAGTTTCGTTGAATCTTCTTAACTGTTGGTTCTTATCCTCCGTGGCAAAATATTTCATCTTGCAAACAGGGGTTTGTTGTACATCGGGTTGACAAAAGTCCCCGAATAAATGAGACGATGGTCGCAGGTAGAAGAGACAAGCGGAGAAAAGAGGTTTCCTAGAATGTAGCTTCTTCCAAGAGAAAGTAATGAGGGTGGGTGTAATGGGGTTTCTGAAATGTAAGGTATACATACTAATTGGTGAACCTTTTGAGGTCACTAAGACAGTTTACAAATAAACACACATATATTGTTTGACCATCATAGAAGTAAAAGAAATAAGTAGAGAATAGAAGACGTACAAGACAACATGACAAGACAACATAACAATTGAAAGCTACAATTACCTACCGTGATTCGAACCTTTTATCTCCAAAAGATGACAGCGCCTCGCTGCAGGAACAATTGTATTTCTACGCATGACCAACTATGTGTACTGTTGTTCTTCTATTTCTATGAATGCCAAACAATACATATGGGTTTTATATGAGGAATGTTGTAGAACGAAGAAGGTGAAAAGCCAGTTAATGAGAAGTTAATCGATAGAAATCTGATGACAGAAAAGGTATGGATAACATTAGTGGAGCATAGCGGTAAGGCTGTGGAGATTTAAAGCTGTGGTATAAAATAACACAAAGTAATGCTGCTTTACAGAATACTGTTAAGGAAAACACAGGACGTTGCGGCGACTAGGCTTCATCAGCAAACAAATACAAGAAAACAGAACATACAACGTATAAACACGAGGAAGATACTACAGTGACTACAGTAAGGTATTATAACCGAATAAGAAGAATTATGGGGAGCAGGTAGCCGGGTGATTGAGAACGCAGTGGTCTCCTTCGGGAATCCGGGTTCCAATCCTCGGTAAGGTGTGGATTTTTTTCTGTCGGGGGCAAAAAGAAAATCCTAACCTGCACAGTTCGCGGCGACTGCACTAGCCATGCGGCCTTAATTCCTCAGGTTAAGAACCCCCCCCCCCCCCCCATCCCCTGCCCTACACTGCAAAGTATTATAGGCATTAGATGACAGGTTTTTTTCTTGTTCTGACAGACAGAGAAGAATGATAAGATGAAAGCAATTAGAACCAACAAAAGTAAATGGGAACAAAATATGTTACTTATCTCAGAATCCCAAGCTGTGAAAGGCATTTTCTTTTTCATTGTTCTGAAACAGCAGCAATATAATGCTTGGGTTGACTGCGACGTACTGCAAGGCACTAGCAACATTTATTCGGTTCAAGAGAGCAATTTATTTGGAGACCTCCGGGGGTCATCGCTGGAGCTACGGAGTTTCAGCGGAAAGATAACCCAACCATATGGTACAGAACAGAACCTGATACAATGCTATGGCTCCCCTCACCTTTACACTCTGTGACATGTGCAGAGAATACATCGACCTGACCCCTGGCAAGGCCGTTACTTGGTGCCCCCGTGACATGTGCAGAGAATACATCGACCTGACCCCTGGCAAGGCCGTTACTTGGTGCCCCCGTGACATGTGCAGAGAATACAGCGACCTGACCCCTGGCACGGCCGTTACTTGGTGCCCCCGTGACATGTGCAGAGAATACATCGACCTGACCCTTGGCAAGGCCGTTACTTGGTGCCCCCGTGACATGTGCAGAGAATACAGCGACCTGACCCCTGGCAAGGCCGTTACTTGGTGCCCCAGTGACATGTGCAGAGAATACATCGACCTGACCCCTGGCAAGGCCGTTACTTGGTGCCCCCGTGACATGTGCAGAGAATACATCGACCTGACCCCTGGCACGGCCGTTACTTGGTGCCCCCGTGACATGTGCAGAGAATACAGCGACCTGACCCCTGGCACGGCCGTTACTTGGTGCCCCCGTGACATGTGCAGAGAATACAGCAACCTGACTCCTGGCAAGGCCGTTACTTGGTGCCCCCGTGACATGTGCAGAGAATACAGCGACCTGACCCCTGGCACGGCCGTTACTTGGTGCCCCCGTGACATGTGCAGAGAATACAGCAACCTGATCCCAGGCAAGGCCGTTACTCAGTGCTTCCGTGACATGGGTGCATCGCACAGAGCCGGAGCACATTCTATCCACATCATCCATGTTGGAGAGACTGCTGCCAACTGTGTAGGAGACCCAGTACATTGTATTTACATTCGTCTATCATTCACGTTTGTCCGTTTGTGAACTGTCCCAGTTAAAGTTAGTTGCGTGTCCTTTACAGGACGTAGAAGTCAACCCGAGCATTGTTTGGCTGTTCGTGATACCTGGGCAAGTTTAAGTTCAGTAGTTTGCCATTGCTTTCTTAATGGCTGGCACCCATACCATTTCATTAAAAAAAACGACACTGCTGTGTTTCGAACAAAGGTATACGGGGTTACGAGCTGCGCCCGTAAATTCCCTTTGTCCCGAGCCCATCTAATCAGGTCTTCCCTACAGAGTTCGACCTTGACACTTAATTCATCATCATTATCATGTGCCATGCTGATAAGTGTGGGCGGTTACGGTTCTCTATGATAAACGACCACATGAGCGTGTGTTCATGTCACGAATTATTCTTTTGCACTCAGTCGGTTGCTGACGGTCTGCAGTCACCTGGTTTGCATGGCTAACCCTGCAGCGCCCGGCTGCTCCTATGGAGCACCAATTTATGTCGTTTCTTTGATTTTCTGTGAGTTCCTGTGAACTGGCGAATCGAGGGTAGTCTGCCATTGTCTTCCTTCCTGGTAGTGATCAGACTGATCGGTGACGGTGGCCAATGTCTCCATATACAGATCCCCCACCTACCGATGTGAAACATGAAACCATAACCTACAACTATCTGTCGGCTGCTCTTCAGCTCCATACACCACCTGTGCAAATGATTTCAAGTAACCCTAGTCGGGGAGAGTGGGGAGAAAGAGCTAAAGGGGTACTCCACCTTGCTCAAGGGTGTTCGTAGGCAGGGGAGGGAAGGAGGCACCTTCTATTTTGATAGGGCATTCCCACTCCTTTAATTAGCCTCCCTTTACCAACTACGTCACTTCCTGATTGGATTGCCTTTTCTAGAAACTCAGCTCTGTATTCTTGTTTTTTTTTCTCTGTTTGTTGTTGTTGTTATTTATCTGTGTTATATATGTTAAAACAACTGTGTGAGGCAGCCGAAAAGGCCTACTGCTGGCTATGGAGTTGTCGGAACCTGACGTGGGACGTGTCTCGAAACTAGTATGGTTAGAAGCGGTAACTGCAGAATTATCAACAATCTCTCAACCAAGACCCCGAACTTGCAACGTCTCGTGTCAGATCTTTAGCCCTTCCATTCCTTCCCTTCCATGAAATTGGGGGATGTGTGGGTGGGTGCTAGTTTTGTGTGTGGGTGGGTGCGTGATGTGTGGCTTAGCGGGCATATGTGTGGGTGGGTGGGGGATGTGTGTTTGACTGGGTGGTTGGGGGTCTGTGCGTGTGTGGTGGAGGATATGTGGGTGGGTGAGTGTTGATGGGTTATGGGATGAGTGGAGGATGTGTGTGCGGGGTGGGGAGATGTGTGTAGGTGGGGGATGTGTGGGTGAGTAATTGATGGGCGGGTGAATGTGTGCGTGGGTGTGGGATGCGTGTGTGTGGAGTGTGTGGTGGGTGGGAGATTATGTGTGTTTGGCGTGATGTGTGTAGGTGGGGGTGTGGGATGTGAGGGTGGGGGTGGGTGGATGGGTGGGGGTTTGTATGTGTGCCTGGGTGTGTGTGTGTGATTGGGTGGGGATGTGTGGGTGGATGGGGGATGGATAGGTGGTTGGGGTATGTGTCTCATAACATGGCAATAAGCATTGTTTATGTTTACAACATTCTTTCGACAATGTTTTTTTCCTTATGTGAATGTAATGTGCATTATTGATGAACGAAAGATGAGTGACTGGAAGGGCCGAATGTAAGACGGGCCTGCGTGCCCAATTTGTAACCCTTTGAAAATATAGTCCGTTCGTTGGTTCGTTCGTTCCCCCGAGCGTAAGTGATGAATATGAGTGCAGTCAAACCATGCAAATGTCGGCCGAAGTCCAACCTCCATAACATAGCGGTAATCGTCCGTAAGTCGCACTCACTCAGCTGCAGAGACCAAGAGGTGGGTCCAGAAACGTAAAGGAAGAACCGGCTTCCTAGTGGAGTGCGGCGCCGTGAACGGAGCACGAGGAAGGAACACGACAACGGAGACTAATGGAGGCGATTGAGACCGTGGCTGGAGAAGAAGCTGGCTCCCCAAGACCACACGCGCAAAGGGGCAAGCACAGGAGGACGGACTCTCCTCGCCGAAGGAGGGGAGGCTTGAGAATGGACATGGTATCAGCGAAGGGACAAGCACAACAACAGGGACAACGAATGTCGAATGTCTCCACGGCAGGGATGTGACGCCCGGAGTCATGAGCCGAACGGAACCGCCCCAGAGAGTGTTAGGAGTTTAATGGTTCGAAACACTTTTCTTTTTCTTTTTTGTTTGTTTGTTTGTTTGTTTGTTTGTTTGTTTTTTTTTTTTTTTTTTTTTTTTGGGGGGGGGGGGGGGGGAGGTGTCCGTGGCGGAGCTTTTATCTCTCTTTGTTCTGTTTTTCTTGTTCGTTGATAACGACTTTTTTTTTTTCGATATCGCCTGACTCTGTATGTCTTTCCTTCTCGTCGAGCTCCAAAATAATAGATTAACACATTGTGTTTTATTTAGATGCCAGTTTGAAAACTCGCAAAAGTCTGGCGGCCGTGAGAATAATGGCGGCTGGCAACGGCCAACAGCTTCCGTGTGTTCTTTTCTGGCAAGCACTAGATCGACCATGGAATACGTCTTGTCCATCCTCGTAACTAGCATGTTGCAAATTGTGAGGCTGGAGAGAAAACAAAATGCCTTTTATGTTGATGTTTCCCTGTTGTTTCACCGCTTGTCTCTGAGTCTCTCTCCCCCCTCTTTCCCCTTCTCGTTCTTCTTTTTCTCCTTATCTCAGTCACTTCCTTTCTCACTCTATCTTCATATCTCTTCTTACACTCTCTTTCCCTCTCTTTAATTCGCTACCTCTCCGCCAATCTTATCTCTACCTCCCTTCCGTGTTCTCTCTCTCTCTCTCTCTCTCTCCCTCTCTCTCTCTCTCTCTCTCTCAACTTGCTCGTCCTCTCTATGTATCCATTGCTCTTCATAGTTGTACGGTTCTCTCACCCAACCGTTCTTCTTCTTCTTCTTCGTTCATCCGGAGTTTTTTTTCGGACGTGATTGCGTTGTGCCTGTCCACAGCAGAGCTGCGTTCTTGCGCCGTTAGGCCGACACATCCGACTTCTGCGGGCATTTGTTGACCGGGTTAACCTTCCCGGGGGTTTCTTAGGACGTTTGGCTCTCACTGTTGTGGTGTTATCCCCCATCCCAGCTGGCCCATATAGAACAGCCAAAGACATCCTGGTCAGCCCTCAAGGGAAGGCAGGGGCAGACCATGGGCATTCCCCGCCATCCAAGGAGGCTTCCATACTTGCAGAGCCAACACACAGCGCTCTGGTACTGGGCTCACCCAAGGAATCGTCACGTCCTGCACATGGCTGCTTAGCCTCACTTCCGTATATTGGGCCTTCCATTCACCATAGGCTGTACTCCCGGAAACCAGAAGTATGCAGTCTGCAGATGACATCCACACAGTGAGCTTTCGATTCGGACTTTCCACATAATGGATTTGCTATCCAAGCAATATTCCATTTCGTGCCACTAGGACACTTTTTCCACCTTTTATGAAGCCAACAGAGTGTGCTTTCGATTCGGACTTTCCACATAATGGATTTGCTATCCAAGCAATATTCCATTTCGTGCCACTGGGACACTTTTTCCACCTTTTATGAAGCCCACACAGTGAGCTTTTGGTTCGGACTTTCCACGTAATGGATTTGCTATCCAAGCAATATTCCATTTCATGCCTCTGGGGCGCTTTTGTAACCGACATACCTGTGGTATGAAGTGCGGCAGTCTAAATACTTCTTCATGCACCTTTAAATGTCAACCTGAATGTAGTTAAAGTAAGCTGCAGTCAACTTGAGCTTGTTGATATCTCCATAGAGCTTGTCCTCAAATGAAGCAGGTGTGGGCCAAAATATCTTTCTCTGTTCTGCATATATTGGGCACTCCTGCAGCAAATGTTTAGCTGTCATTTTACCAGTTCCACAATTGCATTCATCGGTATCTCCTATCTTTAGTTTATTGAACAAGTGGTATTTCAGCCTGTTATGTCCTGTGCGGAGTCTGAAGATTGCTACTTGTTCTCTTCGGTCGAGTTTGTAATATGCATCATCCTTCTGGTGACCTGAATGCTCTGATTCCCATTTGGTTCTATAAGTGCTTTTTATCAACCTCTTTACCTCGTTATAGGTTATGTCTATGTCAGGCTGTGGTAGTCGTCCGCCCTCTTTTGCCAGTCTGTCAGCCTCTTCATTTCCAGGTATACTGCAATGTGATGGTATCCACTGTATTACAACTTTTTTGGATTTCTGGCATAGACCATGGAGTGCTGCTCTTAGGTCAGCTATTTCTGTGCTGTAATTGCTCTTCAGTATTGAGACAGCTGACTTTGCATCTGTAAAGATAGCTATTTGCGTCTCTTTATTTTCCTCCATCAAGAGCATTTCTGCTGCAGTTTTCAGAGCCTCTACCTCCGCTTTGAAGTTACTTGAAAACTTTCCAGTTGCCACTGAATGTGTTTTTTTTACTCCATTTTTTAAATTTAGGAGAATTCCTCCTCCTCCATTCTCTACTGAATTTTTGGCTGATCCATCTGTATATGCAGGGGTCCAATTGCTGCTTGGGTAATGTTTTTTTATGTAGTTTAGGGTTATTTCTCTTCTTTCGGTTTCATGCTGAGTGTTCTTTTTCTCAATACCAGGAATGTTTTCTATCATCTCAGGCAGTAGCTGCTGTCTCCAAGCTGGGAACTTGTCTGCATTGTAAATGGGTTTGACTGTTCATATGTTAAGTATGGGATCTGCCCTAATCTTTCGTTTTGCAGTTTCTACAAAGTTGCTACGCTTCAGTCTTCCCTTTCCAAAACCACTAAACCTTTTATACATAGGGTGGTCTGTCAATCTTCTAAATTTTTCAGCTTGTTGCTGGGCTCTGCTATCTCTTCTATCCTGCATTGGTTGTAAACAAGTGATCTTTTCTAGTTCATTAATAGGCGTTGTCTTCAGGCTTCCAGTTATGATTCGCATTCCTTGATTTTGGACTCTGCTTATTTTGTTAAAGTTTGACTTAGCTGCTGTTGCCCAAGCTGCAATGCCATATTCCAGTACTGGCCTCACCCGTCCAGTATATAACTTCTTGAGAACTTTCTCATCTGATCCCCACGTTGTACCAGCAAGCTTTTTCATGATTGCCATTCTTTGCCTTGCTCTTGTTCGATTTTTCTCAACCTGTGTCTTCCACGTCAGGCGACGATCAAAGGTGACTCCTAGATAGTTTGGATTTTCTTCATGGCGCAATATTTTTCCATTCAATACCAGCTTAGGTTGCTGAGTTTTAGTTGAGAGGGAGAACACTGTGCATGTTGTTTTCTCCTCACTTATCTTCAATAGCCATGATTTTGACCAGTCCTCTAGTACTAATAGGGCTTGCTGTATTCTGCTGTTAGCTGTACTAATATATTCTTCAGATGTCCATATGGCTAGGTCATCTGCAAAGGATGATGTGTGTACTCTGGCTGGAAAATTGTCTGTGATGTCATTTATATATGCTAGGAATAATGTTGGTGAAAGAACTCCTCCTTGGGGGACACCTTGCTCCAACAGCATCATTTTGCTGGTTTGTCCTTGTACTTTTGTCCTGGCAGTTCTGTTCTCAAGGTAGTGGCTGATCCAATTGTACATTTTCCCACAAACATGCATTTTTTGCAGTTTTACTTTCAGTCCTTCCTTCCATACTTTATCAAATGCTTTTTCTAAATCTATCCAGACCGCTAGTGTGTGCTTTTTCTCTTGGAAGGCATCCTCTATTTCCTGAGCTATATAGGTTATTTGATCTTCAGTGGATCTGTACTTTCTGAATCCTGCTTGGTGAGGTGTTAAGAGTTGGTTTTCTTCCAGATGCCATGTTAGCCTGCCATTGATAATGCGTTCCATTAATTTTCCTACACAGCTAAGAAGACTGATAGGTCGATAGCCATTTGGTTCTTCCAGGTCTTTTCCTTTCTTTGGGACTGGTATTAGTATAGCTTCCTTCCATGCCTGTGGGACTATTCCCCTCTTCCAGCTGTAATTTAGGACTGCTAGTAGTTTCTTTTTTGCCTTAGTGCCTAGTCCTATTAGCATTTCATTTGTGATTCCATCCTTTCCTGGTGATGTCTTCTTTTTTAGGGTATTCATTGCCTGTTCCATTTCTTCCATTGTTAGATTTGCCATCATATATTCTGCTGCTGTCTCTGTATATCTATGATGTATCTGTTTATCTTTGATTGCTTTCTTCTGTTCGGCTGTAATATCAATGTGGTTTGCATTGGCATAGTGTTCCATTAGTGCATTTGCAGCCTTTTTTCCTGTAAGCAAGGCATTTCCTTGTTTAATTGTTATTTGTTTGTTTCTAGGTCCTTAATTGTTCATGGCTTTCACTAGTTTCCATAGTTTGTTTCCATCCCTGTCAAAATTCAGGTTTTCTGTTTTTTTCCCCCAACAATCTCTTGTTGTTTCATTTACTGTTCTTTTATATTTTGCTGAGATGGCTTTGAGAGAGATGTTCGCTTCAGTTGTTTGTTATCTCTCTGCGGTCTTCCTAGCATCTTCAACTTTGTCCTCCAAAATTTGTAGTTCCTCAGTCCAGTATGGTTTGTAATTTTTCCTCGCTCCTCTTGGAATAGACTCAGTGGCCGCCTGTATTATTGCTCTGTTTAGACTTTCCACCATTTGCTTCATGTTGCCATATCGTGTATTTATGTTTTCACAATATTTGTCTGTTAGTATGGAAAATCTGTCCCAATGTGCTCGTTTGTAATTCCAGCGAGGCAAAGGCTTTTGCTCCTGTGGAACATACTCCATATTTATTACAAGCTTGATTGGTCTGTGGTCACTACCTGCTAATTGGTCAAGCACATGGCGATCGATTTTGTGGAGGATGTCTCCTGTGCAGAAAGCTAAGTCTGGAGTAGAAGTGGTAATCCATCTTCTGGAGTAGAAGCTCGGTGTGTCATCCGCTTTGTTGAGTAGATGGAGATTTGAGTCTCATCTCCTCTTTTGTCAGTATCTGGGTATCCCCATCTTTCTGAGCGGCTATTAAAGTCTCCGACAACAATGCAATTTGTGTCAGTTATTTCCATGTTTGAGAGTGTAAGATCCTTATTTGCCGGGCTATACAGATTGTAAATTCTTATTTTCATGTCCTTTATCATTATATCAACACCTATAATTTCCGTTTGGTTGTCAGAGATCACAGATACTTCGCTGCAAGGTATTGTATTTCGTGTAAGTATTACAACTCCTCCTTTGTGTCCTTCGCGGTCAAAACGTGTGGCCTGATATCCCTCGACTGAAAATGTGCGATTGGCGTTGAGGTGTGTCTCTTGAATGCATGCCACATCTAATCTATCTTTATGAAGACGCTGTGTTAGGGAGGCTTTCTTGTTATAAACTCCTTCGGCATTCCATTGTAGTATGTTGAGAGTCCGGGGTGTTTGGTCAATAGCTCTTAACCTACTCCTCTGTGCCTTGACTCCACAGCACAGGGGAAGGTGACCACCAGTAGTCATGGGTGGACCCCCTCGAGGCAGGGGGCCCGGCACTATCACCGCCTGATGGGACTTCACGGGATTAGCACCATAACGATTAATTTTCATCTGTGGCATCATGAAATGATAAAGTTACGTTGCACTTCTTTGTCAAGCCTGTGGCTCAGTACATCCGATTTCGACAAGCATTTTTCGGGATGCTTTCCCTAGCCTTTGACTGTCCCCAGTCTACCTACAAGGCAGCAGGTTTGTGCGTCACTTCGTCTGGTCCCTCTCCCTTGACCTGTTCGACATGGGTGACCCTACCAGTAGCTGTGCTACCGTCGGCATAGCTCTTGGGGTCATTGGAACGCTCAAGCCCCTCTACCTCGTCAAGGTGGACGCACGGCAGAGGGGACCCAACCGTTCTATCTCTCGCACTCTTTCTCTCCCACTGTCTCTCTAGCTCATCATTTCTGCTTCTCCGTCGCTTTTCTCTTCACCACTTTTCCTCTCTATTACCCTACCGCTCTCTTTCTCGCTCTCTCTCTCTCTCTCTCTCTCTCTCTCTCTCTCTCTCGCTCTCTCTCTCCTGTCCTCTCTCTGTCTCTCTCTTCATCTCTCTCATGTCCTCTCTCTCCCGCATTCTCTCACCCTCACCCCTCTCTCTGCCAACCTTCGTTCTCTCCTCCTCTCTCCCTCTCTCACACTCCCTCTCCTTGTCTCCCTCCCTCCCTACCTCTCCCCGCACCTGTCCTCCTATAATCTTACATCTTGAATTCACCACCATTCTATTCGGCTTAAACCCTTGCCACGCCATGTCCTCTCCCAAAACGAGCCTGTTCCTCACATCCTCCTTAATCTCCTCATCCCCTTACGATTCTCACCAGTCTAATCACCTCCTCGGCTGACTCATTTATCAGTGATACTAAAATTAATCTCTAGAACATTCTCTCCATCCCTCCGTCTCACTGTTTCACTTTACTCAAGTAGTCACAGATCATGCCGGATTTTAGACGGAATCAAGACCAAGTTTCCAACCAAATGGAGAGCTGCCACTTAAAACAAGGGACAGCAAATAGCCACTTAACTTGATTAACACAAATCAAATTCCCAGGAGATGTTTTTCCCGTTTTCGTTAAGGGGGGAAAATATGGCATTTATTTTATTTCGTCTTAGACGCAGAATCCTGATTTCTGATTTCAGAAATTTGAATATATTCAAGAAGTGTTAATTAATTGATTCGCTGATATCTTCGTTTGTTTATTTGGAGATTGATTACTGTTTAAAGCACCGGTTTGGTTAATTTGTTTTTGTTTAATAAACTAAAGATAGGAGATACTGATGAATGTAATTGTGGAACTGGTAAAATGACAGCTAAACATTTGATGCAAAAGAGTGTCAAACTTATGTATGACAGTGAAAACTATGTTGGCCTACACTGGCTCCATTTGAGGGAAAACTTTATGGAGATGTCAAGAAACTTATGTTGACAGTTGCTTTCTGCGGATTTATTCATAGTGACGTCAGAAGATGAACAATGACGAAGAAGGTAACGAAGAAGAAGAAGAAAAGGAAGTAGCGATAACCTAATAGTATTGGCAACAGTAGCAGTAGCCGAAGCAACAACAGTAGCAGTAGTAGTAGTAGTAGTAGTAGTAGCAGCAGCAGCAGCAGCAGCAGCAGCAGCAGCAGCAGCAGCAGCAGCAGCAGCAGCAGCAGCAGTAGTAGTAGTAGAAGTAGTAGTAGTAGTAGTAGTAGTAGTAGTAGTAGTAGTAGTAGTAGTAGTAGTAGTAGTAGTAGTAGTAGTAGTAGTAGTAGCAGTAGTAGTAGTAGTAGCAGTAGAAGGAGCAGCAGCAGCAGCCTTATCAATATTAGTAGTAGTAGTACATAAACCAGTTTTAACATTTGGCTGTGAACTTTCATCTACCGTCTGTAGGACCTTGCGGTGTAGGACAGGGAAGACTTGAGCCTGAGGAGTTAAGGCCGCCTAGGCTAGGGCAGTTGCGACGAACTGTGCAGGTTAGGGTTTTCTTTTAGCGAACGAAAGAAGAAGAAGAAAGGTTTGTTTTGTTTTTTTATTGGCAGAAGAAAAATCAATACCTTTTCGAAGATTCGAACCTGAGAGACAGGCGTTCTATCCACTTGGTCAGACGCTGATAATTAGTAAACAAGCAATATCATAATATCCCTTGAGTTGCCAGGGATGTGGTTTTACACGAAACGATGAAACTTCACTAGGCAGCCAAACTGAATGATCTAAATGTTTTAACTAATTAACTGCTATGAGATGATTCAACGTCAAAAGCGACTTCCCGTATCTCTCTTGGGCTTATTTATCGCTGAAATGTTGCCACGACATTATAATCTCATACAACATGTCTGCTAGCAATTTAACAACTTTCAAGTCATAACTATGACACATCAATAATTCCCATTTTATTTTGGTCCAAACCTACGTTTTGTTTGGCACATAATCTGTTTAAGCAGACCAAGCAAGACACAAGGACAGCTGATCACAAACAACAGAAAGAGGCAGGCATCGTCTTTTGGCCAAACATTCAGGGCAGAAAAGTTGGAACATGTTGTGACAACTGGAAAGATCTGCGGAAAGAGAGAGAGAGAGGAAGTCAGCGAGAGTAGATTAATAATAGTCTTTTGTCAAGGCATGAACAAGTGTCAGAATGCGAATTAATTCAGCGCCAAACAAAAAATAGATTTTGACCAAAATGGCGCCTCATCAAATGAACAAGTATTATAAATTTCCGTTCACTGAACATTGCAATTGTGGAAAGTACACAAAAGAAGAAGGGGTTACGGACGTAGTTCGTAATCTGGGATACGCGTTCAAAACACAACTGCTTTTGATTTGGCAGCAGACCGCCCTGCGTTAATATTTTACGAAATGGTATGGGTGCCGGACGTTCAGAAAGCAATGGCACACTACTGAACGTAAACTTGCCAAAAGATCACCACAGCAAAAATGTGCTGGTTTTCACTGCAAGGTCCTGTAAAGGATATGCAACTAACTTTTTTAACACAAAAGAAAAAAAACACTATGACCCTAGTATGGCGATATATCGTCCTTCTGTACAAAATGGGAGGTCCCATTAGGCGATATATTATCTTTTGGCACTGAATCAGTTAATAAATGCTGTTGGACACCGCAAGCTGTGTAGAAGCGTGATCACCCACGTCAGTCAGCACAGCACTTGATAGGCTCCACACCTCCCATGCTTCAGTCTATAAAGTAAATCAAGACCACGGGACTCAACTTTGACACAAATGCACCGTGAGACTATGATAAATTTCGTTCGTCCTTCACCGATTTCCTGGAATTGGAAAAACAGGGTACAAGGTAGACGCTACTTATATGGACTGGGTATGAGTCCTAAAGTAAGCCCGATCATTGGTTGGGTCAAGTTCTGGCCAAGGGCTTGCTGGAACCCGTCCGGAACTTAGTTGTGACTTGCCCAGAAAATGTCAGCCTGACAGGTCCCTCTTCTAGCCCAGGGGAGGATGTTTCCTTATATAGCCCAATTTCACTCTCTGTACCTCAGGTTAGGCTAGTAAATACATTGTAAATGCTATGACTGTGCTTCTAGATGAAAGGGGGTGCAGATATCAGTGTTGTTTGTGCGTAAATTGTGAGACTGTGAAATCAGAACTTCACCGATTGATTGATTGATTGATTGATTGATTTAGGAACCGACTTTACAGCATTCAGGGCATTCCCATCCTCAGCAGCCAGCGAAGAGTTCCAACACCAATAGTACCAGTAGCAATCTGATTATATGTCCGTCTTGCCTTTCCTATGAGCGTCGAGCGTCGGCCAGATCCCCTCGTCACTCCTTGCTGTTTCATTATTGCCAGACTATGGTGATCCATTTGCTCCTCCGAGGTGTACACGTACTCCCAAAAGGCCGTAACCACGTATGACATAATCACCAACCATCATTTTACAGTGCGTCAATATTTTCACACCACAACAGAGAACGACATACAATTGACCGCACGATTGAGAATCGAACACCAACTTGACACTCGAGATGGACAGATGTCGGCTATTAATAGAAGGTACAGCGTCTTCAACTAGGAAGATTAGTGGAAGGAGCGGGTCACGTGATATAACTCTGACCTGCGAAAGCGTTAATTTCTTCAAAACCGCGCACTTCTTCATCTTCAGCCCTGACAGACAGTCAGAGAGCCATTGTGACCTGTCCTTTACATGAAATAACGGCAGTTTGATCCGAAACCCGAGGTAAGCTTGTGAATCCTCATATCACTGTGATACCCAGATGTGCAGCAGGGGTATCCAGTGTTTGTGCGTCAAAATTAAATGTATTACTTATAAAATAAATCTCTGAAGTGTAAAATTGTCGACTGCAAACTTCTAGCTACACCGAGCCTTTCCCGGGCAAAATTAATAATCTCACACTTTCTCAAAACTGCAAACTCTGAAGGTATTCACTACATCTGTTAGCTTTACTATGTGCATACTACAATAATCTATCACAGAAAACTGTACGAGGTGAGAATTTCAAACGCACTTTGATGCATTTCATCAAAACTGTTTTAAAATGCTTTCTGCAAACACAAGCCAGTTGTGCACACGAACCACCGCCTCGCTTGAAAACGAATCTATTTCTGTCTATTCGCAATCTAAGGAGCTGAGAGAAGGATTATATCTTTCCTTTCCTCTTTACGAATTGAAATAATAGGGTTTGATAGAAAATAATTGTATTTATGTGTCAGATTTTCACTCAGACAAAGCACTTATTAAATGCATTGCTTTAAAAAGGTTACGCTCCACAGACGCCATTTGTGACAGACGGCCTTGTTAATCTGTCCAGACCAAAAGGTAAACAAAACCTCGGTCTATTGCCAACTGTTGATCGCCAACAGAAGGGATATGATGTGCACGGTTAACAGAAGAAGAAGAATAAATTAATATGAAGAAGAAGAGAGGTGGATTAGGAGAGGTACTTTATGTAGCAACCTCTTACTAATGTATTGTTGTCATGATCTTGTATGGATTACATTTTGTAACAAATACACATCAGAAATTCTGTATGTTAGACATGAATAACAATAAAACACTTGATGAGTTAAACTCATATTAACTGATGAAGATGGGGGGACAAGTGGTACAAGCTATGAGAACCCCAGTCAACAGAAGTTAACTCAACACATTACATCACACAGCACTCCACATAACACCACAACAACAGCAGATAAAAAGGAAATGATTTATAAGAAGAAGAAGAAGACAAATAGTTAATTTGGAAGGTACAGATAAACATTTATATACACAATGCATAACCCAATGAGTTGATGAAGATGTTTAATTGTATGTCATTTATAAAAATGCGTCTTATCCTTGTCTTGGTCCTGCATTATCAGCTTGACTTGAATGCTCCAAGGAACAACACATCATCACTCCTATCTATGTCTGATTGTACACTTCTCAATGAACCACAGGTACACTGAGAAAATGCATACAGCAGGTACCAGATGATAGCAGGTGCATCCAGTGTAATAATCTCTGACCCCACACAAATTAACACAACACCACTTCTTCTGATCTTGTCCTTCCTGTTATGTTGTGTTCACACTTAATAACATGCTGGAAAAATTACATTGGTAGGATTATACATGCCTATGTAAATTTTACACAGTGATGTTCTTTGTGGCAACCTGACCAGAAGAGGGAGGCAGATAGAGAAAAGATGACCCACACACATGAGATGGAAGATAACCTCAGGCCTTGAGCAGAGCAAGGGCAGCCTTCAGGGTAGCTTCACTGGCAAGTACTGAAGCGGATCCACCAGTCCATGGACCCAGGCTTAACCCATATCTACCACTCAGAGGTGACCTTTCTCAATGCCAATAAACACAATCCCTCCCAGAAACAATGATTTATATAAACCATTTGAACCTCATGCCACACTATGATGTAGAAAATTACATTATTTAGAAGATTTACAACACTTAGGATCATCATATTGATTATTATTTATTGATTGATTGTCTGTAATTGGTACTGATGTGCATTTTCCCATTTGACAATATGACATGATGAACATTTGCCAAAAAATGAGATTATGTATCAAACGGCCAAAAGAAACAGGCTCAATCAATAAATGACACCAACAGTAACTGAATCTTATATTAATGTGTCAGTTCAACCTGTCTGTTAATTACCTGTTTATTTGTGTAAACAAGATGTCAATGTCTACCAGTATCTGTTGAAATATTTATCTGACAAACAGAACTAGCTCAAATGAATAAAGGGAAATATCTCTTGACTGTTCCAGACCCATGCTACATTTCACCTGATTCAAACTGAGGAAGTCTTTCAGACATTTCACAGAATATCATGGGGGTTCGAGAGCTATTATAATCCTGGTGAAGGGGCAGAGTCCAATCTAGTGTTCACTATTCCCCAAAAGAGGACCACTAACTCCTAGACAAACAATAAAACCGAGTCTGTAATACTTCAAGGGTCGTATTCTTGATTTATTTACATATTGGAAGTGGATGGGGCCCAGCTTCTTTAACCAGAGTATGGGTAATGCACAACAGTGATCCCCAGTCCCTTCAGAATATACGACACTACGTCTGCCTTGTCATGCATCAATACTCCACCAAGTTTTGCAGAGCCAGCCAATCTGTCCTCCCATTCACTTTTATTTACATACTGGAAGTGGATGGGGCCCAGCTTCTTTAACCAGAGTATGGGTAATGCACAACAGTGATCCCCAGTCCCTTCAGAATATACGACACTACGTCTGCCTTGTCATGCATCAATACTCCACCAAGTTTTGCAGAGCCAGCCAATCTGTCCTCCTATTCACTCCCCAGCACACCGGCATGCCCCGGAGAAAAGATCCATGTGATGCTTGCCACCCGTGACCTCCGGAGCGTAGCAAGTTACTCTGCCCGAAGCTTGCCTGTCCTCACCTTCCTCAGCATACTTTCTGAGTCAGTTACAATCACGATGTGTGTGTGTGTGTGTGTGTGTGTGTGTGTGTGTGTGTGTGTGTGTGTGTGTGTGTGTGTGTGTGTGGTATTCTCCATCCAGCGGAAAGCTGCACTGACCGCCTCCACCTCCATTCTTAAGTTAGATGTTGTGGTATCATATGCCAGGCTCTCCTGCACCAAACGTCGACCATTAGCTTTGGCTATGAACCCCCAGGCACTTCTCCTACCTCTCAACACCGACCCATCTGTGTAGATAATCACATCACCCGAGCGAGCATTATCCTGAATTAGTTGTTGGATTTCCACTTCCGTGGCCCCTGCTGGCCACTCCCTGCACTCCCGGCTCAATGTGATTATAACTCTGCACAAGTCTGACTGCTCCACTGGGGCTCTGACCCACTTCTCTCCTCGCCTAATGTTCTCCAAGAGGCACACCTGCCTGATCGTATCCTCCACCTGAGCCATCCATGATTTCCCTCTTATCAGTCACTGACCCTTAACTGCGTCCAGCGCCTCATGCAGTGGGTGATCTGTGTCTGCAGCTACTCTGAGGTATGCCTTCGCCTGCATCACCTTGAGCCTACCAGCAACAGTCGGCAGACCATGGATGTAACGCATACACACTACTGGGGTGTCTCTGGTACATCGAAGAATGACCCACATGGCTTCGTTCTGTATGCGCTCTAATTTCTCCAGCTGACTCTTTGAGACAGTGAGCAGTCATAGTCCATAATCAATCACTGAGAGGATCAAGTGCTGGTATAGTGTGAAAAGCATTCTCTGCTCTGTGTCCATTGCAGCTATAGTTTTATGTGCATTGAGTCCCATTTGAGATCTTGTCACAACTGTCTCCACATGGTCCTTGAAGGACAGGCTCCTGTCAAATGTGATTTCAGATACTTCAGTTTGTTCTCTCTGTTGACGCTTCTACCATCTATCGCGAGGCTTTCGACATCAGCACTGACAATCCTGTTGTCCAGAGAGCACCACAAACAGCCGCCTTTTCCGGGTGGATGACAGCACTCATTTCAGTGCACCAGTTAATTACTTTGTCTACTGTCGCCTGTAGCTCCTGTGCTGTTTGCTCCCTATCTCTCCCCTGCCTATATGCAAGAATATCATCTGCAAATGTTAGTATCCTTCCAACCCCTGGTGCTTCTAGGTTTGCAATTTTGCTCGTATACACATTAAAGAGCACCGGTGAGATTGCAGATCCCTGTTGCAATCCCGGGATTACAATATGTGGCTCTGAGTCCATGCACCCAGACGGAGAGCAACCGACGGGAATACAGGACGGCTGCTATCCAGTTCACCAACCAGGGATTGACCCCCTTCTCCATCAGTGCGGTCATCAAAATATCATATCGAACTCTATTGTACTCATCCTCGAGATCAAGCGTTGTCGCCATCATTTCCTGTCTACTCTGGAACCCCTCATAAACATTAAAAGCAAAAGTGGCTGCATTTAACCAGGTATCTTTTCCCGGCCTGTAGCTCCCCAGGAATCTTGGAAGAAGCTTCCCCCTTTCCAAAAACTCTTGCAGCTTGACAGCGATTATCTTCTCTAGAACCTTTCCAGGTGTATTTTGAAGGGTGATGATCCTAAAGCCGCTAAGCTTTGAATGATCCGAGAGAGAGGATAGCCTGATTTGCCCGCTTTCTGCAGACATGACCTGTCTGTTCCACTGAAGCTTTACCATGCTTAACGTGTGTCAGCTATGTGTCGTTGCTATATGCTTGTGAATGTAATCTCACCCTTAATGCATATTTGCATCTTTCATATGTGCTGTAGGATTATTCCCCATGGATGCACTTCATTGCACATTCTTACTCCAACTGTGGAAGGTTCTTGTGAGTCTGTGTTTTACCACTCCTGTGCTCATAATCTTTGATTCATACTTTACATTCAATCATTGTTCATACTAGTTTCAATACTAACGTGAGACATTTTGTATGTGTCTAGATGTGAAGAAGTGTGAGTGTATGTGGAGGATGTGTGTGAGTGTGGGGATATGTGTGGGTGGGGGGTGTGTGGGTGTGGGTATGCGTTTGGATGGGTTGGGGTGTGTGGGCTTTGGTGGGTAGTGGTATTTGTGGGTGTTGGTGGGATGTGTGGATGGATGTGTGGGGGTGAAAGTAGGGGTGTTGGAACGGGTGTGGGGGATGTGTGTATGGGTGGAGGATATGTGTATGGGATGGATGCGGGGGATGTGTGTTTATGTGGGTGGAGATGTGTGGATGGTTTGAGGAACTATGTGGGGGAGGCGGGGTTGTGTGGGTAGGGGATTGTGTTGGGTGGATTGGGGATGCAAGGGCGGATGGGGAGAAGTGTATGGTGTGTGGGTTTGAGATATGTGTGCGGTGTGTTGGTGGGGGATGTGTGAATGATGTGTGGGTGGAGGGTATGTTTGTGGTGGTATGGGTGGAGGATAGTGTGTGGTGTGGGGGATGTGTGTGATGGGTGCGGGGAATGTGCGTATGGGTGGGGTATATGTGTGGGTGAGTAGGGGATTGTGGTGGTTGGGGGAAGTATATGGTGTGTGGGTGGGAGATGTGTGTGTGGATGGGGAATGTGTGGGTGGGGGTGTGTGAGTGGCTTAGGGATGTGTAGGTGGGTGAGGGAGTTGTATGTGTCGGGGTGGGATGTGTGAGTGGGTGGAGGATGTGTGTGGGCAGGGGTATTGTGATCGAGAGATGTTTGGTTGGGGGTGGGTGCGTGGGGGTGTGTGGGTGCGTAGTGGAGGATGTATGCGTGAGTGAGTGTGTGTTGGTGGACGGGTAGGGAATGCGTGTGTGGGTGGGGAGAGGTGTGTGGTGTGTTGGTTGGGGATATTGTGTGGGTGAGGTATGTGTGTGTGGGTGGGGGATTTTTGTGGTGTGTGGGTGGGGGATTTTTGTGGTGTGTGAGCGGGGGTATGTGGGGTGGATGGGTAAGGGTATCTGTGTGGGTGTGGGTGGGAATATTGTGTGGTATCTGGGTGGGGGATATGTATGTGGTGTGTAAGTGGGGATGTATTGGTGAGGGATGTGTGTGTGGTGCGTGGGTTGGGAATAGTGCGTGGTAGGGGGTGTATGTGATTATCGGGTGGGGGATTGTGTGGTGGGGGATTAGGTTATGGCATGTGTGGGTGGGTGGAAGTTGTATGTGTGGGTGGTGGGGTGTGTGTGAGTGAATTGAGGATGTATGGGTGGTTAGGGAGATGTGTGTGTGGGGGGGGGGTAGGGCCATGTTAGTTGGTGGGGATGTGTGTGTATGGTTTGGGGATGTGTGAGTGGATGTGCGATGTGTGGGTTGGTGGGGGATTGTGTGCATGGGTGGGGAATATGTTGTCGATGGAGATGTGGCTGGGGGATGGATGGTATGAGGTGTGGGTGGGGAGAGGATGTGTGGGTTAGGATGTGTATGTGGATGGGCGTGGGATGTGTGGGTTGGTGGGGGAATGTTTGCGGGTGGCGAGTGTGTTTTGGTTGGGGGATCAGGTGAGGGCATTGTGTGTGGGTGGGGGATGTGCGGGAGGGGGATGGGTCGGTTGGTGGGGTATGTATGTGTCCCTTGGTGTGCGTGTTTGTGGGTAGGTGGGGGTGTGTATGTGTCCCTTGGTGTGCGTGTGTGTGGGTAGGTGGGGGTGTTGTGTGGGTTGGGTGATGTATGGATAGGTGGGAGATGGGCCTCATAACATGGTAATTAGCCTTGTTTATGTTTACAACATTCATTTCACAATGTTTATTTTTCTTCCTATGTAAATGTATAATGCTCTTGATGAACGAAAGACGAGTGATTGGAAGGGCCGAATGTAAGACGGGCCTGCGCGCCCAATTTGTGACCCTAATAAAGTTGATTTGATTTGATTTTGATTGGTCATGTTATCTTTTTCATCAAGATGTGGGGAGTATTTAAGTGATTGTTATGTTTTTTTATGAACTGTAATCTCATAAAAGAGGAAAGATGAATGTACCATCCAGCTACCTTGCAAGATGTGCCCACTACGCTACCATTGTAAAATGATGGTTAGTGACTTGCCGAATATTTATGTTCAGTGACTGGCTAACAGCAGTCTCAAGGATTTGCCATAGTGCAATTCATTCCTGAAATAGTGCTCTTGTTATGCTTGCAATCGTGGATAGGTTTTCAAACAGCGGTCGACAACCACCGAATTCTAAGATGGGCTGGGAAAAGACCAAAAGTGGTTCTTGTATTCGAACTTTTACTGATGTGTGATGGATATGTATTGGATGGATCCTGCCTTAATTCATGAATGATTATAAGTTTATTTCTTCATGTGAATTGTTTGACATGTACAAGTGGTCTATTAATGATCACCATAACTGCTGGTGAAGGTGTTTGAACGTTTCTCCAGGGGGAAGGAGGAGATGAAAGAGGGCACTGGTGAACCAGGTCTTATCTGAGGATAATACAGACCGGCTTTGCATGACGGACGTGGGATGATGGGTTGGTATGCTGACCGTATATTAACATGCCTTTATCTCAACACACCTTTAGTCTTATCGTGATGCCTGTGTCTTAACTTAAATGTCTTAACATGGTCTCAACTAGATGCATCTTGTCTCAACAGGATAACCTTATCTCAACCTAATGTCTCTATCACAACATGTCTATGTTACCCCAGAATTCTGTCATCACAGGACAACTTCGTCTAATTCTGCTGACCTTATCTTGCTGTCCTTATCTTTCATGAGTTTATATCCTTATGACAACATGACATAAATGGAGAGCAGGTGTTGATCCAGGGCAAATAACATTCTCGATTCATCAGGGTTGAAGTGAGATCCATCGCCGGAGAAGCGGGATGGGTGACTTAGAAACATCCCATATCTTTCTCTTTTTGTCTGATGTTTGTGAGATTTCGATTATGATTACCTGTGATTATATTTAAAATGTATATAGAAGGGGTTTTGCATTTTTATATTGTCAGGAGCGATGTATGGTGTGGAGCGGCCTGGAGTTCAGGAAGTAGCCCTACTGAATTGACAACGTGAAAAATGAAAGGGTAGGAGTTTTAAACCGGATTTATAAGGGGGGAAGAGGGGGGGGGGGGGGGGTCTTCAGTTACTTCATTCTCTACGTATATATATCCGGAAGCCCGACATTACCGCCTGAATTATTGCATGAAGAATAAGTATACTCAGAAAGGAAACCCGCCTCAAAGTTACACAACATATTCAAAGGCAGCCCCACAGCTTTTCCTCGGTCGCAGGACTTACACTTGTAGTACCATCATGTTAGTATCAGACCAACAAGTGGAGTATGAGGTGTGATGTTTAGATTCACTAAACTGAACTAAAGAGACAGTCGACATAATTCTATATGAGCTGAGAAATTGATATTATGCATTCCTCAAGAGTAATTTCCTGTGTCAAGACTGCTTGCCCCACCTCAACACTCTTAGGCAAAGGTATACCAGGATAGGTATCCCATGTGCTCAAATATCAAGTTTGGACCAGCAAAGCTCTAGAGCAAAGGCCCAGAAGAAGAACCAGTATTTTAACAGTGTTAACACCAAGGGGGCTGATTACATCTTGCTTATAGCCTACAGCATATATATATATATATAAGAAGAGAGAGAGAGAGAGAGAGAGAGAGAGAGAGAGAGAGAGAGAGAGAGAGAGAGAGAGAGAGAGAGAGAGAGAGAGAGTTCCAGGATATAACTGAGTTGGGGACTGGCCTTGGTGACATGAAACGGGTCTTGCTGAAGAGCCTTGTTGATGTGAGTTGAGTTTTTCCAGATCTTTTGGCCCAGAGTGTCATCATTGGTCGTCATCCTTTCCATCGTTCACGGTGGACTGAGGACTTATCTTCTGCCCAGTCTGAAGAGGAAATTCTATTTTTGTTGACTGACCTCTAGCCTCAGCTTCACTGGGCCATACAGTGGACATAGGTTTTCAGTCATGGTTAGATCCACTCAATATATCTCATCATTGGAATACATAATTGGGTGAAGCCAGGATTGTTGACAGTGATGCTGAATTTACATAAACCAAAATCACTGAAATGGGATTTGATATAGAAGAAGTAGTGATTGATAAATGATGGATCGTTATCATCATGATACCTATAAAGTCGAGAATTTATTTATTTAATAATTGTATGTAATTGGGGATTGGTTTGTTTGGGAAAACACCAAATGGTGTACACTGAATTGTGTCATTCATGTGTTTGTAATAGATGGAGGGGCATGTGATATCCACATGCCAGGTTGAGAATTTACCCAACACCCAACATTTTCTCAATACATTGTTAGGTTAAAACATGGAGTTTTATATTTTGAGGAATTTATAAATTGGGGACGTTGTCTTCAATAGTTGTTATTCACATTTGTTATGTAATACCGTGTTACAGTTAGGTTGTGATCTTAGTGAGGAGGGATCCATACACAAGGACACAGTTTTGTAATGGGGTGAGTTAATTTTTCCTCTAGTGTCTTTGGTATATTTCCCTGATCACCTTTCAAAGGAGACCCTTTACTTACTACATTTCGTGTGGGACTTGAATATTTTCTGTCTTGGTCTTCACTACGGGGGTTCGGAGCCATTCAATAGCCCCCTCAAGAATGTTGATTTAACTGTTAACCCATCTCATCCGGGATTCCCCAGACATTCGCCCAAAAGTCATTTTACTACCTCACAGAGACACGCGACTCAACTTTTGACACACATGCACCGTAAGACACGGGACTCAACTTTTGACATATATGCACCGTAAGACACGGGACTCAACTTTTGACATATATGCACCGTGAGACACGGGACTCAACTTTTGACATATATGCACCGTAAGACACGGGACTCAACTTTTGACACACATGCACCCTGAAACAGGGGACTCAACTTTTGACACATATGCACCGTAAGACACGGGACTCAACTTTTGACATATATGCACCGTGAGACACGGGACTGAACTTTTGACATATATGCACCTTGAGACACGGGATTCAACTTTTGACATATATGCACCGTAAGACACGGGACTCAACTTTTGACATATATGCACCGTGAGACACGGGACTCAACTTTTGACATATATGCACCGTGAGACACGGGACTTCTGTGAGGAAACCAGTGGAATCAACTAATAGCGACTATAAAGATGACATCGATACCCATGTAAGGGACACCACTCGCTATGGCGGAAACCAAAACTGACAAGGGAGACAACACTGAAAAGAGTTTCAGGAGAAACTGTCAGGGTGTTTGTCCGCCAACCTGCGATAACACCCAGGGGAGATGCAGATCTTTGAGGGGAAGTCTGATTAAATCTCTTCTGGCAACTTCTGACAGCTTGATGCGGTGATTTCAACAGCGAATCTGGACTACTTCTCACTCGGGATAATAGATATAAAAATAGAGGGTTTTAATCCACACACGAAGTACATTCTCCTTGCTAAAAGCGAATGGTATAGTTAAAAGGAGTCTACCGATAAGCACAGATACAATTGTTTTGAGCAGACCCCGTGATCGGTATTGTTGCCTTTTATTTGTTGTTGTTTGCTTAAATTATTTTGTTTTTGACTGTCGAAGAAAGCTTCGGTCGAAACGCGCACCTTTATCTGTACATGTTTCCCCCATTCATCGATCTTCCTAGTCGCCATTTCATCATGTGCCATGCCGATAAGCTTGTGCTGTCATGCTTCGCCATCTCACACGATCACCAGAGTCGTGGATCAGCTCTGTATTTTTGTCTCGATCATACCACGTGGCCAAGTTATCCAGATATTTACTTCTCTGCCTTCCCTTGTTCTTTTCCCATCGATCTTGCCAGTTGTCACCAAGTTCTCAAGTTTATTTGTTCTCATAATGTGTCTTTAAAAATCCTGACTGTCTACGTCTAATTTCTGTAATCAGTCTTACGGGTTTCATTTGTTTCTCGTAGGATTTGCTCCGAGTCATATTTTACTTATATTCCGATGCCATGATTATCTCGACAACAGCCAACCCCTCTTTTCCCATACCACTGCCAACTGGCGTGGGTGATCATGCAACAGTGTGTTCCCAAACGAAAGATCATTCTATATCTTTAGAGCATCTCTGTATATTTACAGTTGTGAGCGTGACTTTTACACAACTGTTGGGAAAGCATGGCTTTTACACAAATGTTGGGGAGGCGTGGATTTTACACAATTTTTGGGGAAGCACGGCTTTTACACAACTGTTGGGGAAGCATGGCTTTTACACAACTGTTGGGGAAGCGTGGCTGAAGAAGAACCAGTTCCAGAAGAACCAGTTTCAAGTCTCGACATCAGGCTGGGTATGTTTACAAACATCTGTGATGTCTGATGATATCACACGGCCCTCGGAGGTCAGCGTGGCCGAATGGACAAGAACGCTCGTTATTAAACATCCGTTGTGCTGATGCTGGGGTAGCGGGTTCAACCCACACACCAGTCATTGTATGGCTGTTTGTGATCTCTTGGCAAGTATACCTTCAGTAGTTTGCACTCAGCACGCTATACTATACGCCTCCTGTACTCAGTACTTTATTTTATGTTTCCTGTGCTCAGTACTTTACTTTTTATGTTTTCTGTACTCAATGCATTAATTTATATGTTTTCTGCGCTCAGCACTTTACAGTATGCGTGTTCTGTACTTAGAACTTTACACTATAAATGTTCTGTTCTCAGCACTTAACACTGTAATTTCCCAGTACTCCGCATTTTGCATTATGCTTTGCCTGCATTCAACAATGTACATTATACGTTTTCTATACGCAGTACTTTATACTATTCGTTTCCTGTACTCAGCTCTTCGCGTTATACGTTTGCTGTACTCAGCACTTTACGCCATACTTTTCCAGTACTCAGTACTCTCGACTACAACCTGATAAATTGCCTGCGAACATACAATCGTCTTCATGAGGTCGTCGCCGAGCTTCAGTTTCCCTTCCACTTCCGTCCCCTGGGAGTCGAATTTCAACTCTCATGTCACCAAAACAACCCCTTAGAGAACAACAGCAGCGGAGAGACATGATCTCCGACGCCAGACCACAAGGGCCTTCTGAAAGAAAAGATACACGATATGGGTGCCAAATGTGCCGGCCTTATTAACTCCCCAGCGCGGAGGTCAAATAGAGAAGAGAGAGAGAAACAAGGATACAATTTATCCACAATGTTTCTTCTGTCCAGGAACACAAATGTCTGCATCTCTACTAAACCACCATGAGATATAGCCCAGTTGTGCATCGCCATATCCATGTTTGAGAGGTCAGGCCGTTGATGACCCGGTGTGTTATTAACACAATGCCCCAGTGATAAATATTCCGCCCCCGATACTTATCTTGTCATTTGCCCTGATCTGTTTTCAAATGCCAACGATGTCGACTGTGTAACGGAGCGATGGATGGTTACTGGCAGCTCGTGAAGTTTTCGTCACACAAGCTTTCGGCCTGGTCGGGAAATGAGAGCGGTCTCAATGAACTGCTCTGGAAATTATTGGATGTCAGCGATTGATTAATGAAAACTCGCTTTCATAAAGAGGACAGCGTGTTTAGGTTGCGGTTTCGCTCTTACCTCCGTGGCTCAATTATGAAGGTGAAATCTTCCCTACCTAAGTTTCACTTTACCCTGGGCGTTGTGTGAGATAGTGCCAGAGACTTTCCCTAGTCTGTTAGTAGTCTACTTGATGTGGCTGGCAGTTCCCGTCATTATCCAGTGCCGTTTCCACAGTTAAGGTTGGCGGCAATACATTTCCAGCATTTTTGTTCCTGAGCCTTCGTTGTGCATTGTCTGTTCTAAGTCCTTATTTTTCATTCTGCTAGACCAGTGGTTCTCAACTTTTTTTTTTGGCACATGCACCCCTTCACCATATGTTCAGAATGTCACACCCCCCCCCCCCTCTTTCGTATTTCCTCCTTATAAATCCCCCATTCCCCGCCCCTACAGAGTATATGTAAAAATGGAAGCTAAATGTAATAACACATCCTATAACACGTCTAAAACGTCTACATAAAACGTGATCTGCGGGTATACTTACGTTATGAAACGAATATTTCAAAAAAGCGAGAATTACAGAACCGTAAAGTATGGAGGGAAAATCAGTATCAAGTAATCTGTTCTTGTATTAACACCATCTTGAAATAATCGTAATTCCACCTGGAAACCCTAAAATTCCCCCCAGGGAGTGGGTGGGGGGGGGGGAGAATTCCCCACCGGTTGAGAACCACTGTACTAGGCTGTATCCTTGCCATATCTTGATGTTGTCTGTCCTAAGCCTAAGCCTTCCTTGTACATTCTGCTCCACTAAGCTGCTTTGATTTCCTTTACAGGAAGTCGCAAACAACCCCATCATCTATTTGTTGTTTGTGATTTGTCTAGACAATATCACTCCCAGTAGTTTCCTGTTGCATTCTGAACAGCCCACTCTCGTACAATTGTGAAGATCAACGCACAAAGAGTTGCTCCCAGATCACATGATACTGACTTCGAACCCGAGATGTCGGGGCTATGCGGTGTCTGTCTTGGTGTCTGTCTTGGTGTCTGTCTTGGTGTCTGTCTTGGTGTCTGTCTTGGTGTTTGTCTTGGTGTCTGTCTTGGTGTTTGTCTTTGTGTTTGTCTTGGTGTCTGTCTTGGTGTCTGTCTTGGTGTCTGTCTTGGTGTCTGTCTTGGTGTCTGTCTTGGTGTCTGTCTTTGTGTCTGTCTTGGTGTTTGTCTTGATGTCTGTCTTGGTGTCTGTCTTGGTGTTTGTCTTGGTGTCTGTCTTGGTGTCTGTCTTGGTGTTTGTCTTGGTGTCTGTCTTGGTGTCTGTCTTGGTGTCTGTCTTGGTGTCTGTCTTGGTGTCTGTCTTGGTGTTTGTCTTGGTGTCAGTCTTGGTGTTTGTCTTGGTGTCTGGTTTGGTGTCTGTCTTGCTGTCTGTCTTGGTGTCTGTCTTGGTGTCTGTCTTGGTGTCTGTCTTGGTATCTGTCTTGGTGTCTGTCTTGGTGTCTGTCTTGGTATCTGTCTTGGTGTCTGTCTTGGTGTCTGTCTTGGTGTTTGTCTTGGTGTCTGTCTTGGTGTCTGTCTTGGTGTTTGTCTTGGTGTCTGTCTTGGTGTCTGTCTTGGTGTCTGTCTTGGTGTCTGTCTTGGTGCTTGTCTTGGTGTCTGTCTTGGTGTCTGTCTTGGTGTCTGTCTTGGTGTCTGTCTTGGTGTCTGTCTTGGTGTCTGTCTTGGTGTCTGTCTTGGTGTCTGTCTTGGTGTCTGTCTTGGTGTCTGTCTTGGTGTTTGTCTTGGTGTCTGTCTTGGTGTCTGTCTTGGTGTCTGTCTTGGTGTCTGTCTTGGTGTCTATCTTGGTGTCTGTCTTGGTGTCTGTCTTGGTGTCTGTCTTGGTGTCTGTCTTGGTGTCTGTCTTGGTGTTTGTCTTGGTGTCTGTCTTGGTGTCTGTCTTGGTGTTTGTCTTGGTGTCTGTCTTGGTGTCTGTCTTGGTGTCTGTCTTGGTGTTTGTCTTGGTGTCTGTCTTGGTGTCTGTCTTGGTGTCTGTCTTGGTGTTTGTCTTGGTGTCTGTCTTGGTGTTTGTCTTGGTGTCTGTCTTGGTGTCTGTCTTGGTGTCTGTCTTGGTGTCTGTCCATGTGTATCTATGACGATCTCTAGCTAATGTTGCCCTCGAATGGGTAAGAGTACAGTTGTGTCATGGCGGACGGAGATTGAGAGCAGCAGACAGATAGTTAAAGGTTCTGGTCTTAAGTTTCACGACGGTAGGCAGATGATCGCTTTATGGGGATCTGTATGGTCCCTGCCAAGCAGGAACGAAATGGCAGATGCCTTCTCGGCAGGTGGCTAGAATGCCACGACTTGTCAGTTCACGGAAAAGAGGCAGGGGAAGACAAGAGAGTTGAAATATATGGATGCCTCGGTCAGGGAAAATAATTGAGACAAGAACACGGTTCTGGTCTGAGACTGATGATTGTGTGAGATAGCGAACCACGACCGCCCACACTAATCGCCACGGCACATGATGATGGTGAGTATTGATTTGTCTGATAAGAGCAATGTAGACTGTCTTTCACAAGTTTATTCTTTTCAGCTACAGATTGGGTGGGTGTGTATCGCTGGGTGGTGTATTGGTACATGAAAAGGCAGACGTGGTCGGGGCTCTTTGGGAATCATGTGTGTAGTGAGGAAGAACGGGTAGATCATCACGGCTTGGAGAGAATGATGCCGCAGGGAGTGACCAGAGGATCCAGCCCACATTCAGGACCCCAAGGAAAGGCCAGACGGACATATAACTAGACTGCTGCTAGTACCACTAGAATCGGAACTCTTTGCTGGCTGTTGATGGTGAGGACGGAGCACGCATGGGAATGTCCCGAGTGCTGTGAAGTCGATTTTTACCTCAACTCAGTTTATTTTGGGGACTGAGGAGTTAGTTCTTGACTCAACTCAGTTTATTTGGGGACTGAAGAGTTGGTTCTTGACTCAACTCAGTTTATTTTGGGGATTGAGGAGTTGGTTCTTGACTCAACTCAACTTCTTTCACCAGTTTCGGTTGCATATATTTAGTTGTTCTAGAACTCTCTGGCCTTGTGTTACCGGGGTCGGAAAGGGAAATGAGGAATAGTAGCTTTGTAGACGTACTGCGCATGTCGTAAACAGCGACTATAGAGGGTTGGTCCGAGATTGGCTATTTGACACGTTAGAGATAAATCAACAACATCCAACCAATATGATTGGCTTAGGTAGAGCTTAGCCTGCGTCTATGCTCCATATGAAATCTTAAACGCAACAGAACACGGGGAATCAGCAGCAGATTAATAATAATAATCTCACCATGTTCCTCTTGTACCATGCGGTGTCGAGGTGAAGCATAAACAGCGGGAGAGTGCCCGTGTATGGGCTTCGTGTAACGATATTCCCATGGCCTCTGTAATTCCCTCTGTCCATCGTAGCCGGCCTCTTCTTCTGCTTCCGTTTAGTCCATTTATGCTTATTATGTTTTCTTCGAGGATGATGATAATAATAATAATAATAATAATAATAATAATAATAATAATAATAATAATAGAATTTTTTTTTTAATGTAGGCAGGCCGCGCCCGGGTTACACAAAGAAAAGCATCTGGGTGGCGCCCTGGCTCGATTTCATTACTGGCAACCGGTCATTGTTTAAGACGTGACGTAAGATCGACTTCATTGCACCGGGTTTTAACCCTTACGGATCGGTCGCTGTCAGTAGGCAGCCTGTCGATATTTCGCACAAGCGACGACCCTCACAATTCTCCGAAAAAATTTCGCTCTCGAACCAAATGACGCAGTCCAGAATGGAACCCACAACCATCGGAGCGGGAGACAGACGGCTTGATGGCATGGCCACGGAGACCACCCACTGAGGTGACCTCATGGTTTCCCCAGTAACTGATGCATTACGTTGCTGGTCGTCGGTTGATATCATTTTATCCTTGCACTATGTTTGCCACAGAAGCCAACAGAGGGCCCTGGCGTTCTTTGAGCAGCAGATAATTACAAAAAGGAGGAGCCTCGTCGCCGATGTTTTAAACCCAGGATTTATATACGCCTTTGAACAGGTGCAGCCGGCCCGACTTCCTCCACGAGTGACGGGTAATGGAACCGCAAATGGGACCGAACCTATTAGCGAGCGCTGACTTACGACAACCCCTCGGAAATTTACTGCGACACCGGCTGTAAAGAAGCGCTTTACGAGAACTCGTATATCGGTCCGAACATCTGCCGATGGTGTTGTTACAACGCCATTTTTGTTGCCTGGATAAATTCAATTCGGATCACAGTCGTGTTTTTTTCCGGAGAATTACGGAGTCTGAATGGGGGAGATATCTGTTTTGGGCAGGGTCTATGGAAATGAGATGACGTGTTACACGAGATGTCACTTCGCGACGGCATTGATTGGTCATTCTGTAGCCGGGGATCTTAGGCTGGGGTTTCAGTAGCTAGTGGAGTCCCATGTGAGCCCTTCTGTTGCTTGTTTTATGCCTTCCACTAATCTGATCTTGTTCTTCTTGTCGTTACCTATCTGTGTTTTTGTTTTTCGCATATCCTTTACAGGACATCGCTGCCAACAGCAACATTTTACCGCTGTTGTTAGTTTCTTGGCAAGATTACGCTCAGTAGTTTGCCATTGCTTTCTGGGCGGCCGGCTCACTTATCCCGTAAGTCACGAACGCAACGAGAACCGCTACCAATTCTCGCGCGCTGCGTTACCCTACATGGATAAACGGGATTACGGAGAAAGTCGCCTAACTCTAGGCCAGGGAGACCGGCCTACCTGTATATGGATATAAGAAAATATAACAATGGTTATAATATATTAATGAAAAGATGATACCAAAATGTGAAGAAACAATAGAAGGGAAAATGCTTAACCAAGTGTATACATCTAACTGATTCAGTGTCAACGGATAATATATCGTCAATGGTGAATTCCTATTTGGATAGAATGACGATATATCGCCATAATAGGGTCGTCGTGTTATGTGTTCTATTCCGTGGTAAATCCTGCAACTTCAATGCTCAATGAAGGGAAGTTTACATGATAATACTTGTTCATTTGATTGCGTACCATGTTTGGTCCAAATCTAATGTTTGTTTGGCAATGAATCAATTAAATACCTAGGGGTAATTATGAAATCACATGGAAGATGCACAGCAGAGATTAAGAACAGAATAGTACAAGTAAACGCTACTTCTCAGAAAATGAAAAGTATCGTATGCAATAAGTCACTATCATTGAATATAAGAAAAGGTGAAATGCTATATAGAACCAGTTTTGCTGTATTGCAGTGAATCTTGGAATGTAAATGAACAAATTAGGAAGAACTTGGAGAGTCTCCATGGCGAATTAGTCAAACCGTCTACCTCACGCTTCGAGGGTTATGGGTTCGATTCCAGGCTACGTCTTTTTGTTCACGGGTGCATTTTCCTCTGAGACTCCGGGGGGGGGGGGGGGGGGTCATCGCTGGAACTACGGAGTTCTTGCTTTGAGCGATGCTTTCAGCAGGCCGCCCTGTGGAAAGAGACCGACCACATGGGATACAACCTGGTGCAATGAAGTCGATCCTCTGACTTTAAAGACTTTTTAAAGAGATATGGTTCCTGAGACAAATGTTTTGAATTCCTTGGACAGTGAGAGTAACTAACGGTGATTGTTTGAAAGAGGCCCATTGAGCTAGAACATTAGATTCAACATAAGAAAGAGACAAACAGCTTTCTTTGGTCATGTGATGAGAAGAGAGGCATTGGAGAACATCGTGACAACTGGAAAGATCGAGGGGAAGAGAGGCAGAAGCAGACGAAGCGAAATGATGCTGGATGATTGAGACGGTGGCATGGAGGAATATCAGCAACAGAGTTGATCCAAAACACCAAAGACCGAGATCTGTGGAGAGTCATGAACGCCTAAGCCAGCTGGCAGGGCACTTGATGATGATGATGACCTTGTGCCATGCAGTATCTACAGTGGCTTAGTGGCTAAAGCATTCGCTGTTTAAGAAATGGCCAGGGTTTAATAATAGGCTGTGGACAGACATGATCACCAACGCCACACGGCATGGACTATAAGTATATTGCCAATAAACGAGGCAGAAGGTTGCGGACAGACATGATCACCAAAGCCACATGGCATGGACTATAAGGATATTGCCAATAAACGAGGCAGAAGGTTGCGGACAGACATGATCACCAACTTCACACGGTGTGGACTATAAGGATATTGCTAGTAAACGAGGCAGAAGGTTGCGGACAGACATGATCACCAACGCCACATGGCATGGACTATAAGGATATTGCCAATAAACGAGGCAGAAGGTTGCGGACAGACATGCTCACCAACTTCACACGGTGTGGACTATAAGGATATTGCTAGTAAACGAGGCAGAAGGTTGTGGACAGACATGATCACCAACTGCATGGCATGGACCATAAGAAGATTGGCTGTACACGAGAAGAAGGCTGTGGACAGACATGATCACCACCGCCATATGGCATTGGCTGTAAGAAGAAGATATCCATCCATCCATCATGTGCCATGCCGGTAAGCGTGGGCGGTCATGTTCTGCCATCTCACTCGATCAACAGAGTCGTGGATCAGTTCCGTGTTTCTGTCTCGACCATGCCACAAGGCCAAGCCATCCAGATACTTGTTTCTAGGTCTTCCCCTTGGTCTGTTCCCCTCGATCTTACCAGTTGTCACCAAGTTCTCCAAATCATTTCTTCTCATAACATGCCCAAAAAATTGTGACTGTCTACGTCTAATGTCTCTGATCAGTTTACGATCTTCATTTGTTTCTTGAAGGACTTGTTCATTGGTCTTTCTGGCTGTCCATGGTATTCTTTGCATTTTCCTCAGAAACCACATTTCTACAGCCATCAGATGTTTTTCAGCCTGGCTGCTCATTGTCCAAGCTTCACATCCATATAAAAGTACAGGTTCTATGTAGCATCTCAACACTCTTTTTCTCGTTTCAATTGACATCTTTTTATTGGTCAGTATGTTTTTCATCTTGCTAAAGGCTACTTTTGCCATGGCGATTCTTGTTCTAATCTCTTCAAGGCATCTCCCATCAGATGTTATTACTGTTCCGAGGTAATTGTACCTATTCACTTGTTGAAGAATATTCCCATTTACTTGTATATTACACTGTGGTATTTCGTTCTTCTTAGTGACGACCATAATCTGTGTCTTTTTACAATTTAATTCTAACCCTTGTTGTTCACTGTGTGTAACAACCGCATCTACTAAATTTTGCAGGTCCTGTTCATTGTCTGCAATCAAGACTGTATCATCTGCATATCTAATGTTATTGATGCATCGTCCCCCAATGTTGATTCCTTCCATATCTTCAATATTTCTGAAAATACTTTCACTGTACAGGGAAAACAGATCTGGAGACATTACACATCCCTGTCTCACACCTCTCTTAATAGGCTGATATTGGCTTACTTCATTATCAACTCTTATGGCAGCTTGTTATTTCCAATATATGTTTTTTACAAGTCTAAGGTCTTTCCCATCAATTTGTAGATCTTCAAGCATCCTTATCATGTTGACATGTCTCACTTTATCAAAAGCCTTTGTGTAGTCAATGAAGCAAAGGTGTAGATCTTTGTTTACTTCTATAGAACATTCGATTACGGTTCTCAGTATATACACAGCATTTACTGTACCCTTGCCTACTACAAACCCACATTGTTCTTCTCCTATTTCAGGTTGTATTTTCCTCCTAACTCTTTGCATGATAATTCTTAGCAAAATCTTCGTGATGTGACTCATTATACTAATTGTTCGATGTTGATCACATTCCAAGGCTCCTGATTTCTTTGGGATTGCAATAAATACAGAATTACATAACTCGTGAGGTATGTTTCCAGTATCATATATTGTATTAAGCAGACTGGTAACTTTATCTATTCCATATTCTTCTAAAGCATTAATCATTTCTGTTGTGACGCTGTCTGGACCGGGGGTTTTGCCAGATTTCATATGATTAAGAGCATTCTGAACCTCCATCTTCAAAATTGCTGGCCCTTCATTGTTATTTTGAACAATATATTGTTCGTCTCTGCTATCGTCATAAAGGTTTTTCACGTAATCTGACCATACATGTAAAATCTGATCTTTTTCTATTATGACTCTTCCATCTTTTGTCTTTAGGCAGCCTGCTGATGTACGTGTTCTTTGATTAGTAATCTCCTGAATTCTTTTGTGCATTAGTTTCGCATTTTTACTGTTGTGTTGTTTTTCAATTTCTCTGCAATTTTTCTCAAGCCATGTTTCTTTAGCCTCCTTACATAAGGTTCTGACTTTTCTGTGAATATGGCGTTGTTAAATTAACGCATTTCAAATTATTGTTGATTTTTCTAAGAGAAAGTTACAAGCAAAAACTGAATCTAAGCAAAGTTATCGTTAGCTATGTCTTAGTAAAGATGACAATAATTTAATATACATAAATTTAACACTACCATAACTTAGGAACAGTTAATTATATCATGCCAGTAATACTAACAATTACATAATCCAAATAATGTTAACAGTTGTTTAATCTCGGCGAAGATAGCAGTATCGCAACTCAAGTAAAGTCAGCTATGTTCTTATGGAAGTGAAGTTAATAACATAACATTCTACAAAATAGACAATAACCCGTTATCCAAGTGAACTTAATAACATAGTATAAGAAAAATAAATAGACAATTACCCGTTATCGAAGTAAAAATTATAATGTCGTTTGAACTAAGCAAAGCAAACAGATACAGTGCTACACAAAAAGTAGGTTTGGACGTAACCAAAAAAAAATTTTTTTTTAAATAAAAATAAATGGATGGTGGAAAATGAACAGTTAGAGGTGTATCACAGTTATGACTTAAAAGTTGTTAATATGGTAGCAGGCATGTCGTATTTATATATCACATTAAAGGGGGTTGCATTGGGAAAACTACTGTATATAAGCTCATGATTTATACGGGAAGTGGTTTGAGACGATTAAACATCCCATCGCACTAAATCAGTTAACAATACTTTTCAGTAAAGTTAGCATAACAAATTAAGTGACTATGATGTGTCAGTTTATCTTTACTGTCCCCAAGGTATCTTTCAACCGACGTCCGATGCTATCACCCTACACCAATTTATTTCACTCTGGGAATCAATTTACTTGCCTCTGTGTGGCCATTGTTGATCCGTGTCCCCGGCAATTGTCCCCGCATTTACAAGCCATTGTGAGGATGAGTCAAAGCTATCCGAGAGCCAACAAGACAAGACGCCTGTGTTTTAGCTTCTCCGTTCTCAGAGAAAGAAATCTGGCCGGGTGGTTTCCCATGGCGGGTACTTTTAATACTAATTAAATGTGGATGCGGTAGGGCGCTGCCATGCAGGTGGTTGACATGATGTAGGACGGGAGTATCCCAGTAAATGGGGAAATACTAGAGCAAGTAACCAGTTTCTGCTATCGTGGACATCTAATTGCAGATGATGGCAGAAATCAAACTGAGAATAGAAATGGGCAAATTGTTTTCAACATCGTGAAATCAGTATTAACATCTAAAGAGATTAACAAGGCAATAAAAGTGGGTATTGTCAAATGTCATGTATTTTCAACACTACTATATGGCTCGGAAGCCTGGACAATGAACAGGTAGTGAGAAAGTAAAAAAAATAAGCCCTAGAGATTTGGATATACAGAAGAATATGTCGTGTTTCATGGAAACTTCTTCTTCTTCTTCTTCTTCTTCGTTCATCCGGAGTTTTTTTTTTTTGGATGTGATTGCGTTGTGCCTGTTTACAGCACAGCTGCGTTCTTGCGCCGTTAGGCCGACACATCCGACTTCTGCGGGCATTTGTTGACGGGTTAACCTTCCCGGGGGTTTCTTAGGACGTTTGACTCTCACTGTTGTGGTGTTATCCCCCATCCCAGCTGGTCCATATAGAACAGCCAAAGATCCTGGTCAGCCCTCAAGGGAAGGCAGGGGCAGACCATGGGCATTCCCCGCCATCCAAGGAGGCTTCCATACTTGCAGAGCCGATACATAGCGCTCTGGTACTGGGCTCACCCAAGGAATCGTCACGTCCTGCACATGGCTCCTTAGCCTCACTTCCGTATATTGCGCCTTCCGTTCACCATAGGCTGTTCTTCCGGAAACCAGAAGTATGCAGTCTGCAGATGACATCCACACGGTGAGCTTTCGATTCGGACTTTCCACGTAATGGATTTGCTATCCAAGCAATATTCCATTTCATGCCACTAGGACACTTTTCCACCTTTTATGAAGCCCACACAATGGGCTTTTGATTCGGACTTTCCACGTAATGGATTTGCTATCCAAGCAATATTCCATTTCATGCCACTAGAACACTTTTCCACCTTTTATGAAGCCCACACAGCGAGCTTTCGATTTGGACTTTCCACATAATGGATTTGCTATCCAAGCAATATTCCATTTCATGCCTCTGGGCCTTCATGCACCTTTAAATGTCAACCTGTATGCAGTTAAAGTAAGCTGCGGTCAACTTGAGCTTGTTGATATCTCCATAGAGCTTGTCCTCAAATAAAGCAGGTGTGGGCCAAAATATCTTTCTCTGTTCTGCATACGTTTGGGCAATCCTGCAGCAAATGTTTTGCTGTCATTTTTCCAGTTCTACAATTACATTCATCGGTATCTCCTATCTTTAGTTTATTGAACAAGTGGTATTTCAGCCTGTTATGTCCTGTGCGGAGTCTGAAGATTGCTACTTGTTCTCTTCTGTCGAGTTTGTAATATGCATCATCCTTCTGATGGCCTGGATGCTCTGATTCCCATTTGGTTCTATAAGTGCTTTTTATCGACCTCTTTGCCTCATTATAGGTTATGTCTATGTCAGGCTGTGGTAGTCGTCCGCCCTCTTTTGCCAGTCTGTCAGCCTCTTCGTTTCCAGGTATACTGCAATGTGATGGGATCCACTGTATTACAACTTTTTTGGATTTCTGGCATAGACCATGGAGTGCTGCTCTTAGGTCATTTAGTTCTGTGCTGTTATTGCTCTTCAGTATTGAGACAACTGACTTTGCATCTGTGAAGATAGCTATTTGCTTCTCTTTATTTTCCTCCATCAGGAGCATTTCTGCTGCAGTTTTCAAAGCCTCTACCTCCGCTTTGAAGTTACTTGAAAATTTTCCAGTTGCCATTGAATGTGTTTTTTTCACTCCATTTTTTAAATTTAGGAGAATTCCTCCTCCTCCATTCTCTATTGAATTTTTGGCTGATCCATCTGTATATGCATGGGTCCAATTCCTGCTTGGGTAATGTTCTTTTATGTAGTTTAGGGTTATTTCTCTTCTTTCGGTTTCATGCTGAGTGTTCTTTTTCTCAATACCAGGAATGTTTTCTATCATCTCAGGCAGTTGCTGCTGTCTCCAAGCTGGGAACTTGTGTGCATTGTGTATGGGCTTGACTGTTGATATGTTAAGTATAGGATCTGCCCTAATCCTTCGTTTTGCAGTTTCTACAAAGTTGCTACGCTTCAGTCTTCCCTTTCCAAAACCATTAAATCTGTTGTACATAGGGTGGTCTGTCAATCTTCTAAATTTTTCTGCTTGTTGCTGGGCTCTGCTATCTCTTCTATCCTGCATTGGTTGTAAACAAGTGATCTTTTCTAGTTCATTAATAGGCGTTGTCTTCAGGCTTCCAGTTATGATTCGCATTCCTTGGTTTTCGACTCTACTTATTTTGTTAAAGTTTGACTTAGCTGCTGTTGCCCAAGCTGCAATGCCATATTCCAGTATTGGCCTCACCCGTCCAGTATATAACTTCTTGAGAACTTTCTCATCTGCTCCCCACGTTGTACCAGCAAGCTTTTTCATGATTGCCATTCTCTGCCTTCCTCTTGTTCGATTTTTCTCAACCTGTGTCTTCCATGTCAGGCGACGATCAAAGGTGACTCCTAGATAGTTTGGATTTTCTTCATGGCGCAATATTTTTCCATTCAATACCAGCTTAGATTGCTGAGGTTTATTTGAGAGGGAGAACATGATTTTGACCAGTCCTCTAGCGCTAATAATGCTTGCTGTATTCTGCTGTTAGCTGTACTAATATATTCTTCAGATGTCCATATGGCTAGGTCATCTGCAAAGGAGGATGTGTGTACTCTGGCTGGAAAATTTTCTGTGATGTCATTTATATATGCTAGGAATAATGTTGGTGAAAGAACTCCTCCTTGGGGGACACCTTGCTCCAGCAGCATCATTTTGCTGGTTTGTCCTTGTACTTTTGTCCTGGCAGTTCTGTTCTCAAGGTAGTGGCTGATCCATTTATACATTTTTCCACAAACATGCATGTTTTGCAGTTTTACTTTCAGTCCTTCCTTCCATACTTTATCAAATGCTTTTTCTAAATCTACCCAGACTGCTAGTGTGTGCTTTTTCTCTTGGAAGGCATCCTCTATTTCCTGAGCTATATAGGTTATTTGATCTTCAGTAGATCTGTACTTTCTGAATCCTGCTTGGTGTGGTGTTAAGAGTTTGTTTTCTTCCTGATGCCATGTTAGCCTGCCATTGATAATGTGTTCCATTAATTTTCCTACACAGCTAAGTAGACTGATAGGTCGATAGCCATTTGGTTCTTCCAGGTCTTTTCCTTTCTTTGGGACTGGTATTAGTATAGCCTCCTTCCATGCCTGTGGGACTATTCCTCTCTTCCAGCTGTTATTTAGGAATGCTAGTAGTTTCTTCTTTGCCTTGTTGCCTAGTTCTATTAGCATTTCATTTGTGATTCCATCCTTTCCTGGTGATTTCTTCTTTTTTAGGGTATTCATTGCCTGTTCCATTTCTTCCATTGTTAGATTTGCCATCATATATTCTGCTGCTGTCTCTGTATTTCTATGATGTATCTGTTTGTCTTTGATTGCTTTCTTCTGTTCGGTTGTAATATCAATGTGGTTTGCATTTGCATAGTGTTCCATTAGTGCATTTGCAGCCTTTTTTCCTGTAAGCAAGGCATTTCCTTGTTTAATTGTTATTTGTTTGTTTCTAGGTCCTTCATTGTTCATGGCTTTCACTAGTTTCCATAGTTTGTTTCCATCCCTGTCAAAATTCAGGTTTTCTGTTTTTTCCCTCCAACAATCTCTTGTTGTTTGATTTACTGTTCTTTTGTATTTTGCTGAGATGGCTTAGAGAGAGATATTCGCTTCAATTGTTTGTTCTCTCTCTGCTGTCTTCCTGGCATCTTCAACTTTGTCCTCCAAACTTTGTAGTTCTTCAGTCCAGTATGGTTTGTAATTTTTCTTCGCTCCTCTAGGAATGGACTCAGTGGCTGCCTGTATTATCGCTCTGTTTAGACTTTCCACCATTTGCTTTATGTTGCCATATCGTGTATTTATGTTTTCACAATATTTGTCTGTAATCTGTCCCAATCTGCTTGTTTGTAATTCCAGCGGGGCAAGGGCTTTTGCTCCTGTAGAACATACTCCATATTCATTACAAGCTTGATTGGTCTGTGGTCACTACCTGCTAATTGGTCCAGCACATGGCGATCGATTTTGTGGAGGATGTCTCCTGTGCAGAAAGCTAAGTCTGGAGTAGAAGTGGTAAGCCATCTTCTGGAGTAGAAGCTTGGTGTGTCATCCACTTTGTTGAGTAGATGGAGATTTGAGTCTATTTCCCAGTCCTCCAATTCATCTCCTCTTTTGTCAGTATCTGGGTATCCCCATCTTTCTGAACGGCTATTAAAGTCTCCGACAATAATGCAGTTTGTGTCAGTTATTTTCATGTTTGAGAGTGTAAGGTCCTTATCTGCTGGGCTATACAGATTGTAGATTCTTATTTTCACGTCCTTTATCATTATATCAACACCTATAATTTCTGTTTGGTTGTCAGAGATCACAGATACTTCGCTGCAAGGTATTGTATTTCGTGTAAGTATTAGAACTCCTCCTTTATGTCCTTCGCGGTCGAAACGTGTGGCCTGATATCCTCTGACTGAAAATTTGCGATTGGCATTGAGGTGTGTCTCTTGAATGCATGCCACATCTATTCTATCTTTATGAAGACGCTGTGTCAGGGATTCTTTCTTGTTATAAACTCCTTCGGCATTCCACTGTAGTATGTTGAGTGTCCTTGGTATTTGGTCAATAGCTCTTAACCTACTCCTCTGTGCCTTGACTCCACAGCACAGGGGAAGGTGACCACCAGTAGTCATGGGTGGACCCCCTCGAGGCAGGGGGCCCGGCACTATCACCGCCTGATGGGACTTCACGGGATTAGCACCATAACGATTAATTTTCATCTGTGGCATCATGAAATGATAAAGTTACGTTGCACTTCTTTGTCAAGCTTGTGGCTCAGTACATCCGATTTTGACAAGCACTTTTCGGGATGCTTTCCCTAGCCTTTGACTGTCCCCAGTCTACCTACAAGGCAGCAGGTTTGTGCGTCACTTCGTCTGGTCCCTCTCCCTTGACCTGTCCGACATGGGTGACCCTACCAGTAGCTGTGCTACCGTCGGCATAGCTCTTGGGGTCATTGGAACGCGCAAGCCCCTCTACCTCGTCAAGGTGGACGCACGGCAGAGGGGTTTCATGGAAACAAAAACAATCAAATACAGAGGTTCTAGAAACACTGAAAATTAAAAGAGAGTTAGTGAAAGAAATTCAAAAAGAGGCAAGTGAAATATTTCAGCCACTTTAAAAGACATAACACTCTTATAAAAACCATACTGGAGGGTAAGGCTGAAGACAAGCGAGCAAGAGGTAGACAAAGATACAAGTGGGGAAGATACATCCAGCGATGGATGAACAGCAGTCTGGCAGAATGTGCAGTCAGGGCGAGAGACAGACACTGTTGGAGATCCACTGCAGCCAACCTTCATTGTGGAGACGGCACCTGATTGGGGGAAGGAGGGGAGAACCTAGACTGCTGCCAAGGGTAATTTAGATATTTATAACATTACTCGCATTTTTTATTTCTGTATTTCTTTCTTTATTTTTTTTCTTTTATTCGCATATCCTTTACAGGACATCGCTGTCAACATCAGCATCTTTCAGCCGATTGTCGATTTCTTGGCAAGATTACGCTCAGTAGTTTGCCATTGCTTTCTGAGCGACCGGCTCACATACCCCGTAAGTTATCGACGCGGAGAGAACCGCTACTGATTCTCGCGCACGTCACGTTACTCACGAGAGTATACGCGGTTACGGAGAAAGACGTTAAACCCCTAGCACTTGCAATTAGCCTGCTATATTTGGTCAAACATTTAATGAATTCATTCGTTACGTGCCGTGCCGATAACCATGGACGGTCATGTTATGCACCTTACGCGACCACTAGAGCCGTGGATTAACTCTGTGCTTTTGTCTCGACCATGCCACGTGGCCATGCCACATAGGTATTTAATTCTCTACCCTCCCCTTGGTCTCTTCCCCTCAATCTTGCCAGTTGTCACCAAGTTTTCCAATTTATTTCTTCTCATAACTTTAGTTAATCCAGCCTGAATGTGTTGACTGGGGCTGCTTCTCTTTGGTGAGGCGTGTGATGGTAGCTGGTGTTGATGATGTTGTTGCTCGATTTATTGTTGATTGTTGATAAAGTTCCTAGATTTATTGATATTGTTGATAACGTTCCTAGGTTTATTGATGATTGTTGATTAAATGCCTAGATTTATTGATGATTGTTGATAAAATGCCTAGATTTATTAGTGATTGTTGATAAAGTTTCTAGATTTATTGATGACTGTTGATAAAATGCCTAGATTTATTGATTATTGTTGATAACATGTCTAGCTTTATTGATAATTGTTGATAAAGTTCCTAGATTTATTGATGATTGTTGATAAAGTTCCTAGAGTTATTGATGATTGTTGATAAAATTCAGAGATTTATTGATGATTGTTGATATAATGCCTAGAATTATTGAGAATTGTTGTTAAAGTTCCAAGATTTATTGATGATTGTTGATAAAGTCCCTAGATTTATTGATCCCCTCTGCCGTGCGTCCACCTTGACGAGGTAGAGGGGCATGAGCGTTCCAATGACCCAAAGAGCTATGCCGACGGTAGCACAGCTACTGGTAGGGTCACCCATGTCGGACAGGTCAAGGGAGAGGGACCAGACGAAGTGACGCACAAACCTGCTGCCTTGTAGGTAGACTGGGGACAGTCAAAGGCTAGGGAAAGCATCCCGAACAAATGCTTGTCGAAATCGGATGTACTGAGCCACAGGCTTGACAAAGAAATGCAACGTAACTTTATCATTTCATGATGCCACAGATGAAAATTAATCGTTATGGTGCTAATCCCGTGAAGTCCCATCAGGCGGTGATAGTGCCGGGCCCCCTGCCTCGAGGGGGTCCACCCATGACTACTGGTGGTCACCTTCCCCTGTGCTGTGGAGTCAAGGCACAGAGGTGTAGGTTAAGAGCTATTGACCAAACACTCCGGACTCTCAACATACTACAATGGAATGCCGAAGGAGTTTATAACAAGAAAGCCTCCCTAACATAGAATAGATGTGGCATGCATTCAAGAGACACACCTCAACGCCAATCGCAAATTCTCAGTCAGAGGATATCAGGCCACACGTTTCGACCGCGAAGGACACAAAGGAGGAGTTGTAATACTTACACGAAATACAATACCTTGCAGCGAAGTATCTGTGATCTCTGACAACCAAACGGAAATTATAGGTGTTGATATAATGATAAAGGACGTGAAAATAAGAATTTACAATCTGTATAGCCCGGCAGATAAGGACCTTACACTCTCAAACATGAAAATAACTGACACAAATTGCATTGTTGTCGGAGACTTTAATAGCCGCTCAGAAAGATGGGGATACCCAGATACTGACAAAAGAGGAGATGAAGTGGAGGACTGGGAAATAGACTCAAATCTCCATCTACTCAACAAAGCGGATGACACACCGAGCTTCTACTCCAGAAGATGGATTACCACTTCTACTCCAGACTTAGCTTTCTGCACAGGAGATATCCTCCACAAAATCGATCGCCATGTGCTTGACCAATTAGCAGGTAGTGACCACAGACCAATCAAGCTTGTAATAAATATGGAGTATGTTCCACAGGAGCAAAAGCCTTTGCCCCGCTGGAATTACAAACGAGCAGATTGGGACAGATTTTCCATACTAACAGACAAATATTGTGAAAACATAAATACACGATATGGCAACATGAAGCAAATGGTGGAAAGTCTAAACAGAGCAATAATACAGGCGGCCACTGAGTCTATTCCAAGAGGAGCGAGGAAAAATTACAAACCATACTGGACTGAGGAACTACAAATTTTGGAGGACAAAGTTGAAGATGCTAGGAAGACCGCAGAGAGAGAACAAACAACTGAAGCGAACATCTCTGTCAAAGCCATCTCAGCAAAATATAAAAGAACAGTAAATCAAACAACAAGAGATTGTTGGAGGGAAAAAACAGAAAACCTGAATTTTGACAGGGATGGAAACAAACTATGGAAACTAGTGAAAGCCATGAACAATGAAGGACCTAGAAACAAACAAATAACAATTAAACAAGGAAATTCCTTGCTTACAGGAAAAAAGGCTGCAAATGCACTAATGGAACACTATGCCAGTGGAAACCACATTGATATTACAGCCGAACAGAAGAAAGCAATCAAAGATAAACAGATACATCATAGATATACAGAGACAGCAGCAGAATATATGATGGCAAATCTAACAATGGAAGAAATGGAACAGGCAATGAATACCCTAAAAAAGAAGACATCACCAGGAAAGGATGGAATCACAAATGAAATGCTAATAGGACTAGACACTAAGGCAAAAAAGAAACTACTAGCAGTCCTAAATTACAGCTGGAAGAGGGGAATAGTCCCACAGGCATGGAAGGAAGCTATACTAATACCAGTCCCAAAGAAAGGAAAAGACCTGGAAGAACTAAATGGCTATCGACTTATCAGTCTTCTTAGCTATGTAGGAAAATTAATGGAACGCATTATCAATGGCAGGCTAACATGGCATCTGGAAGAAAACCAACTCTTAACACCTCACCAAGCAGGATTCAGAAAGTACAGATCCACTGAAGATCAAATAACCTATATAGCTCAGGAAATAGAGGATGCCTTCCAAGAGAAAAAGCACACACTAGCGGTCTGGATAGATTTAGAAAAAGCATTTGATAAAGTATGGAAGGAAGGACTGAAAGTAAAACTGCAAAAAATGCATGTTTGTGGGAAAATGTACACATGGATCAGCCACTACCTTGAGAACAGAACTGCCAGGACAAAAGTACAAGGACAAACCAGCAAAATGATGCTGTTGGAGCAAGGTGTCCCCCAAGGAGGAGTTCTTTCACCAACATTATTCCTAGCATATATAAACGACATCACGGAAAATTTTCCAGCCAGAGTACACACATCATCCTTTGCAGATGACCTAGCCATATGGACATCTGAAGAATATATTAGTACAGCTAACAGCAGAATACAGCAAGCTCTATTAGCGCTAGAGGACTGGTCAAAATCATGGCTAGTGAAGATAAGTGAGGAGAAAACAACATGCACAGTATTCTCCCTCTCAACTAAAACTCAGCAACCTAAGCTGGTATTGAATGGAAAAATATTGCGCCATGAAGAAAATCCAAACTATCTAGGAGTCACCTTTGATCGTCGCCTGACATGGAAGACACAGGTTGAGAGAAATCGAACAAGAGCAAGGCAAAGAATGGCAATCATGAAAAAGCTTGCTGGTACAACATGGGGAGCAGATGAGAAAGTTCTCAAGAAGTTATATACTGGACGGGTGAGGCCAGTACTGGAATATGGCATTGCAGCTTGGGCAACAGCAGCTAAGTCAAACTTTAACAAAATAAGCAGAGTCCAAAATCAAGGAATGCGAATCATAACTGGAAGCCTGAAGACAACGCCTATTAATGAACTAGAAAAGATCACTTGTTTACAACCAATGCAGGATAGAAGAGATAGCAGAGCCCAGCAACAAGCTGAAAAATGTAGAAGATTGACAGACCACCCTATGTATAAAAGGTTTAGTGCAGTGTTTCCCAACGTGGGGCCCACGCCCCACAGGGGGGCAATTTGACTGTTAAGGGGGGCAATTCGAAAATGGAAGAAATCGGCTGAATATAACAAAACAGGGAGACTTGAGACTGAATTGGAACCTGACATAAGGTCTCTTTGCAGCAAGCATCAAGCGCAAGGATCTCACTAAATTTAAATAATACATAATTACTAATAATTAAAATAATATAGAAAAATCTTTCATTAAAATTATTTTGTACTTGAATTTCAGTTCTCCATTAAATGTTTTGAAAATTTACTTACTGTGTTTGCTCAATAATTACCTAGTGATTTCTTCCTAAAACCTATCATTCAAGTTTCTTTAGTGAACATTTCAATTTTTGAATATTAAAAATAATGTATATGTTGAGGGGGGGGGGGCATGGGGCGGGGGAGGGGGGCAATATGAATTTTAGAAAGGCTTAAGTGGGGCACGGTACAAAAAAGGTTGGGAAACACTGGTTTAGTGGTTTTGGAAAGGGAAGACTGAAGCGTAGCAACTTTGTAGAAACTGCAAAACGAAAGATTAGGGCAGATCCCATACTTAACATATCAACAGTCAAACCCATTTACAATGCAGACAAGTTCCCAGCTTGGAGACAGCAGCTACTGCCTGAGATGATAGAAAACATTCCTGGTATTGAGAAAAAGAACACTCAGAATGAAACCGAAAGAAGAGAAATAACCCTAAACTACATAAAAGAACATTACCCAAGCAGCAATTGGACCCATGCATATACAGATGGATCAGCCAAAAATTCAGTAGAGAATGGAGGAGGAGGAATTCTCCTAAATTTAAAAAATGGAGTGAAAAAAACACATTCAGTGGCAACTGGAAAGTTTTCAAGTAACTTCAAAGCGGAGGTAGAGGCTCTGAAAACTGCAGCAGAAATGCTCTTGATGGAGGAAAATAAAGAGACGCAAATAGCTATCTTTACAGATGCAAAGTCAGCTGTCTCAATACTGAAGAGCAATAACAGCACAGAAATAGCTGACCTAAGAGCAGCACTCCATGGTCTATGCCAGAAATCCAAAAAAGTTGTAATACAGTGGATACCATCACATTGCAGTATACCTGGAAATGAAGAGGCTGACAGACTGGCAAAAGAGGGCGGACGACTACCACAGCCTGACATAGACATAACCTATAATGAGGCAAAGAGGTTGATAAAAAGCACTTATAGAACCAAATCCCGGGAAGGTTAACCCGGTCAACAAATGCCCGCAGAAGTCGGATGTGTCGGCCTAACGGCGCAAGAGCGCAGCTCTGCTGTAAACAGGCACAACGCAATCACGTCCGAAAAAAAACTCCGGATGAACGAAGAAGAAGAAGAACCAAATGGGAATCAGAGCATCCAGGCCACCAGAAGGATGATGCATATTACAAACTCGACCGAAGAGAACAAGTAGCAATCTTCAGACTCCGCACAGGACACAACAGGTTGAAATACCACTTGTTCAACAAACTAAAGATAGGAGATACAGATGAATGTAATTGTGGAACTGGTAAAATGACGGCTAAACATTTGCTGCAAGAGTGCCCAATATATGCAGAACAGAGAAAGATATTTTGGCCCACACCTGCTTCATTCGAGGACAAGCTCTATGGAGATATCAACAAGCTCAAGTCGACTGCAGCTTACTTTAACTGTATTCAGGTTGACATTTAAATGTACATGAAGAAGTATTTAGACTGCCACACTTCATACCACAGGCATGTCGGTTACACAAGCCTCCCAGAGGCATGAAATGGAATATTGCTTGGATAGCAAATCCATTACGTGGAAAGTCCGAATCGAAAGCTCACTGTGTGGGCTTCAAAAAAGGTGGAAAAAGTGTCCTAGTGGCACAAAATGGAATATTGCTTGGATAGCAAATCCATTACGTGGAAAGTCCGAATCGAAAGCTCACTGTGTTGATGTCATCTGCAAACTGCATTCTACTGGCTTCTGGAAGAACAGCCTATGGTGAACGGAAGGCCCAATATACGGAAGTGAGGCTAAGCAGCCATGTGCAGGACGTGACGATTCCTTGGGTGAGCCCAGTACCAGAGCGGTGTGTGATGGCTCTGCAATTATGGAAGCCTCCTTGGATGGCGGGGAATGCCCATGGTCTGCCCCTGCCTTCCCTTGAGGGCCGACCAGGATGCCTTTGGCTGTTCTATATGGGCCAGCTGGGATGGGAGATAACACCACAACAGTGAGAGTCTAACGTCCTAAGAAACCCCCGGGAAGGTTAACCCGGTCAACAAATGCCCGCAGAAGTCGGATGTGTCGGCCTAACGGCGCAAGAACGCAGCTCTGCTGTAAACAGGCACAACGCAATCACGTCCGAAAAAAAACTCCGGATGAACGAAGAAGAAGAAGAAGATTTATTGATGATTGTTGATAAAAGTTTCAAGATTTAGTGATGATTGCTGATACATTTCCTAGATTTATTGATGACTGTTGAAAAAATGCCTAGATTTATTGATGACTGTTGATAAAATGCCTAGATTTATTGATTATTGTTGATAACATGTCTAGCTTTATTGATAATTGTTGATAAAGTTCCTAGATTTATTGATGATTGTTGATAAAGTTCCTAGAGTTATTGATGATTGTTGATCAAATTCAGAGATTTATTGATGATTGTTGATATAATGCCTAGAATTATTGAGAATTGTTGTTAAAGTTCCAAGATTTATTGATGATTGTTGATAAAGTCCCTAGATTTATTGATGATTGTTGATAAAAGTTTCAAGATTTATTGATGATTGTTGATACAGTTCCTAGATTTATTGATGACTGTTGAAAAAATGCCTAGATTTATTGATGACTGTTGATAAAATGCCTAGATTTATTGATAATTCTTGATAAAGTTCCTAGATTTATTGATGATTGTTGATAAAGTTTCTAGATTTATTGATGACTGTTGATAACATTCAGAGATTTATTGATGATTGTTGATACAATGACTAGACTTATTGAGGATTGTTGATAAAGTTCGTAGATTTATTGATGATTGTTGATAGAATCCCTAGATTTATTGATGATTGTTGATAAAGTTCTTAGATTTATTGATGGTTCTTGATACAGTTCCTAGATACATTGATTATTGTATACAGAATCCCTAGATACACTGATGATTGTTGATACAGTTCCTAGATATATTGAATTTGGGATCCCGCCTGCGGTTATCTTAGCGGGACCAAAGCTCTGGGAGATGCATGACTGTGTACACCAGTTAACAGGGCACATGATGATGATGATTTCTTTTTCTGTCGTTCGTTCGCTTAGAACTGAAGCGTGGTCCACACACGTGGTCCATTTACGTGGCCCATACACGTTGTCAAGGACGCGTCAATAATCCACCTTTACAAATGTAAAGGAAACCGACAATCCTGTGACAACCACCGAGGCATCTCCTTGCTTTCAATTGCAGGGAAGATACTCGCCAGAATTCTTCTCAATCGCCTCACAGCCCATCTCGATCAAGGTCTTCTTCCTGAGAGTCAATGTGGCTTCATAAAAGAACGTGGAACTGTTGACATGATTTTCGCTGCAAGGCAGCTGCAAGAGAAATGTCAGGAACAGAACTGCGAAATGTTCTCCACTTTCATTGACCTTACCAAGGCTTTTGATACAGTCAGCAGAGAAGGACTGTGGAAGATTATGGCTGTCCACGAAAGTTTGTCCAAATAGTGCGGCTATTTCATGACGGCATGCAGGCAAGAGTACAGGAAAATGGTGAACTGTCTGAGCCCTTTCCTGTCACCAACGGAGTGAAGCAAGGATGTGTCCTGGCACCGACACTGCTCAGCCTCAAGTTTTCAGCCATGTTGATGAATGCCTTCGAGAACGACGACATTGGAATAGACATCAACTACCGTATGGATGGAAAGTTATTCAATCTCAGAAGGTTGAAAGCTAAAACCAAAATTGACAGCGATACCGTCAGAGAGCTGCTGTTTGCTGATGATTGCGCTCTATACGCCAACTCAGAGGCGGATATGCAACATAATGTTTTCTCACATACCTATCCAACTTTGGGCTCAATATCAACTTGTAGAAGACTGTAGTTATGTACCAGCCAGCTCCAGGGAATAATCACACCGTGCCGAATATCAAGGTGAATGGTCATAGACTAAGTGTTGTGGACAAATTCACCTATCTTGGCAGCACTGTGTCACAAGCTGCCACAATTGATGACAAAGTGAATGCAAGAATCTCCAAGGCCAGCGCGGCCTTTGGCAGACTGTACAAGAATGTATGGGACAGAACTGGAATAAGCCTGCAAACAAAGCTGAAAGTCTATAAAGCAGTTGTATTATCCACACTGCTATATGCTTGTGAAACCTGGACAGTTAATCAGCGACACGCTAGGAAATTATACCATTTCCATACAGTCTGCCTTAGGAAGCTATTGAAGATTAAATGGTAAGACAAGATCCTAGACACTGAAGTTCTAGAAAGAGCGTCCATGCCCAGTATCCACACTCTTCTAATGAAGAATCAGATTCGCTTTGCTGGTCACTTAACTCGCATGCCAGATCACAGGCTCCCTAAACGAATTTTTGTTTGTTTGTTTGTTTTTACGGCGAGCTGCGTTGTGGTAAACGCTCCCAAGGCGGCCAGAAGAAACGCTTTAAAGACACTCTGAAAATCTCACTGAAAGCTTTTGGAATTCATCTTGACACCTGGGAAACTGCTACTAAAGACCGAAATTCGTGGCGTGCATCATTACGCAAGAGTGCAGTCACTTGTGAAGCAACCAGGACTGCAAGAGCTGTGAAGACGTGATTTGACAGAAAAACCACTGCAGGAAATCCTCCTCCAGAAACGTCAAGCATTCTTTGCCCGCATTGTCAAAGAACATTTCGAGCCAAAATAGGCCTTATCAGCCATCTTAGAACTCACGGCTCCACACTTTCAACCCCACTGGATGAAATGAATGGTCATCATCATTCTTGATGGACAAACAACATCACGTAGTCCACACACGTTATCCATACACGAGCCTCCCAGATTATCTAACATTTTATACAATAATAGCCTCTCAGATTATCTAACATTTTATACAACAATAGTCTCTCAGATTATCCAAGATTTCATACAACAAGAGCCTCTCCGATTATCTAAACTTGTATACAAGATGTTAAGGACACAGTTCGTAATACCACATACCCGCGTTTGAAACGCAGCTGTGCTAGTTTTTTTATGAAAGGGTATGAGTGCCGGTCGTACAGAAAACAATGGCAAACTACTGAACGTAAACTTGCCCAGGAATCACGAACAGCCAAAAAATGCTGGGGTTGACTGCTACGTCCTGTAAAGTATATGCAACTAACTTTACTTTAAATTCAACAAGAAGAGCCACTCATATGATATCACATGTTTCCCCTCTGCTGTGTGTCCACCGTGACGAGGTAGAGGGGCTTGAGCGTCCCAATGACCCCAAGAGCTATGCCGACGGTAGCACAGCTACTGGTAGGGCCACCCATGTCGGACAGGTCAAGGGAGAGGGACCAGACGAAGAGACACACAAACCTGCTGCCTTGTAGGTAGACTGGGGACAGTCAAAGGCTAGGGAAAGCACCCCGAACAAATGCTTGTCGAAATCGGATGTACTGAGCCACAGGCTTGACAAAGCAGTGCAACGTAACTTAATTCATGATGTCACAAATCAAAATTAATCGTTATGGTGCTAATCCCGCGAAGTCCCATCAGGCGGCGATAGTGCCGGGCCCCCTGCCTCGACGGGGTCCACCCATGACTACTGGTGGTCACCTTCCCCTGTGCTGTGGAGTCAAGGCACAGAGGAGTAGGTTAAGAGCTATTGACCAAATACCCCGGACACTCAACATACTACAGTGGAATGCCGAAGGAGTTTACAAGAAGAAAGAGTCCCTAACACAGCGTCTTCATAAAGATAAAATAGATGTGGCATGCATTCAAGAGACACACCTCAACGCCAATCGCAAATTCTCAGTCAGAGGATATCGGGCCACACGTTTCGACCGCGAAGGACACAAAGGAGGAGCTCTAATACTTACACGAAATACAATACCTTGCAGCGAAGTATCTGTGATCTCTGACAACCAAACGGAAATTATAGGTGTTGATATAATGATAAAGGACGTGAAAATAAGAATCTACAATCTGTATAGCCCAGCAGATAAGGACCTTACACTCTCAAACATGAAAATAACTGACACAAACTGCATTATTGTCGGAGACTTTAATAGTCGTTCAGAAAGATGGGGATACCCAGATACTGACAAAAGAGGAGATGAATTGGAGGACTGGGAAATAGACTCAAATCTCCATCTACTCAACAAAGCGGATGACACACCGAGCTTCTACTCCAGAAGATGGCTTACCACTTCTACTCCAGACTTAGCTTTCTGCACAGGAGACATCCTCCACAAAATCGATCGCCATGTGCTGGACCAATTAGCAGGTAGTGACCACAGACCAATCAAGCTTGTAATGAATATGGAGTATGTTCCACAGGAGCAAAAGCCCTTGCCCCGCTGGAATTACAAACGAGCAGATTGGGACAGATTTGCCATACTAACAGACAAATATTGTGAAAACATAAATACACGATATGGCAACATAAAGCAAATGGTGGAAAGTCTAAACAGAGCGATAATACATGCAGCCACTGAGTCCATTCCTAGAGGAGCGAGGAAAAATTACAAACCATACTGGACTGAAGAACTACAAAGTTTGGAGGACAAAGTTGAAGATGCCAGGAAGACAGCAGAGAGAGAACAAACAATTGAAGCGAACATCTCTCTCAAAGCCATCTCAGCAAAATATAAAAGAACAGTAAATCAAACAACAAGAGATTGTTGGAGGGAAAAAACAGAAAACCTGAATTTTGACAGGGATGGAAACAAACTATGGAAACTAGTGAAAGCCATGAACAATGAAGGACCTAGAAACAAACAAATAACAATTAAACAAGGAAATGCCTTGCTTACAGGAAAAAAGGCTATGCAAATGCAAACCACATTGATATTACAACCGAACAGAAGAAAGCAATCAAAGACAAACAGATACATCATAGAAATACAGAGACAGCAGCAGAATATATGATGGCAAATCTAACTTTGGAAGAAATGGAACAGGCAATGAATACCCTAAAAAAAGAAGAAATCACAAGGAAAGGATGGAATCATAAATGAAATGCTAATAGGACTAGGCACCAAGGCAAAGAAGAAACTATTAGCAGTCCTAAATAACAGCTGAAAGAGAGGAATAGTCCCACAGGCATGGAAGGAAGCTATACTAATACCAGTCCCAAAGAAAGGAAAAGACCTGGAAGAACCAAATGGCTATCGACCTATCAGTCTACTTAGCTGTGTAGGAAAATTAATGGAACGCATTATCAATGGCAGGCTAACATGGCATCAGGAAGAAAACAAACTCTTAACACCACACCAAGCAGGATTCAGAAAGTACAGATCCACTGAAGATCAAATAACCTATATAGCTCAGGAAATAGAGGATGCCTTCCAAGAGAAAAAGCACACACTAGCAGTCTGGATAGATTTAGAAAAAGCATTTGATAAAGTATGGAAGGAAGGACTGAAAGTAAAACTGCAAAAAATGCATGTTTGTGGGAAAATGTATAAATGGATCAGCCACTACCTTGAGAACAGAACTGCCAGGACAAGAGTACAAGGACAAACAAGCAAAATGATGCTGTTGGAGCAAGGTGTCCCCCAAGGAGGAGTTCTTTCACCAACATTATTCCTAGCATATATAAATGACATCACGGAAAATTTTCCAGCCAGAGTACACACATCCTCCTTTGCAGATGACCTAGCCATATGGATATCTGAAGAATATATTAGTACAGCTAGCAGCAGAATACAGCAAGCCTTATTTGCCCTAGAGGACTGGTCAAAATCATGGCTAGTGAAGATAAGTGAGGAGAAAACAACATGCACAGTGTTCTCCCTCTCAAATAAAACTCAGCAACCTAAGCTGGTATTGAATGGAAAAATATTGCGCCATGAAGAAAATCCAAACTATCTAGGAGTCACCTTTGATCGTCGCCTGACATGGAAGAAACAGGTTGAGAAAACTCGAACAAGAGCAAGGCAGAGAATGGCAATCATGAAAAAGCTTGCTGGTACAACATGGGGAGCAGATGAGAAAGTTCTCAAGAAGTTATATACTGGACGGGTGAGGCCAGTACTGGAATATGGCATTGCAGCTTGGGCAACAGCAGCTAAGTCAAACTTTAACAAAATAAGTAGAGTCCAAAACCAAGGAATGCGAATCATAACTGGAAGCCTGAAGACAACGCCTATTAATGAACTAGAAAAGATCACTTGTTTACAACCAATGCAGGATAGAAGAGATAGCAGAGCCCAGCAACAAGCAGAAAAATTTAGAAGATTGACAGACCACCCTATGTACAACAGATTTAATGGTTTTGGAAAGGGAAGACTGAAGCGTAGCAACTTTGTAGAAACTGCAAAACGAAGGATTAGGGCAGATCCTATACTTAACATATCAACAGTCAAGCCCATTTACAATGCACACAAGTTCCCAGCTTGGAGACAGCAGCAACTGCCTGAGATGATAGAAAACATTCCTGGTATTGAGAAAAAGAACACTCAGAATGAAACCGAAAGAAGAGAAATAACCCTAAACTACATAAAAGAACATTACCCAAGCAGGAATTGGACCCATGCATATACAGATGGATCAACCAAAAATTCAATAGAGAATGGAGGAGGAGGAATTCTCCTAAATTTAAAAAATGCAGTGAAAAAAACACATTCAATGGCAACTGGAAAATTTTCAAGTAACTTCAAAGCGGAGGTAGAGGCTCTGAAAACTGCAGCAGAAATGCTCCTGATGGAGGAAAATAAAGAGAAGCGAATAGCTATCTTCACAGATGCAAAGTCAGCTGTCTCAATACTGAAGAGCAATAACAGCACAGAACTAACTGACCTAAGAGCAGCACTCCATGGTCTATGCCAGAAATCCAAAAAAGTTGTAATACAGTGGATCCCATCACATTGCAGTATACCTGGAAACGAAGAGGCTGACAGACTGGCAAAAGAGGGCGGACGACTACCACAGCCTGACATAGACATAACCTATAATGAGGCAAAGAGGTTGATAAAAAGCACTTATAGAACCAAATGAGAATCAGAGCATCCAGGTCATCAGAAGGATGATGCATATTACAAACTCGACCGAAGAGAACAAGTAGCAATCTTCAGACTCCGCACAGGACACAACAGGCTGAAATACCACTTGTTCAATAAACTAAAGATAGGAGATACCGATGAATGTAATTGTAGAACTGGAAAAATGACAGCAAAACATTTGCTGCAGGATTGCCCAACGTATGCAGAACAGAGAAAGATATTTTGGCCCACACCTGCTTCATTTGAGGACAAGCTCTATGGAGATATCAACAAGCTAAAGTTGACCGCAGATTACTTTAACTATATACAGGTTGACATTTAAAGGTGCATGAAGACCCAGAGGCATGAAATGGAATATTGCTTGGATAGCAAATCCATTACGTGGAAAGTCCAAATCAAAAGCCCATTGTGTGGGCTTCATAAAAGGTGGAAAAGTGTCCTAGTGGCACGAAATGGAATATTGCTTGGATAGCAAATCCATTACGTGGAAAGTCCGAATCAAAAGCCCACTGTGTGGTCTTCATAAAAGGTGGAAAAATGTCCTAGTGGCACGAAATGGAATATTGCTTGGATAGCAAATCCATTACGTGGAAAGTCTGAATCAAAAGCCCACTGTGTGGGCTTCATAAAAGGTGGAAAAGTGTCCTAGTGGCACGAAATGGAATATTGCTTGGCTAGCAAATCCATTACATGGAAAGTCCGAATCGAAAGCTCACTGTGTGGATGTCATCTGCAGACTGCATACTTCTGGTTTCCGGAAGAACAGCCTATGGTGAACGGAAGGCCCAATATACGGAAGTGAGGCTAAGCAGCCATGTGCAGGACGTGACGATTCCTTGGGTGAGCCCAGTACCAGAGCGCTATGTATCGGCTCTGCAAGTATGGAAGCCTCCTTGGATGGCGGGGAATGCCCATGGTCTGCCCCTGCCTTCCCTTGAGGGCTGACCAGGATCTTTGGCTGTTCTATATGGACCAGCTGGGATGGGGGATAACACCACAACAGTGAGAGTCAAACGTCCTAAGAAACCCCCGGGAAGGTTAACCCGGTCAACAAATGCCCGCAGAAGTCGGATGTGTCGGCCTAACGGCGCAAGAACGCAGCTCTGCTGTAAACAGGCACAACGCAATCACATCCGAAAAAAAACTCCGGATGAACGAAGAAGAAGAAATTTGGAAAAGTGTCCTAGTGGCACGAAATGGAATATTGCTTGGATAGCAAATCCATTACGTGGAAAGTCCGAATCAAAAGCCCATCGTGTGGGCTTCATAAAAGGTGGAAAAGTGTCCTAGTGGCACGAAATTGAATATTGCTTGGATAGCAAATCCATTACATGGAAAGTCCGAATCGAAAGCTCACTGTGTGGATGTCATCTGCAGACTGCATACTTCTGGTTTCCGGAAGAACAGCCTATGGTGAACGGAAGGCCCAATATACGGAAGTGAGGCTAAGCAGCCATGTGCAGGACGTGACGATTCCTTGGGTGAGCCCAGTACCAGAGCGCTATGTATCGGCTCTGCAAGTATGGAAGCCTCCTTGGATGGCGGGGAATGCCCATGGTCTGCCCCTGCCTTCCCTTGAGGGCTGACCAGGATCTTTGGCTGTTCTATATGGGCCAGCTGGGATGGGGGTTAACACCACAACAGTGAGAGTCAAACGTCCTAAGAAACCCCCGGGAAGGTTAACCTGGTCAACAAATGCCCGCAGAAGTCGGATGTGTCGGCCTAACGGCGCAAGAACGCAGCTCTGCTGTAAACAGGCACAACGCAATCACATCCGAAAAAAAAACTCCGGATGATCGCAGAAGAAGAAGATATCACATGTTTTACAACAACAATAGCCTCTCATATTATCTAACATTTCATTCAATAAAAGCCTCTCAGATTATCTAACATTTTATACTGCAAGAGCTGCCTGCAATGTTAGAACTTAGTATGGATTGTGGAATATGAAAAGGGCGTGGACAAAGCTGCGCCGTATAGAAAAACGATAAGACAATCTAGAGTGGGCTGGCTGGGAGAGGGGGGGGGGGAATAACCCGATGGGGGACAAAAGGTGAAGGTGAAAGAAGAGGACAATACACGCAATGCGCTAAAGGGTTATTTACTTATTGTTTGTCCAAGTTCGTATGTAATGTACCTACTTGTACACTTTTGTACCCGTCAGTGCTTTACCGTGAAATCGGCCACGAAATTCCAAGCTCGGCCACTTCGTAACATTGCTAAATTGTGGTAATAAAGTTAGCAAGGCAAAAACGTTTCGCATATTGTATTCGGCGAACAATAAATGATTGCTGAAATATATTGATTCTTCGACAATTATGTGTTTCCAACCAATCTTGTGCAGACAGAAAAGAATTTATTATGAATCTGTAATTATCGTGGGATAACAAATGATCCACAATCGAACAGGATCAGTGACAATATTTGTTCAATATTTCAGCTACTATAGGATCAGTGACAATATTTGTTCAGTATTTCAGCTACTATATTTCTGCTACTATATATAATTTATCTATTCACTCACTTCCGGTTTCAAGATGGCGACGGACGGTCGTGTTGTTTTGTGTTCGTTAACTTTTTCGCGTAGGGGATGGATTTATTCATCTCTTGCGTGTAATTGGTGTGCCAGGGTGTAAAACCAGGAGTTTCTACTCAAGATCTGCGCGGGTGCTACGGAGTTCGTGCATCGAGCGAAGCCATCCTTGAGTTAATTTTCAGCAGCGTGTGTGGTGTTCTCAGACTGTGTTTACGTTTTTTTCAACATGGCGGAACAACGTGTTTTCTTCGTGCGGTCAGCAGTCAACATACCGAAGCGGCGTGGTAGCCGCGCAGGGAAAAAGAAGCAAGGTAAGCGTGGAGGTTTGAGGCGTTTTAGACTCAAGTGTCACCGACTAGGACTCAGGAATATCCGTATTCTATATTGGAACTGTGCCAGTGTAAAACAACGGGGCTCTATTTTAGAAACCCTAGTTTACAGGAACGACATTGTAGCACTCCAGGAGACGAGACTGGGCGATCAGCTACTCCAAATTGCCGGCTTCAAATGTTTCTACAACAGACGACATCTGGGAATGGCGATTCTCGTTCGCGACAGCATGGTGGCGTCAGAGCTAGACATGTCCAGTTGGGACAGTGACGATATACAAATACAGGCGTTGAGAGTTCATTCCAGTATACCATTCGTGGTGGTTAATGTTTATGCCCGCAATGCCAGTGTGGACGCCCAGAAGTGGCAGTGCTTAAGTGGCATATTAGGCCACGAGAGAAATGTTATTTTCTGTGGTGACTTCAACGCTAAAGGCAGATCATGGGGAAACACTTCCTCCAATACACAGGGGGAGGAGCTCGAGACTGCACTGGAAACCATCGACCTGGTTTGTATCAACAGTGGCTGTGTCACCAGGACAGCAAGCCGTCCGGGCGATGAGGACAGTGCTATTGATCTGGCGCTAGTTTCACCTTCACTCACTACAGTGTGTAGATGGGGTGTCCTAGGACACCATGGCAGCGACCACCACCCTTGCAGCATATTGGTGGAGAAAGGCAGAACCAGGCAGCACAAGCTAAAGGTAAAGACTTTCCAGTATGACAGTACAGGGCAAGATGTGGTGAGTAAAATAAGACGTGACAAGCGCAGAACGTTTCAGGGCAGGAAAAAAAGTTGGGAGCAGCCACCGTGGTGGAGTTTTGAGGTGGAGAAGGCTTGGGTGGATAAGCGTAGTGCTGTAAGGAGATGGCAAAATGCCAAGAAGAACAGAGCTGGTCATCCTAGTCCCTGCTTGCACTTAGAAAGAGAGATGCACACAAAAGTAAGCTACTTCAAAAAACTGGTCAAGGTTGTTAAAAGCGAAAAATGGGCAAAGGTGTGTCAAAGAGTAAGCACAGACAAGTCACTGAAATTGTTCTGGCGACTACATAAAAGCATGAGTGGTGTAGTCAAGAATAAGAGCATTTCTGACTTCCAAGGTGCTGACCTCATCTGGCAGAGGACTGACGAGGACAAGGGCAAAGCCCTCTTTGAACGCTACCTTGAGCAAAGCAACCAGACAGACATGGGAGGCCGAAATCTGGCCAAGGAGGTCACTTCAGACAGATGCAAGGCCCAGAACACTTCGGATGAAGACACAGTGACAGTGAAAGAAATCAAGGCTGTGCTTCGACGATCAAAAAACAGTGCTCCAGGTCCTGATGGCATAAGATACGACGACATAAATAGGTGTACCGACAATGAGCTAGAGAAACTAGCAGACATGTACAACAACAGTATAGGGAGTGCTAGCATCAAGGAGGAATGGTTACACAGCTATCTGATTCCCTTGCCGAAGCCTGACAAAGACCACAAAAAAAATTCAGGGATATCGAATTATAACCATGCAGAATACAATAGGCAAGCTGCTGGAGAAGGTAATTGCCAGGAAAATATCAAGCCAACTAGAGAGGCAAGGTGTTTTCCCACCCACCCTGGGTGGGTACCGCCCAAAGAGAGAAACCTGGACCAATGCAGCAGTCTTTGCCCAGGATGTCTATGAAGGTTTCCACTCAGGCACTGAAACCGTTGCTGCAGCGATTGATCTTGAGGACGCATACAACAGAGTACCACTGGATTTTTTAATGTTTCAGCTTCTCGAACTAAACGTAAGTCCATTCCTCCTTAGTTGGATCGCTGCAGCCCTCTTCCAACGGAAAGTAGTTTTTAGATGTGGCAGTTGGACTTCGGAACCAACAACAATATATCCTGGCCTACCACAGGGATCACCATTATCTCCGGTACTGTTCAACGCCTACACAGTGAGAATCACCAGTGAGCAGATCACTGGACCTGGCAGGACATTGTCATATGCCGATGATGTTTTAGTGTATCGTCAGGGGAAGGATAGAGAGGTGGTTGCCGTGGAACTACAAACCGAACTCAATCGCATAAGTACTTGGTGTGATGAAGCTGGGGCAATGGTCAACCCAACAAAGGCAACAGTGACTTGGTTCTCGTTGAATAATCATATGGTCAACACTCCAACACCAACTGTAATGCTGTGTTCAGAGACGGTGGAAAGAACGCAGGCAATGAATTACCTGGGGATACGGTTTGATCGAAGCCTTGCTTATAATGTGCACATAGACCAGGTGATAACAAAGGCCAAGCGGGGTTTGGCAGCGATGCGGGTGATGGCGGCAGCAAACTGTGAGCAGCGCCATCTATGTCTTCTGTACGAGGGGTTGGTCATGTCCGTTTTGGAGTATGCAATGGCAATCCTGACTCTCAGCCATAAGCAGATAGAAAGGATGGAAAGGATACAGAATGAAGCTATGCGCATTATTCTTGGATGTACAAGAGTTACAGCATGCAGGGCGATGCGCTACCTTCTTGGTTTTCCAACCATTGAAGAGAGAATACAAGGTTGCAGGGCACGCGCCTACCTCAGAATTAACGCAAACACACAACATCCACTGCATAGTGAAATTAGGAAGGTGAAGGGCAGCAGGTTAAAAAGAGGACGGTCGTGGATGGGTCAAGCCGAAGACATTCTTCAACAGGTGTGTTCACTTGAGGACTTAGAACCTGGCGAGGAGTGGGTGCAAGTGCCAACAGACTTCTGCACATCCTTTTCAGTTTGCATCCAACTAGATAGAAAATGCAGACATGAAAATCCGGCTGCTGTTGAGGCTGAAGTACAAGCGTTGATTTTCGAGAATTCGCTAGACGGTGACGCGGTCATCTACACAGATGGGTCGGTCGTCCGACATGTGAGAAGCTCATGGGCCTTTACAGCTCGGGCCGGAGGGAGAATTGTGAAGGAGGACTCTGGTGCTTTCACTGAAACCACAAGTAGCCTGACCATGGAAGTCATGGCAGTAAGTAAAGCAATAATATGGCTCGAGACACAGACATTCACTAGGGCTTGTTTCCTTAGCAACTCAATGAACATGATCAAGAGGATAGAGGAGGGGTCGATCCGAAGAGAATGGTTGCTGCCTTTGGAACGGTCTCGACTGGCAAAGATTAGTTTCATCTTCGTGCCAGGGCATGCGGGAGTACAAGGAAATGAGCGGGCTGACAAGCTCGCAGGTGAGGCTACTGTGGAGGGCGGACGCGCCATGGACCAGGCCGACATTCTGAATGCTCTACGAGAAGTAAGACTTTTGCGAGAACCAAGTGATGACTGTGAATCTACAACAATGGCCAGACTGCGAGAGCAGCAAATTAAAAGAGGGGTGGCCAAACAAGAACACTACGCAGGAAGCCAAAGAAGATTGATAAACCAACACAGAACTGGCGTCGTTAGCCGCTACACGTTGCGGGATTTGCTGAGGAGGGGATCCGAGCACTTATGGACTGAATGGTTCGATGTGCAATGAGGATGATCTGTCGACTAACTAACTATCTATTCACTTCATATGATAGATCACTCTACAGCAGTGGTTCTCAACATTTTTTGGCCCAAGCACCCCTTCACCATATGTTCAGATTGTCACCCTCCCCCCCCCCACCACTTTTGTATTTCCTCCCTATAAATTCCCCGCCGCCCCTCATTCCCCCGCCCTACAGTGAATGTAAAAATGGAAGCTAAATTTAATAACACATACTGGTCACGTCTAGACGTCTACATAACATGTGATTTGGCGTTATAAAGCGAATTTCAGAAGGGCGAGAAGTACAGAACTGTAAAGTGTTGAGGGAAAAACAATATCAAGTAATCGGTTCTTGTAATAACGCGATCTTGAAATAATCTTAAGTCCCCCCACTGGAAAGCTAACCCCCTCCACCACCCCTAAGGGGGGGGGGGGGAGGATGGATTCCCCATCGGTTGAGAACCACTGCTCTACCGTATGCAGTGGCGAGATTTGGCGAAATGTGCCAGGAAACAAATTCGAATGCAATAACCAGGCGGTCTTGATTCCTCAAGGGCAAGGACACCCGCCCCCCTCCCCCACCACCTGCCATACACCGCAGGTACTATATTGGCAGTAAATGACAGTTCAATGCGTCATTGTTTTAAATCATTAGTGGAATATATTGTTGTTTTTTTTTTTTATATATAATGGGACACAACCACACAAAATAATATGGACCTCATTAATGAATAGTTATGTCCCCTCTGCTGTGTGTCGACCGTGACGAGGTATAGGGGCTGGCGCGTTCCAATGACCCCAAGAGCTATGCCGACGGTAGCACAGCTACTGGTAGGGTCACCCATGTCGGACAGGTCAAGGGAGAGGGACCAGACGAAGAGACACACAAACATGCTGCCTTGTAGGTAGACTGGGGACAGTCAAAGGCTAGGGAAAGCATCCCGAAAAATGCTTGTCGAAATAGGATGTACTGAGCCACAGGCTTGACAAAGCAGAGCAACGTAACTTAATTCATGATGTCACAAATCAAAATTAATCGTTATAGTGCTAATCCCGCGAAGTCCCATCAGGCGGTGATAGTGCCGGGCCCCCTGCCTCGAGGGGGTCCACCCATGACTACTGGTGGTCACCTTCCCCTGTGCTGTGGAGTCAAGGCACAGAGGAGTAGGTTAAGACCTATTGACCAAATACCCCGGACACTCAACATACTACAGTGGAATGCCGAAGGAGTTTACAAGAAGAAAGTCTCCCTAACACAGCGTCTTCATAAAGATAGAATAGATGTGGCATGCATTCAAGAGACACACCTCAACGCCAGTCGCAAATTCTCAGTCAGAGGATATCAGGCTACACGTTTCGACCGCGAAGGACACAAAGGAGGAGTTCTAATACTTACACAAAATACAATACCTTGCAGCGAAGTATCTGTGATCTCTGACAACCAAACGGAAATTATAGGTGTTGATATAATGATAAAGGACGAGAAAATAAGAATCTACAATCTGTATAGCCCAGCAGATAAGGACCTTACACACTCAAACATGAAAATAACTGACACAAACTGCATTATTGTCGGAGACTTTAATAGCCGTTCAGAAAGATGGGGATACCCAGATACTGACAAAAGAGGAGATGAATTGGAGGACTGGGAAATAGACTCAAATCTCCATCTACTCAACAAAGCGGATGACTCACCGAGCTTCTACTCCAGAAGATGGCTTACCACTTCTACTCCAGACTTAGCTTTCTGCACAGGAGACATCCTCCACAAAATCGATCGCCATGTGCTGGACCAATTAGCAGGTAGTGACCACAGACCAATCAAGCTTGTAATGAATATGGAGTATGTTCCACAGGAGCAAAAGCCTTTGCCCCGCTGGAATTACAAACGAGCAGATAGGGATAGATTTGCCATACTAACAGACAAATATTGTGAAAACATAAATACACGATATGGCAACATGAAGCAAATGGTGGAAAGTCTAAACAGAGCGATAATACAGGCAGCCACTGAGTCCATTCCAAGAGGAGCGAGGAAAAATTACAAACCATACTGGACTGAAGAACTACAAAGTTTGGAGGACAAAGTTGAAGATGCCAGGAAGACAGCAGAGAGAGAACAAACAATTGAAGCGAACATCTCTCTCAAAGCCATCTCAGCAAAATATAAAAGAACAGTAAATCAAACAACAAGAGATTGTTGGAGGGAAAAAACAGAAAACCTGAATTTTGACAGGGATGGAAACAAACTATGGAAACTAGTGAAAGCCATGAACAATGAAGGACCTAGAAACAAACAAATAACAATTAAACAAGCAAATGCCTTGCTTACAGGAAAAAAGGCTGTAAATACACTAATGGAACACAATGCAAATGCAAACCACATTGATATTACAACCGAACAGAAGAAAGCAATCAAAGACAAACAGATACGTCATAGAAATACAGAGACAGCAGCAGAATATATGATGGCAAATCTAACAATGGAAGAAATGGAACAGGCAATGAATACCATAAAAAAAAAAAAAAGAAATCACAGGGAAAGGATGGAATCACAAATGAAATGATAATAGGACTAGGCACCAAGGCAAAGAAGAAACTACTAGCAGTCCTAAATAACAGCTGGAAGAGAGGAATAGTCCCACAGGCATGGAAGGAAGCTATACTAATACCAGTCCCAAAGAAAGGAAAAGACCTGGAAGAACCATTATCAACGCATTAATGGAACGCATTATCAATGGCAGGCTAACATGGCATCTGGAAGAAAACAAACTCTTAACACCACACCAAGCAGGATTCAGAAAGTACAGATCCACTGAAGATCAAATAACCTATATAGCTAAGGAAATAGAGGATGCCTTCCAAGAGAAAAAGCACACACTAGCAGTCTGGATAGATTTAGAAAAAGTATTTGATAAAGTATGGAAGGAAGGACTGAAAGTAAAACTGCAAAAAATGCATGTTTGTGGAAAAATGTATAAATGGATCAGCCACTACCTTGAGAACAGAACTGCCAGGACAAAAGTACAAGGACAAACAAGCAAAATGATGCTGTTGGAGCAAGGTGTCCCCCAAGGAGGAGTTCTTTCACCAACATTATTCCTAGCATATATAAATGACATCACGGAAAATTTTCCAGCCAGAGTACACACATCCTCCTTTGCAGATGACCTAGCCATATGGATATCTGAAGAATATATTAGTACAGCTAACAGCAGAATACAGCAAGCCTTATTAGCGCTAGAGGACTGGTCAAAATCATGGCTAGTGAAGATAAGTGAGGAGAAAACAACATGCACTGTGTTCTCCCTCTCAAATAAAACTCAGCAACCCAAGCTGGTATTGAATGGAAAAATATTGCGCCATGAAGAAAATCCAAACTATCTAGGAGTCACCTTTGATCGTCGCCTGACATGGAAGACACAGGTTGAGAAAAATCGAACAAGAGCAAGGCAGAGAATGGCAATCATGAAAAAGCTTGCTGGTACAACGTGGGGAGCAGATGAGAAAGTTCTCAAGAAGTTATATACTGGACGGGTGAGGCCAGTACTGGAATATGGCATTGCAGCTTGGGCAACAGCAGCTAAGTCAAACTTTAACAAAATAAGTAGAGTCCAAAACCAAGAAATGCGAATTATTACTGGAAGCCTGAAGACAACGCCTATTAATGAACTAGAAAAGATCACTTGTTTACAACCAATGCAGGATAGAAGAGATAGCAGAGCCCAGCAACAAGCAGACAAATTTAGAAGATTGACAGACCACCCTATGTATAACAGGTTTAATGGTTTTGGAAAAGGAAGACTGAAGCGTTGCAACTTTGTAGAAACTGCAAAACGAAAGATTAGGGCAGATCCCATACTTAACATATCAACAGTCAAGCCCATTTACAATGCACACAACTTCCCAGCTTGGAGACAGCAGCAACTGCCTGAGATGATAGAAAACATTCCTGGTATTGAGAAAAAGAACACTCAGAATGAAACCGAAAGAAGAAAAATAACCCTCAACTACATAAAAGAACATTACCCAAGCAGCAATTGGACCCATGCATATACAGATGGATCAGCCAAAGATTCAATTAAAAATGGAGGAGGAGGAATTCTCCTTAATATAAAAAATGGAGTGATAAAAACACAGTCAGTGGGAACTGGAAAATTTTCAAGTAACTTCAAAGCGGAGGTAGATGCTTTGAAAACTGCAGCAGAAATGCTCTTGATGGAGGAAAATAAAGAGAAGCAAATAGCTATCTTCACAGATGCAAAGTCAGCTGTTTCAATACTTCTTCTTCTTCTTCTTCTTCTTCTTCTTCTTCTTCTTCTTCTTCTTCTTCTTCTTCTTCTTCTTCTTCTTCTTCTTCTTCTTCTTCTTCTTCTTCTTCTTCTTCTTCTTCGTTCATCCGGTTTTTTTTTCGGATGTGATTGCGTTGTGCCTGTTTACAGCAGAGCTGCGTTCTTGCGCCGTTAGGCCGACACATCCGACTTCTGCGGGCATTTGTTGACCGGGTTAACCTTCCCGGGTCTCAATACTGAAGAGCAAAAACAGCACAGAACTAGCTGACCTAAGAGCAGCACTCCATGGTCTATGCCAGAAATCCAAAAAAGTTGTAATACAGTGGATCCCATCACAATGCAGTATACCTGGATATGAAGAGGCTGACAGACTAGCAAAAGAGGGTGGACGATTACAACAGCCTGACATAGACATAACCTATCATCATCATCATCATCATCTTCCACTTCTGCCGTCAAGCGTCGTAACCTATAATGAGGCAAAAAGGTTATAAAAAGCACTTATAGAACCAAATGGAATCAGAGCATCCAAGCCACCAGAAGGATGATGCATATTACAAACTCGACCGAAGAGAACAAGTAGCAATCTTCAGACTCCGCACAGGACATAACAGGCTGAAACACCACTTGTTCAATAAACTAAAGACTGTAGTCAACTTGAGCTTGTTGATATCTCCATAGAGCTTGTCCTCAAATGAAGCAGGCGTGGGCCAAAATATCTTTCTCTGTTCTGCATATATTGGGCACTCTTGCAGCAAATGTTTAGCTGTCATTTTACCAGTTCCCCAATTACATTCATCGGTATCTCTATCTTTAGTTTATTGAACAAGTGGTATTTCAGCCTGTTATGTCCTGTGCGGAGTCTGAAGATTGCTACTTGTTCTCTTCGGTCGAGTTTGTAATATGCATCACCCTTCTGGTGGCCTGGATGCTCTGATTCCCATTTGGTGCTATAAGTGCTTTTTATAAACCTTTTTGCCTCATTATAGGTTATGTCTATGTCAGGCTGTGGTAATCGTCCACCCTCTTTTGCTAGTCTGTCAGGCTCTTCATTGCCAGGTATACTGCAATGTGATGGGATCCACTGTATTACAACAAGTTACTTGAAAATTTTCCAGTTGCCAATGACTGTTTTTTTATCACTCCATTTTTTAAATTAAGGAGAATTCCTCCTCCTCCATTTTTAATTGAATCTTTGGCTGATCCATCTGTATATGCATGGGTCCAATTGCTGCTTGGGTAATGTTCTTTTATGTAGTTGAGGGTTATTTTTCTTCTTTCGGTTTCATTCTGAGTGTTCTTTTTCTCAATACCAGGAATGTTTTCTATCATCTCAGGCAGTTTCTGCTGTCTCCAAGCTGGGAAGTTGTGTGCATTGTAAATGGGCTTGACTGTTGATATGTTATGTATGGAATCTGCCCTAATCTTTCGTTTTGCAGTTTCTACAAAGTTGCTACGCTTTAGTCTTCCCTTTCCAAAACCATTAAACCTGTTATACATAGGGTGGTCTGTCAATCTTCTAAATTTTTCTGCTTTTTGCTGGGCTCTGCTATCTCTTCTGTCCTGCATTGGTTGTAAACAAGTGATCTTTTCTAGTTCTTTAATAGGCGTTGTCTTCAGGCTTCCAGTTATGATTCGCATTTCTTGGTTTTGGACTCTACTTATTTTGTTAAAGTTTGACTTAGCTGCTGTTGCCCAAGCTGCAATGCCATATTCCAGTACTGGCCTCACCCGTCCAGTATATAACTTCTTGAGAACTTTCTCATCTGCTCCCCACGTTGTACCAGCAAGCTTTTTCATGATTGCCATTCTCTGCCTTGCTCTTGTTCGATTTTTCTCAACCTGTGTCTTCCATGTCAGGCGACGATCAAAGGTGACTCCTAGATAGTTTGGATTTTCTTCATGACGCAATATTTTTCCATTCAATACCAGCTTAGGTTGCTGAGTTTTATTTGAGAGGGAGAACACTGTGCATGTTGTTTTCTCCTCACTTATCTTCACTAGCCATGATTTTGACCAGTCCTCTAGGGCAAATAAGGCTTGCTGTATTCTGCTGCTAGCTGTACTAATATATTCTTCAGATATCCATATGGCTAGGTCATCTGCAAAGGAGGATGTGTGTACTCTGGCTGGAAAATTTTCCGTGATGTCATTTATATATGCTAGGAATAATGTTGGTGAAAGAACTCCTCTTTGGGGGACACCTTGCTCCAACAGCATCATTTTGCTTGTTTGTCCTTGTACTTTTGTCCTGGCAGTTCTGTTCTCAAGGTAGTGGCTGATCCATTTATACATTTTCCCACAAACATGCATTTTTTGCAGTTTTACTTTCAGTCCTTCCTTCCATACTTTATCAAATGCTTTTTCTAAATCTATCCAGACTGCTAGTGTGTGCTTTTTCTCTTGGAAGGCATCCTCTATTTCCTGAGCTATATAGGTTATTTGATCTTCAGTGGATCTGTACTTTCTGAATCCTGCTTGGTGTGGTGTTAAGAGTTTGTTTTCTTCCTGATGCCATGTTAGCCTGCCATTGATAATACGTTCCATTAATTTTCCTACACAGCTAAGTAGACTGATAGGTCGATAGCCATTTGGTTCTTCCAGGTCTTTTCCTTTCTTTGGGACTGGTATTAGTATAGCTTCCTTCCATGCCTGTGGGACTATTCCTCTCTTTCAGCTGTTATTTAGGACTGCTAATAGTTTCTTCTTTGCCTTGGTGCCTAGTCCTATTAGCATTTCATTTATGATTCCATCCTTTCCCTGTGATTTCTTCTTTTTTTAGGGTATTCATTGCCTGTTCCATTTCTTCCAAAGTTAGATTTGCCATCATATATTCTGCTGCTGTCTCTGTATTTCTATGATGTATCTGTTTGTCTTTGATTGCTTTCTTCTGTTCGGTTGTAATATCAATGTGGTTTGCATTTGCATAGTGTTCCATTAGTGCATTTGCAGCCTTTTTTCCTGTAAGCAAGGCATTTGCTTGTTTAATTGTTATTTGTTTGTTTCTAGGTCCTTCATTGTTCATGGCTTTCACTAGTTTCCATAGTTTGTTTCCACCCCTGTCAAAATTCAGGTTTTCTGTTTTTTCCCTCCAACAATCTCTTGTTGTTTGATTTACTGTTCTTTTATATTTTGCTGAGATAGCTTTGAGAGAGATGTTCGCTTCAGTTGTTTGTTCTCTCTCTGCTGTCTTCCTGGCATCTTCAACTTTGTCCTCCAAACTTTGTAGTTCTTCAGTCCAGTATGGTTTGTAATTTTTCCTCGTTCCTCTTGGAATAGACTCAGTGGCTGCCTGTATTATCGCTCTGTTTAGACTTTCCACCATTTGCTTCATGTTGCCATATCGTGTATTTATGTTTTCACAATATTTGTCTGTTAGTATGGCAAATCTGTCCCAATCTGCTCGTTCGTAATTCCATCGGGGCAAAGGCTTTTGCTCCTGTGGAACATACTCCATATTCATTACAAGCTTGATTGGTCTGTGGTCACTACCTGCTAATTGGTCCAGCACATGGCGATCGATTTTGTGGAGGATGTCTTCTGTGCAGAAAGCTAAGTCGCTTAAAAAAAGAAAAAGAAAGCTAAGTCTGGAGTAGAAGTGATAAACCATCTTCTGGAGTAGAAGCTCGGTGTGTCGTCCGCTTTGTTGAGTAGATGGAGATTTGAGTCTATTTCCCAGTCCTCCAATTCATCTCCTCTTTTGTCAGTATCTGGGTATCCCCATCTTTCTGAACGGCTATTAAAGTCTCCGACAATAATGCAGTTTGTGTCAGTTATTTTCATGTTTGAGAGTGTAAGGTCCTTATCTGCTGGGCTATACAGATTGTAGATTCTTATTTTCACGCCCTTTATCATTATATCAACACCTATAATTTCCGTTCGGTTGTCAGAGGTCACAGATACTTCGCTGCAAGGTATTGTATTTCGTGTAAGTATTAGAACTCCTCCTTTGTGTCCTTCGCGGTCGAAACGTGTGGCCTGATATCCTCTGACTGAGAATTTGCGATTGGCGTTGAGGTGTGTCTCTTGAATGCATGCCACATCTATTCTATCTTTATGAAGACGCTGTGTTAGGGAGACTTTCTTCTTGTAAACTCCTTCGGCATTCCACTGTAGTATGTTGAGTGTCCGGGGTATTTGGTCAATAGGTCTTAACCCACTCCTCTGTGCCTTGACTTCACAGCACAGGGGAAGGTGACCACCAGTAGTCATGGGTGGACCCCCTTGAGGCAGGGGGCCCGGCACCATCACCGCCAGATGGGACTTCGCGGGATTAGCACTATAACGATTAATTTTGATTTGTGACATCATGTTTATTCGTTTCTAACACCAGCATGTCGAGGAGGAGGGGGGGGGGGGGGAGAGAGAGAGAGACGAAGGAAGAAATTCCAACAGAAAAACAGGTAGTGAGAAAGGTAACTGGCAACTTTACCTTGTTAAACCGTGTTCTGGGAATCGCAAACACTTCACACCTTAAGGCAGAGTATTCCATGGACAGATGCCTTTCACCTAACCAAGGGACCAATTTGGTCATCGAAGAAAAATAAATCGTGAGTTGCTTTTTAATAAAAAGAGCAGAGTTTCTTCCAAGATGAGGATATTAGAAGACGACTAGGTCTGAAACCAGTCATACACTTCAATAAAGAATTGCAGATTAATTGGTTTGGCCACCTCACACAAATGTCATAGTGCCATCTGCTACAAAGAGCCATATTGAAGAAGTATAATGGCTACAGAGCAATTGGAAGACCACGTAAATGATGGGATGAGGTATCAAGTACAACCTTAGATAAATGAATACCAAATTACAAAGAGCACATCTGTACAACTCTTTCTCTCCCCCATCCCCCCAACATTTCGTTGACGTAAATGAAGAAGAAGAAGAAGAAAAAGAAGAAGAAGCGATGATGATAAAGAAGAAAAAGAATAGAGAATGAGGAGGTGGAGGCGGAAGAAAAAGAAGAGAAAGCTGTGTCTTCCACTTAATCTAAAGATATACCTGCTCACAGTGGTAGATTTCTACCTTTTCTGGAGTCCGTGGAGATCATGCGACAGCTGAGATTGAAAGGCAGCTCCCCCGGGAAGGTTAACCCGGTCAAAAAATGCCAGCAGAAGTCGGATGTGTCGGCCTAACGGCGCAAGAACACAGCTCTGCTGTAAACAGGCACAACGCAATCACGTCCGAAGAAAAAAAACACTCAGGATGAATGCAGCAGCAGCAGAAGAAGAAGAAGAAGAAGAAGAAGAAGAAGAAGAAGAAGAAGGGCAGCTCAGCTAAACTGACATCCTGATCCGTATACTGGAGAGTTACAAGATTTGACCATCGACAGAAAATGGGAGTAGGCCTGGCTGGGAGGTTTAACGCTGTTCAACTTCCTCTTCTGACCGCCGCACAGTGAGTTCGCTCCACCCGCCAGCTGAACTAAAATGTTGACTTCTTGTCCTTGACATGAAGATGTAAATTACAAGTGCCTCTGAAGTCAGAGAGGGTTCGCCTGATGGTAAGGGACACTGGTAATAGGAAGGCTAACCCTCACGCCAAATCAGTCCAGTGCATTCACTATTAGTAGCAGCTAGTAGTAGCAGTAGCATGTGTATGGACTATGTTAGAGTTCAAAGCCAGCAATACAAACAAGAGAGAGGGATGGAACTGGCACAAAATAATATCACGACTCGGAAACAAAATACTTTGGCCCAGTCAAATGTCACAGGGTCTAGAAAGAACTGTGCGTGGGTCCGCATGGCCGAATAGGTAAGAACGCGTGTTCTTAAACATCCGGTGTGCTGATGCCGAGGTTAGCGGTTCAACTCCTACACCTGGCAGCTGGACTAAAATGTTGACCTGTAATCCTTGACTTGGGGACGTAAATTACAATTACCGCTGAAGTCGGGGTGGGTTCGCCTGATGACGAGAGACACTGTTAATAGGGTAAGCTAATCCACACACAAAATTCAGTCCATCACTGCTATAAATAGTGTGTATGGACTTCGCTTGAGTTCAAAGCGAGCAAGCGCCAAATAAAAAAAAAAAAAAGAAGAAAGAACTGTGGTAGTAGACAAAGGTATGGTTCCCGAGATAAGAGGGAAGGCCGATCACCAGATGGTGGTCACGGAATAGTAAAAACATACCAGCCATGGAAATGCATGGGGCAGGGCAGCATGAAGCATCGGGACTTTCCAATGCGCTGTGGTCATGGCAACAATTGCTGGGAATAGAAATAGATAAAGTAACAATTGCTGGGAATAGAAAGAGATAAAGTAACAATTGCTGGGAATAGAAAGAGATAAAGTAACAATTGCTGGGAATAGAAAGAGATAAAGTAACAACTGCTGGGAACAGAAAGAGATAAAGTAACAATTGCTGGGAATAGAAAGCGATAAAGTAACAATTGCTGGGAATAGAAAGAGATAAAGTAACAACTGCTGGGAATAGAAAGAGATAAAGTAACAATTGCTGGGAATAGAAAGATATAAATTAACAACTGCTGGGAATAGAAATAGATAAAGTAACAATTGCTAGGAATAGAAAGAGATAAAGTAACAATTGCTGGGAATAGAAAGAGATAAAGTAACAACTACTGGAAATAGAAAGAGATAAAGTAACAATTGCTGGGAACAGAAATAGATACAGTAACAATTTCTGGGAACATAAAGAGATAAAGTAATAATTGCCGGAAACAGGCAGAGATAAAGGAACAATTGATGGGAAAAGAAAGCAATAAAGTAACAATTGCTGGGAACAGACAGAGATAAAGTAACAACTGCATGGACAAGAAAAAGATAAAGTAACAATTACTGGGAACAGAAGGAGATAAAATAACAATTGCTGGGAACTGAAAGAAATAAAGTAAAAATTGCTGGGAATAGAAAGAGATACAGTAACAATTTCTGGGAACAGAAAGAGATACACTAACAATTGCTGGGAATAGAAAGAGATACAGTAATAATTGCTGGGAACAGAAAGAGATACAGTAACAATTGCTGGGAACAGAAAGAGATACAGTAACAATTGCTGGGAATAGAAAGAGATAAAGTAACAATTTCTGGGAACAGAAAGAAATACACTAACAATTGCTTGGAATAGAAAGAGATACAGTAACAATTGCTGGGAATAGAAAGAGATAAAGTAACAATTGCTGGGAATAGAAAGAGATAAAGTAAAAATTACTGGGAATAGAAGGAGCTGCCAGATGTGAACAATATGAGTTTAAAATAAGTTGCATGTCCTTTTACAGGACACTGCAGTCAACCCCAGCATTTATCAACTGTTTGTGAATTACTAGGCAATTTTATGTTCATTAGTTTGCCATTGCTTTCTGAACGGTAAAAATATTGGTGGATTCTGAAACTGCGTATCATTAACCCTTTAGCCACAGACATCAATAAAATGAGGTAAGGGCCGTAATTTCCCATTCATCCAATAGAAAACAAAACAGGTCTGTACTAAACATAAGAAACATGTATTTGACGCAAAAATAAAAAATAAATTAAACAGGAATGGTCTTCACTGCTCAAATACAAAAACTTTCATAACCATTGGCAACACAGCCATCCATAGACTTGCTCACTCAAACACAACACAAACTGATCCTTCTGCGAGCCAACCTGCCACTTCCATTCACTGACAATGCTGGAGTGGTGGCCAGGTTTCCACACATCTAAAATCTAAACTAAACTGGGTAGAACATACACATACAGAACAATACCAAATTGCAAAATTGTACACATGCACAATAAAATGTCAACAAGACCACCTGGCACATGTTGCTCATAAAAGGTGCTTGCCTGGTATGAGTACAAAAACGCTGCTTGAAGACAGAAAACACAATAATGTAACATGGCCTGGAGGGCTTTGAAAAGTTTATATATCAGCCATCCTTGTTTGAGCCTCAAAATGACAGCATTGAGGCTCAGTTGGGGTGGTGTTTAGAAACAAAACAATGCACAATAACCTCTAGGAAATACCTTGAAATATAAAACTAGTATACATGATTTCTGGCAGACATTGGAACAAACAATGGACACACTTCACAGCACACACCCACTGGCTCACATAAAGCAGATTAGATGGCAGGTCATAAGTGTCAATGAGAGAACTGGTGCCACATCTACCAGGCTGTGATTTGGTGCCACAGTTACTAGACAACCATGCGATCTGCTGTCACTGTTGCCAACTGTTGTTGCGTGACTGGGCATCATTGTGCATCTCTACATAATTGGGCACCTCTACATAATTGGGTACCTCTCCATAATTAGGCACCTCTGCATCATTGGGCACCTGTGTGATTGGGCACCACTATGTCATAGGATACCACTTTGTAATCGGGCACCACGGTTCACTGTGTGACCAGGCACCCCTAGGTGACCAGGCACCCCTAGGTGATCAGCTGCGATATCATGTACTAAATGGGCAACACATACAAAGTTAGAAGAAAAAACACAATTAGCACAAATTTGCCATTTGAATACAGCCTTGCTGCCTGACAGTGGATGGTATTGGTTGGTATGTAGCACCACGGTTTGTGCTATTATGAACATATGTACGCTGCCATCTCCACAGTCCAGCTTACTGACAACGTATATATTTAACCTCTAGAAAGCCATGTCAGCATTATACATAGAATTATCTCAAGTTTGTGTCATGTGGACAAAATAACGTATTTTTGATACATAGCGTATCTTTGATATATTTATAGACAATACATAAACTGTCATCTCTGATCATAAACTTATGAACAATACGTAAACTATCATCTCTGAACATAAGCTTAAGGAGACTCTGTAAACTGCAATCTCTAGAGTGTACGTTAGTGACAAGATATGTATACTACAATCTCCAGTACGTATATACTGTGTACAAATATAGACAGTGCAATATCCAGAGTGTATCAAAGATAACAGATTTTGCCAGATTACAAAATTGTCCAGCCACATGCATGAAATGTTTGTAAAGTGGTTCGCAGTGTAAGTCTATGAAGTGTGTACAGTGATTCACTGTATAAATCCATATTCTGTGTAAAGTGATTCACTGTATAAATCCACTTTCTGTGTAAAATGATTCACTGTATAAATCTTTATACCACTAAAGTGATTTTCTGTGCAAATCTATATACTATGTAAAGTGATTCATTGTCATCATCATCAAGTGCCCTGCCAGCTGGCGGAGGCGTTCATAGCTCTCCACAGATCTTGGTCTTTGGTTTTCTGGATCAACTCTGCTGCTGATATTCCTCCATGCCACTGTCTCAATCCATTCAGCATTATTCTTGGTCTGCCTCTGCCTCTCTTCCCCTGGATCTTAACAGTTGTCACAATGTTCTCCAATGCCTCTCTTCTCATCACATGACCGAAGAAAGATGTTTGTCTCTTTCTTTTTGTTGTATATAATGTTCTAGTTTCATTAGCCTGTTTCAGGCAGTTGTTGTTAGTTACTCTGGCAGTCCTATGAATTTGCAACATTTGTCTCAGGAACCACATCTCTGTTGCTTCTAATTTCTTCTTAATTTGTTCATTTACATTCCAAGATTCACTGCCATACAGCAAAACTGGTTTTATATAGCATTTCAGCACTCTCTTTCTTACATTCAGTGATAGTGACGTATTGCATAAGGTACTCTTCATTTTCTGAAATGCGGCTTTTGCTTGCCCTATTCTGCTCTTAATTTCTGTTGTACATCTTCCATCTGATGTTATAAATGCCCCTAGGTATCTAAAATTATCCACTTTGTTAAGAATTGTTCCTTCTATTTCTATGTCACATTTTGGTGTCACGATTTTCTTTGATATCACCATTCTTACTGTTTTCTTGATATTCAAGGAGAGTCCTTTCCTTGCATTCTCTATTACTACAGTGTCCAACAATTTTTGTAGGTCTGTTGAATTATCCGCCACCAATACTGTGTCATTTGCATAGGGTATATTGTTTATATTATAACCTCCAACTAGTATTCCTGGCATCTCTTTGATCTCTCTCATGATTACTTTGCTATATTGGGAGAAGAGATCTTGTGACAAGACACACCCCTGTCGTACTCCTAGCCTCTTTATTTCCCATTTTAATTGCTGTTACTTGGTTCCAGTAAATATTCCTTATTATTCTTATTCATTGTATAAATCAATATATTGTGTAAAGTGATTCAGTATGTAAAACCATATAATATGTGTAAAGTGATTTACTGTGTAAAACAATTTACCATATGCAATTGTGATTCAATGTATGAAACAAATTCAGTGTGTAAAGTGATTCACTGTGTAAATTTGATACATTCTGTGTAATACAAATTCCCTGTATTATACACATATTCACTGTGTAAACCAATCTGGTCATTGTAAAGTAGTAAATGCAAAAGAAAAACATATCTACAAACACATCAAACACACACACATTTCCACATCAAACATTACAAACACAGAAACCATCCATGCGATCATGTCCACACAAGAAGATTACAGTTCACAGCGAGCAACAAACTCTTACGACTTGCATAAACGTATTATCTTCATAGTCTTTCTTCTCCTGTAACTAATTTGTCATGAAGTAACTCACCATATGTAGTTTTTCTTCGACATTAACTCATTCATCACCAAGTAACTCACCACATGTAGTCTTTCTTCTATTTTGACTCATTTGCCACTAAGTATCTCACCATATGTAGTCTTTCTCATTCTCTACCAACTAACACGCCATGCATACGCCTACTTTAACTCATTCTCTACCACCTAACATGCCATGCATGCACCTATTTTAACTCATTCTCTACCAACTAACATGCCATGCATAGTCCTACTTTAACACATTCTTTATCAACTAACACACCATGCATGCACCTATTTTAACTCATTCTCTACCAACTAACACACCATGCATAGTCCCCCCCCCCCCCCCCCCCTCGATGTGTCTCCACCTTGCCACGGTGGGGGCCTTGTGTGTTCCAGTGACCCCAAGAGCTATGCCGACGGAAGCACAACTACATGTCGGACAGGTCTTGGGATTGGGGCCAGACCAAGAGAGACACAACCTGCTGCTCTGCAGGCAGACTGAGGATAGCAGTCAAAGTCTAAATCAGGCGCAAGATGCCGCTAATTTTTGGTCCAGACACATACTCTAAGGCTCCCAGCTGAGGGATATGGCTGAACGCCACCAAGCCCTCAGTTGTGAGGCCAGGCGTATAATCACCCACCTTAAAATGGAGGTGAGAAGCTGAGTATGCTACATGCTTAGCACAGACACTTGTTCGAAGGCTCTCAACTGGGGGATATGAGGGGTTCCCGGATGAGAGGGCCTGGCCGTTACACACTCACCAATACACTGAGGTAAGGTACTGAGCCGGTAGCACATGTAGCCTACCCGGTGAGCGGGCACTAAAGGTAGAAAAAGCGACCCAGCCGCACAAAATGGTTACGAAAGTCTGTATCTATACTCAAAGAATGAGCGTAGTCAAAGGTGGAAGAACGTCTCAAAAACACGAAATGGAACGCTTAGCTAGCGAATCCATTAAGTGGAAGTCTGAAGCAAAAGCTTGATGAGTGGATGTCGTTCGCGGACTGTCCGTCCCTGGTTGTGTGGGGAGCGACCAGCGGCAAACGAAATACCCAATACACGGAAGTGAGGAATTAAAGCAGCCATGAGCAGGACATGGCGATTCCTCGGGTGATCTCAGTCTCAGCGCACTATGTGCCGTCTCTGCAACTATGAAAGCCTCCTTGGAAAGTGGGGAATGCCCATGGTCTGCCCCTGCCTTACCTTGAGGATTGACCGTGATGTCTTTGACCGTTCTTCCTTGGCCAGGTAAGATGTGGGCGACACCACAACAGTAAGAGTCTTATGTCCATCGAAACCTCGGGAAGGCAAACCCGTAAAAATGCCAGCTGAAGTTGGATGTGCTGGCCTAAGGGCGTAAATAAAACAAGCACAACGCCAAAAATGTCCGAGTGAAATGTCTTTCGTGGTCAAAACAGCTCTGACTAACCAGTCTTCCGAATGTCCTTCATGTTTGGAACAGCTCTGACTAGCTAGTTTTCCGATTGTCCCTCATGCTAGGAACAGCTCTGACTACCTAGTTTTCCAAATGTCCCTCGTGTCCAGAACAGCTCTGACTAGCTAGTCTTCCGAATGTCCGTCGTGCCCAGAACAGCTCTGACTATATTGTCTTTCGAGCACAACGACAAGCACATGTCCGAATCGAAAACTCGCTGAGTGGATACTGTCTGCAGACCAGTCTGGTTTGTGCGGGAACGGCCCATGGCGAACAAAATGCCCAATATATTGAAGTGAGGAATTAAAGCAGCCATGAGCAGGACGTGGCGATTCCCAGAGTGAGCCCAGCACCAGAGCGCTATGCGTTGGCAAATATGGAAGCCTCCCTGGATGGTGGATAATGCCCATGGACTGTCCCTGCCTTCCCTTGAGGGATGACCGTGAAGTCTTCAACCGTTCCAACTTGACCAGCGGGGATGTGGACGGCACCACAAAAGTGAGGAAAGCTAACCTGGTCAAAAACGCACGCAAAAGTCGGATGAGTTGACCCAAGAGTTTCGGTCCAAGGGTGCATAACAACACACTGCAAACACATCTGAAAAAAACACTCCGGATGAATGCAAAGAAGAAAGAAGAAGAAGAAGAAGTCCTTTAACTCATTCTCTATTAACTAACATGCCATGCATAGTCCTACTTTAACTCATAACTCATTCTCTACCAACAAACACGCCATGCATAGTCCTACTTTCGTTCTCTACCAACAACCATGCATAGTCCTACTTTAACTCATTCACTACAAACTAACACGCCATGCATAGTCCTACATTAACTCATTCTCCACCAACTAACACGCCATGCATAGTCCTACTTTAACTTATTCTCTACCAATTAATGCACCATACACAATCCTTCTACATTAACTCATTCTCTACCATGTAATGTACTATACATAATCCTTCTACATTAACTCATTCTACATCAAGTAATGAACCATACATAGTCCTTTTCTACATTAACTCAATCTCTAGCAAGTAATGCACCATACACTGTCCTACATTAACTCATTCTCCACCAAGTAACGCATCATACATAATCCTTCTACATTAACTCATTCTCCACCAAGTAATGCACCATACATAGTCCTTCTATATTAACTCATATCAGGTAATGCACCATACATAGTCCTTCTACTTCAACTCATTCTCTACCAGAAAAGGGGGGATGGGTGAAGGGAGAGAGAGAGGGAGGGAGGAAGAGAAAGAAAAAGGGAGGGAGAGAGAGGGAAGGAGGAGGGACAGAAAGGGAAGGAAGGCGACAGTGTGAAAGGGAGCGAGTGAAAGGGAGCGAGGGAGAGAAAAAAAAGAGGGAAAGACAAGGGACTCAGAAACAGACAGAGAGAGACAGACAATAGAGAGACAAACAGGCAGACAGAGGCAGTGGAAGAGAGAGAGAGGGGGAGGAAGAGAGAGAAAGACAGAGAAAGATAGCATGCTCGCACATCATGTCAGATCTACATCTTTGGCTGGCCCTGAACCATGTCCCGCTTGAGGGGAAGTTTACTGAAACAAGGATCATCTGAATCAAACTAGAAATCATTCATTAGCAATCCCACTCCCTCCTTCTGCAAGTCACGATAGCTTACCAGCTCTGTGCACAAACTCTCTAGCAGGATCCTAGCTAGGATACGCATTATACCACACAGTACCCCACGCACATCAAACCATGGACATTTACAACTACAGGCAGACATTCTACAATTCTGACACCAAGTGCATATAAAATTATGTTATTCATAATAATTCAATTATATTAACTTTTAAATTCATATAAACAGTATTTATAATAATTAAATTATGCTGGTAAAATAATTTATCAACGACATGCTCTTTCGAGACACACAGTTCATCAGATAGTTTGATATAATATAGACAATTGACAACAAAGATATTTCAGGTATACTCTCTTACAGACCATGCTGCTGCGTCTGCTGCGGTTGTTCATAAGAAGGGCTAATAAGTTCAGAACAGTTTAGCAGCTGAAGTGAACCAGTGATACCATGCATTTATTCTGATAGTCATTTGTCTCTCTTATACTGGCACCTTGCTGTCTGGACAGACGATAGTTTGTTATATAGTGCTTCAAAACAGGGCATAATGACTACTATCTATGGCAGTAGCGAATGTGACTGATCAGACCATCTAGCACGGTAAATGTTCGTCCACAATGGATACATGTGAGCACATGATCATTTCAACCATAACGCACCATCTGACATCTGACATGTTTAGTGTCTGACCTGTTTGTCTTTATTCCATGCCTTATCTTTTGCCTCCTTGCAACGCAATCAGTGGTGACTTGCTCCCAAGGTGCAGTATCAATGTCTGTGTTAATTATGTCCTGCTTTCACACGCATCAAAATAAAGATCAATCAATCAATCAATCAATAAACCAATCAATCATCATACCTTTCTTATAACATACAATAATTATGCGTGGGGTTATCAAATGAGCAATGCAAACAGCTACCACAATACCACATGTGTTGTGGGCTCGTAAAGCTGCTTCGTAAAAAAATGACCAAACAGCAAACACTGTGGATTCAGAAACTGTTCCACACAAACAGATATAATATGCCGACACATTGTGGATATAGAAGTTGTTCCGAACAAACAGTTATTAAATATCAGATATTATGTGATCTTGGAAACTGCTAATTGTTCAATGAAATTTTTATCTTTATTTTTCATTGAAATCATGAAACACTTTATGCGGGATTATGAATTGCATTCATAACCCTTTTCCTACAGAGCCGGAGTGAAATAGCCACATTACTATTATTTTTTAAATCTTCCATGGCATTTTTTTCATTGCTATCTTTCTATGAAGCTGTGAAATGTCTTTTATCTGAAATATAAACTGGTTATGATCTTACATGTCAATAACTATTGTTTATCACATTTGTTCATCTATATCTTCATATGACTTGGTAACTTTTCAATGACAATTTAACTGTTTCCACACAAGATGTCGGCATCAATGTCAACACTGATGTGCAAATATTACACTAAAAATAAAACAGTCAGATAAAAAACAAGTTGGGAAGAAAGTGCCCAATCGCTGAAAGAATCAGCCATGCAGAGGTACAAAACAGACATCAGCAGTGCCACGGGAAGTAATAACAGCCAGCAAAAGTATAGAGTCATCTCTGCGGGCTTCACTGTTCCCTGAAGGAGTCAACATAATGGCCGTTTGTGGCTGAAGTAAGTAAGACAGCATAGAATAGACATGGCAAAAATGATGGCTGGCATAAAGTGTATGAAAGTAGAAGCAGTATCTGAAGGTATGAACACAACTGAATGTGATTTGGTGATATAAAGAGACTTTTCACAGATTGCTTGGTACAATTGTCTGTACTTTACTGCCAATATGGTACCTTGCGGTGTTGAGCCTGAGGAATTAAGGCCACCTGGGTAGTGCAGTCGGTGTGAACTATGCAGGTTAGAGTTTTCTGTTTTCCCCCAACAGAAAAAAACTCCACACCATACCGAGGATTTGAACCCAGGTCTCTCAAGGAGAATCAGGCATTCTAGCCACATGGCCAGCTGCTCCTCAGAAATATCATTTACCAAGAAACCCCTGAGGTCATTGAAATAACTGGCATGGGGCATATGGTGCCAGACCCCGTCACCCAGTGACTGATGAGGTCAGTGTCACACAGGCCACCTCTACTTCCCTAGACATTTCCCCGTGCCCATCTTAGGCTGGGTCCACCTGGGAGCTCAAGTCAGTTTACATCTTTCTCCTCGTGTGGACTCAAACCCACAACCACCAGGTTGGCAGGTGAGCTTCTAGCCACTAAGCTCCCACAGCTGCCGGTATAGCAGTAGGTGTGTCAGTATAGCACCACATGTATAAGAAATGTCCATGAACAGGCAGAATAAGCACCAAGAGCCGAGATTTGTGGAGAGAAAAACAACTATGCCATTTGGTAGGGCAATGAAGGTGATGGGGTTACATCACAAGCACACACACAATTGTCTGGTACAACATGAGTTAACATTCATTCCCTTATTCATATTTTAAGTATACAATAAGGAAGACAAAAATAACTGGTTGGTGGGGGGAGAAGGTTTGTGGTACACTGATAGCACATCTGCCTTCTAATATGGAATATATGGGTTAAATTTTAGATGAGAAAACTCACCCGTTTGTCCATGCACTGACATTGTAACTCTAAATTTAACTGGTGAACAATCTGATGCTGTTATATGGCAAGCAGGAATCAATTTGGTTATGTCCATTGATGAGATCCTGCAAACAAGCCTAGAACTGCCAAGGTATGGCCTTAGAAGAGATTCTTACATGATCACTAGAACTGCCATGGTATGGTGTTATAAGAGATCCTTAGACCACAACTAGAACTGCCATGGAATGAACTCCAGAAGAGATCCTAAGACCACCACTAGAACTGCCATGGAATGAACTCCTGAAGAGATCCTTAGACACCACTAGAACTACCATGGTATGAACTCTAGAAGATATCCTTAGACCACAACTAGAACTGCCATGGTATGAACTCTAGAAGATATCCTTAGACCACAACTAGAACTGCCATGGTATAAACTCCAGAAGAGATCCTTAGACACCACTACAACTACCATGGTACGAACTCCAGAAGAGATACTGTGACAGGACTAGAACTGTTGTGGCATGGAGGAGGAGAACCAAGGAAATGTGATACACTGTAGTAGAATATGATGTCAGTTTGTAAAACGAAGACACAAACAACAGATTGCACGATTTATTGCCTGGCATATTTTGCTGCATCTCATCAAGTACATACTGCAGAATCACACAACGTAAAGTGAATTAACTAGGTAAATCCTTCAAACTGAAATATACACATGTTCACACAGTAATGTCGATTGTCTACCACGGTAATTTTAAACTGACTAACATGTCTTTCTGCTTGCACAAGGACGGCTTACGAGGGTTGATTATTACAGCTTCAGCAAACTTTAAAAATTTTTTATTTTTCATTATCACCACAGACAAGCTACAAGCAACGTCGTTCCAGGCCACAATGAACAGGACATATAAAAACATCTCTCTATCTATGGAACACGAACACAACGAAGCGTTGTCGTTTCTAGATATCCTAATGAGACATAGAGTAGACGGCACAATTCAAAGATCGGTGTACCGTAAAGAAACATGGACTGGCCAATACTTAAATTTTCAGAGCTTCGCACCTGTCCAGTACAAACAGGGCTTAGTACAGACCCTGTTTGACCGTGCTAGGAAGATATGCACCCAGGACACACTGACAGAGGAATTTGAAATTCTGAAGAATGCCTAAACCTGAATGGGTACTCCACAGGATTTATAAAGCGCTACTGCCAACAGCCCAAACTGAAACCAGAAGTAACTACAGTCCCTAAACTCAAGGTATTCATCCAGCTAACCTTCCGAGGAGATGAAGTAATGCAACGTCTGCGGGACCGGCTCATCACAGCAGTCGGGCGAACATTCTGTGCTGCAACTCCAGTCATCAGGTACAGAACCACACCGATCCCCATCCTAGCAGTAAAAGAACCTGTAGCTTTGTATGCCAAATCAAATTTACATGCAGATGCGAGGCCATCTACATAGGTAGAACTGAGAGACAGTTACATTGCAGGGTTTCGGAACACATTCCGAATTGGGTGGACAAGATACTACACACAGAAGATGGTAGCCTAGGCAGGCAGACACACCGGAACAGTCCTGCTTCATCGGTCGCGAGACGTGCTCGAGAGCGGTCACGTGGTTGAAAGAGACAGTGCCTTCCGTGTGTTGTCCAACACACAAAGTAGTTGATTGTTAAAGTTTGCTGAAGCTATAATAATCAACCTTCGTAAGCCGTCCTTGTGCAAGCAGAAAGACATGTTAGTCAGTTTAAAATTACCATGGTAGACAATCGACATTACTGTGCGAACATGTGTATATTTCAGTTTGAAGGATTTATCTAGTTAATTCAATTTATGTTGTGTGATTCTGCAGTATGTACCTGACGAGATGCAGCGAAATATGCCAGGCAATAAATTGTACAATCTATTGTTTGTGTCTTCGTTATTCAAATTCATCACGGGAAAACGTTTTGAATGTCAGTTTGTGACAATGAAGGATACCAAAGATACAGGTAAAGATACAAACAGCTCCATGGCAGATACTGCTGTTGGGGAATGAAGTGTAAAGCTGTTACAAAGGCCAATTCCCTCCCTCATGACCTTTTCTTCCCAGAACATTGTCTCCTACCCATTTTACCCACATGGCAATAGAACTGATACACAAATGATACATACAATGTCACCGCACAGTTTACAAAGATATAACCCCAATATTAGAACATGCTGATAATAATCATCATCCCGACATAGTATAAACATATAATTGCTCCATCTTAGACAAGAACATTTCATGATATATAGAAGAACATTCTTTTGCTTGCCCACAACACAATGAAAATATAACAGTGAATCTCAGAACAACACAGAACTTGGTGCATTTGGCATAGAGCTGAATCCAGCATAGGTTGAAGTATTGTTGTGAATGCTGGCTTTGCAAATATCAGGTTCATTTTGCACAAATCATTATGATTAGCTGTGTTATATTTAGTTCGTTATATGCTGCTTGATTCAATGTTCTTTGCATATTTGTGGTTATTTCATCTTTGGGGGTACATACCATTCATGAGACTCATTTCCAATTCCAACATTCAAAAGAGGCAAGAAATTCAGTGCAGTGGCTTAACAACTGTCACCAGTACTGTAACATCAGTGTGGAAAGCAAACAACTATAAACAAACAACATGTTTATACCAATGCTGTAATGCTACTGACAAACACAAACTGACTAAAACATACATGGAGATAGATTCAGGCATGTGAAATGAGATGCTACAGAAAAGCCAAAAGGATGTTACTAGAAAGAGACAGAATGAGAAACAGTGATATTAGAATAACCCTGGGGACAATATTGTGAACAGAATATATCAAGGCCTACAAAGGAAGATGGCTTGGTCATTTTATGTGAATGAAGTTGAGCCAACTGCCCCTTGTTTGCTGCAACATTAAAATATCTGGTTGTAAAGCACAAGAAAGAAATAGACCCAGAAGGTTTGATAACATCAGAGATATTTTACAAGGGATCTCGACACTGTGCACCACATGCTGACAAGATACAATAATATTCAACTTCCCACAAGGCTTAAACTGCAGGCAAGTATCCTAAAAGAACATATTCAACTCTACACAAGGCTTAATGGCAGGCAAGTATCAGAAGTCAAGAAAGTATTGAACTCTATACAAGGCTTAATGGAAGACAAGGACAGGAAAATAATCAATCTAAGCTGAATCATGCTGAAGACAAGACAATCATAAGAGGTGTTACATGGAACCAATTTTAACATATGGTTGTGAATCATGGATGTCGAGATTGTGTTCAAAGAAGAATTAAGAAAATAGAGACAGCCAAAATAAACCATGAAGATGTAAAGAATGTCAGACAATAGAGACAACATCCCACAGGCACCATATAGAAACATAATTCTTTAGCATTCTAAATGTGAAGAGGAAGACTGGAATACACTGTACCAAATTATGAAGAGGAATACTGGAATACACTGTACCAAATTGTGAAGAGGAATACTGGAATACACTGTACCAAATTGTGAAGAGGAATACTGGAATACACTGTACCAAATTATGAAGAGCTTCGAGGCAGCGGCGATGTGGTTTCTAAGATTAATGTTGCAAATGCCTTGCATGCCCATAAAAAACCAACAACGATTGTCTGGAAGAGGCTAATGAAAGTAGTATATTGTAAACAATTATGAGGAAGAGACAAACAGTGTTCTTGTGGCATATAAAGAGAAAAAAAGGCACTTGAGAAAATCGTGAGAACTGGAAAGAACAGTGCTAAAAGAGGCAGAGCGAGAGAAATATGTTTGATGGTCTAAAACAATGGCACAGAAGAATAGCATTAGTAAAACTGATTTAGAACACCAAGACGGAGAGACATGGACACCGACAGCAAATGGTGGGTCATGTGATGAGGATGATTGTATCCCGAATAAAATAATGAAAAATCAAGACACAAGACAAAAGAGATAAAAGATAGGCTCACCTTAAAGTAAGAAAAGATATTAATTAACAAACAGCAAAATGGGAACACAGATTACTGAGATACATGTCACACTCATCCACCAAAATGGATAAGAAAAAGAAGAAAAACAAGAAGAGGATGATGAACTATGGATTGATCTCTGAATCTCCCCCAGAGCCACAATGACTAATAAGCCCAGCCGACAGGAACCCACTGATCCTCCTTCTCAACTTTAGCAGCGATGGTTAGTAGCTCCGTCACAGCTGTATGCAGATCATCATTGACAATGGTGGCGTCAAAAAAGTGGCTGTAGCGTTCCTCCATTTTGGCAGACATCTCTACAATGTCCCGCAGCTCTTCAGGCTGTTAGAAACAGAATTCACACAAGATGTACTGACTGTTGTCAATATCCTTTATTATGTTATAGAGTGTTTACACCAACAATATCCCTGATTATATTGTAGTGTGTTTACACCAACAATATCTCTTATTGTGCTATAGTGTGTTTACACCAACAATATCCTTTATTTTGTTGTAATGTGTTTACACCAACAATATAACTTATTATGTTGTAGTGTGTTTACACCAACAATATTCCTTACTGTGCTGTATTTTGTTTACACCAACAATATCCCTTAGTGTGTTGTATTGTGTTTACACCAATATTCCTTATTGCGTTGTAGTGTGTTTACACCAACAATATACCTTATTGTGTTGTAGTGTTTTTTTTGTTTTTTTTTTTAAGCATATCCTTTACAGGATTTAGCTGTCAACATCAGCATCTTTCAGCTGTATGTTGATCTCTTGGCAAGATTACGCTCAGTAGTTTGCCATTGCTTTCTGAGCGGCCGGCTCAGTATCCCGCAAGTCACGAGCGGGGGTCGAACCGCCTCAGCTCTCGCTCCGCTACGAGACTCTGCGTGATAAACGGGATTACAGAGAGAAAGTGTTGTAGCCCCACAGCCAGAGAGACCGGCTGTAGTGTGTTTACACCAACAATATACCTTATTGTGTTGTAGTGTGTTTACACCAACAATATCCCTTATTGTGTTGTAGTGTGTTTACACCAACAATATACCTTAGTGTGTTGTAGTGTGTTTACACCAACAATATACCAAAAATAATGAGAAGCCACATGAAAGACACGAACAAACTGATCATAATGAGAAGCCACGTGAAATACATGAACAGACTGATCATAATGAGAAGCCACATGAAAGACATGAACAAACTGATCATAATGAGAAGCCATGTGAAAGACATGAACAAACTGATCATAATGAGAAGCCATGTGAAAGACATGAACAAACTGATCATAATGAGAAGCCATGTGAAAGACACGAACAAACTGATCATAATGAGAAGTCATGTGAAAGACATGAACAAACTGATCATAATGAGAAGCCATGTGAAAGACATGAACAAACTGATCATAATGAGAAGACAAGTGAAAGACATGAACAGACTGATCATAATGAGAAGACACATGAAAGACATGAACAAACTGATCATAATGAGAAGACAAGTGAAAGACACGAACAAACTGATCATAATGAGAAGCCACATGAAAGACATGAACAAACTGATCATAATGAGAAGCCATGTGAAAGACATGAACAAACTGATCATAATGAGAAGCCATGTGAAAGACACGAACAAACTGATCATAATGAGAAGCCATGTGAAAGACATGAACAAACTGATCATAATGAGAAGCCATGTGAAAGACATGAACAAACTGATCATAATGAGAAGACAAGTGAAAGACATGAACAGACTGATCATAATGAGAAGACACATGAAAGACATGAACAAACTGATCATAATGAGAAGACAAGTGAAAGACACGAACAAACTGATCATAATGAGAAGACACATGAAAGACATGAACAAACTGATCATAATGAGAAGCCATGTGAAAGACATGAACAAACTGATCATAATGAGAAGCCATGTGAAAGACATGAACAAACTGATCATAATGAAAAGACACATGAAAGACATGAACAAACTAATCATAATGAGAAGCCATGTGAAAGACATGAACAAACTGATCATAATGAGAAGCCATGTGAAAGACATGAACAAACTGATCATAATGAGAAGACAAGTGAAAGACATGAACAAACTGATCATAATGAGAAGACACATGAAAGACATGAACAAACTGATCATAATGAGAAGACAAGTGAAAGACATGAACAGACTGATCATAATGAGAAGACACATGAAAGACATGAACAAACTGATCATAATGAGAAGACAAGTGAAAGACATGAACATACTGATCATAATGAGAAGACACATGAAAGACATGAACAAACTGATCATAATGAGAAGACAAGTGAAAGACACGAACAAACTGATCATAATGAGAAGACACATGAAAGACATGAACAAACTGATCATAATGAGAAGACACATGAAAGACACAAACAAACTGATCATAATGAGAAGACACATGAAAGACATGAACAAACTGATCATAATGAGAAGACACATGAAAGACATGAACAAACTGATCATAATGAGAAGACAAGTGAAAGACATGAACAGACTGATCATAATGAGAAGACAAGTGAAAGACACGAACAGACTGATCATAATGAGAAGACAAGTGAAAGACATGAACAGACTGATCATAATGAGAAGACAAGTGAAAGACATGAACAAACTGATCATAATGAGAAGACAAGTGAAAGACATGAACAGACTGATCATAATGAGAAGACAAGTGAAAGACATGAACAAACTGATCATAATGAGAAGACAAGTGAAAGACATGAACAAATGATCATAATGAGAAGACAAGTGAAAGACATGAACAAATTATCATAATGAGAAGACAAGTGAAAGACATGAACAGACTGATCATAATGAGAAGTCACATGAAAGACACGAACAAACTGATCATAATGAGAAGCCACATGAAAGACACAAACAAACGGATCATAATGAGAAGCCACATGAAAGACATGAACAAATGATCATAATGAGAAGGCAAGTGAAAGACACGAACAAACTGATCATAATGAGAAGACACATGAAAGACATGAACAAACTGATCATAATGAGAAGCCATGTGAAAGACATGAACAAACTGATCATAATGAGAATCCATGTGAAAGACATGAACAAACTGATCATAATGAAAAGACACATGAAAGACATGAACAAACTAATCATAATGAGAAGCCATGTGAAAGACATGAACAAACTGATCATAATGAGAAGCCATGTGAAAGACATGAACAAACTGATCATAATGAGAAGACAAGTGAGAGACATGAACAAACTGATCATAATGAGAAGACACATGAAAGACATGAACAAACTGATCATAATGAGAAGACAAGTGAAAGACATGAACAGACTGATCATAATGAGAAGACACATGAAAGACATGAACAAACTGATCATAATGAGAAGACAAGTGAAAGACATGAACAGACTGATCATAATGAGAAGACACATGAAAGACATGAACAAACTGATCATAATGAGAAGACAAGTGAAAGACACGAACAAACTGATCATAATGAGAAGACACATGAAAGACATGAACAAACTGATCATAATGAGAAGACACATGAAAGACATGAACAAACTGATCATAATGAGAAGACAAGTGAAAGACATGAACAGACTGATCATAATGAGAAGACAAGTGAAAGACACGAACAGACTGATCATAATGAGAAGACAAGTGAAAGACATGAACAGACTGATCATAATGAGAAGACAAGTGAAAGACATGAACAAACTGATCATAATGAGAAGACAAGTGAAAGACATGAACAGACTGATCATAATGAGAAGACAAGTGAAAGACATGAACAAACTGATCATAATGAGAAGACAAGTGAAAGACATGAACAAATGATCATAATGAGAAGACAAGTGAAAGACATGAACAAATTATCATAATGAGAAGACAAGTGAAAGACATGAACAGACTGATCATAATGAGAAGTCACATGAAAGACACGAACAAACTGATCATAATGAGAAGCCACATGAAAGACACAAACAAACGGATCATAATGAGAAGCCACATGAAAGACATGAACAAATGATCATAATGAGAAGACAAGTGAAAGACATGAACAGACTGATCATAATGAGAAGCCACATGAAAGACACGAACAAACTGATCATAATGAGAAGCCACATGAAAGACACGAACAAACTGATCATAATGAGAAGCCACATGAAAGACATGAACAAATGATCATAATGAGAAGACAAGGGAAAGACATGAACAAACTGATCATAATGAGAAGCCACATGAAAGAACCGAACAAACGGATCATAATGAGAAGCCACATGAAAGACACGAACAAACTGATCATAATGAGAAGCCATGTGAAAGACATGAACAGACTGATCATAATGAGAAGCCACATGAAAGACATGAACAAATGATCATAATGAGAAGTCACATGAAAGGCATGAACAAACTGATCATAATGAGAAGCCACATGAAAGACACGAACAGACTGATCATAATGAGAAGACAAGTGAAAGACATGAACAGACTGATCATAATGAGAAGACAAGTGAAAGACATGAACAAACTGATCATAATGAGAAGACAAGTGAAAGACATGAACAGACTGATCATAATGAGAAGACAAGTGAAAGACATGAACAAACTGATCATAATGAGAAGACAAGTGAAAGACATGAACAAATGATCATAATGAGAAGACAAGTGAAAGACATGAACAAATTATCATAATGAGAAGACAAGTGAAAGACATGAACAGACTGATCATAATGAGAAGTCACATGAAAGACACGAACAAACTGATCATAATGAGAAGCCACATGAAAGACACAAACAAACGGATCATAATGAGAAGCCACATGAAAGACATGAACAAATGATCATAATGAAAAGACAAGTGAAAGACATGAACAGACTGATCATAATGAGAAGCCACATGAAAGACACGAACAAACTGATCATAATGAGAAGCCACATGAAAGACACGAACAAACTGATCATAATGAGAAGCCACATGAAAGACATGAACAAATGATCATAATGAGAAGACAAGGGAAAGACATGAACAAACTGATCATAATGAGAAGCCACATGAAAGAACCGAACAAACGGATCATAATGAGAAGCCACATGAAAGACACGAACAAACTGATCATAATGAGAAGCCACGTGAAAGACATGAACAGACTGATCATAATGAGAAGCCACATGAAAGGCATGAACAAATGATCATAATGAGAAGTCACATGAAAGGCATGAACAAACTGATCATAATGAGAAGCCACATGAAAGACACGAACAAACTGATCATAATGAGAAGACAAGTGAAAGACATGAATAGACTGATCATAATGAGAAGCCACATGAAAGACATGAACAAACTGATCATAATGAGAAGCCACATGAAAGACACGAACAAACTGATCATAATGAGAAGACAAGTGAAAGACATGAACAGACTGATCATAATGAGAAGCCACATGAAAGACACGAACAAACTGATCATAATGAGAAGACAAGTGAAAGACATGAACAAACTGATCATAATGAGAAGCCACATGAAAGACATGAACAGACTGATCATAATGAGAAGCCATGTGAAAGACATGAACAAACTGATCATAATGAGAAGCCATGTGAAAGACATGAATAGACTGATCATAATGAGAAGCCATGTGAAAGACATGAACAGACTGATCATAATGAGAAGCCATGTGAAAGACATGAACAAACTGATCATAATGAGAAGCCATGTGAAAGACATGAACAGACTGATCATAATGAGAAGCCATGTGAAAGACATGAATAGACTGATCATAATGAGAAGCCACATGAAAGACACGAACAAACTGATCATAATGAGAAGCCACATGAAAGACACGAACAAACTGATCATAATGAGAAGCCACATGAAAGACACGAACAAACTGATCATAATGAGAAGCCACATGAAAGACACGAACAAACTGATCATAATGAGAAGCCACATGAAAGACACGAACAAACTGATCATAATGAGAAAACAAGTGAAAGACATGAACAAATGATCATAATGAGAATACAAGTGAAAGACATGAACAGACTGATCATAATGAGAAGACAAGTGAAAGACATGAACAAACTGATCATAATGAGAAGCCACATGAAAGACACGAACAAACTGATCATAATGAGAAGCCACATCAAAGACACGAACAAACTGATCATAATGAGAAGACAAGTGAAAGACATGAACAAACTGATCATAATGAGAAGCCACGTGAAAGACATGAATAAACTGATCATAATGAGAAGCCACATGAAAGACATGAACAAATTATCATAATGAGAAGTCACATGAAAGGCATGAACAAACTGATCATAATGAGAAGCCACATGAAAGGCATGAACAAACGATCATAATCAGAAGTCATGTGAAAGATATGAACAAACTAATCATAATGAGAAGCCACGTGAAAGATATGAACAAACTGACATAACACCAGTGACAATACACTTGTAGCACTGCATCAACTGACAGTACAACTCACTGAAAGTGGTGGTGTTGCCTCCGATGACGTCCCCCTGGCATGCTTCTCCAGGCGAGTGTACTTCATTCTCTCTAAACTCGGTGCTTTGATGAAGATGATATAAGGCCTAAGTTCTGCTGTGCGAATGTACTTCAATGCCTGTGGGTACAAGTCATAGATACAGCAGAGAATTTACATGAAGCAATAACAAGTACAAAAAGTACTATGGGGTTTAAAATGAAAGCCTTAAAAGTGTGATAGAAATTACAATAACCATGCCATTGTCTGGTAACCTGTCAATTTTGTTAAGCATGTCAAGAGTGTTAAGCACATGATATCACAATGCAGATTAAAAAGGTGATGTCATAAGGAAAATTTAAAGATGGCGGCCCTAATCTTGACATGCATCAAAGAGGAGCAGCGTTCTGTTATACGTTGTTTCATCAGAGAAGGGGTAAAAACTATAGAAATTCATTGGCAATTGAAGGTCCAGTATGGTGATGCATGCCTGAGGTCCAGCAAGTGTATGAGTGGAATAGGAAGTTTCCAAACTTGTTGATCTTATAAAGAGGTACAGCAGATGGTGCATGAGTGATTACATATACAACCAAGATAATTTTGTAACTACAGGACTCCAAGCACTTTATTGGAGCTGGAGGACTTGCATTGAAAGCAGTTGTGACAACATCTAAAAGTGATACATTTGTTCTGTAATTTTTCAGAATATATACTCCCCCCCCCCCCCCCCCCCCCCCCACATATTTAAGGTTTTCATTTGAAGCCCCCTCGTGGATCACCTGTCCAAACTCTGGAGTCTTGTTGGCTGTGTGGTTCTGGACCCATAATTGTATAGACCAATCATCACTCATTGGATGATATAGTCAATAGCATACTGGTTGCCTTTACTTTCACGGACATTTTATTTTAGTGGCAAGAAATAACTGATGAACACATAGTAATTTGCTTGGCAAAATTGGACAGAATAAAGTACCTGCCCCCCCCCCCCCCCCCCCCCAAAAAAAAAAAAACAACAACAAACAAATGATAGCTAATCACAGCATAGTAATTCGCTTGAAATAAATGGTAAGTTAAGTGACTGATAAGAATTGATAATTGAGCAATGCATAGTGATTTATTTGATATGAATGGACATGGACAGAATAAAGTGGCAAGAAATGATAACTGATCAATGTATAATGATATGTTAGATATACATGGACAGAATCAAATGACCAGCAAGAAATGATAACTGATCAATGTATAATGATATGTTAGATATAAATGGACAGAATCAAATGACCAGCAAGAAATGATAACTGATCAATGTATAACGATATGTTAGATATAAATGGACAGAATTAAATGACCAGGAAGAAATGATAACTGATCAATGTATAATGATATGTTAGATATAAATAAAGAGTCAAGTGGCTGACAAGAACTGACGAATGAAGAACACTAACCTGAGTGTGGGGGGCAAGCAGACAGACCTTGCCCTGTTGTATCACAGATTTAATGGAATCCTGACTGGTACCGTAGAGGTTCCCCTTGTACTCACCATACTCCACAAACCTGGAGGTTGGAGACATTCAATCACCAGTCAGATACTGTTATCTTAGTTATACAATATAGAACACACAGTAGTCATCAACAGCTTGTCATCATCATCATGTGCCTGTCAAATAGCACATGTATTCATCAATCGTCACATATCTCAGTCCCTGATATCCCACCGTCCCAAGGTATTTGCAACATAAATTTTAGAAACCATATTTCTATTTCTATTACCTCCAAGCTCTCCCTAATCTGTTCTATTGCATTCCATGATTCACTGCCATACAGCAGAACAAAGTCTATGTAACATTTCAGTACTCTCTTCCTGATATTCAATGACAGTGACTTATTGCATAAGAGACTTTTCATTACCTGACATGTAGAGGTCAGTGTGGGTGAACGGATAAAAGCGCTCGTTCTAAAACATCCGGTGTGCTGATGCCGAGGTAGTCAGTTCAACCCCTACACCAGTCAGTTGGACTAAAATGTGACTTCTCATCCTTGAGTTGGAGACAAAAATTACAAGTACCTCTGAAGTCAAAGTGGGTTTGCCTGATGGTGAAGTTCACTAGAATGATCTCAAATGCAGCTCTGCAGGTAGACTGAGGATAGCAGTCACAAGTTCAAAACAGGTGTACAAAGGCAGAAATTCTTGGTTCGGAAGCATACTCTAAGGCTCTCAGTTGAGGGATATGGCTGAATGCCTCTAAGCTGATACTCACCTACTGAAAAATGGAGGTGAGATGCTGAGCACGCTACATGCTTACTTACCTGTTCGAAGGTTCTCAGCTCGGGGATATGAGGGATCCCCGGATGAGAGGACCTGGCCGTTAGTCGCTCACTGATACATAGAGGTAAGGTGCTGAGCCGGCAGCACATGTAGCCTACCTCGTGAGCTGTTACTAAAGGTGGAAAATGTGCCCCAGTCACACGCAATGATTAAGATGAAAGTCTATATCTATACTCATAAAGTGAGCGTAGACAAAGGTGGAAGATGTCTCGTTTACACGAAATGGAACGCTTGGCTAGTGAATCCATTACGTGGAAGCCCAAAGTGAAAGCTTTCTGAGTGGATGTCACCCGCAGGCTGTCTGTCCCTGGTTTGTGCTTGAGCAACCAGTGGCAAAAGAAATGCCCAATACATGGAAGTGAGGAATTAAAGCATCCATGAGCAGGACGTGGCAATTCCTTGGGTGAGCCCAGTCTCAGTGGAAGCCTCCTTGGATAGCGGGAAATGCCCATGGTCTGCCCCTGCCTACCCTTGAGGGTTGACCGTGATGTCTCTGACCATTCTACCTTGACCAGCTGAGATGTGGGCGACACCACAACAGTAAGAGTCTAACGTCCCTTGAAACCTGAGGAAGGCTAACCTCAGTGAAAATACCCACCAAAGTCAGATGTGCCAGCCTAAGGGTGGCAAATAGAAACTGGCAGAATGCAATTACGTCGAGTGAAATGTCGATCGTGCCTGGAACAGCTCTGACTAGCTAGTTTTCCGATTGTCCGCCATGCCTGGAACAGCTCTGACTATTTAGTTTTCCGAATGTCCATCGTGCCCGGAACAGCTCTAACTATATTGTTTTCCGGGCACAGCAACTAAGCACATGTCCGAAACGAAAGCTCGCTGAGTGGACACCGTCTGTAATTTGACCGTCCCTTGTTTATGTGGGGAGCGGCACGTAGCGAACGAAAGGCCCAATACATTGAAGTGAGGAATTAAAGCAGCCATGAGCAAGACGTGACGATTCCCAAGGTGAGCCCAGCACCAGAGCGCTATGTGTCAGATCTGCAACTATGGAATCCGCCCTAGATGGTGGAAAATGCCATGGACTGTCCCTGCCTTCCCTTGAGGGCTGATCATGAAGTATTCGACCGTTCTAACTTGACCAGCTGGGATGTGGACGGCACCACAAAAGTGAGAGTCCCCCAGGAATGCTAACCAGTCAAAAATGCATGCTAAAGTCGGATGTGTTGGCCTAAGGGTTTCGGCCCAAAAGTGCCTAACCAGACACACCGCAATCACATCTGAAAAAACACTCCAGATGAATGCAGAAGAAGAAGAAACGTAGTTTTCGTTTGGCCTATTCTGCTTTTAATGTTAATCTCCTTTAATCAACAGCTTACAGGTGGGCAAATTTAATCTTAACACAGCATGGAGAAGAAATTATAAACAGTATCAACATATAAACTAGAACATTATATAAAACTACAAGAAAGAGACAAATAGCATTGCTTGGTTATGTGATGAGAAGAGAGGCATTGGAGAACATTGTTACAAGTGGAAAAATCAGTGGAAAAAGAGGTGGTGGTGGGCCAAAAGAATGAATCTACTGAAGTGGTTAACATGGGGGAATATCATCAGCAGAGTTGATGCAAAACGCCAAGGACGAGTTCTGTGGAGAGACGAACACTTAAACCAACTGGCAGGGCACATGATGATGATGATCATGCAGCAGATGTTTTGCAGAATGTTCACTCTCCTCACAACTCTCCTGCCTCTTACACCCTCATGCCCAAGTGTCTGCCATGTCCTGTGTCCATCTTGCTGGTCCACCCTGATTCTACTTCCAGGAAGCAACCTTCCATCGCTGTTCTCTAGAAGCCACTATAAAGTTTAATGTGACCAAAATATTTCAGTTTCTGAAGGGAAACCATCTGACTTGATGTTTTCTAATCTAGTCTAACACTGGTGACAGCAACTTCTGTTCTGCTTCCACAAGAGAGTTCTCTGTGAGGATGCTGTCTTGTGGCCAAACCATCTGACTTGATGATTTCTAATCTAGTCTAACACTGGTGACAGCAACTTCTGTTCTGCTTGCACTGTGTCAAAGTGTTAGAGTTCTCTGTGGGGCTACTGTCTTGTGACCAAACCATCTGACTTGATGATTTTTAATCTAGTCTCTGGAAATGTCCCCACTGGTTTTGTTGTATCATTTCTGACCTTGCCATTTCCCATTACATTTAGAATTCAGCACAGACATTATACAACTCAACAACACAAACCAGCTGTAGCACATACACAAGACATAAACTAAAGAATACAACATACAACAATTACAGACATAAGTTACAAATTACTGTACAAATAAAACAAACTGAATGCAGATAAAACAGAGCATTTGACAACAAAAGCCATCTACCCCACAACATCACACATTCTAGCAAACACAGGCATACTCAACATACTACACAGAAGATGTGCAGCATACAACAGAAACAATGAAATGGGTCAACAGCACCAGAGGCCAGTACCTATAGAGAGCTATGACTGATCCAGTCTGAATGGTATTTAAATACAGTTAACACAATTCATGAAATCCACAGCTCACAGTGTTGCTCCATACACTTAACACATTAGCTATGCAACGGAACCATGTACTACCAGTCTAACATGAGGAAAATGCACAAGCAAACCGTAGCCAGAAGCAAAAACACTCCAGAGACCTTAACAGCCCAACAGCCTATCCGCCATATTCAACCGCCATATTATGCATGTGTGCCTGTGCAAACTGTTGGTTTCTCAGGACTACTGTCTGTTCCACTTTTCATATTAGACAGTGAGGAGCATTGTGTGTGATATTCACTGGCACAGGAACTGAGCAATAAGTGATGACCCTTTGCTATGGTTGGAACCGCGAGTAACGACTAACATTCACAAAACAGAAAATCCAACTACAGTGGTTTCTTACTTCTGAGCAACAATCTGGTTTTCCATTTCCTCTCTGCTCAGGAAATGATACTCCTTGCCATCCTCTTCATGGGGCCGCTTTTCTCGACTTGTATCTGTTGATGGCCCACAATCACAACAATCTTAGAGAGAATATCAAATTATCAAGATAGTTTCATATCATGATCGTCATTATCATCTTGTGTCCTGACAATAGGCATTAGCTGTCTTGGTCATACCTCTGTACTGCTGCTAAACTTCTGTACTGCTGCTAAACTTCTGTACTGCTGCTATACTTCTGTACTGCTGCTATACTTCTGTACTGCTGCTATACTTCTGTACTGCTGCTATACTTCTGTACTGCTGCTATACTTCTGTACTGCTGCTATACTTCTGTACTGCTGCTATACTTCTGTACTGCTGCTAAACTTCTGTACTGCTGTTATACTTCTGTACTGCTGCTATACTTCTGTACTGCTGCTATACTTCTGTACTGCTGTTATACTTCTGTACTACTGCTAAACTTCTGTACTGCTGCTAAACTTCTGTACTGCTGCTATACTTCTGTACTGCTGCTATACTTCTGTACTGCTGCTATACTTCTGTACTGCTGCTATACTTCTGTACTGCTGTTATACTTCTGTACTACTGCTAAACTTCTGTACTGCTGCTATACTTCTGTACTGCTGCTATACTTCTGTACTGCTGCTATACTTCTGTACTGCTGCTATACTTCTGTACTCCTGCTCTTCTTCTTTACTCCTGCTCTTCTTCTTTACTTCTGCTAAACTTCTGTACTGCTGCTGTACTTCTGTACTGCTGCTGTACTTCTGTACTGCTGCTGTACTTCTGTACTGCTGCTGTACTTCTGTACTGCTGCTGTACTTCTGTACTGCTGCTGTACTTCTGTACTGCTGCTGTACTCCTGTACTGCTGCTGTACTTCTGTACTGCTGCTCTTCTTCTGTACTGCTGCTATACTTCTGTACTGCTGCTATACTTTTGCACACCTGCTATACTTTTACACACCTGCTATATTTTTACACACCTGCTATACTTGTGTACTGCTGCTATACTTGTGTACTGCTGCTATACTTGTGTACTGCTGCTATACTTGTGTACTGCTGCTATACTTGTGTACTGCTGCTATACTTCTGTACTGCTGCTATACTTCTGTACTACTGCTGTACTTCTGCTATACTTCTGTACTGCTGCTATACTTCTGTACTGCTGCTATACTTCTGTACTGCTGCTATACTTTTGTACTGCTGCTACACTTCTGTACTGCTGCTGTACTTCTGCTATACTTCTGTACTCTTGGTATACTTCTGTACTGCTGCTATACTTCTGTACTCCTGCTATACTTCTGTACTGCTACTACACTTCTGTACTACTGCTATACTTCTGCTATACTTTTGCACACCTGCTATAATTCAAATTCAGCTTCTTTTCCATAATCAAAACTGAAACATGAGCATATCTCAGACTCTTAACATTAGATATCTTCGGATTGTTAACATTAGAAATGTTCAGATTGTTAACATTAGAACTGTTCAGATGCACAGCATAGAAAATGAACAAGTCATGAACAATTAAATAACTACTTACATGGAACTACCTCCACAAAATGGTTAGGGTTACTGGCCTTTAAACGTCGCTTTAGTTCATTTCGTCCTACTCCTGGTGGACCTGAGAATACAGATTTTATTATGCTATTTCCATTTAATTTGACATTCTATGGTCACATACCAGCTCTTTGACTGTTAACAGGTTGGAACTGAATGTGTAGCAGTGGTGTGGTGATTGTGGTCAGAGACAGATGGGAAAGTTAAGTCTATTTTACTGCACATAAAGGGGTACCAGTGGGTGCTGAGCTGGCTTTGCGGAACCCAATGCCATAGTTTGGCTATATGTCAAAGTCCTGCACCAGAGATAAATGACCATTATGAAACTGAGCTAAACTGCCAAGGGTTCTTGCAGTTGGTGGCTTCTAGAGGTACAGTGACCAGGAGTCACACAGTGGAACAGCCTCTGGCACTCATCAGTCTAGCCCCGAAACATGGGTTAGTGATGTCCATTGAAGATGCGCTCTACTAATTTGAAAAAAAGTGTGTTCTAAAGTCCTCCATGTGTGATTCCTGCTAAATGACACCTGAGTTCAAATGTCCACTGAAAGAGAACCTTACTGAATGACAATTTGGTCTCAATGTCCGCTACTTGTTGTCTCTCTGGTTTGCTCTCTATCCCCCCCCCCACCCCCACCATGGAGACCAGCAACTAAAACATAACAATAAAGATTATAGGACAAAATAGTATTTCAATCAAGATTATAGGACAAAATAGTATTTCAATAAAGATTACAGGACAGAATAACATGGCAATAGAGATTAAAGGGTAAAATAGCATGCCAATAATGCATTTTATAGGGTGAATAGCATGTTTATCTATGACAGTCAATAAAGAGGTAGGCACAGTGACACAGATGAGAAGACAGACTCAGAGAAGGATGAAAGAAATGCAGTCAGTCAGATTATGCCACCAAAGTGACAGTCTGTGTTGGGGGTCAACTGCAGCCAGCCTACAGTGTGCAGATGGCCCTTGACTGATTAACTGATAAACAACATTGTACAAAAACACACTAATAAAACTTACAGGATGAAACAACATACCAATAAAGATTATAGGGCGGAATACTCTTAATGGCTGCTTTGGACGGTAAAGTTCTACCTCTTCATAAGTAGGAATTTCATCTGTGTCAAAGTCTGAAAAAACTGAAAAGATCAATATATTTCATTTGGGGTATCAACAAGTTCCAAACATAACAAGTAGTTAAACATTTGTACTTTATGAGTACAGTAATGAGAATACTACAGCAAACAATTTGGTAAAGATAAGTTAGTTGCATATCCTTTTTTGTAAAGGATAATTTCATTTTAGACATTAATGTAAAGGTGAAGATACTGTCATATAATTTTAAAGCAATTGGTAATTTTATAGCGGAACTGTCAAGGTGAGAGTAACTGCATAGCAATTACTGTTGTACAGGAAAAAGTAATTTTATAGCAGCTACTATTGTAAGATTATTGATCTTACCAACAGTTCAGATGACACCAAATTGAACAGCTACGTTCTTGAAAAAGTCAACAGCTTTACATACCTAGGAAGCAAAATGACATCTACAGGGGACTCAACACCAGAAATATCATCTAGAATCGCACTGGCATCTAGTGCCTTCAATAAACTGTCAAACATCTGGAAGTCAAAGACACTCAGCAAACACACAAAACTTAAAATCTTCAACTCTTGTGTGATTCCAGTGTTAACGTATGGATGTGAAAGTTGGAAATCAACGGTAGCTTTAGATAAAAAATTAGACAATTTTGAGAACAAATGTCTTAGAAGACTTCTAAACATCCACTGGACAGACTTCAGAACCAATTCGCAAATAAGACAAGAGACTAAGCAAGATACAGTATCCAATTTCATAAGAAGACGCCGTTGGAACTACATCGGCCATGTACTCAGAATGGACAAGTCAAGACTTCCCTATCAAGCCCTCATATGGTCACCAGTAGGGAAAAGAAAACGGGGAAGACCAAGAGAGACCCTGCGTAGAACCATCATTAGAGAAGGCTCATTCAATGGCCAAGTAAATATCCAAGATCTACAACAGGTAGCAGCGAACCGCCAAGCATGGAGAGACAGGACTTCTGCCCTATGCGCCGCCTTAGGCTCAAGAGGAAAGACTAACTAACTAACTAACTATTGTAAAATACAGTGTATGTCTACAGTAGACGCTGTTGGAATGAATATACTAATTCTGTAGTAGATGCTGTTGTAAAGAACATAGTAATTCTGTGTAAAGAATATAGTATTTCTGTAGTAGATGCTGTTGTAAAGAATATAGTCATTCTTCTTCTTCTTCGTTCATCCAGAGTTTTTTTTCGGATGTGATTGCGTTGTGCCTGTTTACAGCAGAGCTGCGTTCTTGCGCCGTTAGGCCGACACATCCGACTTCTGCGGGCATTTGTTGACCGGGTTAACCTTCCCGGGGGTTTCTTAGGACGTTTGACTCTCACTGTTGTGGTGTTATCCCCCATCCTAGCTGGCCCATATAGAACAGCCAAAGATCCTGGTCAACCCTCAAGGGAAGGCAGGGGCAGACCATGGGCATTCCCCGCCATCCAAGGAGGCTTCCATACTTGCAGAGCCAACACACAGCGCTCTGGTACTGGGCTCACCCAAGGAATCGTCACGTCCTGCACATGGCTGCTTAGCCTCACTTCCGTATATTGGGCCTTCCGTTCACCATAGGCTGTTCTTCCGGAAACCAGAAGAATGCAGTGTGCAGATGACATCCACACAGTGAGCTTTCGACTCGGACTTTCCGCGCAATGGATTTGCTATCCGAGCAATATTCCATTTCGTGCCACTAGGACACTTTTTCCACCTTATTTGAAGCCCACACAGTGAGCTTTTGATTCAGACTTTCCACGTAATGGATTTGCTATCCAAGCAATATTCCATTTCGTTCCACTAGGACACTTTTTCCACCTTTTATGAAGCTAACACAGTGAGCTTTTGATTCGGACTTTCCACGTAATGGATTTGCTATCCAAGCAATATTCCATTTCATGCCACTAGGACACTTTTTCCACCTTTTATGAAGCTCACACAGTGAGCTTTTGATTCGGACTTTCCACGTAATGGATTTGCTATCCAAGCAATATTCCATTTCATGCCTCTGGGAGGCTTTTGTAACTGACATACCTGTGGTATGAAGTGTGGCAGTCTGAATACTTCTTCATACACCTTTAAATGTCAACCTGTATGTAGTTAAAGTAAGCTGCGGTCAACTTGAGCTTGTTGATATCTCCATAGAGCTTGTCCTCAAATGAAGCAGGTGTGGGCCAAAATATCTTTCTCTGTTCTGCATATATTGGGCAATCCTGCAGCAAATGTTTTGCTGTCATTTTTCCAGTTCGACAATTACATGCATCGGTATCTCCTAACTTTAGTTTATTGAACAAGTGGTATTTCAGCCTGTTATGTCCTGTGCGGAGTCTGAAGATTGCTACTTGTTCTCTTCGGTCGAGTTTGTAATATGCATCATCCTTCTGGTGGCCTGGATGCTCTGATTCCCATTTGGTTTTATAGGTGCTTTTTATCAACCTCTTTGCCTCATTGTAAGTTATGTCTATGTCAGGCTGTGGTAGTCGTCCGCCCTCTTTTGCCAGTCTGTCAGCCTCTTCATTTCCAGATATACTGCAATGTGATGGCATCCACTGTATTACAACTTTTTTGGATTTCTGGCATAGACCATGGAGTGCTGCTCTTAGGTCAGCTATTTCTGTACTGTTATTGCTCTTCAGTATTGAGACAGCTGACTTTGCATCTGTGAAGATAGCTATTTGCTTCTCTTTATTTTCCTCCATCAAGAGCATTTCTGCTGCAGTTTTCAGAGCCTCTACCTCTGCTTTGAAGTTACTTGAAAACTTTCCAGTTGCCACTGAATGTGTTTTTTTCACTCCATTTTTTAAATTTAGGAGAATTCCTCCTCCTCCATTCTCTATTGAATTTTTGGCTGATCCATCTGTATATGCATGGGTCCAATTGCTGCTTGGGTAATGTTCTTTTATGTAGTTTAGGGTTATTTCTCTTCTTTCGGTTTCATGCTGAGTGTTCTTTTTCTCAATACCAGGAATGTTTTCTATCATCTCAGGCAGTTGCTGCTGTCTCCAAGCTGGGAAGTTGTGTGCATAGTAAATGGGCTTGACTGTTGATATGTTAAGTATGGGATCTGCCCTAATCTTTCGTTTTGCAGTTTCTACAAAGTTGCTACGCTTCAGTCTTCCTTTTCCAAAACCATTAAACCTGTTATACATAGGGTGGTCTGTCAATCTTCTAAATTTTTCTGCTTGTTGCTGGGCTCTGCTATCTCTTCTGTCCTGCATTGGTTGTAAACAAGTGATCTTTTCTAGTTCATTAATAGGCGTTGTCTTCAGGCTTCCAGTTATGATTCGCATTCCTTGGTTTTGGACTCTACTTATTTTGTTAAAGTTTGACTTAGCTGCTGTTGCCCAAGCTGCAATGCCATATTCCAGTACTGGCCTCACCCGTCCAGTATATAGCTTCTTGAGAACTTTCTCATCTGCTCCCCACGTTGTACCAGCAAGCTTTTTCATGATTGCCATTCTTTGCCTTGCTCTTGTTCGATTTTTCTCAACCTGTGTTTTCCATGTCAGGCGACGATCAAAGGTGACTCTGAGATAGTTTGGATTTTCTTCATGGCGCAATATTTTTCCATTCAATACCAGCTTAGGTTGCTGAGTTTTATTTGAGAGGGAGAACACTGTGCATGTTGTTTTCTCCTCACTTATCTTCACTAGCCATGATTTTGACCAGTCCTCTAGTGCTAATAGGGCTTGCTGTATTCTGCTGTTAGCTGTACTAATATATTCTTCAGATGTCCATATGGCTAGGTCATCTGCAAAGGATGACGTGTGTACTCTGGCTGGAAAATTTTCCGTGATGTCGTTTATATATGCTAGGAATAATGTTGGTGAAAGAACTCCTCCTTGGGGGACACCTTGCTCCAACAGCATCATTTTGCTGGTTTGTCCTTGTACTTTTGTCCTGGCAGTTCTGTTCTCAAGGTAGTGGCTGATCCATTTGTACATTTTCCCACAAACATGCATTTTTTGCAGTTTTACTTTCAGTCCTTCCTTCCATACTTTATCAAATGCTTTTTCTAAATGTATCCAGATCGCTAGTGTGTGCGTTTTCTCTTGGAAGGCATCCTCTATTTCCTGAGCTATATAGGTTATTTGATCTTCAGTGGATCTGTACTTTCTGAATCCTGCTTGGTGTGGTGTTAAGAGTTTGTTTTCTTCCAGATGCCATGTTAGCCTGCCATTGATAATGCGTTCCATTAATTTTCCTACACAGCTAAGTAGACTGATAGGTCGATAGCCATTTGGTTCTTCCAGGTCTTTTCCTTTCTTTGGGACTGGTATTAGTATAGCTTCCTTCCATGCCTGTGGGACTATTCCCCTCTTCCAGCTGTAATTTAGGACTGCTAGTAGTTTCTTTTTTGCCTTTGTCCCTAGTCCTATTAGCATTTCATTTGTGATTCCATCCTTTCCTGGTGATTTCTTCTTTTTTAGGGTATTCATTGCCTGTTCCATTTCTTCCATTGTTAGATTTGCCATCATATATTCTGCTGCTGTCTCTGTATTACTATGATGTATCTGTTTATCTTTGATTGCTTTCTTCTGTTCGGTTGTAATATCAATGTGGTTTGCACTGGCATAGTGTTCCATTAGTGCATTTGCAGCCTTTTTTCCTGTAAGCAAGGCATTTCCTTGTTTAATTGTTATTTGTTTGTTTCTAGGTCCTTCATTGTTCATGGCTTTCACTAGTTTCCATAGTTTGTTTCCATCCCTGTCAAAATTCAGGTTTTCTGTTTTTTCCCTCCAACAATCTCTTGTTGTTTGATTTACTGTTCTTTTATATTTTGCTGAGATGGCTTTGAGAGAGATGTTCGCTTCAATTGTTTGTTCTCTCTCTCTGCTGTCTTCCTGGCATCTTCAACTTTGTCCTCCAAACTTTGTAGTTCTTCAGTCCAGTATGGTTTGTAATTTTTCCTCGCTCCTCTTGGAATGGACTCAGTGGCTGCCTGTATTATTGCTCTGTTTAGACTTTCCACCATTTGCTTCATGTTGCCATATCGTGTATTTATGTTTTCACAATATTTGTCTGTTAGTGTGGCAAATCTGTCCCAATCTGCTCGTTTGTAATTCCAGCGGGGCAAGGGCTTTTGCTCCTGTGGAACATACTCCATATTCATTACAAGCTTGATTGGTCTGTGGTCACTACCTGCTAATTGGTCCAGCACATGGCGGTCGATTTTGTGGAGGATGTCTCCTGTGCAGAAAGCTAAGTCTGGAGTAGAAGTGGTAATCCATCTTCTGGAGTAGAAGCTAGGTGTGTCATCCGCTTTGTTGAGTAGATGGAGATTTGAGTCTATTTCCCAGTCCTCCACTTCATCTCCTCTTTTGTCAGTATCTGGGTATCCCCATCTTTCTGAACGGCTATTAAAGTCTCCGACAATAATGCAATTTGTGTCAGTTATTTTCATGTTTGAGAGTGTAAGATCCTTATCTGCTGGGCTATAAAGATTGTAAATTCTTATTTTCACGTCCTTTATCATTATATCAACACCTATAATTTCTGTTTGGTTGTCAGAGATCACAGATACTTCGCTGCAAGGTATTGTATTTCTTGTAAGTATTAGAACTCCTCCTTTATGTCCTTCGCGGTCGAAACGTGTGGCCTGATATCCCCTGACTCCCCTCTGCCGTGCGTCCACCTTGACGAGGTAGAGGGGCTTGAGCGTTCCAATGACCCCAAGAGCTATGCCGACGGTAGCACAGCTACTGGTAGGGTCACCCATGTCGGACAGGTCAAGGGAGAGGGACCAGACGAAGTGACGCACAAACCTGCTGCCTTGTAGGTAGACTGGGGACAGTCAAAGGCTAGGGAAAGCATCCCGAACAAATGCTTGTCGAAATCGGATGTACTGAGCCACAGGCTTGACAAAGAAGTGCAACGTAACTTTATCATTTCATGATGCCACAGATGAAAGTTAATCGATATGGTGCTAATCCCGTGAAGTCCCATCAGGCGGTGATAGTGCCGGGCCCCCTGCCTCGAGGGGGTCCACCCATGACTACTGGTGGTCACCTTCCCCTGTGCTGTGGAGTCAAGGCACAGAGGAGTAGGTTAAGAGCTATTGACCAAACACCCCGGACACTCAACATACTACAATGGAATGCAGAAGGAGTTTATAACAAGAAAGCCTCCCTAACACAGCGTCTTCATAAAGATAGAATAGATGTGGCATGCATTCAAGAGACACACCTCAACGCCAATCGCACATTTTCAGTCGAGGGATATCAGGCCACACGTTTCGACCGCGAAGGACATAAAGGAGGAGTTGTAATACTTACACGAAATACAATACCTTGCAGCGAAGTATCTGTGATCTCTGACAACCAAACGGAAATTATAGGTGTTGATATAATGATAAAGGACGTGAAAATAAGAATTTACAATCTATATAGCCCGGCAGATAAGGATCTTACACTCTCAAACATGGAAATAACTGACACAAATTGCATTGTTGTCGGAGACTTTAATAGCCGTTCAGAAAGATGGGGATACCCAGATACTGACAAAAGAGGAGATGAAGTGGAGGACTGGGAAATAGACTCAAATCTCCATCTACTTAACAAAGCGGATGACACACCGAGCTTCTACTCCAGAAGATGGATTACCACTTCTACTCCAGACTTAGCTTTCTGCACAGGAGACATCCTCCACAAAATCGATCGACATGTGCTGGACCAATTAGCAGGTAGTGACCACAGACCAATCAAGCTTGTAATAAATATGGAGTATGTTCCACAGGAGCAAAAGCCTTTGCCCCGTTGGAATTACAAACGAGCAGATTGGGACAGATTTGCCATACTAACAGACAAATATTGTGAAAACGTAAATACACGATATGGCAACATGAAGCAAATGGTGGAAAGTCTAAACAGAGCAATAATACAGGCAGCCACTGAGTCTATTCCAAGAGGAGCAAGGAAAAATTACAAACCATACTGGACTGAAGAACTACAATTTTTGGAGGACAAAGTTGAAGATGCTAGGAAGACCGCAGAGAGAGAACAAACAACTGAAGCGAACATCTCTCTCAAAGCCATCTCAGCAAAATATAAAAGAACAGTAAATCAAACAACAAGAGATTGTTGGAGGAAAAAAACAGAAAACCTGAATTTTGACAGGGATGGAAACAAACTATGGAAACTAGTGAAAGCCATGAACAATGAAGGACCTAGAAACAAACAAATAACAATTAAACAAGGAAATTCCTTGCTTACAGGAAAAAAGGCTGCAAATGCACTAATGGAACACTATGCCAGTGCAAACCACATTGATATTACAGCCGAACAGAAGAAAGCAATCAAAGATAAACAGATGCATCATACATATACAGAGACAGCAGCAGAATATATGATGGCAAATCTAACAATGGAAGAAATGGAACAGGCAATGAATACCCTAAAAAAGAAGACATCACCAGGAAAGGATGGAATCACAAATGAAATGCTAATAGGACTAGGCACTAAGGCAAAAAAGAAACTACTAGCAGTCCTAAATTACAGCTGGAAGAGGGGAATAGTCCCACAGGCATGGAAGGAAGCTATACTAATACCAGTCCCAAAGAAAGGAAAAGACCTGGAAGAACCAAATGGCTATCGACCTATCAGTCTTCTTAGCTGTGTAGGAAAATTAATGGAACGCATTATCAATGGCAGGCTAACATGGCATCTGGAAGAAAACCAACTCTTAACACCTCACCAAGCAGGATTCAGAAAGTACAGATCTACTGAAGATCAAATAACCTATATAGCTCAGGAAATAGAGGATGCCTTCCAAGAGAAAAAGCACACACTAGCAGTCTGGATAGATTTAGAAAAAGCATTTGATAAAGTATGGAAGGAAGGACTGAAAGTAAAACTGCAAAAAATGCATGTTTGCGGGAAAATGTACAAATGGATCAGCCACTACCTTGAGAACAGAACTGCCAGGACAAAAGTACAAGGACAAACCAGCAAAATGATGCTGTTGGAGCAAGGTGTCCCCCAAGGAGGAGTTCTTTCACCAACATTATTCCTAGCATATATAAACGACATCACGGAAAATTTTCCAGCCTGAGTACACACATCATCCTTTGCAGATGACCTAGCCATATGGACATCTGAAGAATATATTAGTACAGCTAACAGCAGAATACAGCAAGCCCTATTAGCGCTAGAGGACTGGTCAAAATCATGGCTAGTGAAGATAAGTGAGGAGAAAACAACATGCACAGTGTTCTCCCTCTCAACTAAAACTCAGCAACCTAAGCTGGTATTGAATGGAAAAATATTGCGCCATGAAGAAAATCCAAACTATCTAGGAGTCACCTTTGATCGTCGCCTGACATGGAAGACACAGGTTGAGAAAAATCGAACAAGAGCAAGGCAAAGAATGGCAATCATGAAAAAGCTTGCTGGTACAACATGGGGAGCAGATGAGAAAGTTCTCAAGAAGTTATATACTGGGCGGGTGAGGCCAGTACTGGAATATGGCATTGCAGCTTGGGCAACAGCAGCTAAGTCAAACTTTAACAAAATAAGTAGAGTCCAAAATCAAGGAATGCGAATCATAACTGGAAGCCTGAAGACAACGCCTATTAATGAATTAGAAAAGATCACTTGTTTACAACCAATGCAGGATAGAAGAGATAGCAGAGCCCAGCAACAAGCAGAAAAATTTAGAAGATTGACAGACCACCCTATGTACAACAGATTTAATGGTTTTGGAAAGGGAAGACTGAAGCGTAGCAACTTTGTAGAAACTGCAAAACGAAGGATTAGGTCAGATCCTATTCTTAACATATCAACAGTCAAGCCCATACACAATGCACACAAGTTCCCAGCTTGGAGACAGCAGCAACTGCCTGAGATGATAGAAAACATTCCTGGTATTGAGAAAAAGAACACTCAGCATGAAACCGAAAGAAGAGAAATAACCCTAAACTACATAAAAGAACATTACCCAAGCAGGAATTGGACCCATGCATATACAGATGGATCAGCCAAAAATTCAATAGAGAATGGAGGAGGAGGAATTCTCCTAAATTTAAAAATGGAGCGAAAAAAACACATTCACTGGCAACTGGAAAATTTTCAAGTAACTTCAAAGCGGAGGTAGAGGCTCTGAAAACTGCAGCAGAAATGCTCCTGATGGAGGAAAATAAAGAGAAGCAAATAGCTATCTTCACAGATGCAAAGTCAGCTGTCTCAATACTGAAGAGCAATAACAGCACAGAACTAACTGACCTAAGAGCAGCACTCCATGGTCTATGCCAGAAATCCAAAAAAGTTGTAATACAGTGGATCCCATCACATTGCAGTATACCTGGAAACGAAGAGGCTGACAGACTGGCAAAAGAGGGCGGACGACTACCACAGCCTGACATAGACATAACCTATAATGAGGCAAAGAGGTTGATAAAAAGCACTTATAGAACCAAATGGGAATCAGAGCATCCAGGCCATCAGAAGGATGATGCATATTACAAACTCGACAGAAGAGAACAAGTAGCAATCTTCAGACTCCGCACAGGACACAACAGGCTGAAATACCACTTGTTCAATAAACTAAAGATAGGAGATACCGATGAATGTAATTGTAGAACTGGAAAAATGACAGCAAAACATTTGCTGCAGGATTGCCCAACGTATGCAGAACAGAGAAAGATATTTTGGCCCACACCTGCTTCATTTGAGGACAAGCTCTATGGAGATATCAACAAGCTAAAGTTGACCGCAGATTACTTTAACTATATACAGGTTGACATTTAAAGGTGCATGAAGACCCAGAGGCATGAAATGGAATATTGCTTGGATAGCAAATCCATTACGTGGAAAGTCCAAATCAAAAGCCCATTGTGTGGGCTTCATAAAAGGTGGAAAAGTGTCCTAGTGGCACGAAATGGAATATTGCTTGGATAGCAAATCCATTACGTGGAAAGTCCGAATCAAAAGCCCACTGTGTGGGCTTCATAAAAGGTGGAAAAGTGTCCTAGTGGCACGAAATGGAATATTGCTTGGATAGCAAATCCATTACGTGGAAAGTCTGAATCAAAAGCCCACTGTGTGGGCTTCATAAAAGGTGGAAAAGTGTCCTAGTGGCACGAAATGGAATATTGCTTGGCTAGCAAATCCATTACATGGAAAGTCCGAATCGAAAGCTCACTGTGTGGATGTCATCTGCAGACTGCATACTTCTGGTTTCCGGAAGAACAGCCTATGGTGAACGGAAGGCCCAATATACGGAAGTGAGGCTAAGCAGCCATGTGCAGGACGTGACGATTCCTTGGGTGAGCCCAGTACCAGAGCGCTATGTATCGGCTCTGCAAGTATGGAAGCCTCCTTGGATGGCGGGGAATGCCCATGGTCTGCCCCTGCCTTCCCTTGAGGGCTGACCAGGATCTTTGGCTGTTCTATATGGACCAGCTGGGATGGGGGATAACACCACAACAGTGAGAGTCAAACGTCCTAAGAAACCCCCGGGAAGGTTAACCCGGTCAACAAATGCCCGCAGAAGTCGGATGTGTCGGCCTAACGGCGCAAGAACGCAGCTCTGCTGTAAACAGGCACAACACAATCACATCCGGAAAAAAACTCCGGATGAACGAAGAAGAATATCCCCTGACTGAAAATTTGCGCTTGGCATTGAGGTGTGTCTCTTGAATGCATGCCACATCTATTCTATCTTTATGAAGACGCTGTGTCAGGGATTCTTTCTTGTTATAAACTCCTTCGGCATTCCACTGTAGTATGTTGAGTGTCCTTGGTATTTGGTCAATAGCTCTTAACCTACTCCTCTGTGCCTTGACTCCACAGCACAGGGGAAGGTGACCACCAGTAGTCATGGGTGGACCCCCTCGAGGCAGGGGGCCCGGCACTATCACCGCCTGATGGGACTTCACGGGATTAGCACCATAACGATTAATTTTCATCTGTGGCATCATGAAATGATAAAGTTACGTTGCACTTCTTTGTCAAGCCTGTGGCTCAGTACATCCGATTTCGACAAGCATTTTTCGGGATGCTTTCCCTAGCCTTTGACTGTCCCCAGTCTACCTACAAGGCAGCAGGTTTGTGCGTCACTTCATCTGGTCCCTCTCCCTTGACCTGTCCGACATGGGTGACCCTACCAGTAGCTGTGCTACCGTCGGCATAGCTCTTGGGGTCATTGGAACGCGCAAGCCCCTCTACCTCGTCAAGGTGGACGCACGGTAGAGGGGATATAGTCATTCTGTAGTAGATGCTGTTGTAAAGAATATAGTCATTCTGTAGTAGATGCTGTCGTTAAGGAGAGAGCAATTGTATAGTATATATGTTGCAAAGGATAATTCTACAGCATAGCCTACGATGGGTGACGTAATATTCTATTATGATAATTTGGCGTGTCCAGCGTGTGCCGCGTGGTTACACGCCCGCTTCATATGCCAGTGATCCGGGGCTTGTTTCCGGATCCGGTCAGGGATATGCAGTACTGACGAGCTCAAACGAGAGCGAAACTCGAGTATAGTGCTTCCACATTGACGTGGATAGGCCTTAGGTTCATACCAGAATACGATCAGCATTGCCAGTAGTGGGTTGTGCTCAACATTTAAATTCTACAGCAGACATAGCTGTAATGGATAGAGTAATTATATAGCATATAATGTGGTAAATAAAGTAATTCTATAGCATGTACTGTTTTATTTGAAAAAGTAATTTTGCAGAAGGTATGATGCAAAGGAATGAATAAAGTTATAGCAGATACAGTTCTAAAGTAAGGATAATTCCTTAGTGGATAAAAGATGCTGCCATAGCGATGTTAAATCCTAATGGTTTCATATATACTAGGTCACAACTTTATGTGTGTACATGGAAAGTACACACATAAAGTTGTGACCTAGTATATATGAAACCATTAGGATTTCACATCGCTATGGCAGCATTTTTTATCTTTTCTGTCACCATGTCTCATCTCCCCACCTGATGTAATAACAGAAGACTACGCTCAAAAGTCAATTTGTGTAAAGGACTTGGCATAAGGATGTCTGAAGATCTATACTCCTTTGGGTGCTAAAATCAAATGGTGATGATAAACAAGAGGATGAAGAGGAGAAAGATACAAAGAAGAAGCTTAATTTGCATGCAGGATTTTGTAAGATATTGTCGGAAGATTCTTATAAGGAACAATAAGGCTACTGATGATGATGATAATGACATTGTAGAAGCACAAGAAGAAGAAATGACGGAGCAGAAGATGAGGAACAAAAGAAGAAGAAGAAGAAGAAGAAGAAGAAGAAGAAGAAGAAGAAGAAGAAGAAGAAGAAGAAGAAGAAGAAGAAGAAGAAGAAGAAGAAGAAGAAGAAGAAGAAGAAGAAGGAGAAAAGTGTATCTTATCCATTCAGCGTGGCCGAATGGATAAGAATACGTGTTCTTAAACATCTGTTGTGCTGATGCCGAGGTAAGCGGTTCAACCTCTACACCGGACAGTTGAACTAAAATGTTGACCTGTTGTCCTTGATTCGGGGACGTAAATTATAAGTACCTCTGAAGTCGGAGTGCGTTCGCCTGATGGCGAAGGACACTGTTAATAGGGAAAGCTAATTCACACACAAAATTAAGTAAAGCACTACTAGAATTAGTATGTATGGACTATGCCTGAGATCAAAGCGAGTGAGCGCAATAAAAACATATATAAAAGTAAGGCTGATGATGGTGATGATAATGCAGAAGAACAAGAGAAAGAGAAGAAGAGGAAGATGAGAAGGATGAGAAGAAAATGAAGAAGAGGAGAAGGAGGATGAGAAGAAGAAGATTTGATTGATTGATTGATTGATTTAGGAACTGACATCACAGCATTTGGGACATTCCCATAAGCGCTCCGTCCCCATCCTCAGCAGCCAGCGAAGAGTTCCAACACTAATAGTTCCAGTAGCAATCTGATTATATGTTCGTCTCGCCTTTCCTCTGAGCGTCGATCGTCGGCCAGATCCCCTCGTGACACCTCGCTGTCTCATTCTTACCAGACTATGGTGATCCATTTGCTCCTCCGAGGTGTACACATCTGTCTTGTCATGCATCAATACTCCACCAAGTTTTGCAGAGCCAGCCAATCTGTCCGCTTGTTCATTCCCCAGCACACCGGCATGCCCCGGAGAAAAGATCCAGGTGTGCTTGCAACCCGTGACCTCCGAAGCGAAGCAAGCCACTCTGCACTAAGCTTGCCTGTTCTCACCCTCCTCAGCATGCTTTCTGAGTCAGTTACAATCACAATGTGTGTATATGTCATGTTCTCTATCCAGCAGAAAGCTGCACTGACCGCCTCCACCCTTAAGCTAGATGTTATGTCATATGCCAGGCTCTCCTGCACCAAACGCCGACCATTAGCTTTTGCTAAGAACCCCCAGGCACTTCTCCTACCTCTCAACACCGACCCATCAGTGTAGATAATCACATCACCCGGGCGAGAATTATCCTGAATTAGTTGCTAAATTCCCACTTCCGTGGCCCCTGCTGGCCACTCCCTGCACTCCCGGCTCAATGTGATTATAACTCTGCACAAGTCTGACTGCTCGGCTGGCACTCCGACCCACTCCCCCCTCGCCCGATGTTCTCCAAGGGGCACACCTGTCTGATCGCATCCTCCGCCCGAGCCATCCACGATCTCCCTCCCATCAGTCTCTGACCCTTAACTACGTCCAGCGCCTCATGCAATGGGTGATCCATGTCTGCAGCCACCCCGAGGCATGCCCTCGCCCGCATCACCTTGTGCCTACCAGCAACAGTAGGCAGACCAAGGATGCAATGCATACACACCACTGGAGTGTCTCTGGCGCATCCCAGAACGACCCGCATAGCTTCGCTCTGTATGTGCTCTAATTTCACCAGCTGACTCTCTGAGACAGTGAGCAGTCCTAGTCCATAATCAATTACTGAGAGGATCAAGTGCTGGTATAGTGTGAAGAGTATTCTCTGCTCTGTGTCTACTGCAGGCATAGTTTTAAGTGCATTGAGTCCCTTTTGAGATTTCGTCACAACCGTCTCCACATGGTCCTTGAAGGACAGACTCCTGTCAAATGTGATTCCCAGATACCTCAGCCTGCTCTCTCTGTTGACGCTTCCACCATCCATCGCGAGGCTCGGGGCATCATCTCCCACAACCCTATTGTCCAGAGAGCACCACAACACAGCCACCTTTTCCAGGTGGATGACAGCACTCATCTCAGCGCACCAGTCAATCATCTTGTCCACTGTCACCTGTAGCTCCCGGGCTGCCTGATCCCCATTTCTCCCCTGCCTGCATTCAAGAACATCATCTGCAAACGTCAGAATCCCTCCAACCCCTGGTGCTTCTAGGTATGCAATCCCGCTCGTACACACACCAAAGAGCACCGGTGAGATTGCAGAGATGAGAAGGAACAAGAGAAGCAGGTAGACGAGAAGAAGAAAAATGAACAAAAGAAAAAACTTTATTTTGTTTGAAGAAGAAACAGCAGCAGCAACACACGAAGATGAAAAGTAGGCTGATGATGAGGAGGAGGACAAAATGAGGTAGGAGGAAGAGAACATTTGAACATACCCCCACTCTGAACAATATGGTACATGGTCTTCCTCAGTCGTTTCTGCTTGGGAATCTTGGGGCTGTATCTACAGGGGCTGATTGATCCTGTTGGAGAGGGAACAGACACTTCAAGCTACCACCTCACTATATCTTCTTCTCATCATCATCACATGCCCTTCCTACTGACTAGCACCTTGCCGTCTTGATAGAGTTATACTTCTCCTTAGCACAAAGCCTGGGCCACATTTAGAAACTATGTGTTGCCCAAGCAACATGATCTCTCTCTCAGCCTGCCTAGTTTACTCCAGAGGAAAGTTAACACCAATACATCTGGAACAAGACAAACAGCAGAAGCTGCCAGATCAGCAAAGCACTGCTCTAATTGTCCACCTGTCGGAGCTTTCATCCTAGACCAGTTGCCAACCAAGGTTTAGGACCTGATCTGCCTGGCCATGACATTTAGTCTTTAGGCTGCATTTACTTGCACTAGGGTAAGGAAGGTACCCTCGCAATTGCACTCATCCACTTGAAGCCCTTGGCACAATGTGAGGTTTTGGGTATGGTGAGCACCGTCCAACATTCGGCGCTAACAAAAAGCAGGTAATTCCATCTACTGTCGTACAGTAGCTCAACCATATCTGACCAAGACCCACCATTTGGCGCTAAGAGAAAACAGTTAGTACCATCTACTGTCATACGGTAGCTCAGTCATGTCTAACTAAGACTCACCATTCGGTGCTAACAGAAAGCAGGTAGTACTGTCTACTGTCATACGGTAACTCAGTCATGTCTAACTAAGACTCACCATTCGGCGCTAACAGAAAGCAGGTAGTACCGTCTACTGTCATACGGTAGCTCAGTCATGTCTAAGACTCACCATTCAGCGCTAACAGAAAACAGTTAGTACCATCTACTGTCATACGGTAGCTCAGTCATGTCTAACTAAGACTCACCATTCAGCGCTAACAGAAAGCAGGTAGTACCGTCTACTGTCATACGGTAACTCAGCCATATCTGACTAAGACCTGACTACAAGACAGTAGCAAGGGATTAATTAAATGGGTGTGAAAAATACTCCAGTTTAGAGACCTCATGATGCAAAGATTCTTGCCTCTGGAGTTCAGATTGGAGAAGCAACACCAGTGAGGGGAGGACCTACCAACTGGCAGAGACAGGAACACATCTCCACACATCTGTCTTTGGTGTTCTGGATCAATTATATTCTTCCATACCACTATCTTAGCCATCCAGCATCAATACTCTCAGTTTGTTCCTGATCTTTCCAGCCATCACCATGTTTTCCAATGCTTCTTTTTTATTACATGGCCAAAGAACACTGTTTGTCTCTTTCTTACAGCTGATAATAATGCTGTACTTTCACTAGCTTCTTCATTGTTACTAACCCCCACAGTCCAAGGTATTCTCAGCATCCTTCTCAGAAAGCACATCTGTGTGGCCTCCAAGCTCCTTCAACTGTGTTCACATTCCAAGATGCACTATGATACAGCAGACCAGATTCTATATAACATTTTGGTACTCTCTTCTATCTTCTCATACCATCAAACACGTAGCATTAATCCACTTCTTCTTGTTCTTGGTAGATAAATGACAGGCAATCAGTGACAACACACCCAGTGACATCTTTCTGGGCAGCAGTGAACCCTCACTGATTGGACTTCCGGTTGCCAACATGGCGGTTAGGCGTTGAACCGTTAAGGCCTGTGGCATGTTTATGCTTGCAGCTACGGTTTGCAATCGCATTTTCCTCATGCTGGACTGGTAGTGCATGGTTCCGTCGCCTTGCTAATGAGTGAGTGCGTGGGCGATACTGTGAGCTGTGAACTTCGCGGGGAATGCTTTTATATCTGTCCTGTACAGTGACCTGCATGTTCGGAACAATGGCTACCGGCTGTTGCTGAATTGACTGATTTGCCTTTTCGGTTCACGAGTGCATTTTTCAGGAGACTCCCGGGAGTCGGTGCTGAAGCTGCGGAGTTCGTGCTTTATGCGACACTTTCGGCGGGTCACCCTGCGGTAAAAGACCTAGCCATGTGAGAAAACCCGGGTCAATGAGGTCTTTCTGGTGACTGCTGAGTCCATCGACGATGAACTGTGGTTTTCGTGGATTAATTTTGTGTTGGCATTCTGGCGGCGGCATTATGCACAGTGTACGTGTGTGGGCTGTTGGATTGCCGAGACTCCTGCCTATTCCACTTTTCACATTGGACAGTGGGGAGCATTTTGTGTGATATTCACTGACACGGGAATGGAGCATAATGGGGACGACCCGTTGCCGTGAAGTTGGAACCTCGACTAATTAACTAACTAACTGAACCCTCACAATGGCCGATCTACAACAGTGACTCCCAAAGCATTTTCAGACTGCACTGACTTCTGTTCTAGACGTCAACTCTAACACCTACTTGCACATACACACTTGCAAACATACATTTTTGTTTCTTTATATTAAATTTATAGGACATCTTAAACACAACAATGCTGAACTTACTGTCACTATGAATAAATTCACAAAAATACATGATAACTGAAGTTACTGTCACACAAAATAATGCAATACAAACACAACAATGCTGAAATTACTGCCTAACAGAATCAAGTAACACAAAACAAGAATACTTCTTTATCTTCTGTTCTCCTTGGAGGCCAGTTTGTCACCTCTAGTTACGCACCTCAAAGGTCAGTTTGTCTGACTTTGGCCTGCATTTGTGTTCGGTTCGCTTCCTCTAGACTAGACTATCTAGGTTGCCTTTCCTAACCATTGTGCTTGAGTGGCAGCTTTATGGTCTACTCTTTGCCATTTAAAAAATCTGTCAAGGGATTGTTTAGCAAGCACATCTTAGACACAAGACCTCCTGTCTTTCACCCTGATCCAAGAAGGGCTGGTGTCGATCTCACTACCTGAGAAATCAGGGGGACATGCCATATCATTAGGTACATGTGGTTCTTGGAAATATTTCCAGCCCTATACTGAGATCTGTCAAAAAATTGACATCTATTGCCTTTGGTACCTTGCTACTCTGACACAGAACAAAACAACACACAGTCACAAACAAAGGCTTCATCTAGAACTTACTGGGTGGATTCCTGGCTTCCCTGAGTCGCACCCTTCTCATGACCTCCAGACTGTATGGGAAAGATTACAGTCTGAATAATGAGAAAATTTAAAAGCCACAATTCTTACTTATTTCCACATTTCATGTAACATTATATGTTACATTATGTAAAAAGTCAGTCAACAAAGGACACTTTTTATATGCCAAGAGGTATGTCAGGCAGATGGTGTTCGACCCATATTTTACAGACCAGTCGGCACTCAAGGCACGATGTGGTCAATATCATGTGACCTAGTACGCACTTTAGCCTGGGTGATCCTGGAAGCCTGGGTCAGTGTTAACATCTGCCTTCATGTGGACTCAAACTCATGGTCGCCAGGTTGGCAGGCAAATGTGCCAGCCACTGCACTACTATGGCTCCCTTGATGTATTCCTCTGGTTTTATAGTTTATTGTTATGCCTCGTATGGTTATTTATTATTACAAGGCAGCTTCAAATGAAAACCGCAAGAGAGAGAGAGAGAGAGAGAGAGAGAGAGAGAGAGAGAGAGAGAGAGAGAGAGAGAGAGAGAGAGAGAGAGAGGAGAGAGAGAGAGAGAGAGAGAGAGAGAGAGAGAGAGAGAGAGAGAGAGAGAGAATATATTCTGAAAAAGTACAGAACAAATTTATCATTTTAGTCACCGCTGCGTTCAATGCAAGTCCTCCAACACCAATAAAGTGCTTGGATTCCTGTAGGAAAAAATTCTCTTGGTCGCGTGTGTAACCACTCATGCATCACCTGCTGTACCGCTTCATCAGACCGAAAAGTTTTGAAACTTCCTACTCCACACATATACTTGCTGGACTGACAGGCGCTCACCACCACACATTCGCAGATGAATTTCTATAGGTTTTACCCCTTCACTGATCAAAAAATGGATAACAGAATGCTGCTACTCTTTAGTGCATGTCAAAAGTGGGACAGCCATCTTTGAACTGTCCTTATGACATCATTGTGTTCATCTGCACCATGATGTCACATGCTTAACACTATTGACATCCTTAACAACAAAATTGACAGGTTACAAGACAATGACATGGTTATTATATTTCTAAGACAATGGCTTGGTGATAGTAATTTCTATCACACTTTTAAGGTGTTCATTTGAAGCCCCCTTGTACATTTCTTCTGGTCACAGAAGTCAGCAAGGCCAAATGGGTAAGAGTGCTCGCTCTTTAAATTCTGGTGTGCTGATGGTAAGGTAGTGAGTTCAACCCCTACACCGGTCAGTTGTACTAAACTGTTGACTTCTTGTCCTTGACTTGGGGACATAAATAAACTCCCCATTACCAGTGTCCCTCGCTATCAGGCGAACACACTCTGACTTCTGAGGTATTTGTAATATACGTCCCCAAGTCAAGGTCGAGAAGTCCACATTTTAGTCCAACTGACTGGTGTAGAAGTTAAACCCGCTACCTCGCCATCAGCACACCGGAAGTGTAACAGCAAGTGCTCTTATCCATTCTGCCATGCTGACCACCACTGCCTGCACTGACCTTGAACCTGGTGTGTCAGGACTATGAAACTGTGATCACTACCACTAAGTCACAGGTGCCGACACTGCCCAACAGTGGCAATTTAAGAATGAAAGGAAGCAACAAGAATCTGTCTTCTGTGGAATCATGAAGGGAAGATATCAGGACAACACAAGGAGAAATGCCCTACCTCTCCTGGTAATGCTTGCTGGGAATAATTCGTGCACTGCTGGGAGTGCTGGCGCTGCCTGCCACCACATCGCTGATGTGGCGAGCCTGCCACCAGGTGGGGTCATCATCACTGACAATCTCCAGAATGTCTCCCATCTACAGAAGGTTATATAAAAAAACAACAGATAACACCAACAAGTGATATATCAATAGCAGGGAAACTGTAACCAAGTTGATAAATTGAAATACCTAGGAGCAACTGTAACATCAGATGGAAGATGTGACAGAGGGCAAGCGCAGAATTTGCCAAGCAAAAGCTGCATTTCAGAAAATGAAAATTATCTTAGGCAATAATTCACTGAGGAGCGGCTGACCAAATAGTTAAAATGCTGGATTCTCCTTTGGGAGACTCGGGTTTGAATCCTCGGTAAAGTGTGGGATTTTTTTCTATCAGGGGCAAAGGGAAAATTCTAACCTGCACAGTTCGCGGCGACTGCACTAGCCAGGCGGCCTTAATTCTTCAGGCTCAAAGACCCCCCCTGCCATACACCGCAAGGTATTATATTGGCAGTAAATGATAAATGACAATAATTCACTATCATTCAATGTCACTGCCATGGGTGGATATTATGTCAGCCCATGTATTACAGTGATAAATGCCCGTGGTGGTTATGATGATCACTTGTGGTTACCACCACTTTAAGATGTCAGGAGTAACCCGTTGCTTGCTTGCGTTCGCTGGCTGTTAACTCCAATGTAAGTCCTGTATGTTGGATGAAGACATCCTTTTGTCCAACATCAGTGTGATGTCATACCGGACTGAGGTTTTTGTGAGTATCCGTTGTCTTCTTCTTCTTCTGCGTTCATCCGGATTTTTTTTTCCGGATGTGACTGCATTGTGCCTGTTTACAGCAGAGCTGCGTTCTTGCGCCGTTAGGCCGACACATCCGACTTCTGCGGGCATTTGTTGACCGGGTTAACTTTCCCGGGGATCCGTTGTCCTATGTCTGGCTTATTGGTGTGCAGACTGCCATGCAGGCAGATACTCTCCGACTTCGGAGGAATCAGCGATCCTACCGACTTTAGCCAGGACCCCAAAGGGACCAGTTGCCCAGGATTCATGACTAGGACATGTTAGTAGGTCTTGGCCAGTACAGAATCTGGCCCTGGTGCCTTGGAAACACCTCTGCGTCCCAAGTAACCCGTTGACATTGGCTTGATATAGAATTGCTTGCTGAGTGTCGGTGGCCCAAGTAGATTGCCTATCATCAATCAACCAACTCATCTTGTAAACAAGTGGTTGAGTGAGCTGAGTTATGAGATATACTATTACACTTTGACTCTAACATTACATGCTGAACCACAATGTGACACAGGAATTATAAGTATTGAACAGGATTCCACATTGTTTCACTTTTATATTGTATCCTGGAATTCTCGTTTACAACATTTCATTACATAGCCATATTTTCACTCTTACGAGTCTAAAACACAAGAATTATAAAACACTTACACACTGACATATCTACAATTGTTAACTAACAAGTGGCAACACTATAAACCGTGCCACTGTCTATCACATGCTTGAGCCGGTTGTACCTCTACACCGTCCCAAAGCAGAGTGACCCTATCTAATAAAAAAAAAAAAAGGCATATGATCGAAAGCATGATTTCACACTAGGCAATCTGCCCTTTTGACCGTGATAAGAATATGAGCTTCAGTCACCTCCATTGGTCCATGACAGTCACTAAGAGAGTAAGCAAGTAAAGTATTAGACTTCAATGTTGTTTGCATGAATTCAAAGACCTATGCTAGGAATAAGTAGAGGACCCTCTTAAATGCCTCTTGCATACCGTGAATTTGTACTTTTGTATGAATGTGAAGAGTGGGCAATGAACAGTTAAACTGAAAAACATCTGATGACTGTGAAAATGTGGTTTCTGAGGAAAATGCAAAGAATACCATGGACAGACAGAAAAACCAATGACCAAGTACTACAGGAGACAAATGAAAACCATAAACTGATTAGAGAAATTAGACGTAGACAGTCACAACTTTTTGGTTACATTATGAGAAGAAATAAGTTGGAGAACTTGGTGACAACTGGCAAGATCGAAGGGAAGAGACCAAGGGGAGGGCAGAGAAGTAAATACCCGGATGGCTGGGCCACGCTGTTTGGTCAAGACAGGAACACTGAGCTGATCCACGACTCTGGTGATCGAGTGAGATGGCGAAACATGACCACATGATGATGATGCATACTGTGCTAGACCCATAATTGTATAGACCAATCAGCTCTATGCGGGTCACGCGGTCAGTATCACGCCAACCACTTTTATTTCCCACAACAGTCTTGGTACCCATTTTAGGTTGTGTCGACCCAGGAACCCATGTCAATTTTTTTTTAAATCCAGATTCACCTAGCTGCAGATCGAACTCATGACCACCATGTTGGCGGGCCAGTGTCTAGCCGTTACGCTACCAAGGTTGCCTGGGTCCTGATAACTTCTGAGCCAAAAGTGGATATCTATAATCATTCAATCGACTTCTTTATCTAATCATAAACATATGCACTGTAGTGAATTAGTCATTAGTCGCCAGAAAGGTTAACCCAGTCAACAAATACCTGCAGAAGTCGGATGTGTTTGCCTTATGGCACAAGAACAACGCAGCTCTGCTGTAAACATGCACAACACAATCACGTCCGAAAAAACTCTCCGGATGAATGCAGAAGAAGAAGTCATTAGTCGTAGTTCCAACTTTCATGGCAACAGGTCACCCCATAACTGCTCCGATCCTGTGCTAGTTAATATCGCACAAAAAGCTCTTCACTGTTCAATGTGAAATGTGAAACAGACAGCATTCCTGACAAAACCAACAGCACACACACGCATGCATGCATAAGGCCGCTGCCAGAATGTCAACACAAAGTCAGTCACTAGAATTACAGTTCATCATCGCTGGAAGCAGCAGCCACCAGAAAAACCAGCAGTTGCACACGCATTACTGCATATGGCAAACCACTTATGTCAGCAACCAGCCACCCAACATTTTTCTGTACAAGCAAACACAACACAAACCACAACACACAGATGAAAAAGAATTCACGTGCAATCACCAGCTCAAAGTGTCGCACCAAGCACTAAGCATAGTAGCTGGGCAATGGAACCATGTACTACAAGTCCAAAATGAGGAAAATGCGTATCATAGCCAGAAGCAAAAACACAACAAGGCCTTAACAGATCTCCTGCCTATCCACCATATTGCAGACAGACGATGCTTGTACACATTTTGCTAGACAGGTAAGGGAAAGTTTAATTGAATGGAGCTCCATAACAGTACTTAGTAGAGAATTGTCAGGTGAAAATAACTTTTCATGTTATTACGTGGCATGGTTGTTTTCAAAACCTGGCATTGCATTGGCACCTTGCTGTCTTGACAGACGATAGTTTGTTATATTGTGCTTCAAAAAGGCATAATAACTACAACTCATGGTGGTAGTGAATGTAACTGGTCAGACCAATTTGCGCTGTAAATGTTCGTCCACAATGGATGCATGTGAACACTTGGTCACTTTCACCATCACGCACCATCTTACATCTCATACGCTCAGTGTATAACCTATCTGCAATCATTTTCTCCTTTGTCTTTATTCCATTTTTGATGTTTGCCCTCCATGGAACACGTTCAGCGGCGACTTGCTCCCAATGTGCATTATCAATGCCTGTATCAGCACCAAAAAAGATGTCCTTTGGTATTCTGCTATAATCCATCCTCCTTATTTGTCCTATCCATCTAAAACTGAACACGGAACAAACCGTCACACAATCTGATCTTTCCAATACTTCAGTATTTGTGATTTTGTCTTGGCACTTAATACCAAGTATTCTTCGCAGACACCGCATATGAAAGCTGTTTAAACATTCCTCTTGGTGTGAGTAAGTTGACCAGGCTTCACTGTCATAAAGAAGAGTACTAAGGACAAAGGCTTGATAGACAAGGACTTTTGTTTTTGCAGTAGCTTCCTGTTCTCCTAGAATTTTTTTGTTAACCAGTTCATTGTTGTTGCTGTTTTACCAATCCTAATGTTGATGTCCTGATCTAGGGATAATTTGCTGGCAAGGACACTATCCAGTGCCGTCCACCAGGCGCTGGAACGCAAATTATTCCTCCCCATGACACTTGACGGCAGAAGTGGAAGATGATGATGATGATGAATGTAAAAAATAAATCTATTAACAAAACACGAGCACCCATGTCTTAGAGTAATCCATAAAGGAAGCAAAGAATAATAACACCAATGCAACATGCATGTCGTAAGAGGTGACTAGGAACAAGTTGGTGTCAGGCAGGCCACCTCATCCTATAGAAAACCATATCTGCAAAATCCAACCACCCATGAACAAGTCTAGAAAGGGCTTGGCGTGAGATGGTTGAGGGCCTATGCTCCAATCAAAAAAAAAGATGACAGATGAAGAATAAGGAAGAAAACAGAAGGATGAAGAAAGAAGAAAAAGGAGAAGGAGAAGAAGAAGAAGAAGAAGAAGAAGAAGAAGAAGAAGAAGAAGAAGAAGAAGAAGAAGAAGAAGAAGAAGAAGAAGAAGAAGAAGAAGAAGAAGAGGAAGAAGAAGAAGAAGAAGAAGAAGAAGAAGAAGAAGAAGAAGAAGAAGAAGAAGAAGAAGAAGAAGAGGAAGAAGAAGAAGAAGAAGAAGAAGAAGAAGAAGAAGAAGAAGAAGAAGAAGAAGAAGAAGAAGAAGAAGAAGAAGAAGAAGAAGAAGAAGAAGAAGAAGAAGAAGAAGAAGAAGAAGAAGAAGAAGAAGAAAAGTGCAGTAGCTAACCTTAAAAGCCAGTCCAGCCTCCCTGCAAGGTATGTGGTCATCTGTTTCTGGGTCGAATGAAAACAAACACCGCACTTTCATCTGTTGAAATAGCGAAACAAAACTTCATAATTCAAGTCCACATTCTTCTCTTCTTCATCTGCCCTGTACCCCCCACCGGAACGTAGGTCCTAAATCCACTCACATTGAGCTGTCCTACACTTATTTATGTTTGGTTCTATTTTGCAGCTAAGGTTTCCTATGGGCTGGGGTAACCAACTCTGTATAGCCATCCATCCCTTACCACATGCAGGATAGTGGCATATAGTGCTGACTCATGTTTTGATAGGCCAGTCAGCACTCAGATCAGAATCACTCTGGTCAACTTTACTTCACAAGACATTCTTGACACATTGCATTCATTACGGACGCAAGGAGTATGCAAAGTTGGAGAAAGAAATGTTTCGTTTGGAATGGCTATCTTCGCTTCAGAGGTCACAGATTGTGAAGATTGTATGGATTTTTTGCCCTCGTCACGCGGGAGTTTGGAGGATTGAACAGGGTGATAGGCTGGCAGGGAATGCACCTCTTGGTGGTAGATTACCTTTGGACAAGGGGGAGGTGGTCGTGCGCCTGTGGGACCAGGTGGAGAAGGCGGGGGAACAGATTGAGAGCCCGTATGTGGAAAGAATGATACTGCAGGAGATTGGCAGGGGTTCTGAAAGATTATCAAAACTGAGAGGGAAGACAAGGAGAACTTTCAAGCAGATGGTGGTGGGAATGATATAGTAGTATGACTCTTCGCTGGCTATCAAATGAGAGGACAGAGTGCGAATGGGAATGTCCTGAGTGCAGTGATGTCGGTTCTTAGCTCACCTCAAGACATTCTCGGTACCCATTGCAGGCTTGGTCGATCTAGGAACGGGAAAATGCTGTTGATCAAACCCATGTCCTTCGGGACAGCAGGCGAGTGTCTAGCCACTACACTACTCCAGCTCACATACAGGCATGATAGGTTACAGTGATACTATTCTTTACTTCCCTTAAGGGCCCCGACAACACACTGGCAAAGTTCATGTTAATCTCAGAGTAAATACTTGTGTAGGTGAATGAACATTGTAAAGAAAGGTGTAGAGTGTAGTATGACACGTGCAGTCGAGAGAGTTAACCCATGTTAACACAAGCCAGAGAGAAGTCAGATGTGTCAGCTGAAAGACACTCATATCCCAGCTCTGGGATAACCATTGTGTGACCTCATGTAATCATATGGTGCTTTCTCCGTGGCAAAGGGGTTACGGATGCAGATCATAATCCCACATATGCGCGTTCGAAACACAGCTGCGGGAGATTTGGAAGCAGACCGCCTTGCTTTTGTTTTTTTTTATGAATTGGCATCTGTGCTGGTCATTCAAAAAGCAATGGCAAACTACTGAACGTAAACTTGCCAAGAGATCACAAACAATCAAACAATAATGGGGTTGACTGCGATGCCCTGTAAAGGATATGCAACTAACTTTTTAATCATATGGACATCCCTACACATCGTAGGCTTAAACTTAAAAACTGCATGTCCTTCGCAGGAGGTTGTTAGTTAGTTAGTTAGTTAGTCGACAGATCATCCTCATTGCACATCGAACCATTCAGTCCATAAGTGCTCGGATGCCCTCCTCAGCAAATCCCGCAGCGTGTAGCGGCTAATGACGCCAGTTCTGTGTTGGTTTATCAATCTTCTTTGGCTTCCTGCGTAGTGTTCTTGTTTGGCCACACCTCTTTTAATTTGCTGCTCTCGCAGTCTGGCCATTGTTGTAGATTCACAGTCATCACTTGGTTCTCGCAAAAGTCTTACTTCTCGTAGAGCATTCAGAATGTCGGCCTGGTCCATGGCGTGTCCGCCCTCCACAGTAGCCTCACCTGCGAGCTTGTCAGCCCGCTCATTTCCTTGTACTCCCGCATGCCCTGGCACGAAGATGAAACTAATCTTTGCTCCAGAGGCAGCAACCATTCTCTTCGGATCGACCCCTCCTCTATCCTCTTGATCATGTTCATTGAGTCGCTAAGGAAACAAGCCCTAGTGAATGTCTGTGTCTCGAGCCATGTTATTGATTTACTTACTGCCATGACTTCCATGGTCAGGCTACTTGTGGTTTCAGTAAAAGCACCAGAGTCCTCCTTCACAATTCTCCCTCCGGCCCGAGCTGTAAAGGCCCATGAGCTTCTCACATGTCGGACGACCGACCCATCTGTGTAGATGACCGCGTCACCGTCTAGCGAATTCTCGAAAATCAACGCTTGTACTTCAGCCTCAACAGCAGCCGGATTTTCTTGTCTGCATTTTCTGTCAAGTTGGATGCAAACTGAAAAGGATGTGCAGAAGTCTGTTGGCACTTGCACCCACTCCTCGCCAGGTTCTAAGTCCTCAAGTGAACACACCTGTTGAAGAATGTCTTCGGCTTGACCCATCCACGACCGTCCTCTTTTTAACCTGCTGCCCTTCACCTTCCTAATTTCACTATGCAGTGGATGTTGTGTGTTTGCGTTAATTCTGAGGTAGGCGCGTGCCCTGCAATCTTGTATTCTCTCTTCAATGGGAAAACCAAGAAGGTAGCGCATCGCCCTGCATGCTGTATCTCTTGTACATCCAAGAATAATGCGCATAGCTTCATTCTGTATCCTTTCCATCCGTTCTATCTGCTTATGGCTGAGAGTCAGGATTGCCATTGCATACTCCAAAACAGACATGACCAGCCCCTCGTACAGAAGACATAGATGGCGCTGCTCACAGTTTGCTGCCGCCATCACCCGCATCGCTGCCAAACCCCGCTTGGCCTTTGTTATCACCTGGTCTATGTGCACATTATAAGCAAGGCTTCGATCAAACCGTATCCCCAGGTAATTCATTGCCTGCGTTCTTTCCACCATCTCTGAACACAGCATTACAGTTGGTGTTGGAGTGTTGACAATATGATTATTCAACGAGAACCAAGTCACTGTTGCCTTTGTTGGGTTGACCATTGCCCCAGCTTCATCACACCAAGTACTTATGCGATTGAGTTCGGTTTGTAGTTCCACAGCAACCTCCTCTCTATCCTTCCCCTGACGATACACTAAAACATCATCGGCATATGACAATGTCTATGTTTAGTTCGAGAAGCTGAAACATTAAAAAATCCAGTGGTACTCTGTTGTATGCGTCCTCAAGATCAATCGCTGCAGCAACGGTTTCAGTGCCTGAGTGGAAACCTTCATAGACATCCTGGGCAAAGACTGCTGCATTGGTCCAGGTTTCTCTTTTTGGACGGTACCCACCTAGGGTGGGTGGGAAAACACCTTGCCTCTCTAGTTGGCTTGATATTTTCTTGGCAATTACCTTCTCCAGCAGCTTGCCTATTGTATTCTGCATGGTTATAATTCGATATCCCTGAATTTTTTTGTGGTCTTTGTCAGGCTTCGGCAAGGGAATCAGATAGCTGTGTAACCATTCCTCCTTGATGCTAGCACCCCCTATACTGTTGTTGTACATGTCTGCTAGTTTCTCTAGCTCATTGTCGGTACACCTATTAATGTCATCGTATCTTATGCCATCAGGACCTGGAGCACTGTTTTTTGATCGTCGAAGCACAGCCTTGATTTCTTTCACTGTCACTGTGTCTTCATCCGAAGTGTCCTGGGCCTTGCATCTGTCTGAGGTGACCTCCTTGGCCAGATTTCGGCCTCCCATGTCTGTCTGGTTGCTTTGCTCAAGGTAGCGTTCAAAGAGGGCTTTGCCCTTGTCCTCGTCAGTCCTCTGCCAGATGAGGTCAGCACCTTGGAAGTCAGAAATGCTGTTATTCTTGACTACACCACTCATGCTTTTATGTAGTCGCCAGAACAATTTCAGTGACTTGTCTGTGCTTACTCTTTGACACACCTCTGCCCATTTTTCGCTTTTAACAACCTTGACCAGTTTTTTGAAGTAGCTTACTTTTGTGTGCATCTCTCTTTCTAAGTGCAAGCAGGGACTAGGATGACCAGCTCTGTTCTTCTTGGCATTTTGCCATCTCCTTACAGCACTACGCTTATCCACCCAAGCCTTCTCCACCTCGAAACTCCACCACGGTGGCTGCTCCCAGCTTTTTTTCCTGCCCTGAAACGTTCTGCGCTTGTCACGTCTTATTTTACTCACCACATCTTGCCCTGTACTGTCATACTGGAACGTCTTTACCTTTAGCTTGTGCTGCCTGGTTCTGCCTTTCTCCACCAGTATGCTGCACGGGTGGTGGTCGCTGCCATGGTGTCCTAGGACACCCCATCTACACACTGTAGTGAGTGAAGGTGAAACTAGCGCCAGATCAATAGCACTGTCCTCATCGCCCGGACGGCTTGCTGTTCTGGTGACACAGCCACTGTTGATACAAACCAGGTCGATGGTTTCCAGTGCAGTCTCGAGCTCCTCCCCCTTTGTATTGGATGAAGTGTTTCCCCATGATCTGCCTTTAGCGTTGAAATCACCACAGAAAATAACATTTCTCTCGTGGCCTAATATGCCACTTAAGCACTGCCACTTCTGGGCGTCCACACTGGCATTGCGGGCATAAACATTAACCACCACGAATGGCATACTGGAATGAACTCTCAACGCCTGTATTTGTATATCGTCACTGTCCCAACTGGACATGTCTAGCTCTGACGCCACCAGGCTGTCGCGAACGAGAATCGCCATTCCCAGATGTCGCCTGTTGTAGAAACATTTGAAGCCGGCAATCTGGAGTAGCTGATCGTGCAGATCTTGAGTAGAAACTCCTGGTTTTACATCCTGGCACACCAATTGCACGCAAGAGATGAATAAATCCATCCCCTACGCGAAAAAGTTAACGAACACAAAACAACACGACCGTCCGTCGCCATCTTGAAACCGGATCCAGCCCCTATTGGCTGTTTGTGAATTACCAGGTAATTTTACGTTCAGTAGTTTGCCACTGCTTTCTGAGCGAGAAGTCAACACGTATTTCCAGCTGACTGGCATGTGGAATGAACATACTACATCGGCATCAGAAGAGAAAGTTTAAGTTGTGTTGAACCGCATCAAACGCAGATACACCCAATACAACAGTTAGTTGTTAGTCGCAGTTCCAACATCATGGCAAAGGGTCACCCCATAATGCTCTGTTCCTGTGCCAGTGAATATCACACAAAATGCTCCTCACTGCCCCATGTGAAATGTGGAACAGATAGCAGTCTCCCAACAAACCAACAGCACACCCAGGCATATGTGCATAAGGTCACTGCATCCAACACAATCAAATATATTGGATGAATACAGAAGAAGCAAGACATATGCTAGACACCCCTTGTTGTAGCCAGCAGACTATCTTGGTTTGGTTGGTTTAACTTCTCTGGAAGAGTTGAGTTTTAACTCTTGCCTGGTGGACTCACATACAGGTCATGCTTGCCTCTGATCCTTGGGTAGTGCATTGGAAGTCTAGTCTTCCCAGATGAGGAAAAACAATCTAGGAGGCTTTGTGTGCAGGTTGAGCTTGTTTAAAATCCTCAACAGATGAAAACTGAACATAGAATCGCATTAGGCCACTTCTCAGGCTACAATTCAAAAGCAGAAAACCAATCCATAAAAGAATACTTATATCATGTTTAATTCTGGAGTACACACATTTGGATCCTCCTCATCAATGCTGGGGAGTTTTTGTGCGTTGTGTTGAGGCTTGTCTGGCTTAATGAATGGGAGGGAGACTGGAGCACTTATTGAGATATATGAGTGTGCAGTGGAAGTCTGATTCTATGTAGAACTATGTAAAACCATTCTATGTCGCTAATTTTACTGGACTAAACATTTCTTCTAAGAGTGTCAAATGTATGCTGAACAGTGAAAATTACTTTGGCCTACACCTGATACATTTGCAGGACAATTGGTCTATAAAAAGTATGTGTCTAGTACCGTATGCCTAACACACTTTAAGATGTGCAAACATTTCCTTAACTGTTTGTATTAGTATCCTCGTTCATGTCTTGCCACTGTACAGAAACGACATGTCAGCTAAAGAACAACTGAAAGACTGATGACTACCATACATACCCGAGTTCTGCGGCCCAAGTTAGTTTTCATACAAGGCACTAGTTTCAGGGTAACAGAACCAGACACTTCAGACTGTGAATATAAAACACAACATTTCTGCAGCCATATTGTTTTATCAAATTGGTGCTTCATGTTGTTGGCAACAAAGTGCCTGTTCACATATAAATTGTGTGCAACCATGGGGTTTCCATTATTATACCTGCCTCGCGATTCGAAGGTTGAGGGTTTGAATCCAGACTACATTTGATTCATGTGTGCAATGTTATTTCAGAGACTCCTGGAGGTTATCACTGGAGCTAAGAAGTTTGTGCTTTGTGCAACGTTTTCAGAAGGCCTTGCTGCAGAAACAGACAGAGCCACATAGGATAAAGTCCAGAGCAATGTCGTCAATCATCTTGCCCTTGAAACCCCCTTTAATTTGTGTGCAACCAATGAATTCAAACAGCCATGGAACAAATAACAAAACTATTCTCAAAGGGTTAATTCTTAATTGCTGTAGGCATGTGAAGTGTTAGGTCTGAGCATATTCTAGCTCATCACATATGAGGTGAGGTGACCACTTTCCTTCCTCAATGCCTTTCCACTCTGGATAATTCCCAGAAAATTGACTTGTAACAATGTTTATGAGCCTTGGTCGGCCCCAGAGCCAAATTAGTCAGGAACAAATAAGTCTGCCTCTAATGGGTATTGAAAGCAGACAATTGTGTTGGCGAGCAAATGCACTAACCAGTTTGCTCCAACTCCCAAAATCTCAGTTTGAACCAGCGTATAAAGAAGTACTCATTTATGTGTTTTTTTTACAAATATATTTGTTATTTTTTCATTTTTGTTTTTCATTATTGTTGTCCTGTTGAGAAAGATTTTGATAAAAATGTTCGCCTGTATCTGCATGCTATTTCATTCGTCGAACTTCTCAGCCATATTGTTGATTTTTTTTTTTCAAACACCATTTTAGAAGCTCTTTTTTTGGGAATAAAATCAAGTGTGGATTTCTTCTTCTTCGTTCATCCGGAGTTTTTTTTCGGATGTGATTGCGTTGTGCCTGTTTACAGCAGAGCTGCGTTCTTGCGTCGTTAGGCCGACACATCCGACTTCTGCGGGCATTTGTTGACCGGGTTAACCTTCCCGGGAAGTGTGGATTTTGAATAGTTATATGAAGTTCATGGTTTCAGACTGACCTATAAATGAAATTTCCACCACATGTCAACACACAAATTATCAGAAGTGACTCGTGCATATACAGGAATGAAAAATGAGCAATATCCGTTACTTGATCTGGTCTTGAACTGCCTCAACTAGTGGAACCCACTCTAAATGGAGTTTGGGAGTCTCCGTGGCCATGCCGTCTGCCTCGGGCTCTGAACATTGTGGGTTCGATTCGAACTCACGGCTCGAAACTTTCAACCCCACTGGAGGAAATGAATGGTCATCATCATTCTTGATGGACAAACACCACTCGCCAGACCTAGCCCCAAGTGATTTCCACCTTTTTGGACAACTCAAAGAGTCACTGGGAGGAAAGACTTTTTCGGTTCCAATGAAGAGATACAGCAGGCGGTGCATGAGTTGTTACACACGCGATGAAGATAATTTTTTTCTAAAGGAATCCACGCACAAGCACTTTATCAGTGCTGGAGGACTTGCATTGAAAGCAGTGGTGACTAAATCAAAAAATGATACATCTGTTCTTTACTTTTTCAGATCATATTTAACACACACACACACACCCCCCCCCCCCCCCCAAAAAAAAAAATTGTTAAGGTTTTCATTCTCTCTCTCTCAATTATATCATCAACAACAAAACAAACAAACAAACCAATGTTAATCTGATGCATTTGGAAGCTGTGACAGACAAGCAGCCAGCGCAAGACACTCACCAACATTTCCACAATCCTGTCAGGGTCCAAACCTTTCACAGGCTCTCCGTTAATTTCATGGATTTCATCCCCAGCACTCAGCAAGCCTAACCAAAGAACATTACATATACATGTAGTTGGATGGATGGACAGAGAAAAATAGACATACAGATGGAGAGAGAGCGAGAGTGAGAAAGCAAGACAGCCATAGAGAGATAGAGAGCAAGAGAGAAAGCGAGACAGCTATGTAGAGATAGATAGCAGGATAGAAAGAGAGAGACAGAGAGAGATAGATAGAGAAAGAGAGAGGAGAAGTAGATAGAGAGAGACAGAAAGAGGGGAGAAAGAGGTAGAGAAAGAGAGACAGAAAGAGGAGAGAAACAGATAGAGAACAAGAGATAGAAGAGAGAGAGAGAGAGAGAGAGAGAGAGAGAGAGAGAGAGAGAGAGAGAGAGAAAGAGAGAGAGAGAGAGAGATACATAGAGAGAGATACATATATGGGTGCCACAGTTAAATAGTGAACAGCACACTGACCTGCAAGCAGTCAAGGCAGGGATAATTTCAAACACTGACCATCATCTCATCTCATCATGTTTCTCTTGTACCTTGCGGTGTTGAGGTAAAGTATAAACAGCGGGAGAGTGCCTGCTCATGGGCTTCATGTATTTATATTCTCACAGACTCCGTTATTCCCTGCGTCCATCGTTTACATGATCGGCCTCTTCCTCTGCTTCCCTCTGGTCTGTACATCATTGCTTGTTGTAGTATACTGTTAGTTGGTAACCTACTTGCATGGCCAAACCATTTGACTTGCTGCCTTCTAATAAAACCTAGTGTAGCTATACTTTAATCCTGATTTCTTCATTTCTGATCGTATCTCTTCTTGATACATTGAGTATTCTTCTCAGGAATCTCATTTCTGTTGTTGTGATTTTTCTTTTCTCTTGTTCTGTCATTGTCCAGGTTTGGCATTGGTAACATAGAGTTGGTAGGAAGATTGTGTTGTAAAGTGCTTTCTTAGTAGTTATTGATACATGTTTGTTCTTTAGTATTGGTACCATGTGTCCAATGAGTTGCATCTATTTTTGATCTCGTCTTCTGATTTGCAATTTGATGATATTATACTTCCTAGATACTTGAAACTCTTTACTTGTTTCAAGGGATATTCCTTTAGGTGAATTGTTGCTGTTTGTTCTTCTTTAGTTATAGTCATTACCTCTGTTTTACTTGTGCTAATTTTCATGTTATGTCCCCTACACATTTCGTTTAGAATATTCATGTGGTCTTGTAATTCAGCTTCTGATTTTGCTATTAGTGCTTAGTTGTCCGCAAACAGAGTTCTCTAATGGTTAGATTTGCAGATGGTTCTTCTTCTGTGTGCTCGTCTTGCGGTGTTCTTGCAGTCTCTGTTTGGTTGGTTTCTTTACATATGTTGTCTATATATGTTATAAAAAAGAGAGGGGACAGGACACAACCTTGTCATACTCCGGATCTTATGGTGAAGGGTTCTGAGTGTCCTCCAGTTGCTCTCACTATGCATTCACTGTTGTTGTATACGCTTCTACATAGGTTAGATGTGTACTCAATCCATATTGTTTAAGGATTTCCCACAGCTTGTTTCTATCTATTCTATCAAATGCCTTTTCTTGGTCGACAAAGGCTAAGTGGAGTGTTTCATTGAATGCAATTGATTTTTCTATAAGTTGTCTAAGAGCAAAAATGGCATCTGTGCATCCTTTGTTTTTCCTAAATCCAAGTTGTGTTTCGCTTAGCTGGGGTTCTATAATAATTCATAATGTTTTCTCAAGAATTTTGCAAAATATTTTCCCAGTATGACTCAACAGTGAAATGCCTCTGTATTGTGTGCAGTCTTTTTTGCTGCCTTTGTTTTTCCAAATTGGGACAATTATGGCGTTTCCCCAGTCTCGTGTGTCTGTTGTTCTACTCAAACATGGCTGAATAGTCTATGTAGCCATGCTGTTCCTACTTCTCTCACTGCTTTAATTAGTTCATTTGGTATTTCATCTTGTCCTGGTGATTTGTTCAATGGGGCTAATCTGATGGCTTCTATAATTTCTTCTTTCAGTATATCTGGTTCTAGTTATTCGGTGGCATATGTGTCGGTTTCTTGATTTCCTGTGACATCTGATGGGATATCACTGACCACAACTCTGATATTGACCCAGTCTAACATGAACGCCAGAAAATGTGGAAAGTAAAGATAACCTGCACGATACTGACCACATCCCCCATTGAGGGTCTTGCCTACCAGTCCAGTGATCACGTGTTCGAATATCAATCAAGACGGTGATTTAAAATAAAAAACTGAACATTATTCATGGGCTTCTTCCGTGGTTATAGTGCAGAACATACATTTACGGTGTATCATTTTATCACTGATCACCATTTTACAGTGAATCATTGTATTACTGATCCTTGTTTTACAGTGTATCATTTTATCAATGATAATCACATTACAGTGTATCATTTCATTACTGATCACCATTTTACAGTGTATCATTTTATCACTGATCACCATTTTTACAGTGTATCATTCATTCACTAATCATCAGTTGAAGGTGGTCAGCTTGAGGTTGACCAAATCACTCATGGAGTGACGACTGATCTATACAAATATGGTTCTAGCAACAGATATTCAATATATCTTAAGGCATCTAGAAGGGTCATTTACTTACTCACTTCCAGTACTTCACACCATTTGTACTTCACTCTCTCTCTAGTATGTATGTATGAGTAAATGTTTGTTAATTTATGATTGTGAGAGAGTACATGTGTATGCGAAGGAGTGTGTATATGTTTGTTATTTAGTGGGTGCGTAACTGCTAGAGTTTGTGTAAATGATGCAAGTATGTATGTATGTGTTTATGCATGTGTGTGTGTATATGTGTGTGTCTGCCTACCTGCCTTTCTCATAACATATCACCATATGCATTGTTTATGTTCACAACTTTCATTTGGGGAGTCTTCGTGGCGAAGTGGTCAAGCCGTTTAACTCGGGCTCCGAAGGTTGTGGGTTTGATTCCGAGCCGTGTCCTTCGGTTTACGAGTTAAATGATTCGGAGACTCCTGTGGGTCGTCACTAAAAGCTACGGAGTTCGTGCTTTGAGCGACACTTTCCGCACTGTGGACAGAGACCGAGCCATATGGGATAAAACCCGATGCAATGAAGTCGACCCTGTCGACTTGTAAACTTTCATTTGACAATGTTTTCCCTATGTGAATATAACATGCACAATAAATAACTGATATATTAAAGATGAGTGATTGGAAGGGTCTTATGTAAGACAGGCATGCGTGCCCAGTTTGTGACCCTTTGAAAATAAAGTTTATTTGTTTGTTCTCTCCCTCCCACATCTGTTAAGGGTACTCACCACTTCTGTGTGCTGCCCCTCCATGAAGAACCCTGGCAATCTCCACACATCCGGTATGCTCATTGAGGTAGATCGTCGCTCCCTGTTGATGCACTTTTTAACATTGAAGCAGGTGTGACAGGCATTCTGTCACTTCTCATTTAGCACACATGCCACTTCCAACTGTACATATTTCTTCACTTTTCATATGCATATATTATGTCACTTTCATTAGCAAACATTATGTCACTTTCAACAATATATATTTTGTCGCTTTCATCAGTATACATTTTCCCTCATTAACCCTTTACAGGACAAAACGTCCATTTGCAGCCGATCGCTTAAACGAGCAGATCGTCTGAAACCGCCCGATACTATTATGCATTGAAAAAACGCGATCTCTCGGCTTTCCGGCAGCTACTTTCGCTTTCGCCGATAGCTTGACAATGCGGCCGCCATTTGTAAGCGCCTACTATGAATTTGAACGGACTTTTACTGACTTTTTTTGATAGTTTTCGGGATTTTTACGCTTAGTTTTTCAAAATGGATTTTGGCGATTCTTCAAGTGATAGCCGAGATTTCGCTAGGTTCAATTTAAGTGACATTAAAGGGCACGAAGTTGACTATTAATCGCAGCTAGATATCAGTGAAAAGCGTTACTTTGCATTAGCAGTCGTGAGTTGGACTTTAAAGAAAGTGATTAGGATTCTGAAAATGTGTTTGTAAATTGCCATATAGATGATGGAAAATCACAAACAACATGCTGTATTTTGTAAATATTTATGTTCATATATGGATTACCGACAACAATCACGTGAGTAACATATTCTGCATGCTTTTCCCTTCATTGTGTTGTTTATTTAACTAAAATAGGTTGACTAACACCTTATTTGTGATGTTTTTACTAACGCAATCTGAAATTTTACTGAACCTGAAAAAATCTTGCCCATTCAGAGCTAAAAAACGGACAAGCGTCTGCCCTGTAAAGGGTTAATATACTTTTTTGTCACTTTCATAACTATGCATCTTGTCACTTTCACTAATATACATTATTTTGTCACTTTCATTTGTAAATATTATGCCACTTTCATTAATATACATTTTGTCACTTCTATTAATTTATATCTTTTCACTTTCATTTGTATAAATTTTGTCACTTCCTTTAACATATATCATTTCACTTCCATTTGTATACATTTTGTCACTTTCATTAATATATATCTTTGTCAGTTAAAAAAAAATTAATATATATATCCTTTCACATTCATTTGTATATATTTCATCACTTCCATTAATATATATCCTTTCCCTTTCATTTATATACATTTTATCACTTCTACTAATATATACTTTGTCACTTTTTTAAAATCAGCCACAAGCAATTTGGGAGCAAATTGATTCATGCTGATTTCAAAGATATGAGCATCGGCCGTTCAGAATGCAGCAGCAAACTACAGAATGTAAAAATGACCAACTAAGTCACAAGCAGCCAATAAATGCTGGGGTTGAAAGCAATGTCCTGTAAAGGACATGCAAGTAACTAACATCAATAGATGTCTTATCACTTTAATTAGTTTGCATTTTATGACTTTCATCAGAGCACATACTGTAAACTCTCAGTAGTGCACATGTTACTTTTCATTGTTAGATATATTATCAAGCCTCATTTTATAACTTATCATCACTTTACAGTATATCATTTTATTATTTATTATCACTTAAAGTGTATCATTTTACAATGTATCATCATATTACTATCACTCATCATTTTACTGTATATCATTCTATCACTCGTCATTTTATTGTGTTTCATTTTACAACTTTTCATCATTTTACAGTCTATCATTTCACCCCTTATCATCACTTTACAGTGTATCATTTCATTACTTATCATTTCACAGTGTACCATTTTATCACTTATCATAATTTTACTGTGGATCATTTTATCACTTATCATCATCATTTTACACTGTACAATTTTATCACTTATCTTCATTTCACATTCAATCATTTTATCACCATCTTACAGTATACGATTTTATCACCTCTCATAATTTTACTGTTTATCATTTTATCACTTATCATCAGTTTACTGTGGATCATTTTCTCACATGAGTTTGTGTGACCACTGTCTGTCACACAGACATATAATTTTGTCCTGCCTGCTGCAAACATCAGTCCCTGTTAACCCTTTAATCTCACATGAGTTTGTGTGACCACTGTCTGTCATAAGTATGTAGAGTAGTTTGCATACCCCATGATCCCAAGAGCTCTGCCGACGGAAGCACAACTATCTCCTTGGATAGCGGGGAATGCCCATGGTCTGCCCCTGCCTTCCCTTGAGGGTTGACTGTGATGTCTTTGACTGTTCTACCTTGACCAGCTGAGATGTGGCGACACCACAACAGTAAGAGTCTAATGTGACTCGAAACCCTGGGAAGGCAAATCCATAAAAATGCCAGCAGAAGTTGGATGTGTCGGCCGAAAGGTTGCAAATAAAGTGGCACAATGCAAAAACGTCAGAGTTAAATGTCCCTCGTGCCCGGAACAGCTCTCACCATATTTTCTTCCGGCCAGAACAGCTCTGACTATCTTGTTTTCTGGTAGGAACAGCTCTGACTATATGGCCCTCCAGGCACAGCATCCGTACACATCCAAACCGAAAGCTCGCCGAGTGGAAATCATCTGCAGAATGACCGTTCCTGGTTTGTGCAGGAGCGGCCTGTGGCGCATGAAATGCCCAATACATGGAAGTTAGGAATTAAAGCAGCCATGTACAGGACGTGACAATTTCTAGGGTGAGCCCAGCACCAGAGCACTATGTGTCGGCTCTGCAATTATGGAAGCCTCCTTGGATGGCGAAAAATGCCATGGACTGCCCCTACCTTCCCTTTAGGGCCGACCGTGAAGTCCTCAACCACTTTAACTTGACCAGCTAGGATGTGGACGGCACCACAACAGTGAGAGTCCTCCAGGAATGCTAACCTGGTAAAAAAATGCACGCTAAATTCAGATGTGTTGGCCTAAGGGTCTCGGCGCAAGGGTGCCTAACTTAGACACACAGCAATTACGTCTGAAAAAACACTCCGGATGAGCACAGCAGAAGAAGAACTTAAGGGACCACTGAGTGAACTAACACAGACAGTGAAGTTCATACAACACACATCATTGTAGATATAGACAAATGCCAAGCAAACAAAAGAAGAAGATACCTCACAATCTGGGGCCCAGGGGTCATATGTTCACATCTCCATAGAGGCATTTAATCAAAATGGCTACCAGGAAATGTCTGGGGAAGTAAAGGTTGCTGGCGTGTTACTAACCTCATCACTCATCAAGTGCCAATAAGCCTATACAAATATGGAGTTAGCACCATATAGCCAATATGCCTCAAGTTTGTGCCATAGCTTCCTTGCTTCTTGTATTTTTAACTGATTCAGTGCTGAAGGATAATATATTGCCAAATGTGACATCCCATTTGGGCAGAAGGATGATATATTGCCATATTAGGGCCATCATGTTATTTGTTTTGTTTTGTTTTGTGGATTTTGCCACAATTTCAATACTCAGTTGAATGGCAATTTATATAACACTTGCTTATTTGACTGTGTACCATGTCTGGTCTTAATCTACTTTTTCTTTGCCAATGAATCAGTTAAAGAGATACAGAGATGTACTGCTGAAAATAGCGGAAGGAAAAACCCAATGATGTAATCAACAAAACAGACATCAATCACATTTTCCATGATGAATTGAAAAAGTGAGATATAATAAACGTGGACACAACATATGTTTGTGTTGTTCCATTCTTTAAGAAGATTTCTATAAGTGAAACGTTGTTCGTTATCTTATAGTATACTTAGTTTTATGTTATTATTTTTTAAAATTTTTTTCTTATTTTATTCAGATTTCACTCTATGATTTATGTTCACTATTGTGGAGTTTGTTTTTTTCTTCTGCGTTCATCCGGAGTTTTTTTTTTCTGGACGTGATTGCGTTGTGTCTGTTTACAACAGAGCTGCGGTCTTGCGCCGTTAGGCCGACACATCCAACTTCTGCGGGCATTTGTTGACCGGGTTAACCTTCCCGGGGTGGGGTCCATTGTAAGGTATGTACACTGTCTGTGTTTAGTATATCTGACCTTTCTGCAGGAGTTACCCATACAGAACTGTTTTTATTTCCTATTAAATTGAGGGATTACTATACTTCTAAATGTTCTGGCTCTTCTTTTATGGTTGTTCCTCCAAACACTCTTTGGAAGTCATGCATCTATGACTTCCTCCATGTGCCCCTAACTATGAACATAAAATCAATATTATGTCACTTAAAACAGCTAGTCTCTGGCTTACCAACGGCTCGTTGTTTTTTATCAGTCTAACAATCTTGACTATAGTTCCCTCGTCTCCAGCGCCACTTGGAACTGGGTCGATTCTTGGTTCGTAATCCTCACAAGCTACTTTGTCATGGCTAAACAAAAGAGCCTGTGAACAAATAGAAAAGACGGCATCTTGTATCACCAAATATTTATACAAAACATGGAATAAGAAACTAAAACTGATGGAGAAAGAAGCTAGTTAGTTAGTCAACAGATCATCCTCACTGCACATCAAACCATTCAGTCCATAAGTGTTTAGATCCCCTCCTCAGTAAATCCTGCAGCGTGTTGCAGCTAACAACACCAATTCTGTGTTGGTTTATTCATCTTCTTTGACTTTTTTGGGGGATTTTTTAATGCTTCAGCTTCTTGAACTCAAAATAAGTCCATTCCTCCTTAGTTGGATCGCTGCAGCCCTCTTCCAACGGAAAGTAGTTTTTAGATGTGGCAGTTGGACTTCGGAACCAACAACAATATATCCTGGCCTACCACAGGGATCACCATTATCTCCGGTACTGTTCAACACCTACACTGTAAGAATCACCAGTGAGCAGATCACTGGACCTGGCAGGACATTGTCATATGCCGATGATGTTTTAGTGTATCGTCAGTGTAAGGATAGAGAGCAGGTTGCTGTGGAACTACAAACCGAACTCAATTGCATAAGTACTTGGTGTGATGAAGCTGGGGCAATGGTCAACCCAACAAAGGCAACAGTGACTTGGTTCTCGTTGAATAATCATATTGTCAACACTCCAACACCAACTGTAAAGCTGTGTTCAGAGACGGTGGAAAGAACGCAGGCAATGAATTACCTGGGGATACAGTTTGATCGAAGCCTTGATTATAATGAGCACATAGACCAGGTGATAACAAAGGCCAAGCAGGGTTTGGCTGCGATGCGGGTGATGGCGGCAGCAAACTGTGAGCAGCACCATCTATGTCTTCTGTACGAGGGGCTGGTCATGTCTGTTTTTGAGTATGCAATCGCAATCCTGACTCTCAGCTGTAAGTAGATAGAAAGGAATCTATGCGCATTATTCTTGGATGTACAAGAGATACAGCATGCAGGGCGATGCGCTACCTTCTTGATTTTCCAACCATTGAAGAGAGAATACAAGTTTGCAGAGCACGCGCCTACCTCAGAGTTAACGCAAACACACAACATCCACTGCATAGTGAAATTAAGAACGAACGAACGAATTATGTGAATGCTGCGGAGGTGTGGTTTTATAGAAGAATGATGATAAATCAATCAACGGATATAAGGACCAATGAAGACATCTTGGAAGAAATTAACTCAGAAAGAGAACTGGTTACTCACATATGTCAAAAAAACTGTCATTTACTGCCGATATAGTACCTTGCGGTGTATGGCAGGGGGGTCTTTGAGCCTGAGGAATTAAGGCCGCCTGGCTAGTGCAGTTGCCGCGAACTGTGCAGGTTAGGATTTTCTTTTCGCCCCCGACATAAAGAAATCCCACACCTTACCGAGGGATCGAAGCCGGATATCCCGAAGGAGAGTACGGCGTTCTAGCCATGGCCAGCGGCTCCTCGTTACTCACATCAGAAGATGATAATCCATATTGGTTGAGCATGTCACGAGAAGGCCGAGTTTGAGTATATAATCGCAACGGGAAAGGTGGAACGAACGAACGAACAAACTTTATTTTCAAAGGGTTAAGAATTGGGCACACAGGCCCGTCTAACATTCTGCCCTTCTATCACTCTCTTTCATACATTATTTAATTCACACATCATTCAAGGCTAACAGAGAACAACAACAATATAAAGGATATGCATTATAAAGGCATAGGCAAAATGCGAACATCAAAACGACACGACTCAGTAATATTAGATAATGGTCTGACACTTGTTGTTAGCCATGTGGAATATACTGGCCTACAAAAAGGGGACTGGCTGTTATACTAGGGTTTTGTTATTATTATTATTATCTCTATTATTAAGGGGGAAGGTAATCCATATTGAGATAGTGTTCGAATAATTTGCGATTATATGAAAAGGGATTGGTGATGTCTTTGATTTCTTGTGGAAGATTCTTCCACAGCTGAGCTGCAGAGTACGTTAAGCTTGTTTTGTATAAGTCAATCCTAGGCTTCGGAATGTGTAATATATTTAAACGTTTACTGTGTCTAGCATTATATTTAAACAATGGCCAAAGGTAATTTGGGGCATTCCGATGCAGGATTTTGTGAATTAGTTTAGCTTTATTGAAAAGCAGGCGTTTACGGAGTGGTAGTAACTGAAGGAGTTTATACAGGCTAGGATTGTCAGTTAAATGTTTGCTATAAATTAGACTCATGGCCCGTTTCTGGAGTGAGTAAAGTCGCTTGGTGTTTGAATTAGAACAACCGTCCCAGATCGTAGAGCAGTAGTCAAAGTGTGTCTGTATATGAGAAGTATAGAATAGTTTCCTTGTGTCCTCATCAAGGAAGTTTTTAATTTTGGCGAGTTGGTAGACTTTTTTCGCTGTTTGTTTAATGAGCACTTGAACGTGGGAATTAAAGGTTAGGTTTCTATCAATGATTAGGCCTAATGTTTTGTGCTCAATTACACTTTCTACTGGCATGTTATCGATGTGAAGTTGAAGTGTTGTGTGTGAGCTTAGAGTCTGAAGTCTTTGTCTGGTTGTTAATAACATTGATTTTGTTTTAGTGATGTTAATTTGCATACGGTTTGAATAGCTCCACCTAACTACATTATTTAATTCTTGTTGTAAATACGACTCAAGTAAAATACAGTTTTCAGCGTTTGTGTACACTGTACAGTCGTCTGCAAATAGATCGCAGGACGACGAAAGATGCAAAGGTAGATCGTTAATATATATGGCAAATAGTAGAGGGCCAAGAATAGAGCCTTGCGGTATTCCAATATTGAAGGTAGTGGTTTGAGACAGAGATTTATTATGTAATACTACTTGCTTTCTGTTTGATAGAAAAGATGATATTAGAGTGACTACATTAGGGCCAATTTTCATTGTCTCAAGTTTTTTAATTAAAATAAGATGATCTATCATATCAAATGCTTTCTTGAAATCAATAAACACAGTTCCACATAGACTGTTGTTGTTTATATTCTGGTGCCAATTTTCTATCATGTTTGTTAGGGCCGTATGGCAAGAATATTTTGGTCGAAATCCTGATTGGCTGTCCACAATAAGCTTGTTGCGAACTAAATACTGTAATGTTACTTTATGGATGTGTTTTTCTGGTGGCTTAGATAGTGATGATAAAGCTCGCAGGTGAGGCTACGGTGGAGGGCGGACACGCCATGGACCAGGCTGACATTTTGAATGCTCTACGAGAAGTAAGACTTTTGCGTGAACCAAGTGATGACTGTGAATCTACAACCATGGCCAGACTGCGAGAACAGCAAATTAAAAGAGGGGTGGCCAAACAAGAACACTATGCAGGTAGCCAAAGAAGATTGATAAACCAACACAGAACTGGTGTCGTTAGCCGCTACACACGCTGTAGGATTTGCTGAGGGGATCCGAGAACTTATGGACTGAATGGTTCGATGTGCAATGAGAATGATCTGTTGACTAACTATCTTCTTTGGCTTCCTGCATAGTGTTCTTGTTTGGTAACACCTTTTTTAACTTGCTGTTCTCGCAGTCTGACCATGGATGTAAATTCACAGTCATCACTTGGTTCTCGCAAACTTACTTTTCGTAGAAGATTTAGTATATCAGCCTGGTCTATGGCTCGTCCACCCTCCACAGAAGCCTTACCTGCAAGCCTGTCAGCCCGTGCCTTGGCCCGTGCCTTGGCACGAAAATGAAACTAATCTTTGCCAGCCATGACAGCTCCAGACACAACAACCACTGTCTTCGGGCCACCCCATCTCAATCTTCCTGGGCAAACTTATTGAGTCACTAAGGAAACATGCCCGAGTGAAGGTCTGTGTCTCAAGCCATGTAATTCCTTTACTTACTGCCATGACTTTTACTTACTGCAGGAGAAAGAAGCTAAACAATAACATTACAAGAACTGTAACTAACGAAGAGGAGTGCCACATAATACTTTTACACGAACAAAAACTGATAAAGCCAAATAATATTATAAGATCTTAAGTTGATGGGGACAGAAGTCAAAAAAATATTACAAAAACTGAAACTGATGGCAAAATAAAACCAAATAATAACTTTACAAGAACAAAAACAGATGAAGAAATATATTACCAGAATTTAAATTGAAGGAGAAAAATGTTCAATAATACTGTTTCAGCAAAAACTTATGGAGAAGGAAGTTAAAGAAAAGGAGCTGGCTTTCTCATGGTTGAATGGAAGGTGCAGTGATAATGTTAGCAGGTCAAAATACACTGGACATAAAATTTTGCCTTCCTCTGAGCAGGATGACTTGTTGGTTAGTAAACATAGCGGTGTTCTGGTAGGACACATGCAAAAAACAATAAAAACTCCTCAAAGCTAGGTTGCGGGAGTGTACAACAGGAGAAAGACACATGGTAGGCATGACCCGGGTGGGCCTTCACCAGGTAGAGTGGTAAGACTCAGTGAAGGGGAACCCATCTGATGGTCTGATGCCTCCTGGCGTAGTTGCTCCAACTTTGTAGAATGTTGCTCTCATCACTACTAGGGTGTCTCCAATGTCCTGTAAGGACTTTCATGTTTTATGATCCCTGCAAGACTAATATAACCTTTTTCTTGGACATAACATGGACTTCCACACAAAGCTTAGTCTTTTACTGATCACAGTACTTGTTCTTTCCCTTTTACCTTTAACAATACTTATTCTGTCCCACTTTACTGATAAGAATAATTGTTCTTTCCCTTCCACTGATAACAATACTTGTTCTTTATGTTCCACTGATAAAAATACTTGTTCTGTCCCTTCCACTGATAACTTATTCTCTCCCCTTGAACTGATGATTTGTTCTTTCCCCTTTTACTGATAAAAATAATTATTCTTTCCCTTTAACAAATAACAATACTTGCTCTTTACCTATGTATACCTACCTGCATATGTGGCTTTGACAAAATCCCCAACAATTCTCGAACCTTTGGATCTTCAATCCGGTACCTAATTTCACAATATACCTGATTTAAAAAATATAACATAATTATAAACATATAAACATACAAATATTGTAAACATTTATAAATAGGAATATCAGACAAATATCCTGAGAAATATCCATCCATCATGTGCCATGCCGGTAAGCGTGGGCGGTCATGTTCTGCCATCTCACTCGATCAACAGAGTCGTGGATCAGTTCCGTGTTTTTGTCTCGACCATGCCACAAGGCCAAGCCATCCAGATACTTGTTTCTAGGTCTTCCCCTTGGTCTGTTCCCCTCGATCTTACCAGTTGTCACCAAGTTCTCCAAATCATTTCTTCTCATAACATGAGAAATATCATAAACAGCAAAAGAGGTATACCAATATTTAATCCACAGCAAAGACTAGCAAGGTGGGCAGAATACTTTCAAGAACTACTTAACCCCACACATAATAACATAGAAAATCTCACTTTTGTGCCTAAAAGTCATGGACAACAAGAACCAAATTTCATCCCTGCAGAAGTCAAAGCAGTCATACAGAAAAGTCCTAAAAACAAATCACCGGGTCCAGATGGAATAACCACAGAAGCTATTCAGGCCTGTGGGAAAACAGGAGTTAAATGGCTAACAAGACTTTTTAATATAGCATGGGAAGAAAGAAACGTCCCAGATGATTAGCAACAGGCAATAATAGTACCAATATGGAAAAAGAAAGGCAATATGAGAGAGTGCGAAACATACAGAGGTATATCACTCCTGAGCCATATATGGAAAATGTACGCAAAACTATTGGAACAAAGAGCTATACCAATAGTTGAACAACAGTTAAACAAAGTACAATTTGGTTTTCGGAAAGGTAAAAGTTGCACTGATGCACTATTTATACTTAGACAAATATGTGAAAAAACTATCAAATATAGTGACCAGCAGAATATTGTATTTGTAGATCAGGAAAAGGCTTTCGATAGAATAGACAGATACAAATTATGGACCATCCTTGAAGACTATGGGATACAAGGACAAATGCTAGAAAACATAACAGCCATGTACCACTCGAGCCAAAGTGCAGTAAGAACACAAGAAGGTATATCAGATATGTTCACAGTAAATACAGCAGTGAGACAGGGATGTGTGCTCTCTCCTCTGCTATGAGGGTAAGTTAATAAGTAAGTCACAAATGGCTGTAGAAAAATAACTAAATATGATAACAAAGTTTATTTTTATACATACATTGTCCCTTTATTTCTCAACATAATTTCCACCAACAATGATACACTTATCCCATAGTTTTATCAGTCCTCCCAACCTGCAGCATAGAACTGCATGCTCTGTTTTCTAAAACACGTTTTCACGTCACATTCAACTTCGGCGTCACTAGCGAAATGTCTCCCGCCAAGGTGGGTTTTCAGTGGACTTAACCTCTAGCGATTTCTCATAAAGCAGTGCATAGCTGGGTAGAAAAAGTTACGAGGGCAAGCCAATAAGTAAGTCACACAGTTCTGTGGGATGGCATGTCTGTCTCTAACCTTCTTTTTATTCATCCTGCCATCATCATGTCTATCTCTAACCTTCTCTTTATTCATCCTGTCATTATCATGTCTATCTCTAACCTTCTCTTTATTCATCCTGCCATTGTCATGTCTATCTCTAACCTTCTCTTTATTCATCCTGCCATTGTCATGTCTGTCTCTAACCTTCTCTTTATTCATCCTGCCATTGTCATGTCTGTTGCTAACCTTCTCTTTATTCATCCTGTCATTATCATGTCTGTCTCTAACCTTCTCTTTATTCATCCTGTCATTATCATATCTATCTCTAACCTTCTTTTTATTCATCCTGCCATTGTCATGTCTATCTCTAACCTTCTCTTTATTCATACTGCCATTGTTATGTCTATCTCTAACCTTCTCTTTATTCATCCTGCCATTGTCATGTCTATCTCTAACCTTCTCTTTATTCATCCTGTCATTATTATGTCTATCTCTAACCTTCTCTTTATTCATCGTGCCATTGTCATGTCTGTCTCTAAGCTTCTCTTTATTCATCCTGCCATTGTCATGTCTGTTTCTATGCTTCACATTATCCATATTTCTATCTGTCTGTCTCTATTTATCTCACTGTCTGTCTCTATCCTTCTCTTTATCCATATTTCTATCTGTTGTCTCTATTCATCTCTCTGTCTGTCTCCATTCATCTCTCTGTCTCTATTTATCTCACTGTCTGTCTCTATCCTTCTCTTTATTCATATTTCTATCTGTCTGCCTCTGTCCTTCTCTTTATTCATATTTCTATCTGTACGTCTACTCATTTCAGTATCTGTCTGGCTCTATTCATCTATCTGTCTCTATTTATCTCTCTATCTGCCTGTCTCTATTCATCTCTCTATCTGTGTCTCTATTCATCTCACTGTCTGTCTCTATTCTTCTCTTTATTCATATTTCTATATGTCTGTCTCTGTTCATCTCTCTATCCTCTCTCACTATGTGTCTCAAACTCCTCTCCTCCCTTCTTTCTCTACTAAATCCTGCCTCAGTCAACCTGTGTCTTTCCCAGCATCCTCTCCCTCTCCACACATACTCACATCTGCTGCCTGAGAAACTGCAAAATCTGCTGCTGGATTTTTGCTGCCTTGCCGAGCTCGAAACTGCCGATAGATCTGCAAATGTTATAAAATTCAGTTAATCAATCAGGTGCCATCTCCACAATGAAGTTGACTGCAATGGATCCCCAACACTCTCTGTCTCTTGCCCTTATTGTACAAACTGAAAAACTGCTATTCGTCCATCTCTTGATTTTAATTTCTAACTGTCATCGCTGTCTCTTGCTCGACTGTCTTAAACTTTCCCTTGAATATGTTTTTAGAAGAGTCCTATGCCTTTTAATGTGGTCAAAATATTTAACCTGCCAATATTGTTGTTAAGAATGTCAAGAGTGTTAAGCATGTGACATCACAGTGCAGACTAACACAGTGACATCATATGGACAGTTTAAAAATGGCCACCCCACTTTTTACACGCATTAAAGAGGAGCAGAATTCTGTTACTTGTTTTATTTTAATCAGTGAAGGTGTGACACCTATAGAAATTCATCGGTGAATGAAGGTCCAGTATGGTGATGCATGCCTGTCAAGTCAGCAAGTGTATGAGTGGAGTAGAAGTTTGAAAATGATGTGACTTCTGTGATAGGTTGTTCACGACCGGGTCATGCACACTGAGTAGCGACCAAGAGAAAATTTTTTTATTTCTACAGGGATCCAAGCACTTTATCGGCACTAGACGACTTGCATTCAACACGATGGTGACTACATCCAAAAATGATACACTTGTTTTTGACTTGTTCAGACTATATTTACCAAACAAACAAAATAATGTAAGGTTTTCATCTGAAGCCCTCTCATGGATACCAAGGGTTCTGGGGAAAATGCCCAGTCCTTTGCTGGGATCAAACTCAGTATGATTTGGACCCAGCACTTTTCCAGTTGGAGATGGGTTCTGAATTTCTAAGCAACTTTCTGCACCCACTGCCTACATGTATAATCTATTTTTTATTATTGCTTGCATTTTTCCAAACTGTTACCACAGATATGCTTTTGACATTGCAAATGTAACATTTGCACATCACAAAAAATTTACCACAGATAAGCCCTTTGACATTACAAATGTAACACTTCCATTTGACCAAAATTTACCACAGTTAAGCCCTTTGACTTTACAAATTAACACTTGCAATTAACAAACTTTTACCACAGATAAGCAATTTGACACTGCAATTTAACACTTGCATTTCACACAAATTTACTACAGATACTTTACATTGCAAATGTAACATTTGCAATTCAAAAACTGTTACCATAAATAGGCCCTTTGACATTGCAAATGTTACAGTGCCTACCCTGAGGAGAAGGTGAAGGTTCCTATTGCGTAAGAACCTTCGTAGATAGTGAATCTCCGGCTCCTTGTTGGGAAGCCTCGATTCAAGAGTTGGTAGAGCAACCAAAAGTTTCTGGGCATCTGAAACACAACAACAATAAAATGTTTACAAGAACTGCACCCAAGTGGAACTAGTTTGTCAAGTGATGTTAATGCAAATATTTTATAAGGAAATCAGAACAGGAAACAACAGATGGAGTTGGTCATGTTATTTCTGTGCATATTTAGACTGGCAGAACAGACAGGTGATAATATTCTTCAAGACTGTCACACGTTTCATCAATTTGGGGATTGGACATTGACAGAGACTAACATTCACACAAAGCTATTTGAAAGTCTCAGTGAGTTCTCAAATACAGAAACATAATTTAAAAACAAAAAACAACAGAATTTTTATGTAGAAATTACTAGAACAATAGCAGAGGAGCCAGAGTAGGAGAAGAAGAAGCAGAAGAAGAAGAAGAAGAAGAAGAAGAAGAAGAAGAAGAAGAAGAAGAAGAAGAAGAAGAAGAAGAAGAAGAAGAAGAAGAAGAAGAAGAAGAAGAAGAAGAAGAAGAAGAAGAAGAAGAAAAAGAAGAAGGAGGAGGTGGTGAAGGAGAAGAAGAAGAAGAATTTTAAAAAACGTACAAGGCTGAGAAACATCTGGTGGCCGCAGATTCTGAGGACAATGTTAAGTATGCCATGGAAAGGCAGACATACAAATCAGACAGTCCTGCAATTAGCTGATGAAAACCAATAATTGATGTGTGAAATTAAATGTTGACAGTCAAGATTTTTTTGGCATCTTAAGGAGAAATAACCTTGAAATATATAAATGTAATAAACAAAAAAGTTTGTTGCATATCCTTTACAACAGTCAACCTCAGCAGTATTTAACTGTCTGTGATTTCTTGGAAAATTTACATTCACTAGTTTGCCACAGCACAGGCAAGATGTATATAAACAGAATAAGTAAATACATAAGTTTAAAAAGTTCATTGCATGTCCTTTTACAGGCTGTCACAGTCAATCCCAGCATTAAAAAAAAAATATTTGTGATTTAGTAGGCAAATTTACGTTCAGTAATTTGTCATTGCTTTCTGAACTATCATTGTATGAAAAACCAGTGCAAGGCACAATACTCATACGATTGTATGAAAACCAATGCAAGGTGATCTGCTTCTGAATCACCTACAACTGTGTTTTGAACCTGGTATGTGGAGTTGCAAACTGCATTCATATCACCTTCACCACAGCGCCGGCGTAAATACATAATAAAACAAATAACAAACATATTTTTCACACACTGATACGATCTACCTGTGTCTATTTTCACATGAGGGAAGAGTGGCAAATTCACTGGCATGGTCCCACATCAAACCGTCGTCCTCTTTGTTCACAGGCTCCCTCCATACTAGCTGCGGGTCTCATACAGATGCCTCACATCCTCTTTGTCTAGAGACCATGAGAATAGAAAGAAGCTGGTGACAGTAGTTAACTCACTCAGTGCCAAACAAAAGGTTAGGTTTGAAGCAAACAAACAAGGTTGCCGGGGAATGGGAAGTAGGGGTGTGTGACAGTTGTGATTTAAAAGTTGTTAATGTTGTAGCAGACATATTGTATTGTATAACACAATCAAGGGTGTTGCATGGGGGAAAACTACTGTATATAAGCCATTGGCAAGTACGGGAAGTTGCTTAAGATGATTTATCACATGTAACTTAATCAATGAACATATTAATATGTTAATCATGGACAAAACTTTGGCTTGGTAAATAAAAATGACATAACCTAAGTTTCCACCCCAGGCAATATTCCGGTAAAATGGTGACAGAATAACTGTTTTTCACAGAGGGACGGACGCTTCTGTGTTTTTTCTGGGGAGGACGTGATGTTTTTCATAACCATTTTAGGAATGTTTTTCACAAGAAACCATGGAAGGCAGGTGGTGGATGTAATTTTTAGGGCAGCTGACAGATAGTTGTTGGTTATGGTGTCAAGTTTCACGATGGTAATCAAAGAATCTCTTTAACGAGACAATGGCTACGGTCACTGACCAGTATGGTCACTGCCAGGAAGAAAAGCAATGGCAAACTACCTTCTTTACAGATGCCTAGTTCATCATGATTCGTCAAATCACAGAACGTCAAAAGAAAAGGACCCAGGCACAAATATGCAAAGAAACATAATAGCAATATGTATGGCTTATTCAACTGAAATCATGCCATGTTTCATTGTGAATAATGGGTCAGAGTAGTTTCCCTTAATATGTTTTCCTTCTGTGCACTGAGATGCTATGAGGCAACCTTTACCTTATATCTGTTCCCCCAGCTTTGTCTACATTGCTACTTAAATATGTATGTGATTCCACCTCATTCCTTCTGGCACCTTGCAGGCTTGACAGACGATAGTTAGTTACATTGTGATTCAACAATAGCGCAAAACCTGGTCTGACCCTATGTTGTCCATGCAGCATGATCCCTCTCTCTGCCTGCCTAGCTTACTCCAGAGGAAAAGTAACACAAATACATCTGGAACAAGACAAGCTGCAGAAGCTCAACAAAGCAATGCTCTAACTGTCTGCCTGTCGGCGCTTCGATCCTAGACCAGTTGCCAACTAAAGCTTAGTGCCTGGTCTGCCCTGCCATGACATTTAGTCTTTAGGTTGCATTTCCTCGCACCAGAATATGGCTTGTATCCTACCTCATTCCACTATGAGTGTTATCAGATTATTTTCAAAGTGAATAATAGTTTCTCTAGTAATCACTGCACCTCTGACATGCGATGCTATGTACACATCAACATCTATTTATGAGGGAGGCATGTTGGTGCCAAGACCTTTAATGTAACTGATACAGTGCCAAACTTCTTCTTCTGCGTTCATCAGGACTTTTTTTTAGGACGTGATTGCGTTGTGCCTGTTTACAGCAGAGCTGCGTTCTTGCGCCATTAGGCCGACACATCCGACTTCTGCGGGCATTTGTTGACCGGGTTAACCTTCCCGGTAGTGCCAAACAAGTAGGTTTGGACCAAACATGGTACACAATCAAATGAACAACTATTATAATGTAAATTTCCATTCACTGAGCACTAACATTGCAAAATATACCACAAAACAAAATAAATAACACAATGACACTAGTATGATGATATATCATTCCTCTGACAAAATGGAAGGTCACATTTGTCAATATAATATCCTTTGAAACTGAATCAGTTAGCAAACCTGATCCAAAACTGGTGATCATGTAAGATGACAATCTGTTAGTTAGTTAGTTAGTCGACAGATCATCCTCGTTGCACATCGAACCATTCAGTCCATAAGTGCTCGGATCCCCTCCTCAGCAAATCCCGCAGCGTGTAGCGGCTAACGACGCCAGTTCTGTGTTGGTTTATCAATCTTCTTTGGCTTCCTGCGTAGTGTTCTTGTTTGGCCACCCCTCTTTTAATTTGCTGCTCTCGCAGTCTGGCCATTGTTGTAGATTCACAGTCATCACTTGGGTCTCGCAAAAGTCTCACTTCACGTAGAGCATTCAGAATGTCAGCCTGGTCCATGGCGCGTCCGCCCTCCACATTAGCCTCACCTGCGAGCTTGTCAGCCCGCTCATTTCCTTGTACTCCCGCATGCCCTGGCACGAAGATGAAACTAATCTTTGCCAGCTGAGACCGCCTCAGAGGCAGCAACCATTCTCTTCGGATCGACCCCTCCTCTATCCTCTTGATCATGTTCATTGAGTCGCTAAGGAAACAAGCCCTAGTGAATGTCTGTGTCTCGAGCCATGTTATTGCTTTACTTACTGCCATGACTTCCATGGTCAGGCTACTTGTGGTTTCAGTGAAAGCACCAGAGTCCTCCTTCACAATTCTCCCTCCGGCCCGAGCTGTAAAGGCCCATGAGCTTCTCACATGTCGGACGACCGACCCATCTGTGTAGATGACCGCGTCACCGTCTAGCGAATTCCCGAAAATCAACGCTTGTACTTCAGCCTCAACAGCAGCCGGATTTTCTTGTCTGCATTTTCTATCTAGTTGGATGCAAACTGAAAAGGATGTGCAGAAGTAAGATGACAATCTATGACCACCAACACTTATCGGCACGGCTCATGATAATGATGATGAGTCCAGCCTGCTTGCCAATGAGAAAACATCTAATCTTCTCCTGTGATATTTCATCTACTTCAAATTAAGTTACTTTACTTCTCCTGTCCCAGCCATTCTTAAATTAACTCACACAGCCTTTGTTGCTAGTTTAACACCTTCTATTCAGACGGATATTAAACGCACACCTTATGACTCAGAACTTCACCTTTAGGCAACAGCCTTCTGGGACAAAATGAGTTATGGTAATTATAAGTCTATTTTGAGAGGATCAATTTGCGAGTCTTTCACCCATTCATTTTGGGATGGTGAGATGTAAGAAATTTTCACACTCTGACAAGAAGGGTAATCATAAGTACCAGCTTACTTCCACTGTGCCGTCATATTTTCACAAAGAGGCCATTATAGTTCTGTATTGATTACTGACGAAAATGCAAAGAATATCATGGACAGACAGAAAAACCAATGAGCAAGTCCTACATGAAGCAAATGAAAACTGTAAACTGATCGGAGAAATTAGATGCGGACAGTGAACATTTTTGGGCATGTTACGAGAAGACAAACTAGAGAACTTGGAGACAACTGGCACGATTAAGGGGAAAATAACAAGGGGAAAGCAGAGAAGTAAATATCTGGATCGCTTGGCCATGTGGTTTGGTTGAGACAAGAACAGAGCTGATCTATGACTCTGGTGACTGCGAGAGATGGCGAAACATGACCCCCCATGCTTACCGGCATGGCACATGGTTGGCAACGGATTGAGAGTCTTTTGGGCAGGCCATGATGAGGGCAACATTCTGCAAAGAAACTGCTACATGATGATTATAATGTTTACATAATACGTTTTCTGTCCTCCTCCTTTGTCACTCCATGTTTTTTCCCCCGCTTGCTTTGAGCGTTACTACTCTACTACTTTTAGTAGTGCTGGACTGAAATTTGCATATGGATTAGCTTTAATCTATTAATATGAGCTTCCATCCTAGACCAATCGCCAACCAAGGATTAGGGCTTGATCTGCCCTGCAATGACATTTAATCTTTAGGTTGCATTTCCTCACACTAGGATAAGGCTTATACCCTCCCTATTGTGCTCCTCCACCTGAAACTGTTGGCACAATGTGGGCTGTCGGGTCTGGTTGGTGCCACCCAACATTCAGTGCTAACAGAAAGCAGGTAGTACCATCTACTGTCATATAATAGCTCAGTCATATCTGACTAAGACCTGATAGACATCTAGCTGGCTAGTTAACTAACTAACCAATCAATAACCAGTAAACAAAATAAATAAATTGTAAATAGGAATTCATGGTCTTTAAAATTGTGCACAAATACACTCACACAAATTAATACACATTGTTTTGTATTGTTTGGTCACACTTATTATTTATTATAAATATACACCTTAGACATTTTCCGGTACAGCTTTGTGCATTTAAATGAGAATTCTGACCTGTCATCATCATCATTATGTGCCAAGCCAATAAGCATGGATGGCCATGATTCATTGTCTCATACGATTATGTCATGTGGTCATGCCTTCAAGATTTTTATCCCTTTGCCTTCCCCTTGCTCAACCAGAGGTTCTGGGAGACACTCAGTTCTCAGAGGAAAGGCCAGATGGACACATAATCAGATTGCATCTGGCAACATTAGTATTGGGACTCTTCACTGGTTGTTGAAGATGAGGACGGAGCATGTACGGGAATGTCCAGAGTGCTGTAATGTTGGTTCTTGACTCAACTCAACTCAACTCCCCCTTGCTCAGTGGGTAAATTAGTGTAGTGGTTACAAGGTTACACTGACTTCCTGTCCAATATGACAGATAGGCTGTTGAGCTGTTAATGCCTCTGGAGTGTTTTTGCTTCTGGCTATGGTTTGCTTGAGTATTTTCCTCATGCTGGACTGGTAGTACATGGTTCCGTCGCCCAGCTACTGAGTTAAGTGCATGGAGCGATACTTTGAGCTGTGGATTTTGAGTGGAGTGCTTTTACATCTGTCCGTGGTTGTTTGTATTGTCAACTGCATGTTCAGAAAATGGCGGCCGGCTGTAGCTGAACTAGCTGGTTTTGCATGATGCAGTAATGTGTGTAAAACTTCTACTTTTCTGGTGACTGCCGCTTCCATTGACGATGAACTGTAATTTTTGTGGCGGACTGTTGTGTTCACATTCTGGCAGCGACCTTATGCATTAGTTTGCCCGTGCATACTGTCGGTTTGTTGGGACTGCTGTCTGTTCCATTTTTCACATGGGACAGTGAGGAGCATTTTGTGTGATATTCACTGGTACAGGAATGGAGCATTATGGGGGTGACCCTTTGCCGCAAAGTTGGAACCATGACTAATAACTGAAAATATAATGATCATGGTCTCAACCTCTGCTAAGGAGAGAGGAGAGAGAATTGGCCACCTTATCCATCGCTCTGTTCCCATCAATTTTGCCAGTTGTAACTAAGCTTTCAAGTTACAATAATGTGTCCAAAAAATCTTCAGTCTACTCGTACCTATGCAGTCACATTTTTTTCGCTTGCTTTAAACTTAAACAGTCCATACAAGTGCTACAACTTGCTCTACTGGGCAGCACACCGGACTAATTTGTGCGTGTGGATTGACTTTAATTATAATATGCAGGAAGCCAAAGAAGATTAATAAACCAATACAGAACTCATGAGCCGATACACGCTGCAGGATTTACTGATAAGGGGATCCGGGCACTTATGGGCTGAATGGTTCAATGTGCAATGAGGATGATCTGTGGACTAACTAATTAATTTAAATAATTTGTAATTATTATATTGTTTTTTATATGGAAGTTGACATAGCTGAAAGGATAAAAGCACTCAAGCTCCTAAACTTCCATTGAGCCGATAGCGGGGTAGTGGGATCAACCCCTACACTGGGCAGTTGGACGTTGACTTCTCGTTCAGAAAGCAACGGCAAACAAATTTACATAAAATTGTCTAGAAAATTAAACCTGGTGTTGCTCACAGCCTAGTGCAAAGGACATGAAATTTTAAAAATATTTTGTCATACTAGTAAACTTCTGGGGCAGACCCAGCATTGTGATTACAGCTAGGTATTAACTTTGGCTTTGAAAAAGCAAAGGCGTGCTCTTGGCACTGCACATTAATTATTTTGGCCGCCGAAAACGTAGCCCTAACTGTGTCCTGGATATGCCTAGCTCAAATACAGGACATGTGAACCGGGCTGCTTTGGGTGAATAAATATTTCTCCTGCGATCAGTTCAGTATTCCTAGCGTGTATTTCCGAGCACGCCTCCCTCCAGTGACATGATTCATCATTTCCGCACCCTGTCCCCTCCCTGGTCGCCTATTATAGGGTCTGAGAAAGGACCCACATATGATCGATAACGACACACACACCCCGTCTGGGTCTAGACTGGGGAGGCAAATGAGACCGCTTGTACTCAAACAATGAACGACACCCGACACCCGGACAACACTGGGCTCCGTGTAGCAGCTAATGAATGTCTGACCGAACCAAGGCGCTACGATGTTAATAAATCATGGACTCTTTACGCCGCTGATGATGCAACTTTACTTAAAAACGAAGTATGTTATTTATTTGGGAATTTAAATCGTGTGTAGCGGTTGTTAATAACAAGGCGTGATGAATTAAAGTGCAGTGAATAAATAAATGAAGGAAACTAATCTAAATAAATTAATTTTTAATGAGTGAATGCATTTCAAATGTTACTAGCGATCACTTCTTGTCCCTTTTCCCAAAGAATGCGTAAAAAACATCACTACAAATGTATATGAATGAAATCGTATACGTTATTTGAATAGTAATTTTAGTTAGATTTAGACTTTAGCTTTAGCTTTAGGTCTGTCTTACCCTTCTGCGAAAAAAAGCACATCCAGTGCCCCGTTCACACGGCAGTTCGCGTCCAAACCTGCTTCCTTCGGTGCAAAAAAGCTGTCACCCACTGTCCTGAGCCATGCTGCGGTATTGCCTCAAACAACAACAAGCACAACCTGCACCACACCACCACCATCGATGCCCGAACTGCAGCAAGAGCCCTAAGAGACACGGTTGCTGCCGCCAGCAGCCGGCACGACTCTACTCCTAGCAGACGTAACCAATGGGCGAGAGGGAAATATGGACTCTGTTTACACGGCGACCAATCAGTTTGCCGCATGTTAACGACAGGGAGGGAAACGAAAGGCGCAGGAGGAGAAGAAGAGGAAGATATGGGAGGGTGGCTGTGTGAAGATGGAGTACAACAGGATTTTCATCTATATCGATTTCGTGTATAGAAAGGGGTTCACCCGTCTTTAGCACCGGGGGAAGCAATTGGACGCAAAGACTTCTGTCACTGTTGGAAAGGGAGGTTGCTTTTTTTTCTTTAGGGTAACAAGCCATGAACTCAAAACAGCCTCTACTTCAAACTGGTTTAAAATAGCTGAAATGTTCTAACTTAGAACACGTATACAAAAATAGAACTAACACTCTATAATTTACTTTACATAAGCAATATATTGCAACAGTATTTTTTTTTTACAGCGTTTCACTAGGTTTGTGTCCCAACATGTGTTGAACTAGTCTGAGGTTTACACACTTAAAGACAAGAATGAAAGACTTATAATAATATTATTGTGAACATAATTACCCCATCCTCCACCTCCTCCTTCTCTCATCTTCTTTCTCTTTTCGGGTGCTTCTTTCTCTTTCTCATCCCCATCTTCCTCCTCTTCCATAACTTCTTCTTAACCACTCCTCTGCTTCTTTTTCATTGTCTTCTTTTTATTTTTCTGCTTCAGGCGCCTGTGCAGGAACAGACATCGGATCATAACTCCCCACTTCATTGGCTCTGACATTCGACACTGTAATGAAGAACTTACATTGGTGTTATATTATATTAATCCATCCATCCATCATGTGCCATGCCGGTAAGCGTGGGCGGTCATGTTCTGCCAGCTCACATTATGTTAATACTTGTTGTCTAACATTTAAACTTTCCACGTAACTTTTTATTTGTCTTCATCAGACTCTTTTGACTAGAATATTGCCACTTAAGGTTAATTTCACTATTTCACATCTTCTGTTGAAAAATTCCGTTCATTTATCTTTCCCTTCTGGCTTCAATGAATGCTCGCTCACTCGTTTTGAACTCAAGCGTAGTACATACACGTGCTACTACTACAATAGTATGTTCACATTTGGGTGCATCCATATAAACATCAATATCTCAGTAACCAACTGAGGGAAAATGTTCAGATTTAGCATATAACCTTATCATTATGTCCACCCAACAACAACTAAAAAAAAAAAAAAAAATTGTTCTGGAGATTATACAGCAGATTTCAATGTTTGTTTGTATGCGGTATATAATTTAAGGGTCAGAGATTACGTCCATATTTTTTAATGTGGATTTTTTAAATGTGTCCTCAAGGGGCGAAAATGCAGCAGTCGTTTGAAAATATGCTGGAAGACCGCCTCAAGCCCAATGCTGAAGCTAAACAGGATACAGAAACAGAATGGAGAGCCCTAAAGGACACAATTTACAACACTGCTATGGAAATCCTGGGTCCAGCCCCCCGAAAGCATAAAGACTGGTTTGATGAAAATTCCGAAGACATCAACCAATTGCTGGCCGAGAAACATCTTCTCCTCAAGGCACATTTGAATGACCCAAAGTCAACATCAAAAAAAGATGCTTTCAAGAACATTCAGAGAGTAGTGCAGCAGAAACTTCGACACATGCGGGACTCCTGGCTGAGCAGCAAAGCTGATGAAATTCAGGGCTTTGCTGACAGACATGATATGAAAAACTTCTACGACTCACTGAAAGCGGTCTATGGTCCTTCATCACCAGGCATAGTTCCCCTCCTCAGTGCAGACGGGGGAACATTGGTCACCGATAAGAAAGAAATCCTTCAACGCTGGGCAGAGCATTTCAGCAAAATCTTAAATGCAACTTCTTTCTTCGATGATGAAACCATCAACTGCCTTCCTCAAGTTCCCACCAATGAGACACTTGGTGACCTGCCAACCATAGTGGAAATAAACAAAGCCATCCAGCAACTCTCCAGCGGCAAGGCACCTGGTCCTGACTCCATCCCAGCAGAGATATACAAGGCAGGTGGGCCGGTCCTAACAGAGCAGCTTCACCAAGTCTTCACAAACATATGGGTGAACGAGACCATGCCACAAGATTTTAAGGATGCGTCAATAGTACACCTTTACAAACGTAAAGGAAACCGCCAATCCTGTGACAACCACCGAGGCATCTCCTTGCTTTCAATTGCAGGGAAGATACTCGCCAGAATTCTTCTCAATCGCCTCACAGCCCATCTCGATCAAGGTCTTCTTCCTGAGAGTCAATGTGGCTTCAGAAAAGAACGTGGAACTGTTGACATGATTTTCGCTGCAAGGCAGCTGCAAGAGAAATGTCAGGAACAGAACTGCGAAATGTTCTCCACTTTCATTGACCTTACCAAGGCTTTTGATACAGTCAGCAGAGATGGATTGTGGAAGATTATGGCAAAATATGGCTGTCCACGAAAGTTTGTCCAAATAGTGCGGCTATTTCATGACGGCATGCAGACAAGAGTACAGGAAAATGGTGAACTGTCTGAACCCTTTCCTGTCACCAATGGAGTGAAGCAAGGATGTGTCCTGGCACCAACACTGTTCAGCCTCATGTTTTCAGCCATGCTGATGAATGCCTTCGAGAACGACGACATTGGAATAGACATCAACTACCGTATGGATGGAAAGTTATTCAATCTCAGAAGGCTGAAAGCTAAAACCAAAATTGACAGCGGCACCGTCAGAGAGCTCCTGTTTGCTGATGATTGCGCTCTATACGCCAACTCAGAGGCGGACATGCAACATAATGTTTCAGCTTTCTCACATGCCTGTGCCAAATTTGGGCTCAATATCAACTTGGAGAAGACTGTAGTTATGTACCAGCCAGCTCCAGGGAATAATCACACTGTGCCGAATATCAAAGTGAATGATCATAGACTAAGTGTTGTGGACAAATTCACCTATCTTGGCAGCACTGTGTCACAAGCTGCCACAATCGATGACGAAGTGAATGCAAGAATCTCCAAGGCCAGTGCAGCCTTTGGCAGACTGTACAAGAATGTATGGGACAGAACTGGAATAAGCCTGCAAACAAGGCTAAAAGTCTACAAAGCAGTTGTATTATCCACACTGCTATATGCTTGTGAAACCTGGACTGTTTATCAGCGACACGCTAGGAAATTAAACCACTTCCACACAGTCTGCCTAAGGAAGCTACTGAAGATTAAATGGCAAGACAAGATTCCAGACACTGAAGTCCTAGAAAGAGCATCCATGCCCAGTATCCACACTCTACTGATGAAGAATCAGATTCGCTGGGCTGGTCACTTGACCCGCATGCCAGATCACAGGCTCCCTAAACGAATTTTCTACAGCGAACTGCGTTGTGGTAAACGCTCCCAAGGTGGCCAGAGGAAACGTTTTAAAGACACTCTGAAAATTTCACTGAATGCTTTTGGAATTCATCATGACACCTGGGAGGCTGCAGCCAGAGACCGAAATTCGTGGCGTGCATCATTGCGCAAAGGTGCAGTCATATGTGAGGCAACCAGGACTACAAGAGCTGTGAAGAAAAGGCAGGACAGAAAAACCACTGCAGGAAATCCTCCTCCAGAGACGTCAAGCATTCTTTGCCCACATTGTCAAAGAACATTTCGAGCCAAAATAGGCCTTATCAGCCATCTTAGAACCCACGGCTCCACACCTTCAACCCCACTGGATGAAATGAATGGTCATCATCATTCTTGATGGACAAACAACAATTTTTAAATGTATTACACCTTCACCCAGACACATCCGCGCTTTAAAAAAAAATATTTTCTCGTGGTCCACGTTATGGCACGAACGGCGCGCAATTAAATGGGAGTGTTCAGAGGTGTCGTCAATGTGGGTTCTTTCATGAAACGTGATTATATAAATAAATCTTACCATTAACATAATATTAATAGCTAATATTTGGATGTGTGAATATTGTTCAATGGGATTGAATGTGAAATTTTGTACACTTCAAAGCATCGCTATGAAGTTGTACACATATTTTTGTCAAGAAGCTGATCGCAGGAAACTGTTTCATACTGTTACAAATTCCGAAAAAAGAACAGTGCATGAATTCTGTTTAAGTAAACGGTCATTTCGTCGATGGGTGCAAGAATCTGGAATGAAACCAACACGCGATAAGCAAACGGTAGGTAGAAAGGGAATTGTAGACAGCTTTGACAAGGATGTCATAAGGCGAGCTATTATAAAAATGCTGGATGTCAAAGAAACAATGGATGTAAGAAAACTTAGGGGTTTGGTTGAGAAAGAACAATAACATAGAGCTATCCAAAACAACTTTGTGGAAAATTATAAGGACATTAGGCTTCACTTTTTGAAAGTACAAGGGAGGTAGAAATATCCTTTGCGAGCAACCGCATTTAGGTGCCATGAGAAGCAGATACCTAGATGAAATAAGGGAAATGCGCAAAGAAAATTATGACATAGTGTATTTGGATGAGACGTGGATCAATGTGCACCACACAAGTGAAAAAGAATGGCAATAAGTGGATGGAAAGATAAAGCGATATGTGCCCAGTAGTAAAGGACAGCGTTTGATCATAGCCTATGCTGGTAGTACTCATAATGGCTTACTACAGAATGCTGGACTCGTGTTCTTATCAAAGCATACAGACAATAGGGATTATCATAATGAGATCAATGGTAATGTATTTAGAGATTGACTCGAGAATACAGTACTTCCATCCCTTGATAGACCGTCTTGTCTAATCATGGACAATGCATCATATCACAATGTTGTTGCCCAAGAAGAAAAAATACCTACGGCATCGAGCACAAAGGAAGCAATAAAGATATGGCTCCGAGGGGGAAATATACCATTTCCAGAAACATATTTCATGCTACAGTTGTTGTCCCTTGGAAAACAGGCGCAAAAAAAAAAAAAAAAAAAAAAAAGAAGCAAGAAATATCAAATCGACAAGTTGATAGAAGAGCATGGCCATGGATGCTTGAGACTTCCGCCGTACCATTCTCATTTAAATCCTATAGAACTTGTGTGGGCTAAAATTAAAGGACAGATGGCAGCTGACAATACTACATTCAAATTGTCTGACGTCAAAATACCAACCCAGTCCGCGCTATTAAATATTGATAAAAGTTACTGGAAAAAATGTGTGGACCATGTGTTGAAAGAGGAAGAGGACTATTGGAGAAAGGATGGATTGAATTTTATGCAACCGAGAGCAGTCATCAACCTACTGGAATCTTCCGACACAGATTAAGGCCTGGGCAGATCACAGACCTTAATCCACGTGCACACTTACTGTGATATTTTGCTCCAACTATTCAGACGAATTGCAGGCCCTAAACATTACAGCATCAGCACAATGTCAATGGCAACAATTTTTATTCCGTGATGCATTGTCAATTCCGCAAGCCCTCAGCGGTGACAAACAAGTGGTATTGGAAAGGAAAAAAAAACAACACTAAACGCATTGAATACCAACAGAAGAGTAATATTGCGGTGGAAACTGACATGGTGTGGTATTCCAAGAAACGTGAGAACAAACAAGTCGTCAAATGAGGGGACAACACATGAACATACGAATCAATTTCTCACGATGTTCTTTTTGTTAAGTGCGTGAGATGGTCGTTGTCTAGGTAACGATGCTCCTGGTGTGTCAATTGAGCTATCTAACTGTCTCACAATGCAACTCACCCCAGTAATACACATCCATCAGTCATTAAACAAGATTGAGTTGGCGCACATAATCCTTTAATACAGAAAGAACACGGACAAACGGAACATCCTTATATATCCAGACACAATATAATCCATAGAATATAAATATACTCCTCACAATTTAACCAACACACATCACTGTCTTCTCACGGCCTGCTGAATCTCAAATTCACAAGACAAGTAATCCAGCTCCTATCCACAGCTGGACCTCACACAATACATCCACACACATGGGTCTAGTCTCCACTAACTATAAACCCAATCTGGGTTCAGGCCTCCATTAACTATCCAACCCCCACTGGGTTTCAAGCCTGTATTCACAACTGGGAGAACAACACAACCAAAGATCTGACCGCAGTCAGTCTAAACTCCCACGTATTAGCCCACCGATCCGCTCGGCACTAAAACATCAACTGTCCTCAAGTCCTCTGACTTCACCCAGAACTAACCTCTCTCTCCCCATCCACCCTGGGGGTTTCCACTCACACCCGCTCCATTATTTCTCAGGGTTGATTGTTTTTCTCGCAGCCAGGTCACTCACCTCAATGTCAATGACCCAGGCATATGTCACAATCTATAAACTTCAATGAAAAGAGGACCAACATCTTGGCCGTTAAGGAGGAAGCCCACTACAGAGACATTCACAACTATATTCGTCGTGCAAAACAGGTTATAATCGTGTTCCGTCTCTGAACAGTAAACAACAGAGTAGACGATCTTTCACGAAGACCCAAAACGGTTCTGTCACCAATCCTGAAAAATTGACACATGATGACTAAACTGCTGTATCATCTATGGTCACTCCATTCGCACATTAACGCACAGCTGTTTGGAAGCCATCACGAACTCCATATAAAAAGCTAAATGCATCCTAGTAACATCTCCTTGTGTATAAAATTATTAACCAGAATCTGAAGAAACAAGAAGGAAATGAAATATAAGGTAAGAAATATAATCTGTCTACTTTCCTGTCCAAATCCATTTCGGTTCTACATTATTTACCCCATGCCTCTGTAAATTCTGTCTACTTATATTACATACACATTGCACCCACTCCCATAAGAATCTGGATACGCCTTCTGTTGTCATCCGAATTGAGGTTGCGGTACTGTAAAACAAGATTGTTAGCGTGAATTCACTAGTTTTTCGCCTAAACATTAAAGAAATGTCGCCACTTTCCATGATTTAAGTTGCTTTTAGACCTATGAAAGACATATTTCTTGGGTGGGGGTAAATATAAGACGGCAGGAACAATTTCATAACGATGCAACAGATAGTTTTCAAAATAATTGATCGTGAATGAAGGCATTAATTTCTGAACAGACTATAGTACTAGTCCACTAGACTGATTTTTGCATGTTGATTAGTTTTCCCTATTACCACTATCCCTCTCCATCAGGAGAACCCACTCCTATTTCTGAGGTATTTGTAATTTACGTCCCCAAGTCAGGGGGAGGGGCGGGGGGGGGGTCAACAATTTAGTCCAACTGGGGTTGAACCGACTACCTCAGCATCAGCACATCGGAAGCTTAAGAGCATGCGTTCTTATCCACTTGGCCATGCAGGTCTTATTATAATCTGCAGCTGACAATGCCTCAACACATGTGTTCTTCTTTGGCCAGGATATTCTCAACAACCACATCTCCACTGTCACAATTTTCTTCACCATTTCGTGACTCGTTGTTGCACCCGCATAGCAGAATGGGCCACACTTTTCGCATTTTCTTGTTCCGTTTTCTATCAATTTCTTGGTCAACTTTTCTGGGTTAACATTAAACGGAGCTGAGTTGAGTTCGTTGAGATGAGTTGAGTTGAGTTGAGTCTAGACCCGACATCACAACACTCGGGACAGGGTTAATACTAAGATATATATATATATATTTATATGTGTGTGTGTATGTGTGTGTGCGTGCGTGCGTGTGTGTGTGCGTGCATGTGTGTGTGCGTGCGTGCGCGCGCGTGCGTGTGTGTGTGCGCGCGCGCAATTTGGTGGTCGGAGTGGTTGTAAGAGTTAATGCCCTAAAACTTCCTCTTCTGAGGGTCGCGTAAAGGCTTCGTTCCACACGTCGGTCAGTTGACTTTAATGTTGACATTTCGTTCAGAAAGCAATGGCAATCTAATGATCATCAACAAAAAGTGCAATGCCAGCTGGCGTAGGCGTTCATGACTTTTCACAGATCTCAGTCTTTGGTGTTCTGGATCAACTCTGCTAATAATATTCCTCCATGCCACCGTCGCAATCCATCCAGCATAATTCCTCTTGGCCTACCTCTGCCTCTCTTCCCCTCGATCTTTTCAGTTGTCACAATGTTTTCCAATGCCTCTCTTCTCATCACATGACCAAAGAAAGCTGTTTGTCCCTTTCTTATTGTTGTATATAGTGATCTAGTTTCATTAGCCTCTTTCAGGCAATCGTTAGTTACTCTGGCAGTCCAAGGAATTCGCAACATTCGTCTCAGGAACCACATCTCTGTTGCTTCCAAGTTCTTCCTAATTTGTTCATTTGCATTCGAAGATTCACTTAACAGTGACTCAGTGAGTATGCTCAGGAAGATAGAGATGGGGTGGGCCGGAAAACAGACTTTATTGTCTCTGGAGCGGTCACGGTTGGCACTGTTTAGTTTTATTTTCGTGTCAGGGCATGCGGGTGTACAAGGAAATGGGCATTGGAAAACAAGATCGGTATGCTGTGTAATTGACCATCGAAATCATTGTCACATTAATTGCATTGGCTTGTTATCGGGGGATAGAGGAGTTGTCTTATTTTATTTATATGATGATTTTGCACTTCTTTATTACACAAGTAATTAAAAAAAATAAAACATAACACATGGACGCGAGGACATAATTGGACGGCTCTGCCTCCTGGGGGAACCGCGAGCCCTTATACTTAACACTATCAAGAGGCATCGCTGTGAGATATACATAAACTAAAGAAACACAAAAGAAAACGTGTAAATACACATTGCTTTGTATGAAGTAAACGTTTTCCCAGAAAACTCTATCTGCACTTGATCTTGCCTGGGTAACCAGAAGACGCGGTAATCTGAATGACACACAGGGGTGTGGGGACATGAAGGGGTGGCTCTGGTCCCTGAGCCCTTAAAAAGAAAATGAGAAAGTGCTCGAAGATTTACATATTTAGTTTGACTAGAGGAAAACCGGGACAAATTGGCGCCCCGAAAGTATATTTTCTGGACACTGATTTATTTACTTTAAAATCGGGACTGTCCCGGAAAACAAGGACGTCTGTCAACCCTACGTCTCTTCCTCCACTGATCTTTCCATTTGTCCCGATGTTTTCAATGGCCCTGTTCTCATTAGTTAGTTAGTCGACAGATCATCCTAATTGCACATCGAGCCATTCAGTCTATAAGTGCTCGGATCCCCTCCTCAGTAAATCCTGCAGTGTGTAGCTGCTCACGACACCAGTTCTGTGTTGATTTATTAATCTTCTTTGGCTTCCTGCGTAGTGTTCTCGTTAGGCCACACCTCTTTTAACTTACTGTTCTCGCAGCCTGACCAGGGTTGTAGATTCAGTCATCACTTGGTTCTCGCAAAAGTCTTACTTCTCGTAGTGCATTCAGTATATCAGCCTGGCCCATGGCTCGTCCGTCCCCCACAGTAGCCTTACATCTGTTCTCATATGACCAAAGAATTGTTTTTTCTTCTGATTATCATAATCATCATCCTGTACCTTACCGGCTGGCTTGGGCGATTATGCCTCTCCTCAAATGACATCATGGATCAATTCGTGTGTTGACTCCCTTCCGTGCCATGACACAAGACTCGAGAATCTTCTCACGCTGACTTTCTCTACCTCTCTTTCCAAAAATCTTTCCGCAATTCTTTACGGTTGTCAAAACATGTTCCAGTTAGTGTCTTCTCATAACGTGGAAAAAACAAACAAACGATAACTACCTCTTTCTGATGTTTGTGATAAGTTGTCTTTGCGAGTAGCTTCCCTCAACATGTCCAGATTGCCCATTTTGGCTGTCCAATTATTTTTCAGCATTCTTCTATAAAACCACATCTCCAAGACTTCCAAGGATTTTTCGCCTGTTTATTAACTGTCCAGATTTAGCAGTTGTATGTTAAAACTGATTCTATGTAACATGCAAAAACCTACTTTCTAACTTCCAAGAACAATGACTTATTTCACAAAACGTTCTTCATTTGATTACTTCTTTTGTTCATTTGATAGAATGCAATAATATGTTTAAGATATTGTATCCAATTTTATAAGAAAACGCCGTTGGAACTACATCGGCCATGTACTCAGAATGAAAAAGACAAGACTCCCCTACCAAGCCCTTATATGGTCACCAGTAGGGAAAAGAAAACGGGGAAGACCAATAGAGACCCTGCGTAGAACCATCATCAGAGAAGGCTCATTCAACGGCCAAGTGAACATCCAGGATCTACAACAGGTAGCAGCGAACCGCCTGGCATGGAGAGCCATGACTTCTGCCGTATGCGCCGACTTAGGCTCAAGATGAAAGACTAGCTAACTAACTAGTAATATGTTTTCTTGCCCTATTCTGTTCTTTATCTCAGTGATACATCTTTCATCTGATGTTATCCATGTGCCTAGATATCTAAATTTCTGCATTTGCCCCAAAATAACGTCCTGTACTTTAACAACAGACTTAGGCACAATTTGTTTCTTTGATATCACCATGATTTCTGCATTTCTATTATTCAAACTGAAGCTCAGTTTTTCACTTTCGACAACCACTGTGCCAGCTCCGCGGTGAAGAGGTTACGAGCGCAGTTCATAATCTCGCATACCTGCGTTCGAAACATAGCTGCGGTGGATTTGGCAGCAGACCGTCTTGCGTTGGTTTTTTTTACGAAATGGTATGGGTGCCGGCCGTTCAGAAAGCAATGGCAAACTATTGAACCTAAACTTGGCAACAAATCACAACTGCAACAAATGCTTGTGTTGACTGCCCCGTCCTGCAAAGGATATGCAACTAACTAACTGGCAACCACTGTATCTATCATTTCCTGTAGTTTTTCGTATAGTCTTGTATAGGATGTATTTAATGACTGTGCAGTGTTTGAAAATATTGCCGGTCCAAGTTTTGTATTCACCCTCTGTAAAGTTCATGCAACATAATAGGTAAATACAAAACTTGGACCGGCAATATTTTCAAACACTGCACAGTCATTCAAAATACATCCTGTATAATGTCTTACTTTATAGACAATCGTTGTTAGTTACTCTGAAAATCCAAGGTATTTGTAACATTCGTCTCTTAAACCACATATCTGCTTCCTCAAAGCTCTGCCTAATTTGTTCGTTCATATTGAACGTACATTGCCGCACAACAGAACAGGTTGCGTACACAGCATTCTCTTTCTGGTATTCAATTTGTTTTTCGTGTGCTCGCTTTTAACTCAAGTATAGTCAACACATATGCTACTAATTCTAGTTCACTGGACTGATTTTTGCGTGCGGATTAGCTTTCCCTATTACCAGTGCACTACGCCAACAGGCGAACCCACCCCGACTTCTGAAGTACTTGTAATTTACGTCCCCAAGTCAAGGACGACAACTTAACATTTTATCTCAACTGACCGGTGTAGGTATTGAACCCGCTACCTCGGCATCAGCGTACCGGAAGTTTGAGAGCAAATACTTGTATCCTTTCGGTCATAATAACCTGCCATGAATGATATCTTTCTGTGTTTGGTTAAGTTCAGGAAAAGATTTTGATTTTTAACTTTTCTCTTGACAGCCAATGGTTACTCCATTTTTTTACAGGGAAGTAACCCTTTAACTCTATAGTGTTATGTATTGCTGTAGTTATCTTTCTTGGACCACAACAATTCCTAAATCATAGACGTGAAACAAATATTGTATTCTGTGCAAGACGTTGCAATCACACACATCCACTGTTGGCTGCTTGTGATGTAACACCCAGCAACTATTGGCTGTTTGTGATTGAATACCCGGCAACTATTGGCTGTTTGTGATTGAATACCCGGCAACTATTGGCTGTTTGTGATTGAATACCCGGCAACTATTGGCTGTTTGTGATTGAATACCCGGCAACTATTGGCTGTTTGTGATTGAATACCCGGCAACTATTGGCTGTTTGTGATTGAATACCCGGCAACTATTGGCTGTTTGTGATTGAATACCCGGCAACTATTGGCTGTTTGTGATTTAGGGGGCATTTATACATTCAGTATAAGAAAGAAGACAAAAAAGGATAGTTTGAACTGATGCAATGCTACCTCAGGAGTTATGTAATTCTGTATTTATTGCAATCCCAAAGAAATAAGGAGCCTTGGAATGTGATCAACATCGAACAATTAGTATAATGAGTCACATCACGAAGATTTTGCTAAGAATTATCATGCAAAGAGTTAGGAGGAAAATACAACCTGAAATAGGAGAAGAACAATGTGGGTTTGTGGAAGGCAAGGGTACAGTAAATGCTGTGTATATACTGAGAAACATAATCGAACGTTCTATAGAAGTAAACAAAGATCTACACCTTTGCTTTATTGACTACACAAAGGCTTTTGATAAAGTGAGACATGTCAACATGATAAGGATGCTTGAAAATCTACAAATTGATGGAAAAGATCTTAGACTTGTAAAAAACATATATTGGAAACAACAAGCTGCCATAAGAGTTGATAATGAAGTAAGCCAATATCAGCCTATTAAAAGGGGTGTGAGACAGGGATGTGTAATGTCTCCAGATCTGTTTTCCCTGTACAGTGAAAGTATTTTCAGAAATATTGAAGATATGGAAGGAATCAACATTGGGGGACGATGCATCAATAACATTAGATATGCAGATGATACAGTCTTGATTGAAGACAATGAACAGGACCTGCAAAATTTAGTAGATGCGATTGTTACACACAGTGAACAACTAGGGTTAGAATTAAATTGTAAAAAGACACAGATTATGGTCGTCACTAGGAAGGACGAAATACCACAATGTAATATACAAGTAGATGGGAATATTCTTCAACAAGTGAGCAGGTACAATTATCTCGGAACAGTAATAACATCTGATGGGAGATGCCTTGAAGAGATTAGAACAAGAATCGCCATGGCAAAAGTAGCCTTTAGCAAGATGAAAAACATATTGACCAATAAAAAGATGTCAATTGAAACGAGAAAAAGAGTGTTGAGATGCTACATTGAACCTGTACTTTTGTATGGATGTGAAGCGTGGACAATGAGCAGTCAGGCTGAAAAACATCTGATGGCTGTAGAGATGTGGTTTCTGAGGAAAATGCAAAGAATACCATGGACAGCCAGAAAGACCAATGAACAAGTCCTTCAAGAAACAAATGAAGATCGTAAATTGATTAGAGAAATTAGACGTAGACAGTCAAAATTTTTTGGGCATGTTATGAGAAGAAATGGATTGGAGAATTTGGTGACAACTGGTAAGATCGAGGGGAACAGACCAAGGGGAAGACCTAGAAGCAAGTACCTGGATGGTTTGGCCTTGTGGCATGGTCGAGACAGAAACACGGAGCTGATCCACGACTCTGGTGATCGAGTGAGATGGCAGAACATGACCGCCCACGCTTACCGGCATGGCACATGATGGATGGATGGAATGCTAATAAGAGTTCTTCTTCTTCTTCTTCTTCTTCTTCTTCTTCTTCTTCTTCTTCTTCTTCTTCTTCTTCTTCTTCTTCTTCTTCTTCTTCTTCTTCTTCTTCTTCTTCTTCTTCTTCTTTTTCTTCTTCAGTGTTCCGAGCCATTGAGGTTCTTTGCTGCAGATACAATCCGTCTCCATTCGTCTCTCTGGTTGACCTTCTCTTGCCAGTCGTTGATTCCAAGTGCTTGTAGGTAAAGTCAGTCCGAATTCGAGGCTGGTAAGAGTACCATGAGTAAATCGGTAGAGACGGATGTGGAGTGGAAACAGTTTCATTGTATTCAGGGATGGATTAACCATTAGGCAAACAAGGCACGTGCCTAGGGCACCAAGCATTTGGGGGGCACCACAAGTCCTCAAGAAAAATGTGTATATTGTCCCGGTAGCGTAATTGCATGGCATAAGGAAATCGCAAATGTAATATTGAATCGCACATTATTTAACCTTGGTCCCACAACCCGGGGGTGAAATACCCCCCACTCAGTTTTTTTTTTGCTATTTTTTGTTATTTTTCTTCAAGGTTTTTGTGTGCTATTTTTTGACTTTTCTGGGATATGTTTGTGCGTAGCGACAAATTCACTTCCGTTTTGGTCTGCTAGTGAAAACAATTGTGAATAGTGCTAATTTGTCGACGTGTCATTGAATGACTGTACATTTGCATAACGGCTTAGAACTACTTTGCATTTTCGAACATTTGTATAAACTACTTACTGATGTAGATATTACTAATTTAGCTTACACGGCAAAACTTGATTTGACGAAGGTAAGGTTAATGGTTACACTTTTTACTTTCGTTTTCGTTTTCATCTAAGGGTTTTTAATTCTAAAAAATCTAATATATATATATATCACACACACAGACGTCTATTGGTAGTTAGTGTTGAAGGAGTTCATTACTGCGCTTTAAATGTGCTTTTATCGATTTTGATAAAGCAATTATTGATAGGGGCCTAAGTATATTATTCCGTAGCCTTATTTTGCATAATTTTCTAATATTTATGTAAATACATTTTCGTTTCAAAAAATGTAATTATGAATAATCGGAAAATGATACCTTAGCATACCCACTTATATTGATTATATTATTTATTCATTTTTCATTTACAGCTTTTCACATACTTTTTTTTTTTTTTTTCAGATTCAGACCCCAAGATGAAACGTGTTCAGTTAAGTGGTGCACAAAAGAGAAAACTAGCTAAACAAAAAGAGCATACTGTTTCAGTTGTAAAAGCTAAGAGCAGAAAATTAACGAATTATTTAGTTTCGGTTAAGCAACAGGTGGAACAGGATTTTACTGACTCTATCAACCCTCTTGATAGGTCTACTATAGGCTGTTCTGCAAATCCAGACACTGCATTAGTGCTTGAAAATGAAATTTGTGGTGACCCAGTTCAGTCTGCTGAAGATGATGATAAAGATGAAGATGATAAAATAAATCAAGCAGTAGATCCAGGACTGTGGATTGACTTCTCGGCTGATGATGTGGCTTACTGGGTTGACTGTGGGCCCACTGTCAGCATCATTATGGTCCCTTTGATAAATCTTGCCGTATTTATGCTGAAGGAAAAATAACAAGATATTGTTCTCAAAAACTCTTCTATGGCACAAAAGCAAATGGTGAGCAGTACAGGAGAGAATGGTTATTGTATTCACCATCCACAGGGTCTGTGTACTGCTTTGTTTGTAAACTTTTTGCGTCTAAAGGTTCCACAAGCTTGGCTGATAAAAATGGGTTCAGTGACTGGAAAAATAACATTCAAGTTGATAATCATGAACAAAGCGCTACTCATAAAGACTGCATGTTAACATACCTAGCTCGTAGACAAGGCTCGGGTCTACTACAAAAGCTAGAAGAGGAAATAAATGAAGAGTAAATTTACTGGGAACATGTTTTGAGGCGAGCAGTAGCGGTTATTTGTACTATAGCTGAGCGTGGTCTGGCTTTTAGAGGGACAAATGAAAAATTTGGATCTTTACAAAATGGAAATTATCTAGGGTTGCTGGAATTGGTCAGTCAGTTTGATCCATTTTTAGCATCACACATTGCGAAATATGGAAATTCTGGAAAAGGAAATCCTTCTTATTTATCCAAAACTATATGCGAAGAACTGATTGAAATTATGTCCCAAAAAGTCCATGCAGTAATTGTAGATGAAGTAAAGGCTTCCGGTTATTTCAGCTTGTCAGTAGACTCAACACCTGATATTTCACATATAGATCAGTTAAGCGTTGTTCTTCGATATGTGGTAGATGGAGAGCCCATTGAGCGCTTTTTGACTTTCTTGGAGCTGCAAAGTCACGCCGGTGAAGGTATGGCTAAGCAAGTGTTGCAGTACTTACGTGAAGCTTGCAATATTGATTTTTCGAAATGCAGAGGTCAGTCCTACGACAACGAAGCTATTATGTCTGGGTGCTACAAGGGCATGCAGAAAAAAATTCTAGAAGAAAATGAGTTTGCTATATACATACCCTGTGCTGCCCATTCACTAAATCTGGTAGGCAGAAGTGCCGCTGACTCTTGTTTAGAGGCAGTAAACTTCTTCCATACAGTGCAACTGATCTATACTTTTTTCTCAGCTTCAACCAAAAGATGGAAGATTCTGAAAGGATGCCTTGTGAATGAAAAGCTGGTAAAGTCCCTTTCCGATACTAGATGGGAAGCACATGCTGTTGCAACTGAAGCCATTCTAATGTCTCATCCTCAGATTATAGAAGCGTTAGAATGTTTACAAGAAGACCAGTTACAGAAGGGGGACACCAGAAGAGAAGTAGAAAACATTGCAAAGAAGATGCAAGAATTAGAATTTGCTTTCATGCTTGTCTTTTGGGAAGAAGTGTTACAACATTTTCACAGGGTCAGTCAAGCTCTACAAAATGAGCACGTGAACTTGAAAACGTGTGCTGATTTGTATTCTTCACTAGCAGATCACTTGCATGAATCTAGGAATAAATTTGAAAGATTTGAAGAAGCTGCAAAAGAAATAACACCAGGTGTGGATTATAAGTCAACTTTGACCCGTAATCGTAAACGAAAGACAGTGGTCATTGATGGTGATGCCCCTGAGGTATCTCAGAATGCCAGAGACAAATTTCGTATATCTGCTTTTTACACCATTGTTGACAAACTTGAGACAGAGATGAGTAGACGAGGACAGGTATATAATGATCTAGCAGTTCGATTTTCTTGTTTGGTCGATGTACCACAAACATCTCAGTGTTGTGAAGGACTAATAAATGCTTATCCTGAAGATCTGAACAATAATTTATATACTGAACTACAACAGTTCCACTCATATATTCGCCACAAGTTTCGTGCATCAAAATCTGACAACAACACGTTCAGTCATGCAGAACTCTACAAAGTAATAGTTAGAGACAACATCGAGTGTGTTTTTCCAAATGTAGAAATCGCCTTGCGCATATTTTTAACATTAATGGTTACGAACTGTTCAACTGAGCGCTCTTTTTCTCAGTTGAAACGTACAAAAAATCCAAGTAGATCGACAATGAAACAAGAAAGGCTTGATTCCTTATCTTTGCTGATGATTGAGGCAGACTTGTTGCGCAAAATTAACTTTGATGATGTACTCAAAAACTTTGCCAGACGTAAATCTAGAAAAAAAGAACTTTAAAATGTAAATGTGTGCTCTCTCTGACTTTCTTATCTATCAAAAAAGTTACAGTATTTTTGTCTACTATTATTACAAAATTAATTAACTATTAATTTTAATACAGAAATACCTTATTGTAGGTTTTATATGAGTGATAGTAGTACAAACATATGTGTTTACATTTCACAACTGTTTTTCTTTGTTAGTTTTTTGCATAATATTGAACATACCATCAGTCAGTGGAGGATCGGGGGCCCGGGGCAGTAGGGGGCACCCATGTGGGTTTGTGCCTAGGGCACCAAGATGGCTTAATCCGGCCCTGGCTCCATCTACCCGAAGTAGGTTGTATTTCCCAACAATTATGTCAGGTTGGTGATCTTACGGTTGTATTTCCCAACAATTATGTCAGGTTGGTGGTCTTACGGTTGTATTTCCCAACAATTATGTCAGGTTGGTGGTCTTACGGTTGTATTTCCCAACAATTATGTCAGGTTGGTGGTCTTACGGTTGTATTTCCCAACAATTATGTCAGGTTGGTGATCTTACGGTTGTATTTCCCAACAATTATGTCAGGTTGGTGGTCTTACGGTTGTATTTCCCAACAATTATGTCAGGTTGGTGATCTTACGGTTGTATTTCCCAACAATTATGTCAGGTTGGTGGTCTTACGGTTGTATTTCCCAACAATTATGTCAGGTTGGTGATCTTACGGTTGTATTTCCCAACAATTATGTCAGGTTGGTGGTCTTACGGTTGTATTTCCCAACAATTATGTCAGGTTGGTGGTCTTACGGTTGTATTTCCCAACAATTATGTCAGGTTGGTGGTCTTACGGTTGTATTTCCCAACAATTATGTCAGGTTGATGATCTTACGGTTGTATTTCCCAACAATTATGTCAGGTTGGTGGTCTTACGGTTGTATTTCCCAACAATTATGTCAGGTTGGTGGTCTTACGGTTGTATTTCCCAACAATTATGTCAGGTTGGTGATCTTACGGTTGTATTTCCCAACAATTATGTCAGGTTGGTGGTCTTACGGTTGTATTTCCCAACAATTATGTCAGGTTGGTGGTCTTACGGTTGTATTTCCCAACAATTATGTCAGGTTGATGGTCTTACGGTTGTATTTCCCAACAATTATGTCAGGTTGGTGGTCTTACGGTTGTATTTCCCAACAATTATGTCAGGTTGGTGGTCTTACAGTTGTATTTCCCAACAATTATGTCAGGTTGGTGGTCTTGCGGTTGTATTTCCCAACAATTATGTCAGGTTGGTGATCTTACGGTTGTATTTCCCAACAATTATGTCAGGTTGGTGGTCTTACGGTTGTATTTCCCAACAATTATGTCAGGTTGGTGGTCTTACGGTTGTATTTCCCAACAATTATGTCAGGTTGGTGGTCTTACGGTTGTATTTCCCAACAATTATGTCAGGTTGGTGATCTTACGGTTGTATTTCCCAACAATTATGTCAGGTTGGTGATCTTACGGTTGTATTTCCCAACAATTATGTCAGGTTGGTGATCTTACGGTTGTATTTCCCAACAATTATGTCAGGTTGGTGGTCTTACGGTTGTATTTCCCAACAATTATGTCAGGTTGGTGGTCTTACGGTTGTATTTCCCAACAATTATGTCAGGTTGGTGGTCTTACGGTTGTATTTCCCAACAATTATGTCAGGTTGGTGGTCTTACGGTTGTATTTCCCAACAATTATGTCAGGTTGGTGATCTTACGGTTGTATTTCCCAACAATTATGTCAGGTTGGTGGTCTTACGGTTGTATTTCCCAACAATTATGTCAGGTTGGTGGTCTTACGGTTGTATTTCCCAACAATTATGTCAGGTTGGTGGTCTTACGGTTGTATTTCCCAACAATTATGTCAGGTTGATGATCTTACGGTTGTATTTCCCAACAATTATGTCAGGTTGGTGGTCTTACGGTTGTATTTCCCAACAATTATGTCAGGTTGGTGGTCTTACGGTTGTATTTCCCAACAATTATGTCAGGTTGGTGATCTTACGGTTGTATTTCCCAACAATTATGTCAGGTTGGTGGTCTTACGGTTGTATTTCCCAACAATTATGTCAGGTTGGTGATCTTACGGTTGTATTTCCCAACAATTATGTCAGGTTGGTGGTCTTACGGTTGTATTTCCCAACAATTATGTCAGGTTGGTGGTCTTACGGTTGTATTTCCCAACAATTATGTCAGGTTGGTGGTCTTACGGTTGTATTTCCCAACAATTATGTCAGGTTGGTGGTCTTGCGGTTGTATTTCCCAACAATTATGTCAGGTTGGTGGTCTTGCGGTTGTATTTCCCAACAATTATGTCAGGTTGGTGATCTTACGGTTGTATTTCCCAACAATTATGTCAGGTCGGTGGTCTTACGGTTGTATTTCCCAACAATTATGTCAGGTCGGTGGTCTTACGGTTGTATTTCCCAACAATTATGTCAGGTCGGTGGTCTTACGGTTGTATTTCCCAACAATTATGTCAGGTCGGTGATCTTACGGTTGTATTTCCCAACAATTATGTCAGGTTGGTGATCTTACGGTTGTATTTCCCAACAATTATGTCAGGTTGGTGATCTTACGGTTGTATTTCCCAACAATTATGTCAGGTTGGTGATCTTACGGTTGTATTTCCCAACAATTATGTCAGGTTGGTGGTCTTACGGTTGTATTTCCCAACAATTATGTCAGGTTGGTGGTCTTACGGTTGTATTTCCCAACAATTATGTCAGGTTGGTGGTCTTACAGTTGTATTTCCCAACAATTATGTCAGGTTGGTGGTCTTGCGGTTGTATTTCCCAACAATTATGTCAGGTTGGTGATCTTACGGTTGTATTTCCCAACAATTATGTCAGGTTGGTGGTCTTACGGTTGTATTTCCCAACAATTATGTCAGGTTGGTGGTCTTACGGTTGTATTTCCCAACAATTATGTCAGATTGGTGGTCTTACGGTTGTATTTCCCAACAATTATGTCAGGTTGGTGATCTTACGGTTGTATTTCCCAACAATTATGTCAGGTTGGTGATCTTACGGTTGTATTTCCCAACAATTATGTCAGGTTGGTGATCTTACGGTTGTATTTCCCAACAATTATGTCAGGTTGGTGGTCTTACGGTTGTATTTCCCAACAATTATGTCAGGTTGGTGGTCTTACGGTTGTATTTCCCAACAATTATGTCAGGTTGGTGGTCTTACGGTTGTATTTCCCAACAATTATGTCAGGTTGGTGGTCTTACGGTTGTATTTCCCAACAATTATGTCAGGTTGGTGGTCTTACGGTTGTATTTCCCAACAATTATGTCAGGTTGGTGATCTTACGGTTGTATTTCCCAACAATTATGTCAGGTTGGTGATCTTACGGTTGTATTTCCCAACAATTATGTCAGGTTGGTGATCTTAAGGTTGTATTTCCCAACAATTATGTCAGGTTGGTGATCTTACGGTTGTATTTCCCAACAATTATGTCAGGTTGGTGATCTTACGGTTGTATTTCCCAACAATTATGTCAGGTTGGTGATCTTACGGTTGTATTTCCCAACAATTATGTCAGGTTGGTGATCTCACGATTGTATTTCCCAACAATTTTGTCAGGTTGGTGATCTTACGATCTACTCTTTGCGATGTCCGGTTGCTGTGGGGATTCAACGGGCACCAGCTGCAGACCGGATCTACCATTTCTCCCTCATCCGAAAAGGCTAGGTGTCAGGTCTCACTACCCACAGACATTTGATGATATACAGACTCCTACCGCGCTTCCTGATGCAGGTTCTTCATTCACCACCACCACCACCACCCACCACCACCACCACCACCACCACCATCATCATCATCATCATCATCAGCATCATCATCAATATCATCATCATCATCATCTAATGAGTTGTGCTGCACCGTATTTACCCCGTGGCTTAATAAACCATACTTCGACAAGGATTTATTTTTTGTTTTCAGATGTACTTTCCCTAGCCTTTGAGTGCCGCCCTCCCTGGTCTAGAGGTTACACGACTTTCTCCGTAATCTCGTATACTCTCGTTGGCAACGTGACGCTGCGCGAGAATCGGTAGCGGTTCTCTCCGCGTCTGTAACTTACGGGGTATGTGAGCCGGTCGCTCAGAAAGCAATGGCAAACTACTGAGCGTAATCTTGCCAAGAAATCAACAATCAGCTGAAAGATGCTGATGTTGACAGCGATGCCCTGTAAAGGATGTGCGAAAAAAAAAAGCCTTTGAATGTCCCCAGCCTACCCACAAGGCAGCAGGTTTGTGTCTCTTATCATCTTGTTCCTATCCGTAGACGAGTTAAACACATTTAGTTAGTTAGTTAGTCAGTTAATTAGTCACGGTTCCAAGTTCACGGCAGAGGGTCACCCCCATAATGTTCCGTTTCTGTGCCAGTGAATATCACACAAAATGCTCCTCACGGCCCCATGTCAAAAGTGAAACACACTGCAGTACCGACAAACCAACAGCACGCACAGGCAAGTACAAGCATATACTGTCTAACATGGGAAACCCTATCAGTAGCTGCGCTACCGTCGGTGTAAAACTTGGGGTCACTGGAACAGACAAACCCCTCTACCACTGTAAGGTGGAGACACGTTTTACATTTTATATTTTCTAGAGTAATCTATACTGAAAACATTGAATGTGTAAATTATGTTGTTTATTTGAGTGCAGTTACATTGTTTATATATTTCAGGTCCCAAAATGGAGGATAGGCGGTTGGGCTGTTACAAAAACGGAGCATAATGGGGCGACCCTTTGTCATGAAGTTGGAACCAGGACTAACTAACTAATATTGTTTTTATTGTGAACGATGCATACATTGTAATTCTTTAAAAGTAATATAGCATTGTGTACATATCTGACTGGCGCCAGTGCCGTTTTAAGAGACGATAGTTAGTAAAATGGAGTTATCTTATACCTCTCCACACCACAAAGACTGGGCTGAATTTAGAGACCATGTATTGTCCATGCAGCATATCTCGTAGATCAGTGGTTCTCAACCTTTTTTCCTTTTTTGGCCCGTGCCCCCCTTCACCATATTTTCAGAACGTCATTCTAACGTCATAGTAACGCGATCTTGAAATAATCTTCATCCCCCCCCCCCCCCCTGGAAACCCTAAAATTCCCCCTTGAGGGGTGGGGGGGGGGGGGAATTCCCCACCGGTTGAGAACCACTGTCGTAGATCGTAGTCTGACCAAATGTGTACAGATAGTTGAGGAATTGACTGTCTAGGGGGAAAAACTGTATGGCTCGTAGATCCAGTCTTGCCTGGCTCAATGTGTATAGATAGTTGTAGAATTGTCTGGGACGGTGGGGGGGGGGGGGTGTTGCATATCTCGTAGATCGTAGTCTGACCAAATGTGGACGGATAGTTGAAGAATTGACTGTCTAGGGAAGGGGGGGGGGGGAACCGTATGGCTCGTAGATCCAGTCTAGCCTGGCCCAATGTTGTAGATAGTTGTAGATCTGTTGTAAAACTGAGAATAAGAATTGAAAAGAACCAACCACAGCTTATGAACACAAACTTAACATCGTAAAACATAATATAATATTTGAATGTTTAACATTTATTTATTACATTAAAGATATGTAATATATACATATATACTTACAATATAAATGTAGTGGTAAAGGCACTGTATACCTAATATCATACAGTAATGAAGTAATTAGTGGTACACAAAGTGGGTGGTGCTGCCTTCATGGGGAAAATCGACGGATAAAGGTGAAGGGGTCAGGGAAGGGGGCGGTGAGGGTTTGAATATGCGATAGATTTAGAATCAAGGAAGTGGTTTATGAATTTGAATAAAAGTATGCTGTGGCGAAAGTATACATGGCTGAAAGGATAAGAGAATCCGTTCTTAAACTTCCGGTTCACTTTATGGCGGTGTAGGGGGTTATAGCCAGTTGAACTTCAATGTTGACCCCTCGTTCAGAAAGCAATGGTAAACTATGAACATAAATAAAATTGCCTAGAAAGTTAACCGTGGACTGGGGATGATAGCAATGTTCTGCAAAAGACATGCACTATTTTTTAATGCAATGACGAATGGCCAGAAAGTTAGCCTGCTGGATGCTAAGTGAACCACGCAGGACCCGGGATAAAGTTTACCCCCTTAAATTTTACACAATATGTTACAAATTGTAACAGATTCAATATCAAACAATAAGTAGATTTGGACCAAATAAAAATGGATGGCGGAAAATGGGAAGTAGGGGTGTGTCACAGTTGATGACTTTACACTTGTTAATATGGTGGCAGACATGTTTTATTACGTACTTAACAATTATTTTTGGCAAGAAATAAATTTAATCATGCTTCCAGAGATTGACATGAGCAAAACAGATAAACGTAGTTAAAGTTATACTCAATTTAAAAATTCACATTACTGCACTAGAGAAATTTCTTTACATGCTCCATCCCCCTCTTCAAAAGTTATCAAAGATATCCCAGGCCGATTATTTCAGTAGCAGTTTGGTTAAAAGTCCACTTGGGAGATATGTCCACGGAGAGATTCTCTGCTCACTCTCTTCTACACCAGTTTTACCAGACGTGGGTACTCCAGTCTTTCTGTGGCACTTTCCACCTGAACCAGGGAGAGTCCTCGCCACATCATCATCATCCAGTGCTTTGCCGGCTGGCGTGGCTGACCACAAATTACAATCTTCAATGTCATGGATAAATTCGTGTGCTGATTCCCTTCCGTGACATGACGTAAGACTGTCAAGAATCTTCTCAGGCTGTCTTCCTCTATATCTCTTTCCACAAATCTTTCCGGTTGTCACAACATGTTCCAATTTTGTGTCTTCTCATAACGTGGCCAAAAACGACGACAGCCTCTTTCTGGTGTTTGTGATAAGTCGTTTTTGCAATTCAGCTTCCCTTAAAATGTCCAGATTGCTCATTTTGTCTGTCCAATTAATTTACAGCATTCTTCTATAAAACCACATCTCCACGGCTGCTAGGGATGTTTTCACCACATCATATTTATCATAAAATAGCTCTCTGTGTAGCAGTATGTGTATATGGGGTGGGCAAAACTACAGCACGCTTGAGCATCAGGGTGGAATGGGAAGAAGGATGCCCAAGTCGTGACGTAGTTTGTTGTTAGGAACCAGTCAACATCTGGGCCTGGAAGAGAGAAGACGCCATGTTGTATGAAGGCTGTAGAAGTTGTCATCAAGATGAAATAAATCTCTATTTATACTAAAACAAAGAACTCGTTAGTCCTATTTATCTGTACGCTGTTATAAAGGACTTAATTGGTGCCCATGACACAGGATACGAACTTGGAGTGACGCAGAATCACAATATGCTGTCCAGGTCGAACATCGAACTAAAGTCAAAGTTTTGAAGATCTCGTTCTGCTTACATCAAATGCCCAGAGACAGAATTACGGCACGATTCCATACTTATGTTGAACGAAAAAGCGAAGTTGAAAAATGGCCACTAAGTCGTCTGTGAGAATTACAGCAGCCAAAAGCCCGGCTAGGGGTGGTTGTCTGTGATTATTTTTCAGAGTTCTCGTTGCTATCAAGAATCCTAGATGTATAGACAGTCGTTGTCACCTGAGTTATGAAAGCCGGCTTCCCAGGGTGAGTTGCTGTACAGTGGTGATCATCTCGCCGAGCTGAAGAGAGAGAAAGTCCAGTACGTTTTTTCTGGATCGTTTGAAATAAGAGGCTCAGGAAAAAGAAACCTTCAAGGCAAGTCGAATCAAGTAGAAACATTTTACTAACAGAGCAGTTGTCTACTTCTCGTTAAGATAGATTGCCTGGAGCGAACTAAAAGCCGCAGAATCCTGACCTTGAGATTTTTTGAGGAATAAGAAGAAATGGAAAGCTCATTAACAGCAGCGATACCGCTAAAGAACTCTCGGAAGTGGGAGAGGCAGACTGGGCTGCCGACCTACTGAAATTATCGCTTTCCTGAATTACACCGATTCTCAAGACGTCGCTTGATGTGCCCTATCCGGGGTGAAAAGAAGCCAGAAGTCTGGTAGGGGCTCAACCAGGGGCTGAAGTTACTGAGACGTTGGAAGAAGAACTCCCTAACTACATGAAGTGCGTAATCGATTGGAAGAGCATTTCAACTGGCACAGACTCCTGGCGTTTGAATTCTACCTGATATCGAACATAGAAGAATCCGTCTTTCTTGGATCGGGAGCAAATTAGGGTAATTGGTGAACTTTAAATATTATTTTACGTACAATTGACTAGTTGAACAATTCTGTTGTGTAAAGTAAATACGATCATGTTGTTAATTTAGCTGGTTACGAATGTGAATTTGATTTATTGGTGCATACATAAATATTTCAGCATGACAGAACAAGATTCATTAGCACAAGTTTTGACGGGGGTAGGAACAGCGGTAGGTAGACTTCATACGGTTATAAAACAACAGGGAATGGCAACTGAAATTGTTAAGTTTAGTGGACAGGCAAGAGATTTTAAGAAATGGGTAACTTCCATAGTGAAATATGCGTATTTGGTGTCTGCATCAGATGAAGAGAAAATGAGACTTGCTTATCAGGCAGCAACAGAACCGGTTTCGGATCATATCCGAAGGAAATTAGAGGCTAGAGTAGATGAGACATGGGAGCAGTTCAAAGACGACCTGGCCCATAAGTACGCGGAAATAACGGATCCACAACATGCGTTTTCGGTGTTGAGACAGTCTAAACAAAACACTGGAGAGACGGTACAATTGTTCAGCGATAGGTTGATTAACCTGGCTGAAGAAGCATTCTTAGGACAGAATGTACGAGGAGAGGAGGTGGAGAGGATGCTAGTCGGGATTTTTGTAGATGGCATAAAATCCGATGGATTGAAGTTTAAGCTGATGAGAGAAAACCCTGAGAGGTTATCACAAGCTGTAGACATTGCGGTACAAGAAGAAAATTTGAGACGTAGATTTAGATTGAGAACAGGACGAGAAATAGGAACTAGTCGAGAAGACAGGATTGAGGAGCCTATGGAGATAGGGCAAACAAGGTTCGGATGGAATAGAAGAGGAGGTATACAGACGTTACAAGGTGGTAATAGAAGTGCTTATGATGAAAGAAGACATATGAGGTATCCTACAAGTGAGACAGTAGGTAAAACGAACAACACAAATATAGTCTGTTGGTTTTGTGGTCAATGTGGACATGTTTCTCGTTTTTGTGATAACAGGCGTGTCCAGTCGAATACACAAAGTAGAAATGGCAATAGCAGGTTGAATAGGAATGTTGAAGATAGACACAGGAATTTTACAGGTACAAGAACGCAGGAAAACCGGCGCCCTACCTATTAAATAGGACCTGTAGTAGGAGGGAAAATAATAAGGTCCCAAGGTTTAAAGAATATGTTAATAACAGGCATAGTAGGACGAGTAGAGAATACTTTCAACTAGAGGAAATCAAACAGTTTACAGAAAATAAAACAGATCATAGCTCATGTATAATAGAAATAGGAAAATATAGAGTTCGTACATTAATTGATTCAGGAGCTCAGGTTAGTGTAATTAAAGAAAGTTTTTTGTATAAAATAATGAGAAATTGTAGAATATTTAAGAGTCATAATAATCTTCACTCTGTTACAGGACAGAATGTACAGGTAATTTGACAGACAATGATCAATTTTAAATTAGGGGGGATCAACGTAAGACATCTTTTTCATGTAGTAAAAGATTTAAATAGAAACATGCTTATAGGAAGAGATTTTTTAATAAAAAACGGAGTAAGACTTCTCTTTGATTTACACAAATTAAAATTCAAGGACGTATATGTAGATATGGAAGAAGACATGCATATATCGGCACTAGTTAGAATTAAAATGTCCACGACGTTAAAACCACAGTCGGTTAATTTGATACAAGCCAAGATAAAGAGAAACCCATATTATGTGGCAGGACACACAGTTAGAATCACTGAATTGCAAAAGGAAGTAATTGATGAGCCTGGTCTTGAAGTCCCGGATGGAATAATATCGTTAGATAAACACTTAACCTTTCCAGTTATGATTATTAACAACACAGGTAGAGAAATCAAATTATACAGAGGATGTGTAATAGCCAAACTAGAACATAACATTAGTGACATATTGGCAACGGATAGAGTAGAAATGTCGGGAACAAATTATTCAGAAACTTCTAGTGAAAGAGTTAATAACAGACGCGGACGCGGAAGAAGAGGGAACGTACAAATGGATGAATTGATCCATCCGTTCAGAAGAAATACAGCCCAAATACATTCACTAGACAAAATGACAAGGGAACAAGAATTGTTGGCACAGTTAAAAGCTCCACCAGAAAATAAGAAAGTATTAGAACAACTTATAAAAGAAAATCAGGATGTTTTTGCAATTAATGATTTAGAATTGGGAAAGACAAAAACAGTTACAATGGAAATAGATACGGGAGACCATCCACCAATTAGTTTAAAACCATATAGAACTCCATTAAGAAATAGGGAAGTTGTTGAAAAGGCAATAGAAGATATGTTGAAAGCAGGAATAATAACAAGATCGAAGTCAGAGTGGTCATCTCCGATAGTAATTGTGACAAAACCTGACGGTTCACGTCGATTCTGTTGCGACTATCGGGCGTTGAACAAGATCACTAAGAATGTAGCGTACCCATTGCCGGTGATTGATGATATTCTGGGGTTGCTTAATGGCTCTACATTTTTCACAACGCTAGACGCAAGATCAGGATTCTGGTGTATCCCGATGTCGGAAGACGCTCAAAAGAAGAGTGCTTTTTGTACTCATATGGGTTCTTACGAATTCTTACGAATGCCATTCGGGGTTCGAACGGCCCCATCTCACTACATGATGTTAATAAATGAGGTATTAGAGGGTATGCAAAAGTTTGCATTGGCATACATAGACGACATTCTAATCTATACAGCAGGGGATGTGGATGATCACTTAAAACATGTCAGATTAGTATTCGACAGATTAAGAGTACATGATGTTAAATTGAAGCTTAGTAAATGCCAGTTTTTAAAAACAGAAACAAAATATTTGGGGTATATTATTAATAGAGACAGAATTAAACCAGACCAAGACAAGATAAAGGTTATTAAAGAGTTACCTCCTCCAACAAACGTAAAAGAAGTGCGTGCTTTTATTGGAACCTGTGGGTATTATAGGCGGTTCATTCCAGGGTTCTCAAAGATAGCAGAACCTATTACTAATTTAACTGGAAAATACGCTAGATTTATTATTAGTCATTGTTGATTAGTGATTTTTTTTTGGGTAGAGAGAACAGATATTGTTCTAAGTCAAGAAATTGGTCTGTATATATATATATATATATATACTTGGCAGTGAGTTGTTTTGTTTTCTCGGTTATAAAAAATAATGGAATGACTTGTGTGAATAGATATGTGTTACATTGGTTCGTATAAGAAGCCAATGTTGCTGGGTCACTTTACGTAGTTAATTCTAAGTGAATTATATTATTTTTTTTAAAAACCTTCTCTTTAGCGAGAAGACAGTTGTTTTATTGAGTCTGAGTTTTAATGCCTCATATATAATATGTTTTTTTGTGTGTGTGCTTGGTTTGGTCCTGTAAAATGATTGTTATTATTTGATTGTAGAATAGGATTGTGGTGTTCTTAGACTTTTGCGTACAAACTATTGGTCCGTAAAAGAGACCAGTAGTGATAGGTAGTAATAGAATATTTTCTTATGATTTGATAAGATGCATGTTATATTATTTTAAAATGTGTTTTTCTTTGAATGAGTTGATATCTTTAGTTAATATTAGGGGAAACATAAAATTGTGTAAAAAACTATTTGGGGGGTATGATGTCCTGTTTTGATTTTATTTCGCTTAACTCATAATTTAAATAAGTTGTTTTGTGTATTAGGTTACTTTGTTAGCAAATATGTTACAAATTTAATTAAGTAAGTTTAATTTTCAAATAGTTATGGTGTTGGCTAAAATAGAGAAAATACATAGGGCTTTATTTAAGACCCTTCGTTCAGAAAAGAGTTAATAAAACTACTAAGGGGCTAATAGAGAGACACATACATGCTCTTTGTGAATATTATGTGGCTGTGATAATCGGCATGAAAAGGTTCTTTTGGATATGAAGTATTAGAAACGAAGGTCGGGGATGGATATGTGTAAAAATAGGAGCTGCATTATACGAAGATATAAGGTTGGGTATATGACTGTGAATGGCAGCATATAAGCTGGGGTATATATATAGGTGGACAAGGAAGCAGATCATGGGATGTAAGGGGACAAGATATAGGAGCTGTGAAAAATCAGCGTTAATTAAATTAAAAATGTTCATGGAATATGAACGTTGGTTAGTGGTCAAAGATGAGATAACGGAAATATAAATTGTGGATGGCAATATAAATGTTGAACATATAAATGTTGAGAGAACTTATATCAACTTGATTTATAGGGAACAAAGATGTATTTCATAAGATGTATTTAAAAAAAATTGTTTACAAATTTTTTTTTGTTGGCAAGAGAGGTAAATGTGATTGTGTTGACTATCCATTCCTTTATGTAAATGTGATTGTGTTGACTATTCGTTCTTTATACTTTTCACTGGGTGCGCACCCCTTCTTTACTTTTTCTAACTACGTTGTTTTCTGTGTTGTGAAAGAGTGAGGAATTTCATAATGTCAAGTGTATGATAACGGTTATACGAGCTGTTCTTATGATATATATTTTGTACAGGAACACTTTTGAAGAGCCAAAAACGAACAAGAAATGTATAGTGGTTTACTATATGGCAGGGGAAAGAGTTACGAATAGATTGTTTTACTTAAAGTAAAGTTGTTTTGGGGAAGGTTAGAGGAGTTGTGGGAGGTAAGGAAAGAGGGGGAATAGAGTAAGGGGATTGGGAGTAAAGACTTTTTAAAGGAAAAAGTCTTTCGAAAACATAGGAAGGTGTAGCAGTATGTGTATATGGGGTGGGCAAAACTACAGCACGCTTGAGCATCAGGGTGGAATGGGAAGAAGGATGCTCAAGTCGTGACGTAGTTTGTTGTTAGGAACCAGTCAAAATCTGGGCCTGGAAGAGAGAAGACGCCATGTTGTATGAAGGCTGTAGAAGTTGTCATCAAGATGAAATAAATCTCTATTTATACTAAAACAAAGAACTCGTTAGTCCTATTTATCTGTACGCTGTTATATCTGCTCAAAGGAGCAGCTGCCTGTCTATCAGACTGTTCATTGCCCCACACACCTGCATGCCATGGGCAGACAATTCATGATACACTCTACACCTGCATCCTGTGTTAGCCACTCCATCGTTATGAAAGTTATCACTTTGAGGATGATCAAAGAGAAAAATATGCTTTCTTGTGATATTTCATCCTCTTTGTTATCCCAGCAACAACAAATAATAAATATAAAGTACATACATCTACACTAAAATTGAACAAGATTGGTTTGGTTAGCTGACCAATCAAAGTATCAATGTAAGTCAGCTGACAGTTTCCGTCATAAAAACTTGACCCGTAGAACTTCAGAATTTGCATTCTTGGCATTTGCATAAATGAGGTAGATATCAGGACCATCTTTTATAACTTCAAAGTCAGCATTCGGCAAGGTATGAAGGAAGTGTGAGGGTACGAACTTGTCTAATCCTTGCCATCGGTACATGACAGTGAGGAGTCTATCCCCGGTACCTCCATTCTGAGCATTGGAGACTATGAGGAAGTGGTCATCCCCAATGTTGAGGTACTCCCAGTCGACAGCGCTGTGGATGGAAGAGGAAAGCAATAAAAGGTAATGAGCATATTTTAATATATACTGTTACTACACAAGATAATTATACCGATTCATTTGTTTAAGAATATTCCCATATACTATATTGTGGTATTTCCTTCTTCCTAGTAATGACCACAATCTGTGTCTTGTTACTCATTAATTCTAATCCTAGTTGTTCACTGTGTGCAACAACCGCATTTACTAAATGTTCCAGATCCTGCTCAGTGTCTGTAATCAATACTGTATCATCCGCATATCTAATGATATTGCTGTTATATCTCCAAATGGTGATTCCTTTCATATCTTCTAAATTTCTGAAAATATTTTTATTAGTTGAGCCAAGAACCGACATCGCTGCACTCGGGGCATTCCCATAAGCGCCTACTCATCATCTTTAACAGCCAGCGTAGAGTTCCAATACTGTTGGAGCCCATTATAATCTGATTATATGTCCGTCTGGCTGTACCTCTGAGTGACAACTGTCTACCAGATCTTCTGACCACCCTTTGCTGCTGCATTCTCTCTAGACCATGATAGTCTATCTGTTCTTCCACGCTATTCACGCTCTCCCAGAGGGCATTCACCACGTATGCATTATCATGCATTAAATCATCCCTCAGTGAGGCAGCACCAGCCAATCTGTCTGCCTGTTCATTTCCAACCACACCAGTGTCCCGGAGAAAAGATCCAGCGAATGCTAACAACCCACAATACCTGAATTGATGCATGCCATTCAGCGCGAAGCATGCCAGTCTTCACCTTTGTCAGCACGCTTTGAAAATCATTCACAATCACATCATGCGTATGCAATTTGTTCTCCACCAGCGGAAAGCCGCAGTAACCGCCTCCATCTCCATTCTCAGACTTGAGGTTGTGGTGTCACACGCCAAGCTCTCCTGTACTAGACATTAGCCATTGGCTGCTGCTATGAATCCCCTGGCACATTGTTGACTCTTAAATACAATGCTTGTGATAACTTCGGGTCTCTTTTCTCATCCCAGGGCACATATGTTGAGTCTTGAGGAGAAAGATGGTACCTAAGTTTGTTTTTGTTTGTTTGTTCGGAAGACCTTATTTCACCTAAGTACCATTTTTAAGTGTCTTAAGTATAATTGTATTAAAATACTGGTATTAACAATAAAGCCGTCTCCGTGGCCAAAGGCTTGCGAACGCGGTTCGTGAGCCGCTTACCAGGCGTTTGAAACCCAGCCGCGACCGATTTGTGCAGCAGACCGTGTCGCGTTGTGTTATAATGTGTTGGTATGGGAGCTGGTCGTTCAGAAAACAATTGCAAACTACCGAACGTAAAATTTGCCTAGTACATCAACAGCAGCTGAAAAATGCTGGTGTTGACTCCAACGTCCTGCAAGGGATATACAACATTTAAAAAAATAACAATAATATAACTTACTACTGGCACCTGATGATCTTGACAGATTATAGTTTGTTACATTGTGCTAAAAAGGCATATTAACCACAACCTATGGCGGGGACCAGGGATGGAGTTATACCTCTCTATAGCACAAAGCCTGGGCTGAATTGTAGAGGCCGTGTGTTGCCCATACATCATGATCCCTCTCTCAACCTGCGTAGTTTACGCCAGAGGAAAGGTAACACCAATTCTTCTGGGACAAGACACTCTGCAGAAACTGCCAGATCAGCAAAGCAATGCTCTTACTGTCTGCCTGTCGAAGTTTTGATCCTACACCAATTGCCAACCAAAGCTTAGGGCCAGATCCACTCTGCCAATGCCCCGGTGAGGACCGGGATTTATTTAAAAAATCCTCCTGGACTTCCAGTAATAAAATTTCCCCTGGTCTCTGGGTAGTGAGATCGGACGCCCGTGTGTATTGTTGTCTCTGGGTAGTGAGATCGGACGCCCGTGTGTATTGTTGTCTCTGGGTAGTGAGATCGGACTCCCGTGTGTATTGTTGTCTCTGGGTAGTGAGATCGGACGCCCGTGTGTATTGTTGTCTCTGGGTAGTGAGATCGGACGCCCGTGTGTATTGTTGTCTCTGGGTAGTGA
>OY992879.1:16294595-16414595 GCA_963921405.1 Cepaea hortensis | reverse complement strand
AATGGTGGAGTTTGTCCGGTAGCTGTCAATCTCTTGGTAGTTCTGACTGCCGTAGTTGTAAGCATTGGCTACCACCAGGTAGTGGTCGTTGTTGATGATGAAGTGCTCCCAGTCTGTGGCGCCATTTGTCTGAAAACAGCAACAACAGCAACATTCATAAACAAAGCTGCATAAATGATTTATAGACACAAACTCTGACTGGTAGTACGCATGGCATAATATACAAGAGCGCTCGTTCTTGGACATCCGGTGTGCTGATGCTGAGATTACGAGGGGGGGGGGGGTCAACCCCTACACCGGTCAGTTGGACTAAGATGTTCGTTTTTGACTTGGGAAAGTAAATGACAAGTACCTCTAAAGTCTGAGTGGGTTCGCCTGATGGCGAGGGGCACTGGTATTAGGGAAAGCTAATCCACACGCAAAATTCCGTCCAGTGCTACTACTAGAAGTGTGTATTGACAACGCTTGAGTTTAAAGCGAGAGAGCGCAAAATGAAAGGAAAGAAAAGTGGGTGGAAAGGTGAAAGGTCGTTGGGGTAGATGGATGTGTGTATGGATGGGTGTGTGTATAGATGGATGTGTGTATAGATGGGTGTGTGTATAGATGCATGTGTGTATGGATGGGTGTGTGTATAGATGGGTGTGTGTATGGATGGGTGTGTGTATGGATATATGTGTGTATAGATGGGTGTGTGTATAGATGGGTGTGTGTATAGATGGGTGTGTGTATAGATGGGTGTGTGTATAGATGGATGTGTGTATAGATGGGTGTGTGTATAGATGCATGTGTGTATGGATGGGTGTGTGTATAGATGGGTGTGTGTATAGATGCATGTGTGTATGGATGGGTGTGTGTATAGATGGGTGTGTGTATAGATGGGTGTGTGTATGGATAGATGTGTGTATAGATGGATGTGTGTATAGATGGGTGTGTGTATAGATGGGTGTGTGTATAGATGGGTGTGTGTATAGATGGGTGTGTGTATAGATGGGTGTGTGTATAGATGGGTGTGTGTATAGATGGATGTGTGTATAGATGGGTGTGTGTATAGATGGGTGTGTGTATAGATGGGTGTGTGTATAGATGGGTGTGTGTATAGATGGGTGTGTGTATAGATGGATGTGTGTATAGATGGATGTGTGTATAGATGGATGTGTGTATAGATGGATGTATGTATGGATAGATGTGTGTATTGATGCATGTGTATATAGATGGATGTGTGTGTAGATGGGTGTGTGTATGGATAGGTGTGTGTATGGATAGGTGTATGTATTGATGCATGTGTATATAGATGGATGTGTGTATGGATAGGTGTGTGTATTGATACATGTGTGTATAGATGGTTGTGTGTATGGATAGGTGTGTGTATTGATGCATGTGTGTATAGATGGATGTGTGTATGGATAGGTGTGTGTATTGATGCATGTGTGTATATATGGATGTGTTTATGGATAGGTGTGTGTATTGATACATGTGTGTATAGATGGTTGTGTGTATGGATAGGTGTATGTATTGATGCATGTGTGTATGGATAGGTGTGTGTATTGATGCGTGTGTGTATAGATGGGTGTGTGTGTGGATGGATGGACAGTTGTGTGTATGAATGGAAGGCAGGATGTCTGTATGGATAAGTAGGTGGATTTTTTTTTTCGCATATCCTTTACAGGACATCGCTGTCAACATCAACATCTTTCAGTTGATTGTTGATTTTCTGGCAAGATTACGCTCAGTAGTTTGTCATTGCTTTCTGAGTGGCCATCTCACGTATCCCGTAAGTCACCAACGCGGCGAGAATCGCTACCAGTTCTCGCGCGCTGCGTTACCCCACGTGGATAAACGGGATTACGGAGAAAGTCGTTTAACCCCTAGGCCAGGGAGACCGACAAATAGGTGAACAGGTAAATGAAAAAAAAACATGTGTGTTTGGATGGATGGAAGTATGTGTATACAGATGGATGAATTGATAGATGGAAAAACAGGTGGATAAATGAATTGGAGGGAAGCAGATTAAAAGCCATGACAATAACGTATCCAGTCATTAAACATATTATTTAACAATAAGCTGTAACATGAAATGGAAAAAACAAACTATTTCTACCTTTTCTCTAATCTTTGGAATTTAATCCATGATCTGTTCAGCCAGAAATATTTCTGACCTCCAGTGTTTAAACCAAGAACTGTTCAGCCAGAAATGGACGATGAAATATTTCTGTCTAATTTCCAATGTTTGAAAGTGAATCTAGGAACTGGGTAGCCAGAAACAGATGATGAAATGTTTTCTATCTAATTTCAAATGTTGGGAAGTGAATTTAGGAACTGTTTAGCCAGAAATAGATGATGAAATGTTTCTATATAATTTTCAATGTTTGGAAGTGAATCTAGGAACTATGTAGCCAGAAACAGATGATGAATTATTTCTTACCTCTAGTGTTTGGAACTGAATCCATGAACTGTTTTGCCAGAAGTAGATAACAGAGAAGACCAAAGTAGTCAACCCAGAAAATGCATTAGCCACAGCCAGAAAGTGGTAACCGTCCACGGTAAAGTACGTCCAGTCGTAGGCTCCGATGGTCAACAGTCTTTGGTGTTCTAGAAACTGGCGATCTTTGCTTGACCACTTGTAGACGACAGAGTCGATCTGGTTGTTATCACCTGGGGACATGTACGGAAGTTAGGTCATTGGTTAGTTAACTAGTTTGTTAATTAATTCATTAGTTAGTATATTAGTTAGTTAGCTAGTTGGTTAATTCGTTGGTTAGTTAGTTAGTTAGTTAGATAATTAGTTAGTTAGTTGGTTCATCAGGTAGTTGGTTAATCAGGTAGTTAATTAGTCAGTTAATTAGTTAGTTAGTTAGTTAACTAGTTAGTTAGATAGTTATATAGTTATATAGATAGTTAGTTATATAGATAGTTAATTAGAAAGTAGTTATATAAATAATTAGTTATATAGATAGTTCAATAGATAGTTAGTTAGATAGTTATATAGATATTTAGTTATATAATTATATCATTACTTAGTTATATAGTTAGTTATATACTTAGTTAGACAGTTAGTTATATAGTTGGTTATATAGTTAGTTATATAGATAGTTAGTTAGATAGTTATTTTCTTATGTAGACAGTTAGTTATATAGATAGATAGGTAGTTATATAGATAGTTAGTCAGTCATATTGATAGTTAATTAGTTATTTTAAAAAAAATTGTTGCGTATCCCTTACGGGACGTTGCAGTCAACACCAGCATTTTCAGCTGCTATTGATGTACTAGGCAAGTGTTACGTTCAGTAGCTTGCCATTGCTTTCTGAACGACCGGCCCCTATACCTTTTTTCGAAAAAACCAGCACCGCTGTGATTCGAACCCGGGTAAACAGGCTCACAAACCGCGTTCGCAAGCCCTTAGCCACAGAGACCGGCTAGTTAGTTATAAAGATAGGTAATTAAATATATAGATAGTTATATAGATAGTTAGTTATATTTTTATTGTTATTGCGTATCCCTTTCGGGGCGTTGCAGTCAACACCAGCATTTTTCAGTTGCTGTTGATGTACTAGGCAAGTGTTACGTTCAGTAGTTTGCAATTGTTTTCTGAACGACCGGCTTCCATACCAGCACGGTCTGCTGCACAAATCGGTCGCAGCTGAGCTTCGAACGCCTGGTACCCGGCTCACGAACCGCGTTCGCAAGCCTTCAGTCACGAAGCCGGCTATATAGATAGTTATATAGATAGTTAGTTAGTTATATAGATAGTTAGTTATGTAGATAGTTTGTTATATAGAAAGTTGGTTACTTATATAGATAGTTAGTTATTTAGTTAATTAGGTAGTTAGTAGTGTGCGCACTAGCATAGTTGACAGAGAGCTACACTGATAACGTCATGAGCGAGGTTGTTCGAGGGCTCAAGGCCTGCATTAGTTGTCTCGCCAAATGTACCACCTGGCCACTTATTCAGGCCTACAAAATGTGATGATTCTATCACATCACAGGCCCACACTAGCTTCCTACTTTGGGACTTGTGTTTTGTGTCTTTTTAACTAAGTAAGTAAGTAGGTCAGTTAGTTAATTGGTTGTCATATTCCCCTCACTACACATCAAACCATTCAGTCCTTTTGTGCTCAGATCCGCTCCTGGGTATCTCCCTTATTGTGCAGCGGTCAACGACAGGAGTTCTGCATTGATTTTCTATTCTTCTTTGACTCCCTACATTGCACTCATGTCTGGCATCACCCCTTTTGACTTGATGTTCTTGCAGTCTGTTCAAGGCTGTAGTTTCACAATCATTACTTGATTCGTTTTTGACGCTGAGCCGCCAGCGTCTGCAGCCTACCTTGTGCCAGACGTATTGGTTACCCATTCCTCTGGAATACACAAGACTAGGCCGAGAGAGAGGTCATGTCGTTTGGGCGCCACATGATTCTCTGAAGCTCTGCCCAGGCATTGTGATGGAATATTGGCCAAATTCCAACTCACATACTTTGGTCTGTCAAGACTGCTAGGTGCCACTCACTTGATTCGTTTAATTGTTCTACTTTTCTCATGGCATTCAATAGATCAATCCGGTCCATTGATCATCCACTTTCCACATTAGCTCTACCCACAAGTCTATCAGCTTGTTCATATTTTCTCAAACATGTCTGGCCAGGCACAAAATGTGTAGAACTACGATGGATTGTTTGTCAGCTATACTGAGTTTATTTTGATTCACTTATTTATGGGCTATCTGTCCAACAAGAGCACAGAACACCTGAAGACTTAGACAAGAAATAACAACAGCAGCAACATAAATTGTACAAATCACAAACTCCATATCTCCAACGACGACTCTCAGGAGTCTCAGAAAATTACACACATGAAATGAATAACAGAGTCCATAATCGAACGCACTATTGACAGAAGCAGTCGCCAAAGTTCTGGTAACTAGCTGTCCTCCATTTTCTGAATCTGCACTTCACAGCAAAAGTGGGCACAAACAAAGAGCATTCCAAAAGAAAACAGCAACAAAATAATGCAAAAAATTCACGATTAACCATAACAAAACAATACACAAAACCCACGTCTGTACCTTGTGTAGGATTAGCTACAATTAGATGATACCTTTCACTCTTGTACCTTGCGTAGGATTAGCCATAAATAGATGATAAACGGGGTGGGGTGGGGGGGGGGGGGGGGAGCTGAGTGGTCTCGAGATATGGTTTCCTCCTCGAGTGCTGGAGGTCCCGGGTTGAAGCCCCGGTTAGGGCCGGGATTTTTTCACGTGGACTTCAAGTAATACAATTTCCCCTGGTCTTTGGGTAGTGAGATCGGATGCCCGTATGTATTGTTGCGCACGTAAAAAATCCCTTGGCAGTTGGTAATCGAAAAAGAGTAGCCTAACGGCGGTGCCCGGTCAAAATTTCGAGATAAAAATCTACCCAAAGTATTTCAGGATCTTCGCTGGTGTTACAGAGTTCGTGCACTGAGCTGAGATTCCCCGGACTCAGTCTTGAGTTAGGAGTAGAAGGAGCACTTATGAGTTATACCCGTGTGCCGTGATGTTGATCCGTCGACTAAACTAAGCTAAACTAAACTAAATTAAGCTAAACTAAACTAAATTAAAGCAAACTAAACTAAACTAAACTAAACTAAACTAGATAATGAACAACATTCCTGATCATACCTTGTGCATGGTTAGCCACAGCCAGATAATGATGGCCGTCTATCTCAAATGCCTCTACATCGCGGGCTGTAAATGTCACAATGTCCTGATACTTGTGGAATTTTTTCCGTACTTTATTCCACTTGAAGATGGTGGAGTTTGACGGAATGGATGGGTTGATTCCATAGTTGGCCACTGCAAGGAAAAACTGAAATTCAAATTGATGTACAAAAATGAGACATGGCAAAAGTTACAGAGTTGACAGATGTTAACGAAAAATGGTGTAATGGGAGGACAGTAACAAACTAGGTCAGATTCAACTCTTAGTTAAAGGTCATCATGAGTATCTGCCTTGCCAACTGGCGTAGTCGTTCATGTGTCTCCACAGACCTCGGCCCTTGGTGTTCTAAATCAACTTTGCTTATGATATTCCTATTAAGTTATTCAGGACCAAACAAAAAGTGGGTTTGGACTAAACATGGTACACAATCATATGTACAAGTATTATAATGTAAATTTCTCTTACTGATAATTACAATTACAGAAGATACAACAAAGCAAAACAAATAATACGATGATTGCAGTATGGCGATATAATATCCTTCTGTCCAAATGAGAGATCACATTTGGCAATATATTATCCTTCGGCATCTACAAATTTCCTTAAGCATTTCATCTCACATGGACGAGTTTTCTCTAGGGGTATGTTGATAGGTACTGAAGTTTTACATCGCGATGACAAGAAATGAAATATTAAAAGGTGAATTTACTACTTATGTTTAGTTTGCACAGATGACAAATAAGAAAGATCCGTATTACATCAGGATATGGCGATACCAAATAAGCAACAAAGGTATACCGAAATTCTGTAGAAAACACCAAATGCAAACTCAAAAAAAAAAAAAAAAAAAAAAACTATACTGGGGATCAGCTTGACAGAATGGATGAGACCGCTGACTCTTAAACTTCCGGTGTGCTGATGTCGAGATAATGGGTTCAAACTGTACATCGGTCAGTTGGACTAAAATATTGATTTCTTGTCCGTGACTTGGGGACGTAAATTACAAGTACCTCAGAAGTCGGAGTGGGTTCGCCTGATGGTGAGGGACACTGGTAATAGGGAAAGCTCATTCACATACAAAAATCCCTGCAGTGCACTAGAAGGAGTAACATGTGTATGGACTACCCCTTATTTCAAAGCGAGCAAACAAAATAAAAACTCACAAATAATCACAAGATTTGTCACGCCGGGTGAATGGAAATAACAGATAACATTATGAAATGAATGTAAACAATATTTTTAAAACACACAAAAAATATAACAACACTTAAATAAAAGTAAGACTGAATCTGTTAAATCTGATGATTAAACATTAATTGACAAATGTGATCTGTGTTGTTTATTCACCTGACCTAACATCTTCGTGATGTGTGGTATTCATCCATCCATCAAGGCAGTCTATTATGACATTGGCGCCGTGGTTGTCTGGTCATGTCCCCCATTTGTCCCCCTAATCCCATCATTAGGTCCATGTGTTTTGAAGTGTCTGATTACATCCCTTAATTGTCATATATTCTCATCATTAGATCAGTCAGTCTAAAGACTGGTATTGAAGTCGTCTGATTAAGTCCCTCTATTGTCTCCTATTCTCATAAACAGATCAGTCAGTTTAAATACTGGATTCAAAGTAATCTGATTCATCCTTTTCCTCCTATTCTTATAACTAAATAAATCGGTGTAAATACTGGACTATATATCATAAGGTCATTGTCATTGGAAATTAGAAAAATAATTCCTGCATGTTGCATGGAACCATGTTTAACATGCGGCGAAAGTAAACAGATGGGAAAAGAAATACGTAGAAGCCTTGGAGATGTGGTTTTATAGAAGAATTTTGAATATTAATTAGACAGTTAAAGTGAGCAATCTGGACAAGTTGAGGGAGGCTAAGTCACAAAGACGACATATCACAAACATCAGCGAGAGAGGTGGTCATCATTTGTATGGCCATATCAAGAAGAGACAAAAGCTAGAGCATGCTGTGACAATTGGAAAGATTTGTGGAGAGAGAGATAGAGGAAGACAACGAGAGAAAATTCTAGACAGTCTTGTGTCATGGCACGGAAGGGAGTCAACACAGAAAACTGATCCATGCCGTCGGAGATCGTAATCTCTGGAGAATCATGATTACCCACGCCAGCTGGCAAGGCACTGCATGATGATGATGATGATTGTCTCATACTCTCATTATTAGACCAGTCAGTCTTAAGACTGGTGGTGAAGACGTCTGATTAAGTCCCTCCATTGTCATCATTAGTGACATAAGCCTGGGTCATTGACATTGAGTTGAGTGACCGGGCAGGAGGAAGAATGGAGATGAGAGTGGGAGACAGTAAAGTGATTGACCTGGCTACGAGGAAAACAATCAACCCTCAGAAATAATGGGGCGGATACGAGTGGAAATCCCCAGGGGGGGATGGGTCGAAAGAGAGTGGTGTGTTGTGTGAAGTGAGGAGACTGGAAGGCCAGTGAGAGAAGAGACCGACTGCGGGTCAGGTCGTTTAAGAGAGAGCTCCGTGTTGTGTTGTTCTGCTAGTTGTGAAGACAGGCCTGAACCCAGAGTGGGTTCTGTATTGAGTGTAGGCCTGAACCCAGAGTGGGTTCTATAGTTGAGCAGTGGCTCCAACCCAATGTGTGGGTTGTATTGTGGGAGATCCAGCCGTGGATAGTAGCTGGATTACCTGTCTTGTGATTGAGATAAGAGCAGGCCGTGAGAAGGCATTGATGTGTGCTGGTTAAATTGTGAGGAGGATATTTATATTCTATGGATGTACATTGTTTCTGGATATATATATATATGTTCCGTCTGTTCGTCTTATTTCTGGAATAAATGATTATGTGCGCCAACGGAATCTTGTTTTATGACTGGTGAAGGTGCACTTCGGGGGTGAGTTGGTTTAAGAGACAGTTAGATATCTCAATTGACACACCATGAACATCGTTACCTAGACAACGACCATCACACGACTATAACAAGCAAAGAACATCAAGAACATTGATATTATCATCAAGGAGACGTGTGACATCTGGGCGCTCGTCACTTAGTAAGGAGTATCTGAGGGCTACGTCCGATTAAGAACATTATAGACAGTGTTGTCATTCTGAGATGTTTGTGGGCTCTTCGCGGAGAGAGGGTGGACAGCGGAGTGTGTCCACCGTATAAACACTGAGTTTGTCTCCGTGCGGGAACTGGCTACAGCAGTTCACGTCAAGCCCAATACAGGTGAATTGGAACCAACCATATCGCTAAAGCGAGTGGGGGTGTCAAAAAACAGCGGCAGCACAAAAGTCGGTGATAAAGACACGCCATACAGACTAACCGGGAGAGTCCATTACGGTGACAGGTAAATTTTATACCAGGCAGGAGGGCTGAAACCAGCAGACGCGGCGATGAAAGACCAGTGTTGAATCCAGAGTGGCGAGGGCAGCGTGTGTGTGTGTAGAACATCCGCTGTCGGTGATAATGACAGGATTGGGAACCAAAGATAATTGACAGGTGTGTGTGTGCTGGAGGCAAGCGCACGGTGTTGTTGCAAGTTGACTGGTCAAGATTATTCGACGCAGTAAATAGGACGGGTGGGTACACCAGCGTCCAGGTACTGGGGAAGTACATGTTTGGAAAACAGAGAAAAATTGGCTGTCGCTGATTTGACGGACAGTTGACTGAAGGGGATAGTAACGGTACCCCTACCGCAGCCGGGTGGGGCTGTCAAGTTTGTGTGAAAACTGTTTTACGGAGGAATTTTTCACTGAGAGATAAAGAGAAATTGAGGTGTCCGGCAAGGCCAAGGCCGTGGACAGTGGAAAGTTACTGAGATGTTCCATAGTGGAACTGGATAAACAAGCTGTTTTTGTGTGAAACAAGACTTTATGTTCGGCTTTGTTAAAAGCCCTTTGTGTTCATTACCTTATATTCAGCAAACATTTTGTCAACGATTGATGACGTGGCATCTCCGCGAACATAGTTGCATACAGTTGCCAAAAAGAACTGACTGTACAGAGTGAAAGCGTTGAACATTTATTGCCATTATTTTGATCTTTTCTTTTGGTGAATCTATAACATATATGATACAGCAAAGCGCCATCTCCGCAACGAGAGTAACAACATATCGAAAGAACACTTTGGATAATTATTATTACCGTCAACGTTTCCGACAGTTGGAACTTTTGATCACCACGTGAATTCAGGAACCACTCAACAAAACAACAAGTCGCTTTGAAATCTAGCGTCGTAATCATTTCGGAGAATGTAACACTGACATTTCCAGCATATTGTGAAAAACTATTAACAGCAAAATAAGAACTTTTGGCGACGGATTTATGGGCACATGTTTGTCGGCCAACGAGTTGGACATTCTGTTTGCTGCTCATTGTCTTATAAATATTGTTTTCGGTTGTTAAGCTGTTACTTGTATGTGGTCCAGTGTTTGTCAAGAGTAGGAGATTTTTGGGGTGTTTCTCGAGAGTCGGGATACAGCACACAAATATATATTCTTTCTGGTGCTTACGATATTTTTGTAAGAAAAACGTTAATGAGTTGACGTATCGTGCAGGGGCATTGAAATAGTCTTAACCAATATCTAGAGCCGAGTTGTCTGACGTCAGATTTGTGTATATGTTGATGCTATAAATTGTTTTTGTTTCTCTTTCTTTTCGTTATATTTACATATAATATTTGTTGTGTTCGGATATATGTTTTTATTGTGATCTTTCGTCATTTCTGCTGTCTAGTGGTCTTGGTCAATTTATATTTATATTTTACGCGCACTGTGGGTGTCTCTACACAAGCTTGTGGTTGTTACTGTGGTTTATTTTCTGTGTGATCATCGTCTCCGTGTACTCAGCTTGTGAAGTCTAGCGTTGGATAGTCATCACTTAGTGTTATCATCCATTTGTTTGTATATGTATTTATATGTATGTTTAACAATATTTCCAGGGACTTTATGAACTTTTGGTCATAGATATATAGATATAAGGGAGTATAGGTGATACTTCCCCCCTTCACTACCTAGTGCTTATAGAGTGACTGGGTGAGTACAGAGTGATATTTTAGCACTACGAAGTTACGTGCACAAGGAGTGGTAGTGTACGTATTGAAGGCACACAAAGGACTAGTAGCAGAGTCTTTACATTTATAGTTGGCTGACAGACAGCAACGTGTCCGCAAGTACAAGATGCCTACTTTAATGGACTATATTGAAGCAGGTGAACGAATAGGCCTGAAAGGTAAAGAGTTACAGGAGTATGCCGAAGAAAAAGAACAAAAACAGATTGAAAGAGAGGAGAGGCATAATGAACGCGAGGCAAAGCGTCTACAGGAAGAGAAAGAGACGCAAGTAAAACTAGCTGAAATGGAAAACAAACGTCTACAGGAAGTAAAGTTAGCTGAAATAGAAAACAAGCGTCTACAGGAAGCGACACAAGTAAAACTAGCTGAAATAGAAAACAAGCGTCTACAGGAAGAGACACAAGTAAAACTAGCTGAAATCGAGTTAAGAAAACTAGAACTATCTTCGAAAGGTCAAAGTGAGGAAAGCAGAAGACCGTCGCAGTCGTCACAGAGATTAAAACTGCCATACTTTACGGACCGAGACAACCTTGAAGCCTATCTTGACAGATATCAGGCATCAGCGAAAGTGTTAGGAATCCCCGAAGAACAGTATGCTATTAGACTTGGCGAGCTTCTTACGGGGAAGGCACTAGACACTATGTTCAATTTACCTGTAGAAGAAAGGAACAACTACACTATCGTACGTCAACGTTTGCTGACAAAGTTCCAACTAACTGAACATGGATATAGAACAAAGTTTAGACAGTTAGGGCCAGAGACAAATCAAGATTTCACAGATTTTGTTAACACTGTAAAGAATACATTTAACAAATGGATGGAGCTCGCAGAAGTAGGGAAAGATTTTAATAAATTAGTAGATCTAATGTTAAGAGACAAGGTAGTATCTGCATGCAATTCTAATTTAGTGGCGTTCTTTGAGGAGCGTAAGCCAAAGGACATAGACACAATGTCTCAGTTAGGGCAAAACTACATGACTGCACATCCTAACGTATCTATTGGGAAACTAATGAGTGAGGAAATAGTCTGTGCAGCGTACACTAAACAGGACCAGAATCCAGTCATCAGACCAAGGGCGAAAAGTGTGGATTCAGCACATAAAGGTGAGCAGCAAGAACTTCAAGATAATGGTTTCCGAGGAAACAATGTTGGTAGAGTAGGACGGTACCCATATAGAAGAGGGAACTTCCAGAGACGTCCAAATTATGCCGGATGTTGGAATTGTGGGAGCTGGAGACACAAGGCAGCAGAGTGTGATGCACAACCATCAGATGGACCAACGAACAACACTAAAAGGGAGATTACTTGTTTCAAATGTGGAAAGAAGGGGCATATCAGCCATCAATGTAGGATGAGAGAAACAGAGCACTCAAATGCAGCGCAAGTAATTGAGACGCTGAACAATGAAGATTGTAGTGGGTGCAAACCTCTTTTTGAAAAAGACAGTCAGCCAATCCTAATATGTGGTCATACAGTAAAAGCAGGATCAGCAGTGCATGAAGGAGGAAGTCTGAAGCTGCATCAGGGATTTGTCAATGATAGACCAGCGTTAACAATTAGGGATTCCGGATGTACGTCTATCGGAGTGAAGAGAAGTTTAATAGATCCCTCGGATTATACAGGGAAAAAGATTAGATGCATAACATTCAACGGCACAGTAGAGTTCTACCCAGTAGCCATAATAACAGTAAAAACACCATATATCACTGGAAGAGTGACAGCGTGTGTTTTGGACTCACCAGTGGCTGATTTGATCATAGGAAATGTTATAGGAGTTAAAGAGTGTACAGAAGAGGAAGTAGTTTATTGGGACCGAAAATATAGTGTAAGCAGTAATGAGGTAGTTACCACAAAAGAACCTAAATTAGAGAGTATAGCTGAGGTAGAAGAGGCACTTGAAGTAGACACAGGAACTCAGGACAAGGATAGTACAGCTGAGCAGATGAGAATGGATATCAAATATAGTGCTAGTGAATCCCAGAGACAAGATACTACTCTGAACAAATGTTCCCAAGGGTGTAGGAGAGTAGAACATAGGCAGTCAAAGAAAGGTAGATGGTGCTTCGAGAGGAAGAACAATGTTCTCACTCGCAGGTTTTCAGAGAGCAGAACTGCACGTGGGCAAGGAGCAGTACCTTTAGCACATAGAGACCGATATAGTAGAACAGCTCAGGATAGTGCATGGGCAGGGCACATAGGCATAAGGCGTATGCAGCAAAAAGCAAGGTGCCAGATATATGAGCCAAGATTGAATAAAGAGTTCAGACTAAACAGAGACTCAAGTGTAATGGTACAATAAGCAGATAGGAAAGGTGAGTCAGGTCAAAAGAGTGTTCGCGACATTACTGACCCAGGAATAGGGATAGCAAACAGATGTTGTAATTGTAAAGGTACCATGAGTCATGGGTACATGAAAGGTAGACACAGCATCGACAGGAATCAGAGGAGGGTTAATGCAAGAACAGAACCACCTGATATAGGGTCGGTACACAAATAGTAATGTGTGGTCGTGAAGTAGTAAGAGACCTGTGGGTACATAAGTATAATGCTTTTCTATGATGTATTATTATTATTATGTGATGTATTAGTTCATGCATTGATACACAAGATAGATGGTTGTACTTATGTGTGATGAATATAGGAGTGTACTATGAGCATTTGATGTATTATGTAGTGTGGTAGCTAGAGTAAGGTGGAGCCATACTTAGGGCTACCCAGGCTATATGTCTGGGTCACATGTTTAGTAAGTTTTAGTCTCCCAATATTTGAAAACGAAGTTTTCTTTTAAGAGGGGGGTGATGACATAAGCCTGGGTCATTGACATTGAGTTGAGTGACCGGGCAGGAGGATGAATGGAGATGAGAGTGGGAGACAGTAAAGTGATTGACCTGGCTACGAGGAAAACAATCAACCCTCAGAAATAATGGGGCGGATACGAGTGGAAATCCCCAGGGGGGGGGGGGGGGAATGGGTCGAAAGAGAGTGGTGTGTTGTGTGAAGTGAGGAGACCAGTGAGAGAAGAGACCGACTGCGGGTCAGGTCGTTTAAGAGAGAGCTCCGTGTTGTGTTGTTCTGCTAGTTGTGAAGACAGGCCTGAACCCAGAGTGGGTTCTGTATTGAGTGTAGGCCTGAACCCAGAGTGGGTTCTATAGTTGAGCAGTGGCTCCAACCCAATGTGTGGGTTGTGTTGTGGGAGATCCAGCCGTGGATAGTAGCTGGATTACCTGTCTTGTGATTGAGATAAGAGCAGGCCGTGAGAAGGCATTGATGTGTGCTGGTTAAATTGTGAGGAGGATATTTATATTCTATGGATGTACATTGTTTCTGGATATATATATATGTTCCGTCTGTTCGTCTTATTTCTGGAATAAATGATTATGTGCGCCAACGGAATCTTGTTTTATGACTGGTGAAGGTGCACTTCGGGGGTGAGTTGGTTTAAGAGACAGTTAGATATCTCAATTGACACACCATGAACATCGTTACCTAGACAACGACCATCACACGACTATAACAAGCAAAGAACATCAAGAACATTGATATTATCATCAAGGAGACGTGTGACAATTAGATCAATCAGTCACAAGACTTGAGATGAAGTCGTATGATTAAGTCTCTCCATTGTCTCCTATTCTAATCATCTGGTTAATCAGTCTAAAGATTGGTGTTGAAGTTGACTGATTGCCATTGCCTGATCGTCAGGTAAATCAGACTGAAGATCTGTGTTGACTCTTCTGATCAAGCCCATCCACTGTCTTCTCTTCTCGTCAACTCTCTTCAGCTCAGTACAAGTCTGTACCCCAACATAATTGCCTGCCGTGTGTGATATATTTGTTTTGACAATCCCTGTTTCTTTGGCCCTGAATCTTGATGTTGAAGAAAAGATCTTGACAACTCATCTCATCTCATCTCATCTTGTTCCTCTTGTACCTTGCGGTGTCGAGGTGAAGTATAAACAGCGGGAGAGTGCCCGCTTATGGGCAACTTGACAACTCATGTTTTTAAATGTTATTTATTGAATACTTTTATCAATCAGGAGCTGTCTCCACAATGGAGGTTGGCTGCAATGGATCTCCACCATTGTATGTCCCTCGCCTTGACTGTACATTCTGTCAGACTGATTTCCATCCAATCTTGATGTTATTTTCCCACTCGTATCGTTGTCTACCTCTTGCTCGCTTGCCCTCAACATTACCCGCCAGCATGGTTTTTATAAGAGTGTTATGTCTTTCGACGTGGCCGAAATATTTAAATTGCCTATCTTTTTTTGTTTTTTTTGTTTGTTTGTTTGTTTTTGTTTGTTTGTTCATTTCATCAACTCTCTTTTCATTCCCAGTTTTTATAGAACCTCTGTATTTGAATAATTGTTTCCATGAAATATAACATATTATTCTGTATATCCTCATCTCCAGGGCCTCTATTTCACTAATTGCTTGTTCATTGTCCGGGTCTGCACCATATAGTAGTGTTCTGTTTCACGTCTACCATCATTTGTTACTACATGTCCAAGTTAATTAGTTGTTAGTTAGTCGAGGTGTTCACGGCAACGGGTCGTTCCCATTATGCCCCATTCCCGTGCCAGCGAATATCACACACAATGCTCCCCACTGTCCCATGTGAAAAGTGGAATAGACAGGAGTCTCGGCAATCCAACAGCCCGCACAGGTACATTGTGCATAATGCCGCCGTCAGAATGCCAACACAAAATTCATCCACGAATACCACAGTTCATCGTCGATGGACTAAGGAGTCGGCAGTCACCAGAAAGACCTCATTGACCCGGATTTTCTCACATGGCTCGGTCTCTTACCGCAGGGTGACCCGCCGAAAGTGTCGCACAAAGCACGAACTCCCCAGCTTCAGCGCCGACTCTGAGGAGTCTCCCGAAAAATGCACTCGTGAACCGAAAGGGCAAAACAGTCAATTCAGCAATCGCCGGTAGCCATTGTTCCGAACATGCATGTCACTGTAAAAGCATTCCACGCAAATTTCACAGCTCACGGTGTCGTCCACGCACTCACTCAGTAGCAGGGCGACGGAACCATGTACTACCAGTCCAACATGAGGAAAATGCGATTGCAAGCCGTAGCCACAAGCATAAACACGCCACAGGCCCCAACGGTTCAATGCCTAACCGCCATGCTGGCGACCGGAAGTTCTACATGTCCAAGATAGGAGAAACTTATTACTTGTTCTAGTATCTCTCATTTACTGTGATTTTCATTGATAGCATTTCCTTTTCACTTTCGTGTTTTTGATGAAGTCACATTATGCACTGTCTGTTTACTTGTTCCACTAGGTTTTGTAACTCTTGTTAGGTTTAAGTTTAAATACTTGTAAAGCACGGCTAATGTGTGAGATACCTTACCTGATTTTTGATAGAGAAGAACTCCCAAGCTTGGGCAGACTGGGTCGGGAGTGTCTGGTACAAGGTCAGCTTGCTATCTCTCCATTGGTAGATGTTAGACCTGGTCAAGTGTCAGACAACATTATTATGTGAATTAACTTTATAGATATAATGTGCCATCTTTAGTAGTCTTCTTTATGGCAGTGAGGCCTGATCAACTTACACCAAGCGAAACGTTTAAACAGCTTTCATTTGCTGAATCTGCAAAGAATACTCACAATAAATAACACTTTCACACACTTTGACTAAAGTAAAAACCACACGTACATATTTTTACTTAGTAAAGAACATGTTTAGGCACCTTGACTAAGTAAAATAAAGAATACTTTAACACATTTTGACTAAGTAAGGTAAATGACACTTGATACAATTTGACTAAGTAAGATAAATGACACTTTATTGCATGGTAAAAAAGTAAGGTAAAATGACACTTTAATGCATGGTAACTAAATAAGGTAAATGACACTTGATACAATTTGACTAAGTAAGATAAATGACACTTTAATGCATGGTAACTAAGTAAGGTAAATGACACTTTATTGCATGGTAACTAAGTAAGGTAAATGACACTTTATTGCATGGTAACTAAGTAAGGTAAATGACACTTTTACAAACTTAACTTAACCTTAACGTTAAAGTAAAGGCCACTGGACACACTTTGACTAAGTAAAGGATACCTTTACAAGGATACTTTTACACACTTTGACTGGTTCCAAATGTTGCTGTATGTAGCCGGGGCGCAGTGTTGGGGTGAGCGCCCAACATTGCTTAAATACCCCAATGGCTCGTGAATACATAACCTCTGCAGCAAAAGTCCAACTCCTGGCCTTCACGTGGCGGAACTGTTTTAACTAACAGGAGAAGGGGCGACAGCGAGTATCTGGCGCCGGAAAATAACCAGTGTGCTCTAGATGTGTTTACACATACATGCATGTGCAGACACGTATGTGCGTGTGTACACATCTAAACTCGAGTGAGACCACAGTCTGCTCTAGCAAAGGAAAGGTGCTGAAGACGGAGGCAACCAGCCAGGAGGCGCACCACAGAAATCAGGATGCCACGCAATTACGCAAAATGGAATATGTCGACTGCTGCTAAACGTTATGGTGCTCGCCCTGCTTTGGAGCCCCAGGCAGGTGCAGTGCCGGGCCCTATGTCTCGAAAGGGTCCAACCCCAACTACTGGAGGTCCTTCTCAGATGTCCTGTGGAGCCAGGGGACATGAGAATAGAACAGCTGGCCATACTAAACTAAGACTTAAAATAATGCACTGGAATGCGGAGGGAGTCAGCAACAAAAAAGTAGAATTAGAAAACATCCTGGACAAAGAAAAAGTAAGCATATGTTGCTTGCAAGAAACTCACCTCAACGAAAATATAGCCTTCAAAATCACAGGCTACCAGTGTTACCGATCTGACCGAAAGGACAGGCGAAAAGGTGAGATACTTACCCTTGTAAAAAATAACATCACTGCTTCTCAAATCGAAGTCTATATGGAAGGGGCTGAGTATCAGACACTTAAACTTAAAACAGGCTATACGGACCTACATCTGATCAATTACTACTGTCCAAGTGACCGTCCACAGGCACTGGACACACTACCATTAACAGAAAAAATGATTGTGTGCGGCGATTTCAACAGCCACTCGCAGAGTTGGGGCTATGATCACATGGACCAGAGAGGAGAGAGACTGGAAGACTGGCAGGATGAGAATAGATTCATCTTGGTTAACAAGCCGTCCGACCCACATACTTTCTACTCGAGATCATGGCACTCTACAACTACACCTGACCTGGCTTTTCATTCACCAGACCTGGAGTGGAACATTACACGAATTGTTGGGAAACAACTAGGTGGCAGTGACCAACGACCAGTCTTTCTAACTGTAGAAAATGAGCTTGTAAGTGAAAGCAGCACCCTCTCGAGGTGGAACTACAAGAAAGCAGACTGGGCAGTGTACAAGCATCGCACCAGCATACTGGTTAGAAACCTGAACACTGAGAAAGACATAAATAAAGTAGTTGTAGAGTTTGGGAAATGCATACTACAGGCAGCGCGAGAAACAGTACCAAGAGGAGCCCGTAAACAATATAAACCCTACTGGAGTAGTGAACTGGAACAGTTGCATAATGATGTGGAAGTATGTAGAAAGCAAGCAGAGGCCACACCCAGCCAAGAGCACCACAATAAATTCCAGCATGCAAAAGCCAAATTTCAAAGGGCCAAGCTGCAGGCTAGACGGAAAAGCTGGCAGGAAAAAGCAGAGTCTCTGAACTTTGAAAAAGACACAAGGAAATTGTGGAAGCTAATAAAACAACTTAACGATGAGGGCACAGGGAGAAACTCAAAAATTGCACTACATAAAGATGGAAACATCTTAACAAGAAAGCAAGCAGCTGACCATTTTGCGGACTCGTTCGCACAAGATAGCAATATCAAAATTAGTCCAGAGAAACAACAAGAGATTCAAGAGAAACGGCAACATACAGGACAGAAGGAAATAGTACATGAGGTTCTGGAGGCACCCATCACAATCAGCGAACTGGAGCTAGCCATATCAAAACTGAAAATGAGAAAGTCACCAGGAGCTGATGGTATCTCCAATGAAATGATCAGGAACCTAGGAACAGAGGCCAAAGCAAAGCTGTTGCAGATCTTCAATAACAGTTGGACCTTAGGCAGTGTTCCACAAGCCTGGAGAGAAGCAATCATGATACCCGTCCTAAAATCAGGGAAAGATAGTTCCATTGCCTCTAGCTACAGACCAATTAGCCTCACCAGCTGTCTCTGCAAAACACTGGAGCGCATCATCAATCACAGACTGCAGTGGTACATTGAAAGTAAAAACATCCTTGTGCCACAGCAGGCTGGCTTTAGGCAGTGCTACTCTACGGAAGATCAGACAACCTACCTCTCTCAAGAAATTGAGGATGCATTCCAAGAGAAGAAGCTGGTGCTTGCGGCATGGATAGATTTGAAGAAAGTCTTTGACAAAGTCTGGAAAGAAGGTCTGATGAATAAACTGAGAAACTGCAAAGTCAATGGAAGAATGTACAAATGGGTGAAAGCATACTTGCACAACAGAAGAGCCCGAGTACAGATAGACGGACTAAAGAGCAAGAAAGTACTACTGCGTCACGGAGTTCCCCAGGGCGGAGTATTATCCCCCACACTCTTTCTAATCTTCATCAATGATCTCGTTGCTAATCTACCGCATGGAATTAAAGCCGCAATGTATGCCGATGACCTGGTTCTATGGAGCACAAATGAACATGCATCAGTGGCCACCAGATTACTACAAAGAGCTGTAGATACATTTGTTGCATGGGCAAATAGATGGTGTGTCAGCATAAACACTGACAAGTGCAGCACCACCCTATTTACCCTCTCTCCAAAACAAAAGGCAGGGACCATCCAGATAAATGGAACACCCCTACGAGAAGATAAAGAACCAACATACCTTGGAGTAACATTTGATGGCAGGCTGACATGGAGAAAGCACATCAACAAAGCAGTAGCAAAAGCCAGAAGGAAAATAGCCATCCTGAGAAAGCTAAGTGGAACCACATGGGGAGCCAGTGGGAAAATACTTAGCAAAGTTTATCAACAGAGCATACGACCACACCTGGAATACGGGTCAACTGCATGGTGGCATTCGGCAGCAAAAACCACACTACAAGAGCTGGACAAAGTGCAAAATCAAGCACTTAGAGTCACCACAGGAGGGATGAGATCAACCCCTATAGTGGAAATGGAGAAGATGGGGAGGACACAAGCACTGAGTGAGCGCAGAGATACGAAAACGCTAATACAAGCAGAAAAGTTCCTCAGCTTGCCAGGCCACCCTATGAAGAACAGATTTGAAAACCTAGCTATGGGGCGGTTGAAAAGAAGTAGTTTTATCCACCAGGCCAAACGACTCTGCAGAGAAACCACCGATCTGCCCACAGTTGGTATACCCCTAACAACTATTCCAGAGCGAACTCCATGGAAAGATGAGCATAGACTATCATTACAGATCCAGACAAAAGTGAGAGGAATATTTGACAAGGAAGATCAGAACAGTGTGCAGCGCAGAACAGCCACTCTCAGCTTCCTTGATGAAGAATACCCACAGGACCTCTGGATCCGAGTCTATACAGATGAGTCAGCACAAAATGCTGTTCGAAATGGAGGAGCGGGAGTGTACATAGAATACCCAAATAATACCAGGGACACAGCTAGAGTACCGACAGGAAAGTACTGCCATAACTACGATGCTTAAATTGAGGCAATCAAGATAGCAACAGAGAAATTACTAAATACCAGCAATGGTACACAACCTGTGGTGCTATTGACAGATGCAAAATCAGTACTCGAGGCGCTCCTGTCTGGGAAATTGCCAGTACTAAGGACACTACTTTCTGAACTTAGCAGTCAGCATAAGGTCACCATACAGTGGATACCATCCCACTGTGGAGTACCCGGGAACGACAGAGCTGATCAATTGGCCAAGGAAGGAGCCAAAGAAGAACAGCCTGATGTGCCTGTAACATACCACCAAAAGAAAAGAATGATCAAATCAGTCAGAAAGCCACCAAAACCTGCTCAAGATGACTACCATGTTATGGATAGACCAGAACAAGTCATTATTCTGCGCCTCAGAACAGGGCACAATAGATTACGCAACCACATGTATACAAAATTCAAGATTGGTGAAACAGCCATGTGCACATGTGGACTCGCAGACAGCAGAGCACATACTCCAAGACTGCCCAAAATATAACATATCTAGGCAAACCTTCTGGCCTAGAGAGATGACAGTGGAAGATAAACTCTATGGACCGCTGTGTGAACTGAAAAAGACAGTTCAATTCATACAAGAGACAGCACTGCAGTTATAGACATATTTCAAGCGAACGAAAGAAGAAAAAACACTTTGACTAAGTAAAGGATACCTTTGCATACTGTGACTAAGTAAGAACACTTTTATACACCTTGACTAAAAACAGGAGACTTTGACATACTCTAACTAAGTAAAGTATATAACACTTTGACACACTTCAAGGCACAAGGGGCAAATACTGCTAGCCGCCCTATTTTTATTGACCAATCGGCACTCGGCGGGTGAGTGGTCATTAACATACCTCCCGCCTTTACTTCCCAAAACATTTCATGCTTCCTATATTAGGCTGGTCCAACCTGGCCCAGCACATCTTGGTATCTTCACCTTTATGACGGGAATCCCCCTGGCCAAGTGGTTACACTTCCTGCCTCGCCCCCTAAGTCTTGTGGGTTCCATTCTGGGATATGTCATTCGTTTCATGAGTGCAGTTTTCTCAGATATTCCTTGGAGTCGTTGCTGGGCGTACGGAGTTCATGTTTTGTGTCACGCTTTCGACAGGCCACCCTGCAGAACGAGACAAAGTCATATGGAATAAAACCCGGTGCAATAATGTCGATTATCTAGTCTTTAAAACCCCTTTTAAAGCTATATCTAGCCAGGTTTCTTTAGCAAGCTCAGACCAAATCTAAAAGATCTCACTCAATGTGGTGCATGATACACACGTATAATAACTAACCCCCCCCCCCCCCCCTGGAGCCTTGAGTGGGACGTAAAGAGTTACAATACAAAAATCTGTTGCCCGTGGTCAGCTACCTGGATTGAACTGAAGCCTGGAGTCCTGCTGAGGCAAAAGCTGCAAATTTTCCTTCCCCAGGGATTTCAAATACTTCGATGTCCAAGACTCCTTGACCAGTGTCCAGTAGCTGATGAGGCAACAAGTAATCCAGCTTTCGTTTGTCTGAAAATATAATAGTTTCAAATAAGATTCTTAAGCTGAAAATGCAAATCTAATGAGACGTTACCTATTCTTGTACTATTTCTACCTGGAGTTAAAGTTAGTTACATATACTTCGCAGTCAAACCCAGCATTTGTGTGTGTGGTTATTTGTGATTTCTTGGCAAGTTTAAGTTCAGTAGTTTGCCATTACTGTCTGAACGACCAGCACTCATGCCATTGTATAGAAACCACCGAAAGGCGATCTTCTACCTGGAGGGAATACAATTTCCTTCCTCGAAAACCAAAGAGATATTACCCATAACTATACCATTTCTACCTGGAGAAATATCATTTTCATCCTCAAAATCAAAATCTAATGAGACATTACCTATAACTATACCATTTCTGTGCCGGCTTCGTGGCTTAGAGGTTATGACTTTTCTCCATAATCTCGTATACTCTCGTCGGTAACGTGATGACGGTTTGAATCAGCAGTGGTTCGAATCGCATCGGTAACTTACGGGGTATGTGAGCCCGCCGCTCAGAAAGCAATGGCAAACTACTGAGCGTAATCTTGCCAAGAAATCAACATACAGCTGAAAGATGCTGGTGTTGACAGCGATGTCCTGTAAAGGATATGCAAAAAAAAAAAAAAAAAAAACATTTCTACCAGGAGAAATACAATTTTCATGCTCAAAATGAAAAATCTCATAAGACACTACCTAACCCTGTGTAATTTCTTATAGGACGGAATATAATTTTCATCCTGGAAATCAAAGTCTTTCTTTTTCTCCTTTCGTTATTTTTCTCTCGTTTTGAACACGTCGGACTGATTTTTGCGTGTGGATTAAACTGTCTACAATTGCCTTTCTACCTACCGTTTGCTTATTGCGTGGTGGTTTCCTTCCAGATTCCAGCACCAATTGACGAAATTACCGTTTACTCAAACCTCATGCATACACTGTCCTTTTCTCGGGATTTGTAACAGTATATGAAGCAGTTTCCTGCGATCAGCTTCTTGATAAAAATATGTGTACAACTTCATAGCGATGCTTTGAAGTGTACAAAATTGCACATTCAATCCCATTCAACAATATTCACACATTCAGATGTTAGCGATAAATGGTAGGATTAAAAAAAAAAAATCAGGTTTCATGAAAGCACCCACATTGTTGACAACACCTCTGAACACTACCTGTTCCACTACGCGAGGCTCTTGTCATAAGGCCAATGCCGTATCCCACGAGAAAATTAAATATTCAACGCTAATGTTTCCGTGTGAAGGTGTAATACATTTAATAATATGCACTTCATCTCTGACCCGTAAATTATATACCACATATAAACAAACTCTGAAAACTGCTGTACAATCTCCAGAACAATTTTTATTTTTATTGTGGGTTGACATAATGATAAGGTTATATGCTCAATCTAATCATTTTCCCTCAGTTGGTTACTGAGATATGGAATTTTATATTGTGGCAGACAAAAGTAAACAGACTATAGATGGCTTGGCCACATGAAATAATCGAAGTAAAAACACAGAGCTGATCCAAGACTCTGGTGATCGCGTGAGATGGTGAAACATGACCTCCCACGCTAATCGGCAAGGTACATGATGATGATGATGATGATGATGATGATGATGATGATGATGATGATGATGATGATGATGATGATGATATCCAGAGGAGGTTTCACATTCAATTAGCCAACACTCGTAGTATTTCCTCTTCTACACTAGACTGTAAAGGTATCTGAGGGTACCAACCTGGACTAATCTTCACTTCCCGCCATACCCCGTTGACGCAGACCTTCAACTTTCTTGCATACACATCAAAGGCAATGTTTCCAACGTCTGTCCACTCACACATGACTGGCGTGGTGTAGAGTGGGGTCAGCGACGTCCGACCTGTATCCAAGAATATACAAGATTGGGACACATGAAAGAATATACAAGATTGGGACCATGAAAGAATATACAAGATTGGGACACATGAAAGAATATACAAGATTGTGGCATATACAAGAATATACACGATTCAGACATAATAGAACATACCATATTGAGGCATATAAATGAATATACAAGATTGAGGCAAATAAAAGAATATACAAGATTGAGACATATAAAAGAGTATACAAGATTGAGACGTATACAAGAATATACAAGATTGAGATATATAGAAGAATATACAAGATTGAGGCACATACAAATATACAAGATTTCCCCAATCTTGTTAAAGAATTACACCAGTTTATCTACTTTTGCTTCATGTGCTAGCCGGAGATCAGCGTGACTGAATGGATTAGAAATCTCGCTCTTAAACTGTCAATGTGATGATAGAGAGGTAGCAGTCAGCTGGATTAAATGTTGACTTAAGGGACGTAAATTACAAGTACCCCAGAAGTCGCTGTGGGTTCGCCTGATGGCGAGGGATACTGGTAACAGGGAAAGTTATTCCACATGAAATAATCAGTCCAGTGTGACAATGCTCGAGTCAATGGAAAAAAATAATTGCCTAGACAAGAGCAGACATCGGCGATCATGATTCTTCAGTTCGCTAGGTCATCTGATATCACCTTGTCTACGAGGGTTTGAACTTTCAGGCTTTGCTATTAAAACTGTCATCTGCATATTTCAGAATACATATCTTTGTCCTCCAGCTTTAACTCTCTGAAGATATTCGATTGTTCAGGGCATTGTCTCGAAAATATCATTTCATAAAACATATCATTGTCTTAACCAATATTTCCTTCGTATCGATCTTGCCGTGTACCATTGATGATCATGTCTGTCCACAGCCCTCTGTCTCGTGTGCTGCCAATCATTTCTGTCCACGACAGAAACAATATATACAACTATAGGGTGTTTGTAAAGTCTCACTACACTTTGTATGTAGAACAACTTTGAAGAATTAAATACATGACGTCGTAAAATGTGCTCAAAATCCATTAAATTAGTTACAGTAATCACTGCTATGGTCTAACGTTGTTTTGGGGAAGCTGGAAAGTACCAATGACTTATTATTTTATAACTTATTCGACAAATTTCTAACCGTAATCCCATGAGAAGATGTTTATCAGGAAATCTAGCTATAAATCTTTCAACAACCATCCGTGTGTATCGACCACCATTTCAAAACACTTGTTAAAACAAAAACAGTTCTTTCATTCGTTGATAACACCATTCTGTTTGGAGTGCTAAGTATTACTCCAGCAGACGACAGCCATTCACTGCATATTGCTTCACGATGCTCTGTGGAGCACATTTTTAATGACATCATGTACTTCATTTTTAGAAATTGTTCTACATACAAAATGTAGTGAGACTTTACAAACATCCTGTATAAGATAGAGACAAACGGATTGTTTGGTCGTGTGATGAGAAAAGTGGCATTGGAGAACATCGTGACAACTGGAAAGATCAGTGGGGAAAGATGCAGAGGTAGACCCAGAGAAATGATGCTGGGTGGACTGAGACTGTGTCATGGAGGAATATCATCAGCAGAATGTATACGGAAGACGAGGTACAGAGATGTTTTGAAAGAAACGCACGCTAACGCCAGTCGGCAGGGCACTTGATACTGAGATTCTTATCATCAATGCTGAGTTCATGTAAACATGCCAAAAACGGTTTTGGCATTTCCCATTGACGGTGTATTTTCAACACTATAATGACCGCATTATAGTTATCATTTGTTGGTCGCCGCTGTGCCGTATACCCATCCATCTTGTAGTGTTGGGGGTTTGTATGTTCCAGTGACCCCATTAACTATGCCGATGGCAGCGCACCAGTAAGAGAGTAAATCATCATCACCATCATCTACCACTTTTTCCGTCAAGAGTTGTGGGGAGGAATATTTGACGTTCCCGCGCCTGATGGGTGGCACTGGATAGTGTCATCCCGTGTGACTGTAAAATGTAGAGACTAAATCATCATCTTCCACTTTTGTTGTCAAGCATTGCATGGAGGAATATGTGACGTTCCATTAAATTGGGCTTACACGTTAACTTCTCATTCAGAACGCAATGGCAAGCTACCAAACGTAGTTCTATCGAAGTCCTTCCCACATTGTTCATGTCTATTTCTGCTTCTCTTATTGAAACCCTGGTTGATGTTCTAGATAACTTTACGTCCAGTAGTTTGTTATTGATGTCTGAACAAGACGTCAGCATTGATGTCAAACTTGACCTGACCAACTACATCGCCATCAGTGCGCCGGAAGTTTAAAAGCTAGAGTGCTCTTATCCTTTCAGTCACGTACATCATCATCATCATCATCATCGTCATCATCATCATCATCATCATGATCATCATCATCAAGTGCCCTGCCAGCTGGCTTAAGCGTTCATCTCTCTCAACATATCTCGGTCTATGGTGTTCTAGAACTCTGCTGCTGATACTCCTCCATGCCACCGTCTCAGTCCTTCCAACATTTGTCTTGGTCTACCTCTGCCTCTCTTCCCCTCGATCTTTCCAGTTGTCACGATGCTCTCCAATGCCTCTCTTCTCATCACAAGACCGAAGAAAGCTGTTTGCCTTTTTTTTTTATTGTTGTATATAATGTTGTAATTTCATTAGCCTCTTTCAGGCAATCGTCGTTAGTTGCTTTGGCAGTCCAAGAAATTCGCAACATTCGTCTTAAGAACCACATCTCTGTGGCTTCTAAGTTCTTCCTAATTTGTTCATTTCCATTCCAAGATTCACAGTCATATAGCAAAACCGAGTCTATATAGATCTTCAGCACTCATTTTCTTACACTCAATGATTGTAACTTATTGCATAAGATACTTTTCATTTCACATACATACTACACCATATTAAAGAAACAGCAGTTCTGTGTTTAAATTAACTATTTAATTATATGGCTATGACTTGTAACTGCAGTCACAGCAGTTGCTACTTCCTTCCCATAGTTATGACCACAGCATGGCTGAACAAAGAACTGGCACCTTGCCGTCTTGACAGATGATAGTTTGTAAAATGGAGTTATGCCTCACCATAACACAAAAGTCTGGGCTGAATTTAGAGACCAGGTGCAGCATGATCCCTCTCTCGGCCTACCTAAATTATTACAGAGGAAAGGTAACACCAATACGTCTGGAACAAGACAAGCTGCAGAATCTGCCGGATCAGCAAAGCAATGCTCTGATTGTACGCCTGTCGGAGATTTCATCCTAGACCAGTTGCTGACCAAGGCCTGGTCTGCCCTGTCATGACATTTAGTCTTTAGGCTGCATTTATTAGCTCTAGAGTAAGGCTTGTACCCTCCCAATTGCGCTTCTCCGCCAAAAGCCGTTCGTACGATGTGGAGTGTCCGGTTTGGTGAACGCCGCCCAAAACTCGGCGCTAACAGAAAGCAAGTAGTACCGTCTACTGTCATACGGTAGCTCAGTCATGTCTGACTGAGACCTGACCTTGGGGTGAACAAATATAGACACCATAAAGTACAGACTGACCACAGACCTGGAAATGTCCGAACGATGTTGCTATATCCATGCTGGATGTCCATTTCTGGTGGACAGGCGTGAAATGAAGCATCTCTGCCGGGAACTAGAATTACGCTTTTCAATAAACCCTGAAAATGTCGTGATGAGAATAGCATATAATAGCTTATATATGAACTTTAGGAGTAAATGTCAATATCAGAATAGCAGATACTAGTTTTTGAATGAACTTTAGGAGAAAATGTCGTGATAAGAATGACAGATAGCAATTTATGAATGACCTTTAGGAGAAATTGTTGTGATAAGAATGGGAGATACTAGTTTAGGAATGACCTTTAGGAGAAAATGTCGTGTTAAAAATGACAGATTGTAGTAGTAGTAGGTCTTTCTCAGTCCTGAAGGACTATAGAGTTGTGCCGCTGGAGAGGTGCCTGGCAGCACCGCTAGTGAATGTTTAGTCCAATGCGAGAGTGAGAATCTCTATCACAGTTTCCACATCTGTTAAAGGCTGGTCCCGCAGTAAGTGACTGCATTTTAAGCCTGTGTCGCCTATCCTCAGTTTGTTGGATCAGATTGCTCTCAAAGAGCACCAGTCCGTTTCGTAATCTTTTCTCCGGGAACATCTGTCTGTTGCAACTCTTTCCCACGTGTCTGGATCTATGCCAAGAGTTTTAATATCTTGTTTACACACATCCCTATATCGCATTTGGGGTCTTCCGGTTGGCCTCTTTCCTGTGGCTAGTTCTCCGTATAGGAGATCTTTGGGAATACGTTCATCCTCCATTCGAGATACGTGGCCCAGCCACCGGAGGCGTCCCTGCTTGAGGAGGGAGTGTACTGTGGTAATAGCTGCTCTTTCAAGCACCTGCTTTTTTGTTATGTGGTCTTTCCATGATATGCCCAGGATACGTCTCAGACATCTCATATGGAAGGAGTTCAACTTTCTTTCCTGTCTTGAGTACAGGATTCAGACTCAAAGAGTAGTGTGCTAACAACACAAGCTTTATATACTTGAGCTTTTGTAAGCTATGTTGTCTATGATTCTCCCAAACTCTTTTAGTTAGCCTGGAAAATGTTGTGGCTGCCTTTCCAATGCGTCTGTCGATTTATGTCTCTAATGAAAGATTATCTGATATTGTCGACCCTAAATACACAAACTGGTGGACGACCTTCAATTCGTAATTAGAAATTTTGATTGACAGCGGCGCACCAGCATCTTGTTCCATCACCTGTGTTTTATTTAGGCTATTGGTGAGCCCAAAGTCTTTGCAGGCGGCTGCAAAACGATCTATGAGCTTTTGGAGATCTTCTGTTGCATGAGTAGTCAGTGCTGCATCATCTGCAAAAATAGTTCTCTTCTGCATCTTGATCTTATTTTGGTCTTTGTCTTGACTCTTGATGGGTTAAAAAGTTTGCAATCAGATCTTGTATGGAGGTATATGCCTTCAGTGGCAGTCCTAAATGCCTGCCTTAAGAGAACGGCGAAGAAGATACCAAAAAGTGTAGGAGCAAGCACGCAGCCCTGCTTTACTCCATTGCTGATGCTGAATTACTGGGAAGTTGAGCCGTCAAATAAAATGGTCCCCTGCAAGTTTTCGTGGAATGATTTCATGAGACTAAGAAGGGTGGGTGGACATCCTATCTTTTCAAGGATCTTAAAAAGGCCGTTTCTGCTCACGAGGTCAAATGCCTTTGTGAGGTCGATGAAGGCAATATATAATGGCTTCCTCTGTTCTCTGCACTTCTCTTGGAGCTGCCGGAGTGAAAAACTCATATGGATGGTGGACCTGTTGGGTCTAAATCCGCACTGCGATTCGGGGTAGATTCTTTCAGCAAGAATGTGTAATCTTTTCAGGATTACTCGAGCAAAAATCTTGCCTGTAATTCTGAGTAGGGAAATGCCGCGATAGTTGTTGCCTTCGCTTCTGTCGCCTTTGTTTTTATAAAGGGTAAATGACAGATTTGGTTATGAATGACCTTTAGGAGAACATGTCGTGATAAGAATGAGAGATAGTAATTTATGAATGACCTTTAGGAGAACATGTCGTGATAAGAATGAGAGATAGCAGTTGATTTATTTATTTATTTTTTGTTTCCTTCATCGGTCGTTTTGAACACAAGCATAGTCCATACATGTGCTACTGCATCTAGCTCACTGGACTGATTGTTGTGTGTGGGTTAGCTTTCCCTATTACCAGTGTCCCTCACCATCAGGCGAACCCGCTCCGCCTTCTTAGGTACTTGCAATTTACGTCTCCACGTTAATGACTTCGATTCCCGATGTAACGGTCTTAGTCCAACTGACCGGTGTAAGGGGTTCAAATCACACACAACAGCAATACAGGTAAGGACCTTTTTTCATGCGTAGATGCCTAAGGGTATAAGGTCCTCTTCTTCTGTCCTTTCTCCTTCAGCCAACCCACCCCAAGTCGTCCAATCTTTTGCTGTCTTCTGCAGTGGCCTCCATGTCTTTCTTGTATTATTAATCTCTTTCTGTAATTCTCTTCTCCGTGTGTAGGTTCCCCAGCTATTTGGTTTGCCTTGTGTGTTCCAAACAAAAGAGGGAACAATGGTTTAAAAAGCAAGAAGATCCACTCCATTGCACCGGGTTTAATCCCATATGGCTCGGTCTGCAGGGCGGCCTGCTGAAATTGTCGCACCAAACACGAACTCCGCAGCTCCAGCGAAGACCCCCATGAGTCTCCACGAAAATTGCACTAGTTAACCAAACAACGTGGCCCAGAATCGAATCCACAACCTTGGAAGAACGAACCAGGCGGCGGGATGACATCGCCAGGAAGACTCCCATCCAGACAACAGTGTCCAGTTACATAGTCCTCAGGCTTTTCCCGTTTGTGCAGGGTGTATTTTTAATGACTGCGCAGTGTTTGGAAATATTGCCGATCTAAGTTTTGTATTTACCTATTATGTTGCATGAATTTTACAGAGGGTGAATACAAAACTTGGACCGGCAATATTTTCAAACACTGCACAGTCATTACAATTACACCCTACATGTAGGTACATGGTGCTAACCCCATATTTGTATAGACTCATTGACACTCGACGGGTGATATGGTCAATATACCCTGGGTCGACCAGGGAACCCAGGCCAGTTTTAAACGATCCACTTCGATGGGGGTCCTTCCTTCTCCCGTACAGTAGTTTGTCATTGCATTATGAACGACCGGAACCCTTACCATTTTCATTAAAACCAATGCAAGGCGGTCAGCTTCCAAATCGCCCGCAGTTGTGTTTCGAACGCGGTATGCGGGATAACGACATGAGTCCGTAACTCCTTAGCCACAGAGCCGGTGAGCCACAGACTATTACATAATTAAATGCCATGGGATGATTAATCGTCCCGAGTGACTTCCCTTTCTGCCATGGGTTTATATATATATATATATATATATCCCAATATGTTGTCTCAATTGATATATCGACACAGTACTTGTCCCTAAGCAACTTCCTGTAATTTGATATATAATGCAACATGTCTGCTACACATTAGCGACTTTTAGGTCATAGCTGTGACACTCCCCTACTTCCTATTTTCCGCCAAGCAAACCTACAGTTTGTTTGGCAGACTCTATTAAAGCTACTAAAAACTGACCTGGAACACTGAAGACTGTTGCTTGCATCTCCCCATACTAAACGAAGTATTCACGACTGGCAACAAATCTGGGAACGCCGTTGCAAGCGGTCGTCGTCGCCGCTCCTTGCAGTCTCTGGTTACAGTCACCACTTCCGCTGCCATACTGATACTCAAAGTGTGCCATTTCCGGTCTCGGTAACCATGGGATAACTTGAATCGGTATCTGTGTCCTTTGTACCGGAAGACCACACGATCTTTGGAAAAACCAACAGAAATCAAACTGTTCATCGTGGTGTCATGAAACAAAGAAAAGAGGCACTCTTCTCTTCTCGGTATGACGTACTGTTTGAAAGTCAGAAATACAGAGAACTCAAAAGGGAAATAGATGCAACGTGATAATATCTTGTTGGCGTTGAGGTAGATATCGTCTGACCCTGGGGAAAACTGATACCCATGGACGTGGCTGGAGCGATCGTAGAGCAGGTTAACTCCACGAGGCAAGGATGTGGGTGACGGGACCGCTTGTTTTAGGAGATCCACTGGCAAGACATCTGAAAATAGATAAGTTTCTTAACGCTTAATAGTTATAATTTAACTGTTCACGTCACGGATAATTATATTTTAACACTGTATGTTACATACAGCTATGGAGAAGGTGTTACGAACGAAATTCGCAATCCCGCATATCATTTTCGAAACACAGCTGCAGGCGATTTGGATGCAGACGCGCCTTGCGCTGGTTTTTCATACAATGATATGTGTGCTAGCCGTTCAGAAAGCAATGGCAAACTACTGAAGGTAAACTTGCCAAGAAATCACAAACAGCACCCAAAAAATAATGCTGGGGGTGATAAGATGTCTTGTAAAGAATATGCCACAAACTTTTTTTTAATAACACACACAGTTATTATTGTAAGTCGTATGTCACAAATAGTCGCTATTTTAACACTTTATGTTACAAAGTGTCACTTTTTAAACTCTTTACATCACACACATTTATTATTTTAACTCCTTTTGGTCATATATAACACTTTAACCAAGTTGCACATATATAGTACTCTACTCTAGCAAAGAGAGGATGCTAACTTGGAACAATCATAACCGCGGGCAAGGATGCTACCTCATATCTCCACATTTTGAATATTGGCACAAAATGACATATATTTGTATTCGCAATCCCGCAGCCTGGGGTGATTTGGAATCAGACGGCGTAGGCTTGTTTTCCTACAATATTATAAGCGGCAGTCATTCAGAAATCAATGGCAAACTACTGATTGTAAACTAGCCTAGTGAATCACAAACCGCCAAAAAATGTATGGGGTTAACTTCGACGTTCTGTAAAGGACAAGCAACAAACTTTCTTAGTTCCGAAGAAGTTCCGAAAAAGTTGCAATAATAAATATCTAGAATAGAAAGAGTTCAAGAATAATCAAGCTTGTAATAAATATGGAGTATGTTCCACAGGAGCAAAAGCCTTTGCCCCGTTGGAATTACAAACGAGCAGATTGGGACAGATTTGCCATACTAACAGACAAATATTGTGAAAACGTAAATACACGATATGGCAACATGAAGCAAATGGTGGAAAGTCTAAACAGAGCAATAATACAGGCAGCTACTGAGTCTATTCCAAGAGGAGCAAGGAAAAATTACAAACCATACTGGACTGAAGAACTACAATTTTTGGAGGACAAAGTTGAAGATGCTAGGAAGACCGCAGAGAGAGAACAAACAACTGAAGCGAACATCTCTCTCAAAGCCATCTCAGCAAAATATAAAAGAACAGTAAATCAAACAACAAGAGATTGTTGGAGGAAAAAAACAGAAAACCTGAATTTTGACAGGGATGGAAACAAACTATGGAAACTAGTGAAAGCCATGAACAATGAAGGACCTAGAAACAAACAAATAACAATTAAACAAGGAAATTCCTTGCTTACAGGAAAAAAGGCTGCAAATGCACTAATGGAACACTATGCCAGTGCAAACCACATTGATATTACAGCCGAACAGAAGAAAGCAATCAAAGATAAACAGATGCATCATACATATACAGAGACAGCAGCATAATATATGATGGCAAATCTAACAATGGAAGAAATGGAACAGGCAATGAATACCCTAAAAAAGAAGACATCACCAGGAAAGGATGGAATCACAAATGAAATGCTAATAGGACTAGGCACTAAGGCAAAAAAGAAACTACTAGCAGTCCTAAATTACAGCTGGAAGAGGGGAATAGTCCCACAGGCATGGAAGGAAGCTATACTAATACCAGTCCCAAAGAAAGGAAAAGACCTGGAAGAACCAAATGGCTATCGACCTATCAGTCTTCTTAGCTGTGTAGGAAAATTAATGGAACGCATTATCAATGGCAGGCTAACATGGCATCTGGAAGAAAACCAACTCTTAACACCTCACCAAGCAGGATTCAGAAAGTACAGATCTACTGAAGATCAAAAAACCTATATAGCTCAGGAAATAGAGGATGCCTTCCAAGAGAAAAAGCACACACTAGCAGTCTGGATAGACTTAGAAAAAGCATTTGATAAAGTATGGAAGGAAGGACTGAAAGTAAAACTGCAAAAAATGCATGTTTGCGGGAAAATGTACAAATGGATCAGCCACTACCTTGAGAACAGAACTGCCAGGACAAAAGTACAAGGACAAACCAGCAAAATGATGCTGTTGGAGCAAGGTGTCCCCCAAGGAGGAGTTCTTTCACCAACATTATTCCTAGCATATATAAACGACATCACGGAAAATTTTCCAGCCAGAGTACACACATCATCCTTTGCAGATGACCTAGCCATATGGACATCTGAAGAATATATTAGTACAGCTAACAGCAGAATACAGCAAGCCCTATTAGCGCTAGAGGACTGGTCAAAATCATGGCTAGTGAAGATAAGTGAGGAGAAAACAACATGCACAGTGTTCTCCCTCTCAACTAAAACTCAGCAACCTAAGCTGGTATTGAATGGAAAAATATTGCGCCATGAAGAAAATCCAAACTATCTAGGAGTCACCTTTGATCGTCGCCTGACATGGAAGACACAGGTTGAGAAAAATCGAACAAGAGCAAGGCAAAGAATGGCAATCATGAAAAAGCTTGCTGGTACAACATGGGGAGCAGATGAGAAAGTTCTCAAGAAGTTATATACTGGGCGGGTGAGGCCAGTACTGGAATATGGCATTGCAGCTTGGGCAACAGCAGCTAAGTCAAACTTTAACAAAATAAGTAGAGTCCAAAATCAAGGAATGCGAATCATAACTGGAAGCCTGAAGACAACGCCTATTAATGAATTAGAAAAGATCACTTGTTTACAACCAATGCAGGATAGAAGAGATAGCAGAGCCCAGCAACAAGCAGAAAAATTTAGAAGATTGACAGACCACCCTATGTACAACAGATTTAATGGTTTTGGAAAGGGAAGACTGAAGCGTAGCAACTTTGTAGAAACTGCAAAACGAAGGATTAGGTCAGATCCTATTCTTAACATATCAACAGTCAAGCCCATACACAATGCACACAAGTTCCCAGCTTGGAGACAGCAGCAACTGCCTGAGATGATAGAAAACATTCCTGGTATTGAGAAAAAGAACACTCAGCATGAAACCGAAAGAAGAGAAATAACCCTAAACTACATAAAAGAACATTACCCAAGCAGGAATTGGACCCATGCATATACAGATGGATCAGCCAAAAATTCAATAGAGAATGGAGGAGGAGGAATTCTCCTAAATTTAAAAAATGGAGCGAAAAAAACACATTCAATGGCAACTGGAAAATTTTCAAGTAACTTCAAAGCGGAGGTAGAGGCTCTGAAAACTGCAGCAGAAATGCTCCTGATGGAGGAAAATAAAGAGAAGCAAATAGCTATCTTCACAGATGCAAAGTCAGCTGTCTCAATACTGAAGAGCAATAACAGCACAGAACTAACTGACCTAAGAGCAGCACTCCATGGTCTATGCCAGAAATCCAAAAAAGTTGTAATACAGTGGATCCCATCACATTGCAGTATACCTGGAAACGAAGAGGCTGACAGACTGGCAAAAGAGGGCGGACGACTACCACAGCCTGACATAGACATAACCTATAATGAGGCAAAGAGGTTGATAAAAAGCACTTATAGAACCAAATGGGAATCAGAGCATCCAGGCCATCAGAAGGATGATGCATATTACAAACTCGACAGAAGAGAACAAGTAGCAATCTTCAGACTCCGCACAGGACACAACAGGCTGAAATACCACTTGTTCAATAAACTAAAGATAGGAGATACCGATGAATGTAATTGTAGAACTGGAAAAATGACAGCAAAACATTTGCTGCAGGATTGCCCAACGTATGCAGAACAGAGAAAGATATTTTGGCCCACACCTGCTTCATTTGAGGACAAGCTCTATGGAGATATCAACAAGCTAAAGTTGACCGCAGATTACTTTAACTATATACAGGTTGACATTTAAAGGTGCATGAAGACCCAGAGGCATGAAATGGATTATTGCTTGGATAGCAAATCCATTACGTGGAAAGTCCAAATGAAAAGCCCATTGTGTCGGCTTCATAAAAGGTGGAAAAGTGTCCTAGTGGCACGAAATGGAATATTGCTTGGATAGCAAATCCATTACGTGGAAAGTCCAAATCAAAAGCCCACTGTGTGGGCTTCATAAAAGGTGGAAAAGTGTCCTAGTGGCACGAAATGGAATATTGCTTGGATAGCAAATCCATTACGTGGAAAGTCTGAATCAAAAGCCCACTGTGTGGGCTTCATAAAAGGTGGAAAAGTGTCCTAGTGGCACGAAATGGAATATTGCTTGGCTAGCAAATCCATTACATGGAAAGTCCGAATCGAAAGCTCACTGTGTGGATGTCATCTGCAGACTGCATACTTCTGGTTTCCGGAAGAACAGCCTATGGTGAACGGAAGGCCCAATATACGGAAGTGAGGCTAAGCAGCCATGTGCAGGACGTGACGATTCCTTGGGTGAGCCCAGTACCAGAGCGCTATGTATCGGCTCTGCAAGTATGGAAGCCTCCTTGGATGGCGGGGAATGCCCATGGTCTGCCCCTGCCTTCCCTTGAGGGCTGACCAGGATCTTTGGCTGTTCTATATGGACCAGCTGGGATGGGGGATAACACCACAACAGTGAGAGTCAAACGTCCTAAGAAACCCCCGGGAAGGTTAACCCGGTCAACAAATGCCCGCAGAAGTCGGATGTGTCGGCCTAACGGCGCAAGAACGCAGCTCTGCTGTAAACAGGCACAACGCAATCACATCCGAAAAAAAACTCCGGATGAACGAAGAAGAAGAAGAAGAATTAATTGTCCCGTATTTGATTACGTTTAGAATACGGTTAGTTCTGGCAGACGATAATTTGTTACACTGTGCTTCAAAAAGTAAGGCATAATAACTACAACCCATGGCGGTAGCGAATGTGACTGATCAGACCAATTCGCGCGGTAAATGTTTCATCCACAATGGATGCATGTACATGGTACAGTTAAGGCCAGAGATAGAGTTATACTTCTCCATAGCACAAAGCCTGGGCTGAGTTGCAGAGACCATTTGTTGTCCATGTAGCATGACCCCTGTCTCGGCCTGCCTAGTTTACTCCAGAGGAAAGGTAACACCAATACATCTGGAACAAGACAAGCTGTAAAAGCTGCCGTTTCAGCAAAGCAATGATCTAACTGTCCCCTTTTTGGTCCGTACGGACAATTATAGCGCCCGATGGGTGGCACTGAATAGTCATTCCGTGTGATTGTACACTGTAGAGAGTAAATCATCATCATCATCATCATCATCATCATCATCATCTTCCACTTTTGTCGTCAAGCGACGTGGAAAGGAATAGTTGACGTTCCAGCGCCCAATGAGTATCACCGAATAGTCATTCCACGTGATTGTACAATGTAGAGAGTAAATACGAGAGGCGGTCAATAACTAAAGTCTTATTATTTTTTAATTTCATTCAACAGGCAAAAAAAAAAAAAGAAGTTAAAATTAACATTGAATTGAAGCTCTAAGTTTGTACTTTACAAGATTATTTCTCAATGTCTCCTTTATTCGTCATAGTTTTTGTTAATATTCTCAAAGGGCATGTGTCCCCCTCACGTTGAGTTGCCAGATGTCCAGCAAAGAGAGGACATGTCCTCCTTTTTAGCCTCGTGTCCTCCGTCCGGCAGGCAAAAAAACCTTTAAAATGTCCGGCTTTTAAAATATTTTATCGTGCATCTCCGAGACAAGTTTTCGTTTTGGGAGCGCTAACAAGTCAAGTCGCATTATTCTGTCAAGAAGCCTGATTCGCGGGAAAATGTCACGTTGAAAGTCCAACAACAAGAAACACGCGGTAGCCAAGATGTGCAGCGTGGGAGCCGACAACAAGAAGAACAACGTGGAGAGTCTACCTGCTAGCCGCATCAAAGAGCCTGATACTACAGCTATTACTGAAGCTACCGCGAGGGAGAAGACTGACAGCCCAACACAGTCAAGAACCAAGACAGCAGAGAATGAGGAGAAAGACACCAGAGTCGGAAACACCGACTCAAAAACAGTCCGATGGGTTGTCAAGCGGATCCAAGTGGAACTGATAAATGAAGAAATCCTGAAGCAGCTACGAGAAGAGAATCTTCACATCCGATTTTTGAAGGCGGAGCGGCTCCTCACCTACTCCAAGATACCCACAACCTTGGCGGTGGTGACATCGGAGGGCAGCGAGATGCCGACCACAGTATCAATCAACAAGAGAATGCAGCAACCAGAGAGATTCATCCCAAGGATCACCCAAAGTTCCAGATGCCAGAGGGCCGGCCACAGCAGAGCAATATGTCGCAGTAACACAGCAATCTGCCGTTACTGCGCCGATCACCATGCTTTCAAGGAATGTCCGCTGGCCAAGCTGGACACGGACTTCCGAGCACCCAACAACAAAAGAAAGTACGCCAACTGCCTGGGCAAACATGGAGCAAGATACTTGGGCTGTCCGTACCTCCAAAGACACAGAGACGTCTTAAAGTTCGCCATCAACACTAAGACACCATATAAGGAAGCAATGCGGAGGAGCGGGACAGCCACGGGAATCTCGCAAGATGAAAGAGCACAACTACACAGCCAGATCGACGAGCTAAAGAAACAAATCAAGGCACTGCTGATGCCTAACCCGACCAGCGACAACGAGAATCTACTAGAGAATCTACTACTGAAATAAAGGAGATCCAGCAAAACATCAAGCGAGAAGTGGAACAGATGACCGCGTTGAAGCAGGATAACGAAGAAATACTACGCACCATAATAGCGGAGAGAGAGCGGCTAAAAGCTGAAACGAAATCAACTCAAAACAAAATAACAGAAGCCATGCAAGAAACTACAAAGAAGCCGCAAGAAACCCAACAAAAAACCGAGCCGGAGCCGCAAGATAAAACCAGCAGCCGAACCACGACGCCCGAAACATCCAAGGGGAAATCAACATCCCGCCAGACAGCCGAAGAAAGACAAGATAAGGAACCCTTCGACGTTGAAAAGTAGTTTGCACAGGAACCTACCCAGGAGGAAATGGAGGAGCACATAGAAGCAGAAAAGAAACTGGCAAGGCAAGAGGAACTCAGGCACGAGGAATACATGAGGAGACAGGAAACTAAAGGAAAGAAGGTGAAGAAACTCAGGGGGAAACCCCCATAGAATACCCGGAGATAATCTCTGACTGGGACACCGGCATTGAATACTATATCGAGGACGGAGAGATCGTCCCATGGCTGACAACAGAGGATCAGTCGAAAAACAGCACGAACTTAAACTCGAAAGTGAAAGAAAGCGCAAGGAGGTAAACAACATCGAAAAGCTTCTACGGGCAATACACAGAACTAGAGGCAAAAATACCAAATAAAAAGTCCTTTTAAGGACTGCAACCAGTCAAGCCAGGAGCCTGCGCCAACAAAGAAAACAACAAGAGGAAACATGCACAAAGGACAGCGGCCGACCGATCCCCCAGCTTACGATGCATGGAGTGGGATAACGAAAAGTCCTTATAAGGACTGCAGCCAGTCAAGCCATACGAGCCAGGAGCCTACACCAACAAAGAAAACAACAAGAACAGACGAGCACAAAGGATAGCCGCCGACCGATCCCCCAGCTGACGTCACAGACACAAACGTAACCAGTCCGAGATACGATTCACAAGACAAAAATTAGGGTGAATAAACCCACATAAACCACGGATCTCAACAATAACCATAGCTGATGAAGCAGGTTGAACGAGGCCGAATTTGGAATTTTTGTTTTTGAAAATTGGAATTGGAATTGGAAATATTTTATGTTATCATTTTTTAAATGTATTGTTGTTACAACTTGCAATGTATCTACACTCTGCCGTGTTTACATTCATTATTAAAACCCATTGCTTAATAATATTTATTTAATTTTCCTATTTATACCAAATGTGAAACACCAATTATTTGTATAATTTGAATCTAACTGTTGCTCTATTCGGCAACATTAACAATGCTATAGTCTATATGGTCAAAATGTTAATGTTATTTCCGGTTCGGGTAGCAGAGACGCCACTTAAATTGTTTTTTTAAATTTGTAATCTTTGCCGTCTATGTTTATGAAAATGGTTTCTACAAAGAGAAAATGCAAATTCTCGAACACTATGAAAAATAAGTTCCCATGCTTCGTTGAAGGACGCAACGAGAATGAGGCAAAGTGTACGATTTGCGATAGTTACTTGTCCGTTGCCACCAAAGGAACTACTGACTTGGAGCGCCATGTTGCCAGTGAGAGATATAGAATTTATTTCACTGAAAGTCAGGGAGATGTTGAGAAAACTTAAGGAAAATGGTCGAGAAGAAAGGTGTGATAGTTTTATGTCAGACGTTAGGTTGGTGTATGAAGCATGCATTAATTACTTAGAAAAGTGGTTGAAACCTTTTGATGAATTTCAGTGCTTTGGTTGGATGTACAGGTAGGCCCCGGTTAACGTCGGGGTTACGTTCTTGGAAAACGCGACCTTAAGTGAAACGACGTATAGCGAATCACTATTTCCCATTGAATTAAATGAAATACAGTGTATTATGTACCACAGTAATGTTTATTTTGATGGTTGTTGATATTTATTGGCTAAATAGAGGTGGGTTGGAGGGCGAGTGGTAGAGTTATTGGGATGTAGAGGCATTAAATTATGCCTCTTCATCTGAGGATGAAACTGTAACCTCTTCCTGCCTCTTTTCCCGGCTCTTCTTTGCTTGCGCAAAAAATGTGTCCAATGTCTGCTGCACAGTAACGACCCTCCTCAGTCTCAGCACTCACCGCTTCACCTGTTGTCTGAATGTTGAGCAAGTGAGCACTTCTTAAAGCGCTCAAACCAACCACGACTCGCTCCAAAACTATCACCGGCACTACTAGTACTGCTCTCACCCGCTTTCTTAGCTAGATCTTCATAGAGAGACTTTGCTTTCTCTTAGATAACCATCTTGCTCACAGGCATATTCCGTTCGTTCTGGTCTTCAATCCAGACGGCCAATTGTGCTTCCATGTTCTCCATAAGAATACTTCTGGTTCGAGTGATCTTGGAAGCACTCAAAGAGGTTACGTTTTTAGCACCCTCTTAGATTTTGTCAGCACCTGCATGAATTGTCCTTACCGTCGTTGGAGGTAAACCATGGACTTTACCAATATCAAAGCCCGATCGCCAGTCTCAAAACGACGTTATGGCGAAACGTAGCGACGTAACGTGACGTTAGTCCCCTATGGGACAACGACGTTATAGCGAAACGACGTATACCGAGGCGACGTATAGCGGGGCTTACCTGTACTTAAATAAAATCAAAGACTGTACATTTGATGACCTTTTGACAAGCATATTGTACTTGAAAGAGAAGGGTATTATTGTAGATGATGTGCAATTATTTGACCAATACTGCAATCTTAAATCATTTGTGCAAGACAAGAATGAAACGTTTTTTGAAAGACTCTCGCATGAACAGTGGAGTTTATTTTTCCAAAGTTGCCCAAATGCATGTTGCTTTTCAGAGTTACTTACAATTGGTGGTTACAATTGATGCGAATCAGTAAACTTAAAAAACCTTAAAGACGAGGCAGTAAGGGAAAATTATGAGAAAGAACTAACTGAACTCTTTGTAAAATTACCTACGGAAAGAAAAACAGTGGAAGAAGAATGGGAGACGTTCAAATCAAGCGTTTTAAATACTGCAAAAATAACATGCGGAACCACGAAAAAATGCAAAACACGGATAAAGAAAATAACAAGTTGGTGGAACGCAGAAGTAAAGAAAGCGGTAAAAGAAAAAAAGGAAAAATATAAAAAGTGGTTGAAGAGCAAACAGGAATGTGATCTCATAGAATACAGAATATCGAGAAGACATGTGAGTAGAATAGTAAAGAGGGAAAAACAGAAAGACTGGGAAGAGTATGGAGAAACCCTAAATAAAAACTACAAGGAGGCAACCAGAAACTTCTACAAAAAGATAAGTGCAATGCGAACCAGAGGAGTACCCTTTGACCCAACTGAAATAATTAACAGCGAAAATGGAGAACCAATAAGTGAACAAAAACACATCCTAATAAGATGGAAGCAGTATTTCGAACAACTTCTCAACATCCCATCAGATGTCACAGGAATTCAAGAGACCTACACAGATGTCACCGAGGAACTAGAACCAGACATACTAAAAGAAGAAATTATAGAAGCCATCAGATTAGCCCCATTGAACAAATCACCAGGACAGGATGAAATACCAAATGAACTAATTAAAGCAGCAAGGGAAGTAGGAACAGCTTGGCTACATAGACTATTCAACCATGTTTGGGTAGAACAACAGACACCACGAGACTGGGGAAACGCCATAATTATCCCAATTTGGAAAAACAAAGGCAGCAAAAGAGATTGCACACAATACAGAGGCATTTCACTGTTGAGTCATACTGGGAAAATATTTTGCAAAATTCTTGAAAAAAGATTACGAACTACTTTAGAACCCCAGCTAAGCGAAACGCAGCTTGGATTTAGGAAAAACAAAGGATGCACAGACGCCATTTTTGCTCTTAGACAACTTATAGAAAAATCAATTGAATTCAATGAAACACTCTACTTAGCCTTTGTTGACCAAGAAAAGGCATTTGATAGGGTAGATAGAAACAAGCTGTGGGAAATCCTTAAACAATATGGAGTGAGCACACATCTAACAAACCTATGTAGAAGTTTATACGACAACAGTGAATGCATAGTGAGAGCAACTGGAGGACACTCAGAACCCTTCACCATAAGATCTGGAGTACGACAAGGTTGTGTCCTGTCCCCTCTCTTGTTCATAAGATATATAGACAACATATGTAAAGAAACCAGCCAAGCAGAGACAGCAAGAATACCGCATGACGAGAACACAGAAGAAGAACCATCTGCAAATCTAACCATTAGAGAACTCCTGTTTGCGGACGACCAAGCACTAATAGCAAAATCAGAAGCTGAATTACAAGACCACATGAATAGTCTAAACGAAATGTGTAGGGAACATAACATGAAAATTAGCACAAGCAAAACAGAGGTAATGACTATAACTAAAGAAGAACAAACAGCAACAATTCACCTAAACGAACATCCCTTGAAACAAGTAAAGAGCTTCAAGTACCTAGGAAGTATAATATCATCAAATGGCAGATCAGAAGACGAGATCGAAAATAGGTGCAATAAGGCAAATCAACTCATTGGACAAATGGCACCAATACTAAAGAACAAACATGTATCAATAACTACTAAGAAAGCACTTTACAACACAATCTTCCTACCAACTCTGTGCTACCAATGCCAAACCTGGACAATGACAGAAAAAGAGAAAAGAAAAATCACAACAACAGAAATGAGGTTCCTGAGAAGAATACTCAACGTATCAAGAAGAGATAAGATCAGAAATGAAGAAATCAGGACTAAAGTGGGGGTTAAAGCTGCTCTAGATTTTATTAGAAAGCAGCAAGTCAAATGGTTTGGCCATGCAAGTAGGCTACCAGTCAACAGCATGCCACAACAGGCAATGACGTACAGACCAGATGGAAACAGAGGAAGAGGCCGACCACGTAAACGCTGGACGGAGGGAATAACAGAATCCATGGGAATGTCGATATACGAAGCCCATAACCGGGCACTCTCACGAAGTTTATACTTCACCTCGACACCGCAAGGTACAAGAGGAACATGATGAGATGAGATGAGATGGTGAAGTATTCTTCTGTATCCTTGGACACAATGGCAATGTGGAAACAGTGTGCTCCATGATTAATGCTCAATGGACAAAGGAAAGGAACAGACTCTTACTGGACTCTGTAAAGGACATCATTCTCACAAAGTACAATTTGAAGAATCTTACCTGTGAACAGTTTTATGCATATGTGATTGCTAAGGAGGTTCTTCTACGAAAAGTTGGCTATTCCGAGAAATATGTTGCGTAATTAATAAAGATTATAAGGTAATAATTTACAATTGGCTGTTTAAATAATGTTTTTTAGCATTTTGGAAAAGGTCTCCATTGAATTTACATTTATTTTTAACACGATTGTTTCTTGGTCGATTCACTAACAGTAAAATACACGTATTGGCAGCTATTGTAATACAATTGTACTGATTGTGGGTTTAATCTGGAACGATTTAAATTAAACATTCAATATGTCCTCCTGTGTCCTCCTTTTTTGTCTTATTATGTCCTCCTTTTGGTGCCCACGTATCTGATAACCCTACCCCCACGGTAAAAATGTATGTCCTTTTGCCTAAACCACTGTGTACTGCGCGTTTAAAAAATAAGAGGCGTTACTTATTGGCCGTCCCTCATAAGAAAGTTATCTCGGCAAAGTTTTTTTTTATCAAGATCAGCCATATAAAGGTAGTCTTATAGTTGACCTCGACGTAGTCGATGTAGTTGTCCATATGGACCAAAAGAAGTTAACTTGAAGTGGGTGAATGCAACAATTCGGAAATGGATTACGGACTTCCATGAAAGAATCAAAGAGCTGTTAGATTGTAACCTTCCATGCATGTCGCAGGAGATGCATAAGAGGGTTGGTGTGAGAATGACTACCGAAGCCCGTAAACAACCAGGCTGCAAAATCCAGCCAGTTGAGGACACGTTTATACAGGGCTTGGATTAAGCTGGTTGAGGACCCAGGTTCCTTTATGACAGAAAGAAGAGGAAGAAGAAGAGGAGGAGGATAAATAATAATAAGAAGATACACCAGCAGCAGCTGAATAAGCAGCAGCAGCAAGAAGAAGAAGAAGACGAGGAGGAGGAGATGGAAGAAGAAGAAGAAGAAGAAGACGAAGAAGAAGAAGAAGAAGAAGAAGAAGAAGAAGAAGAAGAAGAAGAAGAAGAAGAAGAAGAAGAAGAAGAAGAAGAAGAAGAAGAAGAAGAAGGAAGAAGGTGAAGAAGAAGCAGAAGCTTTGAACTGAAACATAGTCCATACACACTATTTATAGCAGAGATGGACTGAATTTTGCGTGTGGGTTTGTGTGTGTGTGTTCGCATATCCTTTACAGGACATCGCTGTCAACATCAGCATCTTTCAGCTGACTGTTGATTTCTTGGCAAGATTATGCTCAGTAGTTTGTTATTGCTTTCTGAGCGACCGGCTCACAAGCCCCGTAAGTTACCGACGCGGAGAGAACCGCTACCGATTCTCGCGCAAGGTCACGTAACTTACTAGAGTATACGAGATTATGGAGAAAGTCGTGTAACCTCTAGATCAGGGAGAGCATGTGGGTTAGCTTTCCCTATTAACATTGTCCCTCGCCATCAGGCGAACCCACTCCGACTTCAGAGGTACTTGTAATTAACGGCCCCAAGTCAAGGACGACAAGTCAACATTTTAATCCAGCTGACCGGTGTAGGGGTTGAACTGCTTACCTCGGCATCAGCACACCGAATGTTTAAGAACACGCGTTCTTATCAATTCGGCCATGCGGACCTGCGAAGAAGAGGAATAACTGAAGGAAGCGGAAGAAGAAGAGAAAGAATGTAACAATTATACGTGTAACGGAGGGAGTGGGTGGGACAATAAAAACTTTGAGTAAGTTAATGCAACACGGGACAAGCAGATTTACACTGATAACTTCAAGCCAGCAAATATAATAACAGTTTGTTTGTTGTTTTTTTCCCCGCGTTTCCATCCTGTTTCAGGATATTGCGGTCAACACCAGCATCTTTCAGCTGTATGTTGATTCCTAGGCTAGATTACGCTCATGAGCACGCCACGACTTTGTGAGCGACCGGCTGCATACTCTCATAAGTCACTAGCGTGACTCGAACCACTTCTAATTCTCGTCCGCTCACGTTGACTACGAGAGTATTCGGGATTAACGGAGAAAGCTGCTAACCCCTCGGCCAGGCAGCCGGCAAAAATAACAGTTTGTTACAGGGGTTAAATTAGTATATGCCGAGAGCGGAATTGTGCACCCTCCCGAAGGAACACCGGAGCGACGCCACTGCGTGGCACGTACCCGTGTTAAATATCTTTCCTTGTAGCAGTTAAAACGACAGAGAAATTTATGGTTTGCTATTGAAATATATAGCCCAGGATTAGCCCTATGTATGTTCGTGATTATTAGATGGAATTTCCCTCTCTTGTATAGATAGTTTGCAAACACTTCAGCCCAGACGACCACAATCACTATCAACAATTTCATTCCTCTACGCGGCCATTGTCTAAGGGAGGCGACTGTGGTCAAAGAGAGATAATTCTTTGATGTTCCGCTATGCAGTTATCTAAGCAAACGAATCTAAGGCGTTTAACAGACCAGCAGTAAATATTTTTATCCGGAGATCTCGATTTTGGCGGGGGAGAGGAAGACGGTAGGTAGCGTAGGCGATAGTTTGTTTTACCCTCAAGAGGACAGCTAACTCCGGAGAATTACTGCTCGTAATCGAGAACTGTATTATACGATTTGTGGGGTCGCTATATTTCGTTGAATACACAAACGGAAGTTATTAAACAGAGCGTTTATATTTTGAAGCCAGAATTATGGCGAATGAGTTGCGAACTCGATTCGCAATCTGGGATACCGAAGGCATTGGAAGCAACGCCAATCTTGTTGCTTGTAATCGTGTTCTGTGGAGTCAATTAGATACAGAAATAATTATTCGTCGCAAATAGAGACAAAAAGAGAAATAGGCACGGAAGTGTCTTATCCCCAAGCCTCTTCAACTTAAACACAGAAAGCATTTTTAAACAAGCCGAACTGCGTAGACATCAATGGAAAAATCATAAACAATCTTAGGTATGCTGACGATACAGTGTTACTAGCAGAAAGCGAGCAAGTTGCAAAACATAGTGGAACAAGTAAACAGGCACAGTGCAGAATGTGGCTTAGATATTAACATCCAAAAAACGAAAACTATGATAATTAGCAGTGGAAAAGAAAGATCATCAATGAATACCATAGTAAACGGGGAGATACCAGAACCAGTAACCAGTTTCTCCTATCTTGGACATGTAATAACAAATGATGGCAGAAGTGAAATAGAAATCAAAAAGAGAAAAGGACTGGCCAAAAATGCTTTCAACGGCATGAAATCATTATTAACATCTAGATCTAGAAAGATTAACAACCCATTAAAATTGAGAATGGTCAAATGTTATGTTATTCAACACTACTATACGGCACGGAAACCTGGGCAATGAACAAACAGTTCGAAAATCGAATAGAGACCCTGGAAATGTGGTTATACAAAAGAATATGTCGTATTTCATGGAAGTAAATAAAACCAAATACAGAGGTTCAAGAAAAACTGGGAATGAAAAGAGAGTTGATGAAAGAAATAAAAAAAAAGAGGCAAGTGAAATATTTCGGCCGCGTTAAAAGGCACAATATTCGTATAAAACTATACTGGAGGGCAAGGTTGAGGGCAAGTGAGCAAGAGGTAGACAACGATACAAGTGGGAAGATACATCAAGAGATAGACGAACACCAATCCTATAGAATGAAACGTCAGGGCGAGAGACAGACAGTGTTGGAGGTCCATTGCAGCCAACTTTCATTGTGGAGACGGCACAGACTGATTGATCGTGTGTTTGTAGCACTGTCGGATTCTACTTCTCGTTGTTTGATGATTCATTCATTGAAAGCAGTGGTTCTCAACCGGGGGGGGGGGGGGGGGTTAGCGTTTCCAGGGGGGCGGAATTAAGATTATTTCAAGATCGCATTAACACAAGAACCAGTTACTTGATATTGTTTTTCCCTCTAAATTTTACGGTTCTGTACTTCTCGACCTAATGAAATTCGTTTTATAACGTAAGCAGACCCTTAAATCACGTTTTATGTAGATGTCTAAGCTTGTTCTAGTATGTGTTATTAAATTTAGCTTCTATTTTTATGTATACTGTGTAAGGGTTGGGGAGGGGGATTTATAGGGAGGTAATTCGAAAAGGAGGGGGGGGGGAATGACGTTCTGAACATATGGTAAAGGAGGGGTGCATGGGCCAAAAAGGTTTGAGAACCACTGATTTAAAGTGTTATAATAAGGGGAACAGAGCGATGCTAAGTAGCAATTACATAATACCGAAGGAGTTCAAAGTACCGAGAATATATATATATATATATATATATATATATATATATATATATATATATATATATATATATATATATTCATCCATCCATCATGTGCCATGCTGGTAAGCGTGGGCGGTCATGTTCAGCCATCTCACTCGATCACCAGAGTCGTGGATCGAGGCTGCTCCAATGGAGCACCCATTTACGCCGTTTCTCTGATTATCGATGAGTCCACACAGCATGATTTTCTTGGCATCTACAAAGAAGGTAGTTTGCCATTGCTTTCCTTCCTAGCAGTGACCATACTGGTCAGTGACCGTAGCCATTGTCTCTTCAAAAAAAAGATCCTCTGCCTACCGTCGTGAAGGTGAAGACCATAACCTACAACTATCTGTCGGCTGCTCTGCATCTTCATCCACCACCTGCACCCATACCTTCACGTAACCCCAGATCGGGGGGCTAAACGGGTACTCCACCTTGCCCAAGGGTGTCCCGTAGGCTAGCGGAGGGAAGGAGGCGCCTTACTTCTCCTTTGATAGGGGATACCCCTACCCCGCTACCCAATATATATATATATATATTCACCACCGCCAAAAGAGAACGTTTAAGCTCAATGTAAACATACACACACGTATACACACACACACACACACACCCACACACACACACATACACCCACGAAAAAATGCGTGGCTGGCAGGTGTAACGTGCTCAAACTTTCGTTTTTTATATGGATATCGGCGTGGCTGAGAGGTGTAAAAGACGTGTAAACTTGTTCTTTAGAAGTCAGTGCAGTGGGTTATTTGTTCCACACGTCTGTCATTTGCATTTAAATGTCGACTTCTCGTTCACAAAACAATGGCAGAGTACTGAACGTAAAATTGCTTGAAAAAACAACCTGGGGGTTGGGATTTTGTGTGTGTGTGTGTGTGTGTGTGTGTGTGTGTGTGTGTGTGTGTGTATTTGTCAAATGTTTGTGTCATGACAACTTAGAAATTTGTTCCCCCCCCCCCCCCCTCCCCCACTCCTCTCAACCACCAACACCGCCCTAGTAATGGACTGATGTCTTAGTCAGGAGTTTGGTGCCAACGTGGATCTACGTACTTCCTGTAGACGCATGGCCTTCACAGGTTATAAAACTTGCAAGTTCAACAGCCCGAGATTCCCGCCGTTCAAACGTATCTTAGTGCCAGAAAGGCGTTTTCCCTCTGCTCAAAAGAAAAGAGAATAAAATAGACCCAAGCGTTAACACTGGCGTTGGATTAATTCTTGTTTGGCCACGAGATGACAAGAGATTTACTTGGGTGGCAAACAAGCAACTCAATGTGGGAGGCAGCGGCACTGTCAAACTGCCTGGTGGTCATTAAACAACCAAATTACGGCGGAGTGATTTAACCGGAGGGTAGTAAATCCTGTCATGGTGAGGGAGAGGGGAGGAATAAGCAGACTGCTGGTTCCGTTTGGGTTCTTTTGCTTATGTATTACTTTCTTTCCCAGGTCGACCCAGTAAATTTTCATGGCATGTTTAAGTTCGGTAATTTGCCATTGCTTTATGAACGACCGGTACTAATACCATCGTATGAAAACTAGCACAAGGCGGTTTGCTTCCAAATCGCCAGCTGCTGTGTTTCGAACGCGGTATGCAGGATAGCAAAATGCGTTCATTACTCTTCACCACGGCGCCGAATGACATTATAAACAGTGTACATATTCACAACTATATGAGAGAGTGACTGTCACTCAACACCATCACCATCAAGTGTCATACCGGATGGCGTAGGCGTTCACTAACGTCCACTGCATCTGTGTCCGTCTTCCAGTCGTCTTGCCATGCTCGCCACTGGAGCCAGACGGACACAGACGAGGGAGCGGGGACGAGGGTGTTGCGCGACCACCTCTTCGCTATACAAAACCAAAGCGCAAGTCATTCGTTCCTCGTCAAATCAAAGATGTAGTGTAATGAATGGTCATCGTCAATGAATGGTCAACGTCATTCATGATGGACGAACATCGCTCATGACTCTCCTCAGATCTCCGTCTTTGGTTTTCTGGATCAACTCCGCTCTTGATATTCCTCCATCTCAATCCAAGATTCACAGCCATACAGCACAACAGGTTCTATAAAGCACTTCAGCACTCTCTTTCTTACATTAAATATTAGTGACTTATTGCATAAGATATTCTTCATTTTTTGAAATTCAGCCTTTGTTTGCCCTATTCTGCTCTTAATCTCTTTTGTACACCTTCCATGTGATGTTATATATGCCCCTTGGCATTTAAAACTATCCACTTGGTGAAGAAATTTCCTTTCTATCTCTGTTTCACATGTGGGTGTCATCTTTTTCGTTGATATCACCATTGTTACTGCTTTCTTGATATTCAAGAGAGTCCTTTCCTTGCGCTCTATGTTACTACAATGTCCAACAACTGTTGCAGATCTTTTGCGTTAACCGCCATGAATACTGTGTCATCTGCATAGCGTATATTATTTATGTTATAACCTCCGAATATTATTCCTGGCTTCTCTTTGTTATCTCTCATTATTACTTCACTATAGAGGGAGAAGAGATCCGGTGACAAAACACATCCGTGTCGTACTCCCAGCTTTATTTGTTCATAATTTCCTTCTTCATTTCCCATTTTAATTGCTTCGACTTGGTTCCAGTAAATATTTTTTTTTTATTATTGCGAGATCTTCGCCATCAATGTTAATATCTTCCAACATTTTAATCATGTCAATATGTTTTACTTTATCAAATGCCTTTGTATAATCTATGAAGCACAAATATATGTCTTTCCGTGTCTCTATTGATCTTTCTAATAGTGTCCGTAATGTATATATTGCATTGTTATAAATTAATAAAGCTAATGTTATAAGCGCCGGTCTCCCTGGTTAGGGTTTACCCGACTTTCTCCGTAATCCAGTATACTCTCGTCAGAAACGTGACGTGCGTGAGAATTGGTAGCGGCTCTCCGCGTCGGTAAGTTAGGGGTATGTGAGCCGGCCGCCCACAAAGCAATGGCAAACTACTGAACAATATTAGTCGCCGGACGCTGGGTCACATGTTAGGAGGAGGAAACAAGACAGGCAAACAGACTAAAGGTTGAAAATAAGAAAAATGAAAAGAATCAAAATAAAGAAAGAAATAAGAAGGAAAAAAATCCAGACTGACTTAACGAGAGGGGAAAAAATGTTAAGAAATAATAATAATTTAAAAAATGAACCTGTAAAAGTAGTGTCAGTGTAGATACTAGTGTTTGCACGTTAAGTGTTAGATCTTAACGTATTGCAAGTCAGGCATGAGGTAATGTGTCCTGTTCCCTGCCTCATCATCTTACCGCCTCAGATAATTCTCAAAATGACCCGGTACCAATTTTATTTCAGCCTCAGTAGCACAGTGGCTGGTTCGCTTGCTCACCAAGGAAGTGGTTGGGGTTCAGTATCCGGCAGATCAGGATGGTTTATTCCGACTAGTAGGGATCTGGGGTCGACCCAGCCTCATAACATGGGTATCAGACTATTTCCAACGTTTCTGGGAATATTCCAACGAGGAAGAGAACTGGATATCTTAATTTATTGTCCGTGGCCTAGACTGCGAAGGTCTAACACTTCACATACCCATGACAGTGGGGCCACATTTTGTACCCGTTTTATGGGCTGGAACGACCCCATGAAAATTAAAGTTAGTCCATTGCATGTCATTTACAGAACGTTGCAATCAACCTCAGCATGTGTTCGGCTGTTTGTGACTTACAAGGCAAACTTTACTTTCAGTAGTTTGCCATTGATTTCTGAACAACCATCGCTCATACCATCTAAATCAACGCAAAGTTACCTGCTTCCAAACCGTCTGCGGCAGATTTCGAACCCTCCACTTGCTATGTCGGGGAATCGTGAAACGTGTTCACTGCCCCTAAACAACAACACCAGCTCCATGTCAATCAATCAGGTGCCATCTCCACAATGAAGGTTGGCTGCAATGGATCTCCAACACTGTCTGTCTCTCGCCTTGATTGTACATTCTGTCAGGCTGCTGTTCGTCCATCTTTTGGTGTTATCTTCCCACTTGTATCGTTGTCTACCTCTTGCTCGCCTGCCTTCAACCTTGTCCTCCACTATGGTTTTTATAAGAGTATTATGTCTTTTAGCGTCGCCGAAATATTTCACTTGCATCTTTTTTATTTCTTTCATCAAGTCTCTTTTCATTCCCAGGTTTTCTATATTCGCTGTATTTGATTGTTTTTGTTTCCATGAAATACGACACATTCTTCTGTATATCCACATCTCCAGGGTCTCTATTCGACTTTCTAATTGCTTGTTCATTATCCACGCTTCCGAGAGAGAGAGAGAGAGAGAGAGAGAGAGAGAGAGAGAGAGAGAGAGAGAGAGAGAGAGAGAGAGAGAGAGAGAGAGAGAGAGAGAGAGAGAGAGAGAGAGAGATATTAATACTAATTTCATGCTGTTGAAAGCATTGCTGGCAATTCCTATTCTCTTTTTGATTTTTGTTTCACTTCTGTTATCATCTGTTATTACGAGACAAAGATATGAGAAACATATTTTTTTAAAAGTTAGTTGCATATCCTATATAGGACGTAGCAGTCAACCACAACATTATTTGACTGTTCGTGATTCCTGGGCAAGTTTACGTTCAGTACAGATCAACAATAGATCAGATATTTATCTTACGACAAATAGCCGAGAAACATTGGGAATATAAAAGAGATCTCCATAACATTTTTGTGGATTTTAAAAAGGCTTATGATAGTGTCCATAGGAATAGTCTATGGAATGCTATGCAGGAATTTGGAATACCAAGGAAGTTAATCAACATGACCAGACTATGCATTGAAGATACTTATAATATAGTAACGTATAAAGGCAGGAAATCAGACCCCTTCCAAATAACATCTGGCTTGAAACAGGGTGATGCACTATCGCCGCTACTCTTCAATCTGGCTCTAGAGAAAGTTGTAAGGAAGATAAAGGAGGAATGTGATATTGGAGGAACATCCAAGCTGCTTGGTTATGCAGATGATATAGATATTATAGGGCAAAGTGAACAAAAGACGTTGGAAATATTGACTCACTTAAAGGAAAAAGCCCAACAGATGGGGCTGGTTATCAACCAAGATAAGACAGAATATATGGTAATTTCAAGAGACGGAATGGCTAAAAACTCTGGCCACATACAAATAGATAATATGACCATTAAAAGAACGGAAACATACAAATACCTGGGTACAATCTTCAACTGCTCCAACATCATAAGGGGAGAAATACAAACTAGAATCAACTCTGGAAATAAGATATACTATGCACTACAACATCTACTAAAATCAAAGGCGCTATCTCGTAACACCAAAATCACAATATACAAAACACTGATCAGACCAGTTGTGCTGTATGGCTCTGAAACCTGGAGTACAACGAAAGGAGACGAAGCCTTGCTACAAACCTTTGAGGACAAAATTTTAAGACGCATCTTTGGACCCATTAGGGATACACAAAGTGGAGAGTGGAAAAGAAGAAGTAACAAAGACATTTATGATCTGTTTAAGTCCCCACTTATCACTGGTATCATGAAGGCTAATAGGCTGCAATGGCTGGGGCATATAGAAAGAATGGAAGATAATAGGGAAACAAAACTCGCTTACACTCAGGAAATAAATGACTGTAAACCCCGAGGTAGACCAAGAAGACGGTGGAGAGATAATATATATACAGACCTACAAGCACTTGGAATCAACGACTGGCAAGAGAAGGTCCACCAGAGAAACGAATGGAGACGGATTGTATCTGCAGCAAAGAACCTCAATGGCTCGGAACGCTGAAGAAGAAGAAGAATCTCACATTGCTTTCTGAACGAATGGCACCCATACCATTTAATAAAAAAGCAACGCAAGGCAGTCTGCTGTTAAACCGCCCGCAGCTGTGTATACGTTCTACCTCTGCTGGGAACTGAACCTATATCTCTTTCTGGGCAAGCAAGGGCACAATCCAATACGCCACGCCGGCTTCTTTAAAAAAAAATAATATTAAAACAGAAAGATAGGACAGACAGACGAGGGTAAGTCAGTGCAGTTACAGCTGTGAATAGAAGCCAGAGATTAATATATGCTCTACAAACAGCGGAGCAGACACTTCATTTCTGAGTCGTCTGCAAGTACTAATCCTTAGTGCGTGTAGTTTGTATGACAGAATCCCGCCAGTCATACGCCCTAATCCTCCAACAAAAGGCCCCGATCTTACTCTTTACTTTCACTCCGCATTCAAAAGCACATAATCCCTAACATGTTTCATTAAACAAGCCAAGTTTTTTCTTTTCTTCCTCTTCTTCTTTGGCTGTAAGAATTTCAATTCGGGCGCTATGTTTACTCAATTAATTACCGGAACAAAGTAGTTGCTATTGAAAATATAACGCATGCGCAGATCTCTGGCTTCAGATATAGTCTTTCGCCCGCTTTACAGAGCAGAAACTGCACAACTAGCAGAACTAATAGCAGTACTACATGAACTATGTCAAGAATCCAACACCGTGTAATACACTGGATTTCCTTCGCGTTGCACCGTGCTTGGAAATGAAGAACCGGACAAACTAGCAACAGAGGATGGAGGATCCATTCGGCCTGTCTGTTCACTTTTTTTCTAGTGGCTACCGCTTCCACCGACGATGAACTGTATTTTTCGCGGCGGACTTTTGTGTTGGCATTCTGGCAGAGGCATTATGCATAGTATACCTGTGCGGGCTGTTGGTTTGTCGAGACTCCTGTCTGTTCCACTTTTCACATAGGGCAGTGAGGAGCATTTTGTGTGATATTAACTGGCACAGGGATGGAGTATTATGGGGCAACCCTTTGCCGTGAAGTTGGAACCGCGACTGACTGACTAACTAACCTCAGCCTGAAGACATAACTCCTTATTGCTTTCTGAACAACCAATGATCATGCAATCGAAGTCAGTGCAAGGCCGTCTTGGGAGACTACCTCAGCCTGATGACGTAACCTTTGATGAGACCAAGAGATTTATGAGAAGCACTTATAGAAGAAATGGACATCTCAGCATTCAGGTCACCAGAAAGGTGATGTGCAATGCCAACACAATGGAAGTGGAAAAGTACTCTGGGCAGGACACAACATGGTGAAATGGTGTTGGATAAAGAATTACTTACGCGATGAATTAATTAAACTGTGGAAACGGTGCGCAATTCGTCGACCTCACTCTTTTGACTAAGTCCATCTGAATCCAGTTGCAAGACAAGTCAAGACGACTGGAGACGAATACAGGTGCAGTCAATGACCAGGGCGCTCTACGTGCCTTGCCATGCCCATTACGTTCCACGGCGCTTTGCAGGTAAACGCCGTTTTGCCCGTTGAATCATCAATGATTTCTTCCGCGCAGTCTCCCGAATCCTTCTTCTTCTGCTTTCATCCGGATTCTTTTTTCGGACGTGATTGCGTTGTGTATGTTTACAGCGGAGCTGCAGTACTGCGTCTTTAGGCCGACACGTCCTACTTCTGCGGGAGTATGCTGTCGGTTTAACGCCGAATCGGTTACCCTCGCCTGATTTAGACAGCCTTTCACAACAGGAGCGGAAAGGGGGGGGGGGGGGTGTGCCACTATCGCATGCTGACAGCTACTAGGGGCCACAGACGTGAATTGGATGTCAGGCTTGGATCAATGGAGAATGGGCCCTGAAAAGGGCGTGACAGCCATCCTTACCAAAGGCACAACCAAGAATTCCATCCATCAGTCCTGTGCCATGCCACGCCCTTAAGCGTAGGCGGTCATGATTCGCCATTTCACTCGATCACCAGAGTCGTGGATCAGCTCAGTGTTCTTGTCTCGACCATGCCACATGATCAAGCCATCCAGGTATTTACTTCTCTGTCTTCTCCTTGTTCTCTTCCCCTCGATCTTTCCAGTTGTCACCAAGTTCTCTAATTTATTTCTTCTCATAACATGTCCATAAAATTTTTGACTGTCTACGTTTAATTTCTCTAATCAGTTTACGATTTTGATTTGTTTCTTGTAGGACTTGGTCATTGGTTTTTCTGTCTGTCCGTGGTATTCTTTGCATTCTCCTCAGAAACCACATTTCTGCAGCCATCAGATGTGTTTCAGCTTGACTGCTCATTGTCCAAGTTTCACATCCATACAAAAGTACAGATTCTATGTAGCATCTCAACACTCTTTTTCTCGTTCCAATTGACATCTTTTTATTGGTCAGTATGTTTTTCATCTTGCAAAAGGCTACCTTAGACATGGCGATTCTTGTTCTAATCTATTCAAGGCATCTCCCATCCTATGTTATGACTGTACCGAGATAATTGTACCGATTCACTTGTTGAAGAATATTCCCAGTTACCTGTATATTACATTGTGGTATTTCGTTCTTCCTAGTGACGATCATAATCTGTGTCTTCTTACAATTTAATTCCAACCCTAGTTGTTCACTGTGTGCAACAGCTGCATCTACTAAATGTTGCAGATCCTGCTCATTGTCTGCAATAAATACTATATCATCGGCATATCTAATGTTACTGATTCTTCTCCTCCCGAACCGTTGGCATAATGTGGGGTGTCGGGTTAGGTGAGCGCCGCCCAACATTCGGCGTTAACACAAAGCAAGTAGTGCCGTCTATTCTTTTATGATAGCTTAATCATACGACTAACACCTGACTTTGAGAAACAGAAAGCAGGTATCTTTCCTACCATATCATGCCATTCTTAAGCCTCAATGTAGTAATTGTAGTGTCTCATCCGTGTTTATATGTTGTGTTTTCTATGTATTTGTTTGCTGACGAAGGCTAGTTTCAGCAACGTCCTGTGGTTTCCGTAATTGTGTTCTGTAAAGCTGCATTACTTTGTGTTATTGTATATTGTTTATGGCATAGGTCACTTTTTGCAAGATGGAAAACATACAGACCAATAAAACGATATCGATTGCAACGAGAAAAAGAGTGTTGAAGTGCTACATAGAACCTATACTTTTTATGGATGTGAAACGTGAACGTTGAGCGGACAAGCTAATAAACATCTAGTTTAGTTTAGTTTAGTCGACGGATCAATATCTCGGCACACGGGTGTAACCCATAAGTGCTCCGTTCTACTCCTAACTCAAGCCTGAGTCCGGAGAATCTCAGCTCAGTGCACGAACTCCGTAGCACCGGCGAGGATCCAGAAATACTTTGGGTAGATTTTTCACTCGAAATTTTGCCCGGGCAGCGCCGTTAGTCTACTCTTTTTCGATTTTCAACTGCCAAGGGATTTTATACGTGCGCAACTATACACACGGGCGTCCAACCTCACTACCCAGAGACAAGGGTAATTATGTTACTAGAAGTCCACGAGAAAAAATCCCGGCCCTTGCCGGGGCTTGAATTCGGGACCTCCAGCACTCGAGGCGGACACCATACCCCGAGACCACTCATCCCCCATCTAATGGCAGTGGAAATGTGGTTTCTGTGGAGAATGCAACGAATAACATGGACGGACAGACACATATAACCAATGAGCAAGTCCTACAAAACGGAAATGAAAAGCATAAGCTGATTAGAAAAATTAGACGCAGACAGTCAACATATATTTGATGACATCTGGCAAGATTGAGGGGAAAAGAAAAAGGGAAAGATAGACAAATAAATACCTAGATGGCTTGGCCATATGGCAGGGTGGAAGACAAGAACAAGGAGCTGATACAGGACCGCTTATCAGCATGGCGCACGATGATGATTACAGACAGTATGGTCACTGCCAAGAAAGACAGCAATGATAGACAGACAGCTAGAGAGTCTTCACAGACAGCTAGAGAGTCTTCACAGACAGCTAGAGAGTCTTCACAGACAGCGAGTCTTCCATGACATTATCCATTGCCCATGTTTCTACACAATATAATAATAAAATTAGTTTAGGGTGTATTTTTAATGACAGTGGGTTGTTTGTAATATTGCCGTTTCAAGTTTTATATTTACCCTCTGTGAACTCATGCAACATAAAAGGTAAATACAAAACTTGGAACGGCAATACTTACCAAAAACCCCACAGACATTAAAAATACACCATATAGATTACTCGTTATCACCCCTAGAGGCGAATTGAGTAAACAGTGCTAGCCTCACATTTGTATAGACCAACCGTCACTTGATGGTTGGAGTGGTCAATACCAAACCGCCGTATTTACTTTCCAGATCTTGTCCTGGTACTCACTGTAGGCTAGACCAACATGGGAGCTCTGGTCAATTTAAAATAAAATTGCAGTTTCAGTGGGGATACGAACTCATGAGCCTCTGGTGGGCAGGCAGGCGCGTGAGCCACTGGGCCACAGAATCTTCCCGAACCTTAAATTAATGTAGAGTCGATGTATTACACTTGCTGATGTGCGTGACTGCGTGTCTGCCTGCCTGTCTACCTACATACCTACTTACCTACCAGTCTGCCTTAATACCTACAAACTTAACCCCCTAATTACCTGCTTACCTACCTCCATACATATCTACCTACCTACTTGAAACAGACAGGCAGACAGACAGATGACACACTCATATATACACATGCACAGACAGACGCACGCACGAAAATATCTACAAAACAGTTGGAGCAGCACCGTTTGTCACATTCATGAACAGACAAAGACTTCACTGGGTCCGGCCACCTAATGAGAATGAACCCAAATGTTGCCAGCAGCAAGAGTACACAACATGAAAATGGCCTTCTCGTTCAAACACCTTCCCCCCCCCCCCACCCGCATATCCTTTACAGAACCGCCACCGATTCTCACGCACGTAACGTTACTCACGATAGTATACGGGATTACGGAGAAAGTCGTGTAACACCTCGACCAGGGAGACCAACAATGGCAAACTACTTAACGTAAAATTGTCTACACTATCAACCTGTAAAGGAAGCGCAACATCTTCGGTCACGTGATGAGAAGAGAGGCACTGAAGAGTTAGTTAGTTAGTTAGTTAGTTAGTTAGTTAGTTAGTTAGTTAGTTAGTGAATTAGTCAGTCAGTCAGTCAGTCAGTCAGTCAGTCAGTTAGTTAGTTAGTCAGTTAGTCAGTCAGTCAGTCAGTTAGTTAGTTAGTTAGTTAGTTAGTTAGTTAGTTAGTTAGTTAGTTAGTTAGTTAGTTAGTTGGTTGGTTGGTTAGTTGGTTAGTTGGTTAGTTAGTTAGTTAGTTAGTCGAGGTTCCAACTTCACTGCAACGGGTCATCCCCATTGTGCTCCGTTCCTGTGCCAGTGAATATCACACAAAATGCTCCTCACTGCCCAATGTGAAAAGTGGAATAGACGGGAGTCTCGGCAAGCCAACATCCCGCACAGGTGCACTGTGTATAATGCCGCCGTCAGAATGCCAACAGACAAAGTCCTCCATGAAAAATACAGTTAATCGTCGATGGAAGCGGCAGTCACTAGACAACCAGCAGCCACACATTACTGCATTAAAAGTCGAGAGGATTGTCACGAAAAAACACCGTGATTAACCAGTTGATGATAATAAAGGCATTCTGATTAACGGGATGTTTTCACAGCCACAACTATTTTAACTAACAGAAAAAACAAATCCGATGTCTAAAATCCCAGGACGGTCAAAAGTAACAGCTGCAGATGTTTACTGGGAAGGGAGTGAGTGAGATGAATCAATACGCCGCCCTTGATAGTTCACAAACAGGTCGGAGTCAAGCGGAAGTGCCCGGCTCGGAAGAAAACAGTCCGTCTGTCATTTAGAATTTCCCGACATCAAACGGAATGGCGGTTTTGCTTGTCACCACATGATAGAAAGTTGTGGGTTTGTTATTGGGAACATTTGGACACCTGCAGGACATCAACAACGTCACGTGAACAATTCAAGGCTGTTTGAAAAACCATGATTGGGAGGAGACAGTGTAACTCAAACAGTTGATTTAGGCGGACGTGCTTTGGCACTGCAGTTCTGAGTGGAAATATGTCTACCATGTGCGAATTAAGTTAATTTAATTTTACACGTGCCTGTCATGGCAAATGTAGATGTGATTTGATCGAACTGCGGTGTTGCCTAAGGTAGTTATATAGTATAATTAGTCCTGATTAATATAGGCAGTAGTCTTGTTAAAACTAGAGTGTGATGATTAGCACTGTTAGTTGAAAACTAGTTAGAGTAGTGAAGTGATTATTGGCTCTGCTAGGATGAATAGGATAGCGGGGTGATATTTGGAGAGATTTAAGATGGGTTGGGAGATGGGGAAAGTGTCCAATGGGGGGGGGGGGGATCTTTCAGTGGTTTGCCCACTGAAGTTTTGCACTGTGTTTATGGGTCTTTCCTTGTCATAGCCTGATTCGGACGTAGGTGAGGAGCTACTATGCTCTATGACAGAGTTTAGTTAGCTGAAAAATAACAGAGCAAGGCAATAGGCTTACACTCAGCCGGTAGGATCAGTGACTAGTGCTATCACCAGATGTGTTGTTTCTCTAACAGGTTCCCTGCCAGTTACGAGGAAGTTCAACACTGGTTTTGAAGAAGTGCAACTCCAATTGGAAGAACACCAGTTGGACACTCAAATGCTTTCTTACGGAAAACGAATAACACCCGAGAAGAAAGATGGTATTATGTTTACGCTGGACTCATAATCAGGAGGGTTCACCATAACATGGCTCAGAAGAGCCAACAAATATAACGACTCCTGTGTGTTAAGGTTCACCTAGGATGGGTGATGATTGTTGATATGTCACACATCATACAAACATTGTTAAAGGAACGAGAACATTAAAATGTAAGTCACATCGTGTGATAGATTCCAGCGAAATATTACAAAAGACATCATACTTGAGACTTTATAGACACTAGTTAGGATCAAGTATATTAACAATAACAGTGATACCTAAGTACACACAACAAAGGATTCGTACATTTTTTAGGAACGATAGGAACTTATAATGTGTAGTGTGCGACCGGTCCATGATCAGCTGTAATTACAAACAGTATCTATTTCGGATGATCAGGAAGATGGATTACCAGGTAACTACAGAGGACAGTCGGTGTCCGGCAGGAGGGATACAGCACTGGGTGAGATGGACTTGTTCTGACTTAACGTGCTGTGGTGTGTCCTTGCAAGGATGAACTGACTATGCTATTATCTGAGGGTCCGATCCTACACGCATTATAGAACACATCACACATTTTCTTCGCATACACGCCTCACGTACATTACACTTTTCTTTTAATAAATTAATCTGTATTAATTTTTAGAAGCAAGAGTTGTTGAATATGTTGCGTGGGGAAGAATGAGAGGGGGCATAGTACGACAGTGATAGAGAGAGGGAAAGGTGTCCATGAACTGAAGGAGTGTGTTGGACGGAAGCTGGTGGATTCTCCAGGATATTGATAGAAAAAAAATTATAATGTGGGTGTTGACTCCCCTCACTCCAGGGACGACACTTTAAAGGAAGACACGACATTATTGGGGGCTCGTAAACGGGATCTTTGGACAGTGGGATCTCTCGTAAACGTGATCTTTTGACAGCGGGATCTCTCGTAAACGTGATCTTTAGACAGCGGGATCTCTCGTAAACGTGATCTTTGGACAGCGGGATCTCTCATAAACGTGATCCTTGGACAGCGGGATCTCTGGCAAGCGGAATCCTTTGACAGTGGAATCCTCTGACAACGGGGTCTTTTGACACGGGATGCTTAGTTATAAGACGGAGATATCATATTGGAGAATCCAGCTAGAGTGAATGTGGATAGGGGTTAGGACAAATATCTTACCTGTTCACACTTCACACGTCTGCATAGGTCTGTGGTCCTGATTCTACTCTTGTCACTGAGTGATTGTGTTGTGGTGTGCTGGATGTGGTGCATATATATATTTAGAGTACTTGTTCATATATCTATATATTAATTTGCAGTAAAATTGTACTCAACCTGCTAGCTTACCTCTCTGTAAAATGGCCACTCCAAAACTAACCACTGCAGAACTAAGGGCAAAGGGGGAAGAAATGGGATTGTCGGGTTCTGCACTAACAGATTACATACAGGAAGTGGAGAGAGAGTATCGGCAAGCAGAAAGAGAAGATCGAAAGGCTGAGTTGGATTTGAGAAGGATGGAGTTGGAACAAGAAGCTAGGAAATTGGAAGCAGAACAAGCTGCGAGGAGATTGGAAGCAAAACAAGCTGCGAGGAAATTTGAAGCTGAGCAAGCAGCTAAGAAATTTGAAGCTGAGCAAGTAGCTAAGAAAGTTGAAGCTGAGCAAGCAGCTAAGAAACTGGAAGCTGAACAAGAAGCTCAGAAAAGGGAGGACGAGTACCGGATGAGGGAACTCGAGTTGAAGAGTCAATCTATTGGGGGAAACTGAGGGAGCAGTTGGAGGTTCTTCCATCCCAGGCTCAACCCCAGCAGGTGGACCTAGTTACCATGCTATGAAGTTTCCTCTAGCGGTCTACGAAGAGGACAAAGAGAAGATTGACCAGTACCTTCAACGCTTCGAGGCCATGTCGGTTGCTATGGGTCTGGACCGTGACAAATGGTGTCTTAAGCTATCCCAGGGATTACGCGGGACGGGCTACGAGGTTTATTCTCGCCTGCCACCAGGACATGAGAACAATTATGACGAATTGAAGACGGCTCTGCTGAAACGATTCGAGGTTACGTCACATACCTACCGGAAAAAATTTCGAGCAGCGAAACGAGAACCGGGGGAGTTGTTTGCCGCCTACAGTTTGCGTCTAAAATCCTATCTCCATAAGTGGATGGATTTGGCTGGGTTCGCACATGACTATGAGAGTCTGGAAGAGCTCATGGTGGTCGACCAGCTGAAGAAGCAAATGTCGAAACCTCTCAGGACGTTCCCGGGAGAACAAGGAGCGGAACGTATTGACCTCGTGACAAAATTAGCAGAACGGTTCGTCGAGGTACATGGGGAGGCAGGGGAAAACCTTTCCACCAACACCAAAGGTTAGGAGAAATATGACACGAAGAAAGCCAAAAACTCAGGAACCAAAAAGTGGGAACCTTATGTGCAAAAATCAGAGGATAGTTCAGAGAAGAAGAAGGAGGGAAGCAAGAGCACTTCAAGCTCTACACCTAAACGACCGTGGTCGGAGAAGTGGTGTTAAATTTGTAAGTCACCCTCTCACAATACGAGGGACTGCAAATCGAAGGCTAAGAGCCCTCACTTCGCAGCATGTCAAGTGACTTCCAAGGAGGTTGTCACGGAAAATGCCAAGGTCAACAATGAAGCTCGCCACCAGGAGAGCTCACTCAAGTCCGGCAATAGAAAATCTAGGACAGGGAAATGGTGCAACCAATGCAAGTCAAACACACACAATGATATTGACTGCAGGGGAAAGTCAGGAGACTCTAAATTCGTCGTGTGCCCTGGGAAACCTAAGGTGGAGCCCACTGAACAGGTCGAGGCCGAGGAAGAGACTCCAGACCAGGAAAAACCACCTGTAGTGGAATTGGTAGAGGTTAACGGTCGTCAAGTGGAGTGTTTGTACGACACAGGACTGGACGGGGAGGCCGTGATTTCTGCGGATCTGGTACATCAAGAACAATTCACAGGTGAGACCATGGAGATACAGCCTGCACAGAAGAGTGCTGTGGCCATGAAGTTGCCCATTGCTAATGTGGAGATTCGGTCTAGGTATGTCATCGGCACCATCAAGGCCGCTGTATTGACCGATCCCATTTTTCCAGTAATCCTCGGTTGCCGGTATGTCTTTCTGGGAATGCCCAGGGAGCCAATCCATATGGGAGCAATACAGACTCGCTTTCAGATGGGAACGGAAGAGGCAGAAGCAATTGTGACTAACCCACTGCCGGGGGAGCTACGAACTGCCCAGAGTGAGGATGCTACTTTACGTCCTTGCTACAAAAAGCTGCAGAGAAGTGCTGATCCACCAGGACGGAGGCAGTACTACATGAAGAATATGATACTCTACAGGAGAGCAGGAAGGGGAGACAACCTATACGGTCAGTTGGTCGTTCCGAAAGCTCACCGGTCCCAGATTCTTCATATGGGGCATACCATCTCCTTTAGTGGACACATGGGTATTGCCGCCACCATGCAGCGAATTTCCTGCCACTACTATTGGCCGGGAATGACAGAAGATGTGCGTCGGTATGTGAAATCATGCCCTGAGTGCCAGAGGGTGGCACCGAAACACTGGACAGCACAGGTGGTCTTGGGTGAGATGCCCATCATGAACTCTCCTTTCGAGAGGGTAGCCATCGATATCGTGGGTCCACTTCCCAGGACTAGGAAGAGGAACATGTATATACTCACAATGGTGGATTGCTGTACAATGTGGGGGGAAGCCATACCGTTGACCACGATTGACTCGAAACGAGTGGCGGACGCACTGATGGAGGCCTTTACCAGATTAGGCTTTCCGGATCAAATTCTGACGGACAATGGGTCCCAGTTTTGTGGAAAACTCATGGAGGAGGTATTTAGGGTGTTCCATTCTAACCACATACATACCAGCCCTTACCACCCTCAAGCCAATGGACAAGTATAGCGTTTCAACGGCACGTTGATGACAATGCTCAGGAAACTGGCACAGGAAAAACCTGATAGGTGGGATGAATATATCCCAGCAGCACTCTTTGCCTATCGGGAGGTTCCTCATGGCTCAACAGGACTACCACCCGCCACGTTGCTGTTTGGTCGTCCAATCAAAGGACCGTTGGAAGCCATGTTGAGGAGTTGGACTGAAGCGGGGACGTCAGAAGAAGTGATCTCTTCCTATAAATACGTGGAGGAACTGAAAGAAAAACTCCACAAGGGATGGGCTCTGGCGAATCAAAACTTGAAAAAGGCCAGAAAAAGACATGCGGCTTACTACAACCGGAGATCTAAAGAAAGATCTCTAGAGGTGGGAGAAAAAGTCTTGTTGCTACTCCCAACGGGAAACAACAAACTGGAGATAGATTGGCAAGGACCATTTCCCGTGGAAACGGTGATATCCAGAACCAACTATCAGATCCGGATCCGGGGAAAGTCGAAGATTTTCCATATCAATCTCTTGCGGAAATACGAAGAGAGACCGGGAGACAAGGCAGCGCACCTCATGACAATGGCAGTTGCAGTGGAGACGGAAGTGGGAACCAACGAGGGCAGGGAATATCCCCTGGTACACCAGGAAACCTATTGGGATGTGCAAGTGAACCCTGATCTGACCTCCCAGGAGAGGGAAAAGATAACCCAGGTTCTCAAGTCTCATAAGGAGATACTGACTGATAAACCAGGACGAACAAGGTTGGTTGAGTTTGAGATGACTTTGACCACACAGGAGGCGGTTCGCCAGAAGGTTTACCCAGTGCCATTCTCTAAAGAAAAGGCCCTGGAGGAGGAAATACAGAAACTGTTGGAGGATGACGTGATTGCACCATCCACATCCCCATACAACGCGGGGGTAGTTTTGTTACCCAAACCAAGTGGAGAACACCGGTTGTGTATAGATTACCGACTTCTGAACAGTCATACACAGTTTCAGGTGGAACCTTTGCCGAATCCAACTCAGTTATTCGCTAGGCTCCATAAGGCTCGGTACTTTTCAAAGGTAGATCTGAGTCGGGGGTATTATCAGATACCAGTAAAACAGGAGATTCGACCACTGTTGGCTTTCAGTACACCCAGTGGACACTACGAATTCAAGGTCATGCCCTTTAAACTCAGCAATGCACCCAGTGTGTTTACACGCATGATGAGGACTTTACTAGATCCTTTACAGGATCCGGCCATCATCTCATTCATGGATGATATTCTGATTTCCAGTGACAGATTGGACGACCACTTGCAATCATTGGAGAGAGTGTTTAATAGACTCAAGGAAGCAGGGCTTACCGCTCGTCCAACCAAGTGCATGATTGGTTACCAGACTCTGGAATTTCTAGGTCACACCATTACTCCAGGAAACATTGTCCCAGAAGAGAAGAACCTGGAGAAAATCAGAAATGCACCAAGGCCAAAAACGAAGAAGGATGTGCGATCTTTTCTCTCGTTGTGTGGGTTCTACCACAAATTTATCCCACATTTCACTGTACTGGGAGCTCCATTGACGGAAACCTTGAAAAAGGGATTCCCGGACCAAATCATTTGGACACCAGAATGTGAGACTGCCTATAGCCAGTTAAAGGAGGCCTTGGTCAGCAAACATGTATTACAGCTCCCTGACCTTTTTAAACCATTTGTGTTGAGAACGGATGCGAGTGCGATTGGGATTGGGGCAGCCTTGTTACGGGAAGGAAAAGACGATGCTTCGGTTTTGAAACCTGTGGCATACGCAAGTAAGAAACTTCTCCAGGCTGAGAGGAATTATTCAACCGTCGAGAGAGAGTGCTTGTCTCTCGTATGGGCAGTGCAAAAATTCCAGCCCTATTTGTATGGAGTTAAGTTTCGAGTCCAGTCGGATCATCAGCCCCTGATGTTCCTGGCTACTTCTCAGAAGCTCAACGCCCGTTTGATGCGTTAGTCGTTGTTACTTCAACCTTACAATTTCACAGTGGAGTATATTCCTGGGAAGGAAAATGTTGGAGCGGACTTCTTGTCAAGACACCCTGCTCCTGAAGAAGAGGAATGAATCATCTGGATTAAACTCACAGTGGAGAAGAGTGAGATGGACTACTCTCTTAAGAGGGGGCCTATGTCACGAAAAAACACCGTGATTAACCAGTTGATGATAATAAAGGCATTCTGATTAACGGGATGTTTTCACAGCCACAACTATTTTAACTAACAGAAAAAAAACAAATCGGATGTCTAAAATCCCAGGACGGTCAAAAGTAACAGCTGCAGATGTTTACTGAGAAGGGAGTGGATGAGATGCATCAATACGCCGCCCTTGACAGTTCACAAACAGGTCGGAGTCAAGCGGAAGTGCCCGGCTCGGGAGAAAACAGTCCGTCTGTCATTTAGAATTTCCCGACATCAAACGGAATGGCGGTTTTGCTTGTCACCACATGACAGAAAGTTGTGGGTTTGTTATTGGGAACATTTGGACACCTGCAGGACATCAACAACGCCACGTGAACAATTCAAGGCTGTTTGAAAAACCATGATTGGGAGGAGACAGTGTAACTCAAACAGTTGATTTAGGCGGACGTGCTTTGGCACTGCGGTTCTGAGTGGAAATATGTCTACCGTGTGCGAATTAAGTTAATTTAATTTTACACGTGCCTGTCATGGCAAATGTAGATGTGATTTGATCGAACTGCGGTGTTGACCAAGGTAGTTATATAGTATAATTAGTCCTGATTAATATAGGCAGTAGTCTTGTTAAAACTAGAGTGTGATGATTAGCACTGTTAGTTGAAAACTAGTTAGAGTAGTGAAGTGATTATTGGCTCTGCTAGGATGAATAGGATAGCGGGGTGATATTTGGAGAGATTTAAGATGGGTTGGGAGATGGGGAAAGTGTCCAATGGGGGGGGGGGGGAAATCTTTCAGTGGTTTGCCCACTGAAGTTTTGCACTGTGTTTATGGGTCTTTCCTTGTCATAGCCTGATTCGGACGTAGGTGAGGAGCTACTATGCTCTATGACAGAGTTTAGTTAGCTGAAAAATAACAGAGCAAGGCAATAGGCTTACACTCAGCCGGTAGGATCAGTGACTAGTGCTATCACCAGATGTGTTGTTTCTCTAACAGGTTCCCTGCCAGTTACGAGGAAGTTCAACACTGGTTTTGAAGAAGTGCAACTCCAATTGGAAGAACACCAGTTGGACACTCAAATGCTTTCTTACGGAAAACGAATAACACCCGAGAAGAAAGATGGTATTATGTTTACGCTGGACTCATAATCAGGAGGGTTCACCATAACATGGCTCAGAAGAGCCAACAAATATAACGACTCCTGTGTGTTAAGGTTCACCTAGGATGGGTGATGATTGTTGATATGTCACACATCATACAAACATTGTTAAAGGAACGAGAACATTAAAATGTAAGTCACATCGTGTGATAGATTCCAGTGAAATATTACAAAAGACATCATACTTGAGACTTTATAGACACTAGTTAGGATCAAGTATATTAACAATAACAGTGATACCTAAGTACACACAACAAAGGATTCGTACATTTTTTAGGAACGATAGGAACTTATAATGTGTAGTGTGCGACCGGTGCATGATCAGCTGTAATTACAAACAGTATCTATTTCGGATGATCAGGAAGATGGATTACCAGGTAACTACAGAGGACAGTCGGTGTCCGGCAGGAGGGATACAGCACTGGGTGAGATGGACTTGTTCTGACTTAACGTGCTGTGGTGTGTCCTTGCAAGGCAAGGATGAACTGACTATGCTATTATCTGAGGGTCCGATCCTACACACATTATAGAACACATCACACATTTTCTTCGCATACACGTCTCACGTACATTACACTTTTCTTTTAATAAATTAATCTGTATTAATTTTTAGAAGCAAGAGTTGTTGAATATGTTGCGTGGGGAAGAATGAGAGGGGGCATAGTACGACAGTGATAGAGAGAGGGAAAGGTGTCCATGAACTGAAGGAATGTGTTGGACGGAAGCTGGTGGATTCTCCAAGATATTGATAGAAAAAAAAAATTATAATGTGGGTGTTGACTCCCCTCACTCCAGGGACGACACTTTAAAGGAAGACACGACAAGGATCTACTTCATTGCCCCGGGATTTATCCCATATGGCTCGTTCCCTTTCGGCAGGGCGGCCCGCTAAAATCATCGCACAAAGCACGAACACCGTAGCTCCAGCGACGACCCCCAGGAGTCTAAGAGAAATATGCACTCGCGAACCGAAAAGGCAATCCAGTCAATTCCAAGCGACAGGCCGACCGCCATCGTTCCGAACATACAGTTCACGTTACAACAACCGCGGGCAGATGCACCGGAGAACATCGGGGCAGCTGGAAATGTCCAGGGGAAGAGAGGCATTGAAGAACATCAGGACAGCTGGAAATATCAAGGGGAAGAGAGGCACTGAAGAACCTCGGGACAGCTGGAAAGATAAAGGGGAAGAGAGGCACTGAAGAACATCGGGATAGCTGGAAAGATCAAGGGGAAGAGAGGCACTGAAGAACATCGGGACAGCTGGAAAGATCTAGGGGAAGAGAGGCACTGAAGAACATCGGGACAGCTGGAAAGACCAAGGGAAGAGAGGCACTGAAGAACATCGGGACAGCTGGAAAGATCAAGGGGAAGAGAGACACTGAAGATCATCGGGACAGCTGGAAAGATCAAGGGAAAGAGAGGCACTGAAGAACCTCGGGACAGCTGGAAAGATCAAGTGAAAGAGAGGCATCGGAGAACATCGGAACAGCTGGAAAGATCACGGGGAAGAGAGGCACTGAAGAACATCGTGACAGCTGGAAAGATCCAGGAGAATAGAATCGTTGAAAACCATGGTGACAGCAGGAAAGATCGAGGGGAAAGAAGGGCATTGGAAAGCATCGCGACAACTAGAAAGATCGAGGGGAAGAGAGGCATTGGAAAACATCACGACAACTGGAAAGGTCGAGGGGAAGAGAGGCAGAGGCCGACCAAGAGAAATGATGCTGGATGGATTGAGACTGTGACATGGAGGAATATCATCAGCAGAGCTGATCCAGAACACCAAAGACCGAGATCTGTGGAGAGACGTGAACGCCCACGTCAGCTGTAAGGACACTTGATGGTGATGATGATGAGACAATTTAAATTAATGTGGGAATCTGTGGTTTGTATATTTCAGCTTGAAGTATTTATCTCATTGCTTTAGTTTGTTTTGTGATCTATGCAACATGCACCTGACGAGGGGCAGAGAATTATACCCAGCAATAAATTATACATTCTGTGTGTGTCTTCATTAATTAAAATTTTTTTTTTTAAATTGCCCGACGCGGATTCGAACCGAAGACCACGCGGCCTGCAACGCGGTATAACCAATACACGACCGCAAGTCCCGTAAACATACATACATGCGCACTCACAAATACGGGCTGCCCAGAAGTGAGAAGTCGCAGGCGCCACTGAATGAATGCCTCGTACTGTTTCATTTTCCCTTCTCTTTTCAGCTTGTTAGTTGCTCTAAGAAAATAGTCATTGGCGTTGTGAGCGTGGGCAAATGTTGAATGTTTGGGCTAATGGTTTCGACTGTTTCCCGAGTGGACACTGTCCTTTATCCAGGTCAGCTTGTGTAAAGAAATTTTCAGTCTAAGGGTGAAGAAGTTTCCAAAGTAGGATTAGGGACAATAATGTCCTTGCGTGGAGACGGCAAGCTATTTATTATCGCGTTTAACGTTTAACTTGCTGCGTTCCATTGCAGGGTTTGTGACTGCCTTTTGTGCCTAAAGTGTCAAATATGTAAGTCATTTATTAAAGAAAACAACTGGCAGACGGTATTGTTAGCACACTGGTCTTCGAGGGTCTAGCTGTTTGAACAAATCTAGGTTCTAATTTCCGGTCTGCCGTTAGCCGTTTTCTTTTGTGTCAGCGATTGCCTTCGCCATTACGGCGCCATTACCTTCCAATTATTTGTTATTTCTTTTATTTGTCTCTGTCATGACGGAAATAGGAACAGGTAAAGGTAGTTCCACATCAAATACTGCCACTGGAGTGTGAATTGTTTTCATTCACATATATTGGGTCACGTTTTATGTGGTGAGGTGACTAGTTTAGGGTTGCCAGAATATGTACCTGGGGAAACCGGGTCGTTTCTTTTAATTAAGCACCGGAAGAATTAAAGATCTTCTTCTTTCTTCTTTCTTCTTCTTCTTCTTCTTCTTCTTCTTCTTCTTCTTCTTCTTCTTCTTCTTCTTCTTCTTCTTCTTCTTCTTCTTCTTCTTCAGCGTTTCGAGCCATTGAGGTTCTTTGCTGCAGATATAATCCGTCTCCATTCGTCTCTCTGGTTGACCTTCTCTTGCCAGTCGTTGATTCCAAGTGCTTGTAGGTCTGTATATATATATTATCTCTCCACCGTCTTCTTGGTCTACCTCGATGTCTACTGTCATTTTTTTCCTGATTGTAAGTGAGTTTTGTTTCCCTATTGTCTTCCATTCTTTCTATATGCACCAGCCATTGTAGTCTATTAACCTTCATGATACCAGTGATTAGCGGGGACTTAAACAGATCATAAATGTCTTTGTTACTTCTTCTTTTCCACTCTCCACTTTGTGTATCCCTAATGGGTCCAAAGATGCGTCTTAAGACTTTGTTCTCAAAGGTTTGTAACAAGGCTTCGTCTCCTTTAGTTGTACTCCAGGTTTCAGAGCCATACAGCACAACTGGTCTGATCAGTGTTTTATGTATTGTGATTTTGGTTCATTTTCCCCTATAATATCTTCTATAATATAATAAATTAAAGATGTTACACAAATTAATTATCATCATCAACATGTGCCGTGCTGATAATCGTGGGAGGTCATGTTTCGCCATCTCACATGATCATCAGAGTCGTGGATCAGCTCTGTGTTCCTGTCTCGATAATGTCATATGGCCAATTCATTTAGATATTTACTTTTCTGCCTTCCCCTTGTGCTTTTCCTCTCAATTTTGCCAGTTGTACCAAGTTCTCCAGTTTGTTTCTTCTCATGACATGCCCTAAAATATCTTGACTGTACATGATTGATTTATCTTATCAGTTTATGGTTTCATTTCTTTCTTGTAAGACTTGCTCATTGTTTTTTTCCCCTCTCTGTCAATAGTATTCTTATAGTATAGTATATCCATACAAAAGAATAGATTCTATGTAGCACTTCAACGCTCTTTTTCTCGTTGCAGCTGATATCATTTTAGTGGTTAGCATGTTTTCCATCTTGCAAAAGTCTACATTCGCCATGGCGATTCTTGTTCTAATCTCTTCAAGGCATCTCCCATCAGATATTACTGTTCTGATATACTTGTACCATTCATTGTTCTAATCTCTTCAAGGCATCTCCCATCAGTTGTTATAACTGTTCCGAGAAAATTGTACCGTTTCTTGTTCTAGTCTCTTCAAGGCACCTCCCATCAGATGTTATGACTGTTCCGAGAAAATTGTACCGTTTCTTGTTCTAGTCTCTTCAAGGCATCTAACATCAGATGTTTTGACTGTTCTGAGAGAATTGTTAGTTAGTTAGTTAGTCGTGGTTCCAACTTCACGGCAACGGGTTGTCCCCATATTGCTCCGTTCCTGTGCCAGTGAATATCACACAAAATGCTCCTCACTGCCAAAAGTGAACAATGGAACAGACAGGGGTATCGGCAAGCCAACAGCCCGCACAGGTACACTGTGCATAATGCCGCCGCCAGATTGCCAACACAAAAGTCCTCCATGAAAAATACAGTTCATCGTCGATGGAAATGGCAGTCACCAGAAAGACTTCATTGACCCGGGTTTTATCCCATATGGCTTCGGTCTCTTTCCACATGTTTAGGAATATCCCCACGTACCCGTATGTTACATTGTGATATTTATGTCTTCTTAGAGAAGAAAAGAAGTAATACTGTAACTTCAGTGATTAAGTGATATGAGTTGATTAATTGTCTTAAGTGACTTCCCGTATCTATGTGGGTTTATATATCGCTGAAATGTTGTCATTGCGTCATAATACAACATTTCGGCTACAATATTATAAACGTCATACCTGACACTCCCCTACTTCCCGTGTCACTTCATTTATTTTTGTTTCGTTCAAACCCACTTTTTATTTGGCTTTTAACACCATCAACTACCAGCACTGGCCCTACATCAAAGAACGTCTGCTACGAGAGCAAGAGGACGCCCCAAAAGAAAATGGATTGACGACATTCTCCAGTCACATGGAATTCCACTATCCAGTGCCACACATCGGGAGCTGGAACGCCAATTATTCCTCCCCACGACCCTTGACGGCAAAAGTGGAAGACGACGATGATGACGATGATGACTGTGGGGAAAAGGTAGCCTCAAGGCGAAGGGATCGAATTCATTACACCGGGATTTATGGTCTATTTCCGGAAAGCAGCCTGTGCTTACAGTCTAACTTGAAACTAACTCTGCACAAGTCACAACAGACGGAAACCGACAAACCGCACTGACCATATGATACTGAAAACGAAACTAATGTGTTTGTGCGTGCGGACATTTGATGTGTCCAACTTAATCAGTTTTACTAATTGAAAACCGAGAAAGATTTGAATTTTTAAGCAAGTCTTTATTTGACAGGAAAAGAAAACCGGGATACATGGGCATCCTGAAATAATTTATTCGTGACAGATGTTATATAAAATCGAGGCTTCCAGGAAAACCTGGACGCCTGGCAAGGCTAGTTTCCTTCCCTGAAACTCGTAAATAATACACACAATCTAGTTTCCTGTTTTCTCAGAAACTCATCCACATTGTATTGATTGGCGATTGTAGAATATGGACAGAATTGGTTTCTATCTATTGAAATAGCATCATCATGTGCATAAGGCATATCCTGGCGCTACCAGCAATGGCGGCCAGGCAGGGTCCTTCAAGCCAAATGGTACCTGAGAGTTGCTGCAGATAGGGATCACCCCCTGCATGAAGCCATGGATTTGGTCAAGGGTCATAGACTAAGTCGAGGCAGGTCCTGGATTGCCCAGGCAGAAATATCTATACACTAAGTGTGTGATCTAGAGGCCATCAATCGTTAAAAAGAGTGGGTTAAAGTACCGGAAGACATGGTGGATTAACACAATGTAATAGCAATACTGGGTCGCGAGTGCATTGAATGGGCATCGGGCCGCAAAGAGTTTGAGGTGCAATAACTGATCCCGAGCAACACACATCAAGGTGAAATAGTGATTTACACCAACGGGTCAGTGGTGAGAAACAAACGGAATAGTTGGGGTTTCATCGCGAAGGCTAATGGACGATGCTTCCAAAAGGAGAGTCTAGCACGCGAGACTACGACCTCCAGCATGAGAATGGAGGTGAAAGCAGTAACAGCAGCATTCCGTTAGTTAGAGGAGACCGCTGCAACACACATTGTCTTCATCGCGGACTGAAGGAGTATGTCAAGTAAGGTAGAGAAAGGAACGTTTCGTGTGGAATGGATATCCTCGCTTCAGAGGTCACAGATTGTGAGAATTGTATAGATTATTTTGGCCTGGCCATGCGGGAGTGCGGGGAATTGAACAGGTTGATAGGCTGGCAGGGAGTGCACCTCTTGGTGGTAGATTAACTGTGTACACGGGAGAGGTGGTCGTGCGCCTGTGGGACCAGGTGGAGAAGGCGGGGGAACAGACTGAGAACCCGTATGTGGAAAGGATGAGATTGCGAAAAGGGGGGGGGGTCGGCAGGGATTATGGAAACTGAGAGCGAAGACAAGGAGAACTTTCAATCAGATAGCGGTGGGAACGATTAGTAGGGTGACTCTTCGCTGGCTGTTGAACGAGTGGACGGAGCGCGTATAGACATGTCCTGAGTGCAGTGATGTCGGTTCTTATCACCATAGGTCTCGGAGTTTCATGTTAACCCAGCATACGACAAATAATACACACAGAACCATATTTGACCGTAATGCTGTGTCCAGTTCATTTCATATTTGTGAGTTTAGGTGGATGATAGGCCTGGTTAATGATTACACCTTTGTTTTAGATCTATCTTGATGGTCTTTCGTCGAAATACGCTTGTTCCTGCAAGGCGCCTATTGTCATGTGAAGGTGACGGGTTTGAATCCCGGTAAGTTAAATATAACTGTGGATATTTATGTTGTCTAGTGCGTCTTCTAATGTGTACTTCTGTCTTCTCCTTCTATGAGCAGCAGACAATTCTTTGTGATTGTGTTTATAAGCTCAAATTGTTCCCCAACTGATATTTCTGTATTTCAAAACCATGTATTCCCTTGGTGAATGTAATCACAGAAGCCTCAAACAATATGTTGCACGATTTATTGACTGTGCAAGAGGTCTAGTCTCCCACTCCGTGTATGATGTGCTAAAACAGTTAGGCATCAAAAGACAAGCAAGAACGCTAGCATAGAAACAAATGGGTGAGGCAGCCGATAACGTTTCGTGCTGGCTGTGGAACAACCTGACATAGAGTGGGACAAGTCTCTACAGTAATAAGTTATAAAGTATGTCTGTAACTGCAGGGCAACTAACATCGGAACCAATCTCTCAACTAAGAGCTGGGACTTGTACTGTCTCGTGTCGACTATATAGCCTTCCCTCCGAACGAGGGCAGTGAATCTGAGAACGGAACTGTTCAGTGGGGCAAATCGCAACACGGTAGCAGTCGCCAAGTCAGGTAAATTTCGGCCAAAGTCCAACCTCCATGCCATGGTGGTAGTCGTCTTGCGAGGACCGGCTCCGCAGCAGAGAGAGACCAAGAGATGGGTCTAGGAACCCAGAGGAATGGCCAGTTTCCCAGCGTGCGGTGCCATGAACGGGGCACGAAGAAGGAACATGGGCAACGAAGATGAACACCGACGCATAGCAAGCGTCAGCGTGGAGGTGACAGAGGCAATAACCAGATAAGAAGCTGGTTCCACATGCCACAGGTGCAGGATTTATGTGAGGGCACGAAGCACCGGATGTACAGGCTCTCCTCCCGAAGGGAAGGGTGGCTTTGGAGCAGACATTTCGGAGGTATGGTACACGGAACAATGCAAGGCAACGCTAAGATTGAACGTCTTGAACGCACGGCAGGAGAAAAACATCTAGAGCCATGACCTACGCGGGCCCACCCACAGAGAGTGTCAAGAAAGGGCCACAACATTCTTGGAAGGGGGACTATTTCTGACGATCAGAATCCCTCATGTCGTGCTTTTCCGACATGCGGCGAAGTTTGTTATCACTGCCTGGTATCTCGTCAGGTGCGTACTGCAGAGTTACATATCATGTAAACCCAAACTACGAGTACATCTATTCACTTCATTCAGCCAAATACGCCAGGCTTGCAACATTTTGTGTGTGGCTTCTGTGTGTATATGATTTTTCTGTGTATTATTTCTGCTTGACCTATTTACACTACAATCATTTGTGAGTCTAAATTAGTTTCTTATTTGAAGAGTTCTGACAGATATTGTTTACGGTGACGGCGCACTTCTACCCTCGTTAGTCAGTTGCGTGTGCCTTACAGGACGTCACAATTAACCCCAGTATTTGTTTTGGTAAATGTTATTTGTTAGACAATATTTACGTCCATTAGTTTATCATTAAAGCTGTTGGTGAATTGGATATAGAGGTGATAACAAGACTATTGAATGCTATCTATAACAGTAAATATATACCTGGTTATTTCTCGAAATCTATTTTTATAGCTTTACCAAAGAAATCTGGTGCAACGGATTGTGGAGAACATCGAACAATTAGATTAATGAGTCATGTGACTAGCATACTAATGACATTTATACTGAGAAGAATACAAAATAAAATAAAACCAGAAATGGGAGATGCGCCGTAAGGATTCGTGGAAGGTAATGGCACAAACAATGTTATATAAATCTTGAGAACATTAACAGAGAGAAGAGAGAGGAGAGAGAGGAGTGAGAGAGAATGAGAGACAGGGGGAGAAACAAAGTGAGAGAGAAAAGATAGAGAGAGAAGAGACATAGATACAGAGAGAGAGAGGGAGAGAGAGAGAGAGAGTCGCACGGAGAGAGAAAAAAAAAGAAATACACGGAGAGAGGAGATAGAGACACACAGGGAGAGAGACAGACAGAGGAGCAGCAGAGAGATTGAAGAGACAGAGAGGCAGAGGAGAAAGAGAGAGAGAGAGAGATGAGACAAGGAGAGATAATAGACACAAGAGAGAGTGAGAGAGAAGAAAGACAGAGAGGAGAGACAGAGAGAGGAGAGATGGAGAGTGAAAGAAGATATAAAGAGAGGATAGACACAGAGAGAAGAGAGACTGACAGAGATAGAGAGACAGACAGACAGACAGAGAGAGGGGAGAGACAGAGAGAAACACAGCGAGAGGAGAGACAGAGAGAAATGAGAGACATTGAGGCAGAGATAGAGAGGAGAGACAGGGAGAGAGATTCAGAGACAGACAGAGAGAGATAGTTAGAAGAGAGAGATGAGACACACTGAGAGAGAGAGAGAGAGATAGAGAGAGAGAGAGAGGGAGAGAGAGGGAGAGAGAGAGAGAGAGAGAGCGACACACATATCATACCTGAACACGGTGTCGGTAGAATGGTCATCCTACCAAGCACAAGTCTCATCAACACAACTACAGCAACCAGCATCGCTGTGCATCTCATCTTGGCCGGATCCTCTCTGGACATGTAGAGAAAATCCGTTAGCGAGTGTCAGAACAGAACACCTACAGACTGAACAGGCATTGGCATAGAACGAAACTGGTCCCATCACCCCGTGATCGGGTGGACAGGCAGAATAGATAGCCGTTATACCGTCATTTGCAAGAAAGACGAAGAAGAAGAAGAAGAAGAAGAAGAAGAAGAAGAAGAAGAAGAAGAAGAAGAAGAAGAAGAAGAAGAAGAAGAAGAAGAAGAAACGAATGAGGAGGAGGATGTGTTACTTTGTTTTATAATTCACCATTGTTTTTAAGTAAAACGTCTGTCACTTGTTTGATGTGTGTCCTTGTTAACTTCTACTGTCATTAATCCTGGACTTTATTTTGAGTCATTTATTTTACTTTGGGGGTGGTTGTTTTCAATACTCTATGCTTTATCTTCTCAATACCTTTTCTTTTCTTATTTCCAGAGCTTTCTGCTCCAACATTTTAAATGCTGTTTGGTTTATTATTTCCAGTATTTACTCCAATGCGTTTTATCTATTTTCCCCCCTCCATACATCTGTGATCCATTGAATGAGTGAGTATTGTACATATTATCGCACTGACAGGCATACAGTGAACGGGCAGGCGGCCAAATAGCCAGACTCGATCGACCGACCGACCGACCGACCGACCGACCAACTGACCGTCCGTTCTGCTGGCCGGCCGAGTGGACGGGCGGACAGACCGACGGACGGGCGGACGGGCGGATAGATAGATAGATAGATAGATAGATAGGTATGTAGGTAGGTAGGTAGGTAGGTAGGTAGGTAGGTAGATAGATAGATAGATAGATAGATAGATAGATAGATAGATAGATAGATAGATAGATAGATAGATAGATAGATAGATAGATATGTAGGCATGTAGGCATGTAGGTAAGTAGATCTCTTCTGTCTATAATCGATCGGACGGATTGCAATCTTAATTACATCTAACTTAAAGTTGCTTGTATTAAGTCATCTCCCTGTCACTAACACTGATGCAAGCATTCAAGCTATGATCTCCTGTCTACAAATACCTTTTTCTCTGCCACGTCGGTCCCAATAAATCGACATTCATTAAACACTCCAAACAATATGTTTAAAAAAATATATATAATATTTTACTGAACCCTGTGAAGACAAACCCTGGTCAATGGTGGATAATCTTTAGCTCTGCGCCCTGTAATCAGGATGTTCCATGCCGAGCAGCTGGGATAATGATCCGATCAACAAATGATAGGATCGGATTTCAAATATCAGCTATCCAGAGGATTGAGCCAGGCATTAGGCTTTCACAAAGGCACCAACAAAGAATTGAGATCAAAGTTCAGAATGCCACCCGCTCCAGGGGCATCTTCGCTTCTTTAAACATGATCTCGTAATGAGGACGTGTCCAATCGTATCAGTACAGGCGATGAGAAGGGTCGTTGTAGAGTGACTACCGTCTGCACGAGTTTGTTGAAAGCGCTCCGGCCGAGTAGGGATTCGGCATGAGATGGAGGTGAAGTAGCCTTGTAGCATCGCCGATGGGTCTTTTTTTTTTTTAAATGCATACTTCATTGTAGAATATATTTGCTCTTCGTAATAAATCAGTGTAAAAGTATAATAAGAAAGACATTCTTCTGGAACACACAAGGCAAAAGATATAGAGAGGATACAAAGAAGAAGAGGAATAACAAAGAGGTGGAGGAGAAGAAGAGATGCATATAGTAGTAGTAGTAGTAGTAGTAGTAGTAGTAGTAGTAGTAGTAATAGTAGTAGTAGTAGTAGTAGTAGTAGTAGTAGTAGTAGTAATAGTAGTAGTAGTAGTAGTAGTAGTAGTAGTAGTAGTAGTAGTAGTAGTAGTAGTATTAATGGTGGTAGTAGTAATGGTAGTAGTAGTAGTAGTAGTAGTAGTAGTAGTAATTGTAGTAGTAGTAGTAGTAGTAGTAGTATTAATGGTGGTAGTAGTAATGGTAGTAGTAGTAGTAGTAGTAGTAGTAGTAGTAGTAGTAGTAGTAGTAGTATTAATGGTGGTAGTAGTAATGGTAGTAGTAGTAGTATTAGTAGTAGTAGTAGTAGTAGTAGTAGTAATTGTAGTAGTAGTAGTAGTAGTAGTAGTAGTATTAATGGTGGTGGTAGTAATGGTAGTAGTAGTAGTAGTAGTAGTAGTAGTAGTAGTAGTAGTAGTAATAGTAGTAGTAGTAGTAGTAGTAGTAGTAGTAGTAGTAGTAGTAGTAGTAGTAGTAGTAGTAGTAGTAGTATTAATGGTGGTAGTAGTAATGGTAGTAGTAGTAGTAGTAGTAGTAGTAGTAGTAATTGTAGTAGTAGTAGTAGTAGTAGTATTAATGGTGGTAGTAGTAATGGTAGTAGTAGTAGTAGTAGTAGTAGTAGTAGTAGTAGTAGTAGTAGTAGTAGTAGTAGTAGTATTAATGGTGGTAGTAGTAATGGTAGTAGTAGTAGTAGTAGTAGTAGTAGTAGTAGTAGTAGTAGTAATTGTAGTAGTAGTAGTAGTAGTAGTAGTAGTAGTAGTATTAATGGTGGTAGTAGTAATGGTAGTAGTAGTAGTAGTAGTAGTAGTAGTAGTAGTAGTAGTAGTAGTAGTAGTAGTAGTAGTAGTAGTAGTAATTGTAGTAGTAGTAGTAGTAGTAGTAGTAGTAGTAGTAGTAGTAGTAGTAGTAGTAGTAGTAGTAGTAGTAGTAGTAGTGTCACTCGTGATGTAGTTAATGTCATGCCTGTCGCCTCTATTTCTCGTATCATTTTTTGGCACCAATTTTCGGCTGTCTTTGTTTTATCATCATCTCCCTCCTTCCCGGGAATTTCAACCCACAAGTATTCTTAACTAAAAACATTATCTCCCATTACCAATCATTTATGTAAAAGTCAATACATTCTTTCCCCTGTTGGGGAAAGAATTTAGTTTTCTCCCTTTCTAGAATGGATTGCCAAGTTGAAATTAAAAATTGCCCTCCGCGCCGTGCAATCCAGCCCCAAAACCTATTATTGCCTTTAAAGGACTAGCTAGATAGGCGTCTCGAGTTTTAAGTTTAAAAGACCTGTGGAGGACATCAAAGAGGATCACCTGTGAGCATGAATATCTCCCAGCGTCTAATCAGCCGTCGAGTTCGTGTAATCCCTGACAGGGGAGGTGAAAGGTTAACTAGCAGGTCTAATTCACCTCCTAATTTTGGGCGTGGATGAAACAGATTTATACTCTTCAAGAGGGGAATTGTAGACGCCGCGTCGGCTGGCCGTGGTTCTTTGTCTGCCAGTCAGTCTGTTTGTCTGCCTCCCTACCTACCAACCTACCTACCCATCCATTCACCCATCCATCCATCCATCCACCCATCTATCTATCTATCTATCTATCTATCTATCTATCTATCTATCTATCTATCTATCTGTCTGTGGGGGTGTGGGGAATGTATGTGTGGAGGGGTTGTTTGTGGGTTGATGGGTGATGTGTGGATGGGTGAAGGGGTGTGTGGTCAGTGGGGGATGCATGTGTGTGTGTGTGTGAGGGATGTGTGTGTGGGTGGGGATATTTGGAAGGATGGTTGGAAGTATGTGGGTGTTGGTGGGTTGGGGTGTGGGTAGGGAATGTGTATTTGGGTGGGTGAATGGGTGTGTGGGAGATGTGTGTAGGTTGGGGGATGGGTGTGTGATGGGTGTGGGGGTTGGGTGTGGGGGTGTGTCTGTGAATGGGATATATCTGTGTTGGTGGGATTGTGTGAGTTTGAATGGGGTAAATGTGAGTAGTTGGAGGATGCATGTGTGGGTGGTGAGGATGTTTGTAGGTGGGGGATGTGTGGGTGGGTGGGGAGATGGGTGTGTGGGTGAGAGATGTGTGGGCGGAGATGTGTATGGGGAATGCATGTGGTGGATGTGTGTGTGTGTGTGTGGGGGGGGGCGGGAATGTGTTTATGGGTGGGGTGTTGTGTGGGAGGGGAGTTGTGTGAGGGGTGGGGGAGGTATGGGATATGCGGGTGAATGAAGGATGTATGTGAGGATGGGGGATGTCGGTTTGGCTGGGTGTTTTTGATGTGTGTGGGTGAGAGGGTAGATGAGAGATGCATATGTTGGTGGGTGGGTAGGTGATGTGTGGGTGTGAGTAGTTGATGGATGAATACGTGAGTGGGTGGATGTGTGTGAGAGATTAGTGTATGGGTGGGGGATGAGTGTGTGAGTGAGAAGATGTGTGTGAGCGGCGGATATGTGTTGGTGGAGTATATGTGGGTGGTGGGGTATATGTGGGTGGGAGGTGTGTTTTTGGATGAGGAATGTGTTGGTGGGTGGGGATGTGTATATGGGTGTGGGGATGTGTGTGTGTGTGAGTGTATGGATGGTGAGATGTGTAGTTAAGAAATGTGTGATTCTGGATTGGAGATCGAGGGTGGGGGAGGGGGTGGTTGGCAAGTTGGTGGGTGGAGGATGTGTGGAAGGGTGAGTGTGTGTAGGTTGGGAGTGGGTGGGGGATGTGTGTGTGTCTTGGTGCGGGGTGTGTGGGTGGGGGAGATTGTGTGGGTGGGGGATGTGTGTAAGTGGGGATGTGTGAGTGGGTTTTGTGTGTGGGTAGGTGCGGGATATGTGAGTTGGCGGGAATATGTGTGTGTGGGTGTTGGATATTTGGTTGGGGGATGTGTTTTGCCGAGTGGTTGGGGTGTGTGGGTGGGTGGTGGAGGATATGTGCGTGGGTGAGTGTTGGTAGGTTATGGGATGGGTGGAGGATGTGTATGTGTGAGGGTGGGGAGATGTGTGGAGGTGAGGGGATGTGTGGGTGGCTGATGGATGGGTGGATACATGCCTGGGTTTGTGTGTGGGTGGGTGGGGAATGCGTGTGGGGGGATGTGTGGTGGGTCGGAGATCTGTGTGCGTAGGTAGGGAGATGGTGTATGTGGGTATGTGTGTGGGTTGGAGGATGGGTGGATGGATGGATGGGGGAATGTATGTGCCTGTGGCTATGTATGTGGTTTGGTGGTGGATGTGTGTGTGTGTGGGGGGGGGGGCACGCGGATGGATAGGGGAATGGGTGGGTGGGTGGGGGATTGTCTCATAACATGGTAATATGCATTGTTTATGTTTACAACATTCATTTGACAATGTTTTTTTTTCTATGTGAATGTGCTATGCAATGATGAACGAAAGATGAGTGATTGGAAGGGCCGAATGTAATACAGTGTCCAATTTGTTACCCTTTGAAAATAAAGTGCGTTCGTTCGTTCGTTCGTTCGTTCTGTCTGTCTGTCCACACACACACACACACACACACACACACACACAGACAAACACACACACACACACACACACACACACACACACACACACACACATATCCATCCATCCATCCATCCATCCATACATACATACATACATACATACATACATACATACATACATACATACATAAATACATACATACATAAATACATACATACATACATACATACATACATACATACATACATACATACATACATACATACATACATACATACATACATACATACATACATACATACATACATACATACATACATACATACATACATACATACATACATACATACATACATACATACATACATACATACATACATACATACATACATACATACATACATACATACATACATACATACATACATACATACATACATACATACATACATACATACATACATACATACATACATACATACATACATACATACATACATACATACATACATACATACATACATACATACATACATACATACATACATACATACATACATACATACATACATACATACATACATACATACATACATACATACATACATACATACATACATACATACATACATACATACATACATACATACATACATACATACATACATACATACATACATACATACATACATACATACATACATACATACATACATACATACATACATACATACATACATACATACATACATACATACATACATACATACATACATACATACATACATACATACATACATACATACATACATACATACATACATACATACATACATACATACATACATACATACATACATACATACATACATACATACATACATACATACATACATACATACATACATACATACATACATACATACATACATACATACATACATACATACATACATACATACATACATACATACATACATACATACATACATACATACATACATACATACATACATACATACATACATACATACATACATACATACATACATACATACATACATACATACATACATACATACATACATACATACATACATACATACATACATACATACATACATACATACATACATACATACATACATACATACATACATACATACATACATACATACATACATACATACATACATACATACATACATACATACATACATACATACATACATACATACATACATACATACATACATACATACATACATACATACATACATACATACATACATACATACATACATACATACATACATACATACATACATACATACATACATACATACATACATACATACATACATACATACATACATACATACATACATACATACATACATACATACATACATACATACATACATACATACATACATACATACATACATACATACATACATACATACATACATACATACATACATACATACATACATACATACATACATACATACATACATACATACATACATACATACATACATACATACATACATACATACATACATACATACATACATACATACATACATACATACATACATACATACATACATACATACATACATACATACATACATACATACATACATACATACATACATACATACATACATACATACATACATACATACATACATACATACATACATACATACATACATACATACATACATACATACATACATACATACATACATACATACATACATACATACATACATACATACATACATACATACATACATACATACATACATACATACAGACAGACAGACAGACAGACAGACAGACAGACAGACAGACAGACAGACAGACAGACAGACAGACAGACAGACAGACAGACAGACAGACAGACAGACAGACAGACAGACAGACAGACAGACAGACAGACAGACAGACAGACAGACAGACAGACAGACAGACAGACAGACAGACAGACAGACAGACAGACAGACAGACAGACAGACAGACAGACAGACAGACAGACAGACAGACAGACAGACAGACAGACAGACAGACAGACAGACAGACAGACAGACAGACAGACAGACAGACAGACAGACAGACAGACAGACAGACAGACAGACAGACAGACAGACAGACAGACAGACAGACAGACAGACAGACAGACAGACAGACAGACAGACAGACAGACAGACAGACAGACAGACAGACAGACAGACAGACAGACAGACAGACAGACAGACAGACAGACAGACAGACAGACAGACAGACAGACAGACAGACAGACAGACAGACAGACAGACAGACAGACAGACAGACAGACAGACAGACAGACAGACAGACAGACAGACAGACAGACAGACAGACAGACAGACAGACAGACAGACAGACAGACAGACAGACAGACAGACAGACAGACAGACAGACAGACAGACAGACAGACAGACAGACAGACAGACAGACAGACAGACAGACAGACAGACAGACAGACAGACAGACAGACAGACAGACAGACAGACAGACAGACAGACAGACAGACAGACAGACAGACAGACAGACAGACAGACAGACAGACAGACAGACAGACAGACAGACAGACAGACAGACAGACAGACAGACAGACAGACAGACAGACAGACAGACAGACAGACAGACAGACAGACAGACAGACAGACAGACAGACAGACAGACAGACAGACAGACAGACGTGCGTGCGTGCGTGCGTGCGTGCGTGCGTGCGTGCGTGCGTGCGTGCGTGCGTGCGTGCGTGCGTGCGTGCATGCATACATACATACATACATACATACATACATACATACATACATACATACATACATACATACATACATACATACATACATACTGTCGTGTCCTCCTTTAAAGTGTCGTCCATGGAGTGAGGAGAGTCAACACCAACATTATAATTTTTCTTTCCTATCAATATCCTGGAGAATCCACCAGCTTCCGTCCAACACACTCCATCAGCCTATGGACACCTTTTCCTATCACTCTCTCACTGTCGTACTATGCCCCCTCTCATACTTCCCCAACGCAACATATTCACCAACTCTTGCTTCTAAAAATTAATAAAGATTAATTTATTAAAAGAAAAGTGTAACGTATATGAGATGTGTATGCGAAGAAAATGTGTGATGTGTTCTATAATGTGTGTAGGATCGGACTCTCAGATAATAGCATAGTCAGTTCATCCTTGCAAGGACACACCACAGCACGTTAAGTCAGAACAAGTCCACCTCACCCGGTACTGTATCTCTCCTGCCGGACACTGACTGTCATCTGTAGCTACCTGGTAATCCATCTTCCTGATCATCCGAAATAGATACTGTTTGTAAATTACAGCTGATCATGGACCGGTTGCCCAATGCACATAATTTCCTATCGTTCTTAAAGAATGCACAAATCCTTTGTAGTGAGTATTTAGGTATCACTGTTATTGTTAATATACTTGAACCTAACTAATGTCTATCTAGGTTCAGGTATCATGTCTTTTGAACTATTTCACTAGAATATATCACACCATGTGACTATTATATTTTAATGTTCTTGTTTAGGTACTAATGTTCTTATGCTGTGTGATGCATCAGCAATCATCACCCATCCTAGGTGAACCTTAACACGCAGGAATCGTCATATTGGTTGGCTCTTCTGAGTCATGTTATGGTGAACCCCCCTGATTATGAGTCCATCGTAAACATAATACCATCTTTCTTCTCGGACGTTATTCCTTTTTAGTAAGAAAACATTTGAGTGTCCAACTGGTGTTATGTCTAATTGAAGTTGCACTTCATCAAACCCAGTGTTGAACTTCCTCGTAACTGGTATGGAACCTGTGAGAGAAACAACACATCTTGTGATAGTACTACTCACTGATCCTACCGGCTGAGTGTAAGCCTATTGCCTTGCTCAGTTATTTTACAGCTAACTAAACTCTGTCATAGAGCATATTAGTTCCTCACCTACGTCCGAATCAGGCGATGACAAGGAAAGACCCATAAACAGAGTGCACAACTTCAGTGGGCAAACCATTGAAAGATTTCCCCCCCCCCCCCCACTATCCTATTCATCCTAGAAGAGCCAATTATCACTTCACTATTCTAACTAGTTTTCAACTAACAGTGCTAATCATCACGCTCTAGTTTTAACAAGACTACTGCCTATATTAATTAGGCCTAAATAGACTATATTGACTACCTTACTACCTTATGCAAAACCGCCTCATTCCGGGATGGCTGCTGCACTTTGCCATAACGACACATGCTAGTTAATTTTAAATTAATCTAACACTGTAGAGCTCTCCCACAAACACGTCCATCATAATCCACGGTTTTGGTCAACACTCATTGTCCCCAAATCAGGTTTTTCAAACAGCCTAAAATTGGTAACGTGACGGTGTTCTTTATGTCCACACAGGTGTTATTTGGGCATATCATCCATTGTCAAGAATCTATCCTCCCTGGCTCAATGAATGTCAGAGGTGTCATCACTTGTTTTGACTCCCACAACAAGCTAGCGAGTTCCTGTATGCTCCCAACAACGGGTTTCCACAACAAACCGCCAATCTTCTGTTGAGTGGTTACAACAACAGCCGTCATTTCGCTTGATGTCCGGAAACTCTCAATGACAGACGGACTGTTTTCTCCCGAGCTGAGTACTTCCGCTTAAATCCGACCTGTTTATGAACTGTCAAAGTGGTGTATAGATTCATCTCACTCACTTCCAAATGTTCCCATTTTGTCGACCCCATGTAAACACGTGCAGCTGCAACTTTTGACCGTCCTGGGGATTTTGACATCCAATTTGTTTTTTCTGTTAGTTAAAATAGTTTTGGCTTTGCAGATAGGCCGGTTAATCAGAAAGTCTCTATAGTAATCAACTGGTGAAACGCGGTGTTTTATTTTTGTGACACATACATACATACATACATACATACATACATACATACATACGTACATACATACATACATACATACATACATACATACATACATACATACATACATACATACATACATACAGACAGACAGACAGACAGACAGACAGACAGGCAGGCAGGCAGGCAGGCAGGCAGGCAGGCAGGCAGGCAGGCAGGCAGGCAGGCAGGCAGGCAGGCAGGCAGGCAGGCAGGCAGGCAGGCAGGCAGGCAGGCAGGCAGGCAGGCAGGCAGGCAGGCAGGCAGGCAGGCAGGCAGGCAGGCAGGCAGGCAGGCAGGCAGGCAGGCAGGCAGGCAGGCAGGCAGGCAGACAGACAGACAGACAGACAGACAGACAGACAGACAGACAGACAGACAGACAGACAGACAGACAGACAGACAGACAGACAGACAGACAGACAGACAGACAGACAGACAGACAGACAGACAGACAGACAGACAGACAGACAGACAGACAGACAGACAGACAGACAGACAGACAGACAGACAGACAGACAGACAGACAGACAGACAGACAGACAGACAGACAGACAGACAGACAGACAGACAGACAGACAGACAGACAGACAGACAGACAGACAGACAGACAGACAGACAGACAGACAGACAGACAGACAGACAGACAGACAGACAGACAGACAGACAGACATACGCACGCACGCACACTCGCACGCACGCACACACACACTGTTAGTTAGTTAGGTAGTTAGTTAATTCGTCGATGGAAGCGGCAGTCACTAGAAGACCAGTAACCACACATTTCTGCAATAAGGTAAATGGCGGTCAATTCTGCGACACAGCCACCGCCATTGCTCTGAACATGCAGTTCACGCTCCAAACAATCACGGGCAGATGTAAAAGCATTTCACACGAAATTCACAGCTCACAGTATCGCTTCACGCACTCAACTCAGTAGCAGGGCGACGGAGCCATACACTTCCAGTCTGACATGAGGAAAATACGAATGCAAACGGTAGCCACAAACATAAACACTCCAGAGGCTTTTACCATTTCATATACAGGCATAACGCACACGGAGCAAATGGAAGGCCTTGCGTTACTGCTGGTAAAAGATTGATTGATTGATTGATTTAGGAATCGACATCACAGCATTCGGGGCATTCCCATTTGCGCTCCGTCCCCATCCTCAGCAGCCAGCGAAGAGTTCCAACACCAATAGTACCAGTAAAAGAGTCGTCGTATAGCTAGCTTATCAGCTATGCAGAAAACTGTCATAAGTACTCAAAACTTGGCCATGAATAGATGGTTTCTGTAAATTGCAGCAATGTTTATCTTTAATTGCTGTGTAATTATGTTGTCCTGATCATTGCCGATAATTACATCTTCTTTTCCTTATCTGTACTTTATTCTGAGTGCTGATCATGAATACGTCTATTGCGGTGCCTTGTGAAAGACATATAACTAACTTACAATGTTTGTTATTATTTTCTGAATGAGAAGTCAAATATTGCTACTAGCACGGAGAGTAATAGGTTGTCGCCTACGCCAGAGAACCGTGACGTCATGACGTAGCATCTAGTAAAGTTGTAAACAGTACAGGACAATAAGTTTAACCATAGTTTAACAATAGGTTTAACTAAAGCTTAACAATAGGTTTAACTAGAGCTTAACGATAGGTTTAATTAGAGTTAACCGAAGTTTAACAATAGATTTAACCAGAGTTTAACAATAGTGTTAACCAGAGTTTAACAATAAGTTTAACCGAAATTTAACAATAGGTCTAACCAGAGTTTAACAATATGTTAATCAGAGTTTAACAATATGTCTAACCATAGTTTCACAATATGTAAACCAGAGTTTAACAATAGTTTTAATCAGAGTTTAATAATAGGTTAAATCAGAGCTTAACAATAAATGTAATCAAAGTTTAACTTTAGGTCTACTTAGAGTTTGACAATAGGTTTCAATCAATCATGTGCCATGCTGGAAAACGTGGGCGGTCATTACTCGCCATTTCACTCGATCACCAGAGTCGTGGATCAGCTCAGCATTCCTTTCTCGTCCATGCCATGTGGCCAAGCCATCCAGGTATTTTCCTCTCGGTCTTCCTCTTGGTCGGTTCCCTTCGATCTTGCCAGTTGTCACTAAGTTCTCCAATCCATTTCTTCTCATAACATGTCCAAAAAATTGTGACTGTCTACGTCTAATTTCTCTAATCAATCTACGTTTTTCATTTGTCTCCTGTAGTACTTGGTCATTGGTTTTTCTGTCTGTCCGAGGTACTCTTTGCATTTTCCTCAGAAACCACATTTCTGCAGCCATCAGATGTTTTTCAGCTTGACTGCACATTGTCCAAGTTTCACATCCATACAACAGAACAGGCTCTATGTATCCCCTCAACACTCTTTTTCTCGTTTCAGTTGACATCTTTTTATTGGTCAGAATGTTTTTCATCTTGCTAAAGGCTACTTTCGCCATGGCGATTCTTGTTGTAATCTCTTCAAGGCATCTCCCATCAGATGTTATGACTGTTCCGAAATAATTGTATCGATTCACTTGTTGAAGAATATTTCCATTTACTCGTATATTACATTGTGGTACTTCGTTCTTCCTAGTGACGACCATAACCCGTGTCTTTTAACAATTTAATTCTAACCCCAGCTGCTCACTGTGTACAACAACCGCACCTAAAAGACAATAGGTTTAACATGAGGTTAACTATAGATTTAACCAGATCTCAACATTTCTACTAACAATGAAAGTAGAAGGTTGTCGCCTACGCCAGACAACCGTGACCTGGCGACAGCATATACATAGTAAGGTTGTAACAGTAGTTCCTTATAGACATTATCTAGCGCGAGATTAACGTTTACGCCTGCTAGATAACCATCGCAAACGGTCTAATGTAGTCATGCGCTTTACGCTTTAAGATATAATCCCGCGGAATGTCACGCCACTGGCAGTTTGTGGTTTCTGTATTTTGGGACCTGTAAACCTGTTTCGGTGGGGGGAGGGGGGGGGGGGGGAGTCGCTTAGACGTCAGTCGTTCACTTCTTCTTCTTCTTCTTCTTCTTCTTCTTCTTCTTCTTCTTCTTCTTCTTCTTCTTCTTCTTCTTCTTCTTCTACTACTACTACTACTACTACTAATACTACTACTACTACTACTACTACTACTACTACTACTACTACTACTACTACTACTACTACTACTACTACTACTACTACTACTAATTCATTATAACGGACTCACACAGTATGATAAAAAAAATATATGAAGACAGGTATGCTTCAGGCAGAGTGGCAGGCTTCAACTCAACAATAAATATTAGAGACCATCTGTTGGATGTTTCCCCTAGGGCACCCTGGTGTAATGGGAAACGAGCAGGCGGACAGATTGGTTGTGTCTGCACCACTCGATGCAAGATAAGGCAGACGTGGTCGGGACAGATTGGTTGTGTCTGCACCACTCGATGCAAGATAAGGTAGACGTGGTCGGGACAGATTGGCTGTGTCTGCACCACTCGATGCAAGATAAGGCAGACGTGGTCGGGACAGATTGGCTGTGTCTGCACCACTCGATGCAAGATAAGGCAGACGTGGTCGGGACAGATTGGTTGTGTCTGCACCACTCGATGCAAGATAAGGTAGACGTGGTCGGGACAGATTGGTTGTGTCTGCACCACTCGATGCAAGATAAGGCAGACGTGGTCGGGACAGATTGGTTGTGTCTGCACCACTCGATGCAAGATAAGGTAGACGTGGTCGGGACAGATTGGTTGTGTCTGCACCACTCGATGCAAGATAAGGCAGACGTGGTCGGGACAGATTGGCTGTGTCTGCACCACTCGATGCAAGATAAGGCAGACGTGGTCGGGACAGATTGGTTGTGTCTGCACCACTCGATGCAAGATAAGGTAGACGTGGTCGGGACAGATTGGTTGTGTCTGCACCACTCGATGCAAGATAAGGCAGACGTGGTCGGGACAGATTGGTTGTGTCTGCACCACTCGATGCAAGATAAGGCAGACGTGGTCGGGACAGATTGGTTGTGTCTGCACCACTCGATGCAAGATAAGGCAGACGTGGTCGGGACAGATTGGCTGTGTCTGCACCACTCGATGCAAGATAAGGCAGACGTGGTCGGGACAGATTGGTTGTGTCTGCACCACTCGATGCAAGATAAGGCAGACGTGGTCGGGACAGATTGGCTGTGTCTGCACCACTCGATGCAAGATAAGGCAGACGTGGTCGGGACAGATTGGCTGTGTCTGCACCACTCGATGCAAGATAAGGTAGACGTGGTCGGGACAGATTGGTTGTGTCTGCACCACTCGATGCAAGATAAGGCAGACGTGGTCGGGACAGATTGGTTGTGTCTGCACCACTCGATGCAAGATAAGGTAGACGTGGTCGGGACAGATTGGTTGTGTCTGCACCACTCGATGCAAGATAAGGTAGACGTGGTCGGGTCCCTCGGGATCATGTGCATGGTGCGGAAGAACTGATAGATCCTCACGGCCTGGAAAGAATGGTGCCTTAAGGAGGGTCCTCAGTGAAGTGTTGGGGTAGGAGGTAGTGAGATGTAAAGATATTGTCATTGTAAGCGCTTTTTCTAATGTTCTTTGTAAGTTGGTATCCATTTATCCAAGGTTGTTCTTGATACCGTCACTCCATCTTTTGAGTGGTCTTCCCCTCGTCATATATCCATTATATAGGGTGTTTGTAAAGTCTCACTAAATTTTGTATGTAGAACAAATAAAAAAAAAAATAAAATGAAGTGCATGATGTCATCAAAATGTGCTCCACAGTCCACCGTAAACAATATGCAGCGAATTGTTTTCGTCTGCTGGAATAATTCTTTGCACTCCAAGCATAATGGTGTTATCAACGGAAAAAAGAATATTTTTTGGTTGAACAAGTTTTTCGAAATGGCGGACGATACACACGGAAATAACAACATACACGTTGCAGAAAGACAATGTGAAGACATGTGTACAGTCATGTCTTGAAGCCCGTGGTGGACATTTCCAACAGCTGTTATGATGAATACTTCATTGGTACTTTTCAGATTCCTCAAAACAGCGTTAGACCATAGTTTTGACTATTGTAACTAATTTAATGAATCTTTAAAGCATATTTTGATGACGTCATGTACTTCATTTTTCAAATGTGTTCTACATATGAGTACAAAGTGTAGTGAGACTTTATAAACACCCGGTATTCCTTCAATGTGGCTCTTTGTGGCAGATGGTACCAAGGCATTCTTGCGAGGTGGCCAAACCATGTAATCTATTCGTTAATGAACCCTCCGATTGGGTTCAGACTTTGTTGTCTTCTATTTCCTCGTTCCCAATTCTATCTCTCACGTTTTCTCCTGCAGCTCTTCTAAGTCACCTGACCTCTGTTGTTATGATTTTGCGCTCATTAGTTGCAGTAAGCGGCCATGTCTGACACTGGTAACATAATTTAGGATTTGCTTTAGTACTTATTTTTAGTACTATATTTATTTGCTTTAGTATCTTTCTGTGCGGCAGAAGTAGTGCTAGTTGTTCCAGTACCTGATTTGCCTTTACACAATGTGTGTTGATTTCTCTGTTAGTTAGTTAGTTAGTCGACAGATCATCCTCGTTGCACATCGGACCATTCAGTCCATAAGTGCTCGGATCCCCTCCTCAGCAAATCCCGCAGCGTGTAGCGGCTAACGACGCCAGTTCTGTGTTGGTTTATCAATCTTCTTTGGCTTCCTGCGTAGTGTTCTTGTTTGGCCACCCCTCTTTTAATTTGCTGCTCTCGCAGTCTGGCCATTGTTGTAGATTCACAGTCATCACTTGGTTCTTGCAAAAGTCTCACTTCTCGTAGAGCATTCAGAATGTCAGCCTGGTCCATGGCGCGTCCGCCCTCAACAGTAGCCTCACCTGCGAGCTTGTCAGCCCGCTCATTTCCTTGTACTCCCGCATGCCCTGGCACGAAGATGAAACTAATCTTTGCCAGCCGAGACCGCTTCAGAGGCAGCAACCATTCTCTTCGGATCGACCCCTCCTCTATCCTCTTGATCATGTTCATTGAGTCGCTAAGGAAACAAGCCCTAGTGAATGTCTGTGTCTCGAGCCATGTTATTGCTTTACTTACTGCCATGACTTCCATGGTCAGGCTACTTGTGGTTTCAGTGAAAGCACCAGAGTCCTCCTTCACAATTCTCCCTCCGGCCCGAGCTGTAAAGGCCCATGAGCTTCTCACATGTCGGATGACCGACCCATCTGTGTAGATGACCGCGTCACTGTCTAGCGAATTCTCGAAAATCAACGCTTGTACTTCAGCCTCAACAGCAGCCGGATTTTCTTGTCTGCATTTTCTATCTAGTTGGATGCAAACTGAAAAGGATGTGCAGAAGTCTGTTGGCACTTGCACCCACTCCTCGCCAGGTTCTAAGTCCTCAAGTGAACACACCTGTTGAAGAATGTCCTCGGCTTGACCCATCCACGACCGTCCTCTTTTTAACCTGCTGCCCTTCACCTTCCTAATTTCACTATGCAGTGGATGCTGTGTGTTTGCGTTAATTCTGAGGTAGGCGCGTGCCCTGCAAACTTGCATTCTCTCTTCAATGGTTGGAAAATAAAGAAGGTAGCGCATCGCCCTGCATGCTGTATCTCTTGTACATCCAAGAATAATGCGCATAGCTTCATTCTGTATCCTTTCCATCCTTTCTATCTGCTTATGGCTGACAGTCAGGATTGCCATTGCATACTCCAAAACAGACATGACCAGCCCCTCGTACAGAAGACATAGATGGCGCTGCTCACAGTTTGCTGCCGCCATCACCCGCATCGCTGCCAAACCCCGCTTGGCCTTTGTTATCACCTGGTCTATGTGCACATTATAAGCAAGGCTTCGATCAAACCGTATCCCCAGGTAATTCATTGCCTGCGTTCTTTCCACCGTCTCTGAACACAGCATTACAGTTGGTGTTGGATTGTTGACAATATGATTATTCAACGAGAACCAAGTCACTGTTGCCTTTGTTGGGTTGACCATTGCCCCAGCTTCATCACACCAAGTACTTATGCGATTGAGTTCGGTTTGTAGCTCCACAGCAACCTCCTCTCTATCCTTACCCTGACGATACACTAAAACATCATCGGCATATGACAATGTCCTGCCAGGTCCAGTGATCTGCTCACTGGTGATTCTCACTGTGTAGGCGTTGAACAGTACCGGAGATAATGGTGATCCCTGTGGTAGGCCAGGATATATTGTTGTTGGTTCCGAAGTCCAACTGCCACATCTAAAAACTACTTTCCGTTGGAAGAGAGCTGCAGCGATCCAACTAAGGAGGAATGGACTTACGTTTAGTTCAAGAAGCTGAAACATTAAAAAATCCAGTGGTACTCTGTTGTATGCGTCCTCAAGATCAATCGCTGCAGCAACGGTTTCAGTGCCTGAGTGGAAACCTTCATAGACATCATGGGCAAAGACTGCTGATTTCTCTGTCATTTCCCCCATCTGTAGTGAACATTGTTTTCAGATATTTATATTCGCTGGTTTGTTTTAATTTCGTGTTCTTTATTTTTATTGACAAGGTTTCGGACTGTCAGCCTATCACCATTGTTTCTGTCTTACCAATGCTTATTTTCATGTTATATTTCTCACACACTGAATTGATTTGATTTATATGGTTCTAAAGGCTCTCTTGATCTTCTGATATTAAAATCCTTAAATGTTATCTTACTCTTTGCTCTCTGCTTCTCGGCATATATTGTCAATGTATGTTATATATAAACAAGTGAAGTATGTGTGAGAGAGAGAGAGAGAGAGACAGAGAGAGAGAGAGAGAGAGAGAGAGAGAGAGAGACAGATAGATAGATAGATAGATAGATAGATAGATAGATAGATAGATAGACAGATAGATAGATAGATAGATAGATAGATAGATAGATAGATAGATAGATAAATAGATAGATAGATAGATAGATAGATAGATAGATAGATAGATAGATAGATAGATAAATAGATAGATAGATAGATAGATAGATAGATAGATAGATAGATATATAGATAGATAGATAGATAGATAGATAGATAGATAGATAGATAGATAGATAGATAGATAGATAGATAGATAGATAGATAGATAGATAGATAGATAGATAGATAGATAGATAGATAGATAGATAGATAGATAGATAGATAGATAGATAGATAGAGAAAAAAAAAAGAGAGAGAGAGAGAGAGAGAGAGCGAGAGATAGATAGATAGATAGATAGATAGATAGATAGATAGATAGATAGATAGATAGATAGATAGATAGATAGATAGAGAAAGAAAGAAGAGAGAGAGAGAGAGAGAGAGAGAGAGAGAGAGAGAGAGAGAGAGAGAGAGAGAGAGAGAGAGAGAGAGAGAGAGAGAGAGATAGCACATCCTCGACGTACTCCTGGGCTTACCTTAGAGTTTTGATGTACCTGTCTTTGTTCTTATACGACTTTTGCTTGAATTATATGAACTTTTGCTTGACGTATATGAACTTTTTCTTGACTTATATGAAATTTTGCTTGATTTATATGGACTTTTGTTTAACTTGTATGAACTTTTGCTTAACTTATATCAATATTTGCTTGACTTGTATCAACGGTTGCAAACATTAATTAGATGTTTGCTAATTCCTTAGGTTCTTAGGCAATACCAATACCGATTCCTGTAAACTCTGTCAAAAGCTGTTTCCCGGTCTATAAATGTCACTTTCCTGGTCTTACCATGTTCAACTGTTTGTTATGTCAATTGCCGAAGTGTAAATATTACGTCCGTACAGCTTTTGTTTGGTCTAAAACCCATCTGGGCTTCTAATAGTTTTTCTTCCAACATCATCTTCATCGTCATCATCTTCCACTTTTGCCGTCAAGCGTCGTGGGGATGAATAATTGGCACTCCAGCGCCAGATGGGAGGGCAGGAAAGTGTCATTCTATGTGATTGTACAATGTCTTTGACGTCGCAGTTCCCCTTTATTAAGTGTTAATCATCGCCCCATACCATACAACTGCCACTGTTTTTCCGTTTGTTTTTCCTAGTCTGTCCAGTTTTTACCCACTTTTACATTCCATTTCTTTATTATTGATTATTTTCATGTAGTGTGGAGTCCCCGGAAACGACAGAGCTGATCGATTGGCTAAGGAAGGAGCAAAAGAAGAACAACCTGGTGTGCCCATTACATACCAACAAAAGAAAAGAATGAGCAAATCAGTCAGAAGGCCACCAAACCTTACTCAAGATGACTACCACATTATGGACAGACCAGAACAGGTCATTCTTCTGCGCCTCAGAACAGGACACAATAGATTACGCAACCACATGTATACACAATTCAAGATTGGTGACTCAGCCATGTGCACATGTGGATTGGCGTCGCAGACAGCAGAGCACATACTCCAGGATTGCCCAAACTACAACATATCTAGGCGAACCTTCTGGCCTAGAGAGACAACAGTGGAAGATAAACTCTATGGACCGCTGTGTGAACTAAAAAAGACTGTTAGATTCATACAAGAGACACACACATTACACATTGGCACCTTGCCGTCTTGACAGACGATAGTTTGTGCTTTAAAAAGGCATAATAACTTTTAACTATGGCGGTAGCGAGTGTGACTGATAAGGCCAATTTGCGCTGTAAATGTCCGTTCACAGTGGGTGCATGTGAACACGTGGTCATTTCCACCATCATGCACCATCTTACGTCTCAAACGCTTGGTGTGTGACTTTTCTGCAATAATTTTCTCCTTTGACTTTATTCCATTTCTGATATTTGCCCTCCATGCAACACGTTCAGCGGCGACTTGCTCCCAATGTGCATTATCAATGCCTGTATCAATCATGTCCCGCTTACACACATCTTTGTATCGTAGTAGAGGCCGACCCTGAGATCTCTTACCCATCTGTAATTCACCAAAAAAGATATCCTTTGGTATTCTACCATCATCCATCCGCCTAAGATGTCCTATCCATCTAAGTCTACGAAGACTGAGCATGGAATAAACTGTCACACAACCTGATCTTTCCAATACTTCAGTATTTGTGATTTTGTCTTGCCACTTAATACCAAGAATTCTTCGCAGACACCGCATATGAAAGCTGTTTAAATTGTTCTCTTGGTGTGAGTAAGTTGTCCAGGTTTCACTGCCATAGAGAAGAGTACTAAGGACACAGGCTTGATAGACAAGGACTTTTGTTTTGGCAGTAAGCTTCCTGTTCTCCCAGACTCTTTTTCTTAACCTGTTCATTGTTGTTGCTGCCTTACCAATCCGGATGTTGATTTCCTGATCTAGGGATAATTTGCTATTTACCACCGATCCTAGATATGTAAAATGGTCTACTATCTCTAGTTCGGCGTCGTCAATAAAGATTGATGGTACCCCATGTGCACCTTGTGACATAATCTGTGTCTTCTTTTTGCTAATTGTTAAACCAAATTCAGAACAAGCATTGGAGAATGCAGATAGTAGACATTGCAATTCTTCCTCAGAGTGGGTCGTAACTGCAGCATCATCTGCAAAAAGCAACTCTCTGATCAGTACCCTCCTAATTTTGGTCTTAGCCTTCAATCTCTGAGCATTGTAGAGGCCGCCATCTGAGCGTGAGTGAATGTATATACCACCATCCTGATCACGAAATGCATATTTCAGTAGAAGTGAAAAGTATATTCCAAAGAGGGTGGGAGCTAGTACACAACCTTGCTTAACTCCACTCTTGATTTCAAATTCTTCAGAAGTTGCACCATCAAACTTGATTATACCCTTCATGCCTGTGTGGAACGATTCCACAATGGACAGAAGAGTTGGTGGGCAGCCAATCTTCTTTAGTGCTTTGAACAGACCCTCACGACTGACCAAATCAAATGCCTTTGTGAGGTCGATGAAGGCAATAAACAGTGGTTGATTCTGTTCACGGCATTTTTCTTGCATTTGTCGCAATGAGAATATCATATCAGTGGTAGACCGGTTCTGTCGAAAGCCACACTGTGATTCGGGGTAGACTTGATCTCCTAGGACTTGAAGTCTGCGCAGAACAATTCTGGCAAATACTTTTCCAACAATACACAGAAGTGAGATACCCCTATAGTTGTTGCAGTCGCTCCGATCGCCCTTGTTCTTGTACAGTGTTATGATGCTTGAATCTTTGAAATCCTGTGGGACTTGTCCTTCACGCCAGCATAGCTCTATTAGCTGGTGGATCTGTATAGTGAGTGTGTCTTGCCCACTCCTGATAACCTCTATTGGAATCCCATCCTTACCTGGAGCCTTGCCAGATGCAAGTTCATTTATAGCACACTTAACTTCTGTTATGGTGGGAAGTGTGTCCAGGTGGTCAAGAGTTGGTAGAGCCTCTATGGCGTTGAGGGCATTATCCGCTAGTTTGGTCTCACTTGAGTAAAGCTCCAAATAGTGCTCTACCCATCTGTCCATCTGCTGTTTCTTATCAGTGATGACTTCTCCAGTCAAGGTTTTCAATGGTGCACTTCTTTTGATCACTGGACCACAGGCTTTCTTTATTCCTTCATACATGCTTCTTATGTCTCCCTTATCACTTGCGATTTGAATGGACTCACATAACTTGATCCAATAATCATTTGCACTCTGCCTGGCAGCCTTTTGCACATCCTTCCTAGCTTGCCTTAGCTCACTCAGAGTGTTACGCGTTGGTCTTTCCTTGTTTCTTAAGAGAGCTTTCTTCTTCTTATCAATCAAGGGCTGCAGAGTCTCGCTGTTGGCCGCAAACCAGTCCTGCCTCTTATGATCCACAGTGCCGTAAACCTTTACGGCAGTTTTACAAAGAGTTTCCTTAAGTTTATTCCATTTATCATTTACTGTACAATTTTCTGGTGTATCAGTGAAAGCGTCTTCAAGTTGCTGTTGAAACTGAAAGCACTTTTCAGGATCATGAGTGTTAATAATATTAATCCTGGGGCTAGATTTGTGTTTAGCTGTGTAGATTCTCTTTGGTCTCAGTCTAACCCTTGCAACAACCAAAGAATGATCTGTATCACAGTCAGCACTGTGGTAACTACGAGTCAATGATATATGGTTCAGATGTTGTCTCCGTGTGATGATGAAGTCCAGCTGGTGCCAATGGCCGGATCTTGGATGTTTCCATGTGACCTTATGCATCTCTTTTGTTTTAAAAAAAGAGTTTGTAATACATAGGTCATTACTGGTGCAATGCTCCAGCAGCCTTTGCCCATTTTCATTCATGCGACCGATGTTGTATTTTCCAAGGCACACTGGCCATGAACTCGAGTCCTTGCCCACACGAGCATTGAAATCACCGAGCATATAAATGTAGTCGGATTTTGGAACTGCCTTGATCACAGAGTCTAACTCCTCATAGAACAAATCCTTCACATCATCAGAGGAATCGAGTGTCGGTGCATATGCAGTAATAATGGTGGCAAACCCACAAGAGGTTGCCAAGCGCAGGGATAATAGTCTTTCATTTCCTCCTGCTGGAATTTCAATCATTCCCAGTAGCGAATTCTTCACTGCAAAGCCCACACCGTGTTGCCTCCTTTCCGCCTGCCCTTTACCCCTCCAGAAAAAGGTGTAGTTGTTTTCCCTGAGTGACCCTTCCTCAGCGAGGCGAGTCTCCTGCAGGCCAGCAATATCAATGTTAAGACGATTGAGTTCGGCATCAATCACAGCCGTTTTTCTCACATCGTCAATATTGGTCAAGTCAGTGGAAAATCCTGGACACATGGTTCTCACGTTCCAGGTTGCAAGCCGTAGCTTGAGGTTTCTATTTATATTTTTGTTTGTACCTGGTGCATTGGTTTTACAGCCTGCGATTCAGATTTTGTCCTAGCCCCAAGCACCCATTGAAGCAGGCAGGCTGTGGCGGATCAGCACCCAATTGGCTGGGGGCTGCCCAGCTTGAGGCGGGCGGTAGCTGATCAGTGACACCTATAGGTGTCTCCCACCGTCAGAGGCAACGCGTGGCGCCCCATGTCTACGCCAACTGACAAGGACTTATAACCCGTAACAGTTGCCTCTCGCTTTGATTCCGAGACCAGTTAAGACCAGGGATGGAGTTATTGCCTCTCCATAGCACAAAGCCTGGGCTAAAATATAGAGATCATGTGTTGCCCATGCAGCATGATCCCTCTCTCGGCCTGCCTAGTTCACTCCAGAGGAAAGGTAACACCCCTACATCTGGAACAAGACAAGCTGCAGAAGCTGCCGGATCAGCAAAGCAATGCTCTAACTGTCCGCCTGTCGGAGCTTCGATCCTAGACCAGTCGCCAACCAAGGCTTAGGGCCTGGTCTGCCCTGCCATGACAATTTTGTCTTTAGCTTGCATTTCCTCGCACCAGGGTAAGGCTTGTACCCTCCCAATTGCGCTCTTCCGCCCGAAGCCGTTGGCACAATGTGGGGTGTCGGGTTTGGTAAGCGCCGCCCAACGTTCGGCGCTAACAGAAACCAGGTAGTACAAGAGACAACATTGCAGTTATAAACATATTTCAGGCGAACGAGAGAAGAAGAACAAAAATGTAATGTTGTACATGTGGTTGTGTCGGTGTGAGTTTGTTGTTTCTGTGACGACAAAGGCTTTGGCCGCACCGTCCATTGTGTGACTCGTGACCGTGTTCTCGTTATTCGGTCACTGATTCACTTCCACACTTGCATATTGAAATTGGTTAGGAGGTCAGCATAGCAGAATGAATAAGTCCGCTCGCGCTTAAACTTCCGGTGTGCTGATGCAGAGGTAGCGGGTTCAACCTACATAGTTGGACTAAATATAGACTTCCATTCCTTGACTTGGTGACGTAAATTACAACTACCTCAGAAGTCGGAGTATGTTCGCTTGATGGCGAGGGAAACTGGTAAATTTGTTTTTCGCATATCCTATTACAGGACATCGCTGTCAACATACGCATTTTACCGCTGTTATTGATTTCTTGGCAAGATTACGCTCAGTAGTTTGCCATTGCTCTCTGAGCGGCCGGCTCACATATCGATTCTCGCGCAGCTGCGTTTGCTCACGTGGATAAACGGGATTACGGTGAAAGTCGCTAAACCCAAGGCCAGGGAGACCGGCACACTGGTAATAGGGACAGCTAATCCACACTGAAAATTCAGTCCAGTCCTACTAGAAGTAGTAACAAGTGTATAGACTACGCTTGAGTTTAAACCAAGCAAACGCAAAAATAAAAATAATAATAAATAAATAAAATAAAATAAAATAAAACAAATCTCCCCACTCATCCCTGCTCCATTAACTTGTAAGGCAACCAATTTATGGCTCTCCTTTGATTACACCGCTTCGAGCAACGTGTCCCCCATTTACGATACCCCGTTTTATGGCTGCAGTAAATCACAAAAGCTGGTCGAACGTTTATGGGTCTATCCCCTCGTCATGAAACTCTTTGTATACGCTTTATATCAACCATGATGTCATAGTTTCTGCGTACTGACCTACCATTACAGTGATGCGAGGTTCCAATCCTAGTGATAGAGTGCTTGAATACGTCCCCAACAATACGGTATACTTGCCAGCCGAGGTGGCTCTGTGGCTAAGACGCTTGCCGGCCGCCTGGTGATTATGTGTTTGAATCTTCTTCGATACGGAGATTGTTTTGGTTGCTTGCGTTCGCGTGCTGTGAACTCCAGCGTGAAGTCCTGTATGTCGGATGAAGACATCCTGTTGTCCAACATCAGTGTGATGTCATACCGGACTGAGGTTTGCGTGAGTATCCGTTGTCCTATCTCTGGCTTATTGGTGTGCAGACTGGTGGTTCCTCTCCGTGCAGGCAGATACTCTCCGACTTTGGAAGAATCAGCGATCCTACTACGTTAGCCAGAACCCCGAAGGGACCTGTTGCCCAGGACGCACGACTAGGACGTGTTAGTAAGTCTTCGCCTGTATAAAACCTGGCCCAGGTGCGTTGGAAACACCTCTGCGTCAGGGAGATTGTTTTAAAAACTGATCTGGGAAGTTAGTTAGTTAGTTAGTTAGTTAGTTAGTTAGTCGCGGTTCCAACTTCACGGCAAAGGGTCGTCCCCATATTGCTCCGTTCCTGTGCCAGATATGAAACTGTTTACAAACAGAACATGGCTACCAGAAAAGTGTTCTGGGAAGTAAAAGCGGTTTCCGTTATATTGAACACATTACCCATGAGGAGCGACTGGCCAAATGGCTTGAATATCGGATTCTACTTCGGGAGACCCTGGTTCGAGTCCTCGGTAAGGTTTTTTTTTTTTTTTGCTGTCGGTGTTTAACCTGCACAGTTCGCGGCAACTGCACTAACCAGGCGGCCTTAATTCCTCAGGCTCAGGACACCCCCCCCCCCCCCCCCCCCCGCCATACACCGCAAGGTACTATATTGGCAGTAAATGACAGTTGTTTTTTTTTTTTTAACCCATCCAACGCAGATCGATCTGTGACAATTTGGGGCTGTGGCATTCGGCATATGTTGCTGAAGCTATAGCTGATATAGACCAATGGGCACTCGACCTAGCTACACAGGGAAAACATGTGCCCAAGCCATTGTAAGAAGATTAAGACCATGACTAGACGAAGGGAATAAGAAATAATATTATCAGACAGACAGAGGGGTCAACTTCTTGTGCTACACATATATTGAAAGGCAGAAGATCAAATGGTTCGACCATCTCGTTAGAATGTAACACCAACAACTACCAGCACTGGCGCTATATCACAGAAGATCTGATACGAGAGAAAGAGGACGCCCGAGAAGAAAATGGATTAACGATATCGAAGACATTGCACAATCACACTGAAAGATACTATTCAGTGTGTCGTGACTTCCTTTAAAATGTCGTCCCTGGAGTGAGGAGAGTCAACACCCACATTATAATTTTTCTTCCCTATCAATATCCTGGAGAATCCACCAGCTTCCGTCCAACACACTCCATCAGCCCATGGACACCTTTTCCTATCACTCTCTCACTGTCGTACTATGCCCCCTCTCATTCTCCCCCAACGCAACATACTCAACAACTCTTGCTTCTAAAAATTAATACAGATTAATTTATTAAAAGAAAAGTGTAACGTATATGAGATGTGTATGCGAAGAAAATGTGTGATGTGTTCTATAATGTGTGTATGATCGGACTCTCAGATAATAGCATAGTCAGTTCATCCTTGCAAGGTCACACCACAGCACGTTAAGTCAGAACAAGTCCACCTCACCCGGTACTGTATCTCTCCTGCCGGACACCGACTGTCATCTGTAGCTACCTGGTAATCCATCTTCCTGATCATCCGAAATAGATACTGTTTGTAAATTACAGCTGATCATGGACCGGTTGCCCAATGCACATAATTTCCTATCGTTCTTAAAGAATGCACAAATCCTTTGTAGTGAGTATTTAGGTATCACTGTTCTTGTTACTATAGTTGAACCTAACTAGTGTCTATCTAGGTTCAGGTATCATGTCTTTTGAACTATTTCACTAGAATATATCACATCATGTGACTATTATATTGATGTTCTTGTTTAGGTACCAATGTTCTTATGCTGTGTTGCATTAACAATCATCACCCATCTTAGGTGGACCATCTTTCTTCTCGGACGTTATTCCTTTTTTTGTAAGAAACATTTTTGTGTCCAACTGGTGTTTTGTCTAATTTGACGTTGCACTTCATCAAACCCAGTGTTGAACTTCCTTGTAACTGGTATGGAACCTTATGCAAAACCGCCTCATTCCGGGATGGCTGCTACACTTTGCCATAACGACACATGCTAGTTAATATTAAATTAATCTAACACTGTAGAGCTCTCCCACAAACACGTCCATCATAATCCACGGTTTTGGTCAACACTGTTTCTCCAAATCATGGTTTATGGCAAAACCTAAAATTGGTCACGTGACAGTATTCATTATGTCCACACAGGTGTTATTTGGACATGTCATCCATTGTCAAGAATCTATCCTCCCTGGCTTAGTCACTGTCAGAGTTGTCATCACTTGTTTTGACATCCCCAACAAGCTAGCGAGTTACTGTATGATCCCAACAACAGTTGTCAATAGCAATCTGCCAATCTGCGTGATGTCCGGAAACTCTAACTGAAAACGGACTGTTTTCTTCCGAGCTGAGTACTTCCGCTCTCAATCCAACCTGTTTATGAACTGTCAAAGCGATGTATGGACTCATCTCACTCACTTCTAAATGTTCCCATGTTGTCGACCAGATGTAAACACGTGCAGCTGTAACTTTTGACCGTCCTGGGGATTTTGACATCCAATTTGTTTTTTCTGTTAGTTAAAATAGTTTTGGCGTTGTAGACAGGCCGGTTAATCAGAAAGTCTCTATAGTAATCAACTGGTTAAACGCAGGGTTTTATTTTTGTGACACAGTGCCATCCCGGGAGTCTCCGTGGAGAAGTGGTCAAGTTGTCTGCCTCACACTCCGAAGGTTGTGGGTTCCCTTCCGGGCTACGCCTTTCAGTTCACTAGAGCACTTTCTCTGAGTCTCCCGGTGGTCGTCGCTGGAGCTACGGAGTTCGTGCTTTGTGTGACGTTTTCGGCAGGCCGAACTACGGAAAGAGATCGAACCATATGGGATAAAACTCGATGCAGTGAAGGATATCCTCTCGACTTTTAAGACTTTTTAAAATTCTACCCATCGGGTGCTGGAGCTGCAACTATTCCTCGCCACGACTGTTGACGGCATAAGTGGAAGTTGATGATGATGATGATTATGATGACTGTAATCATGATTTGTTTTCCTCATTCTTCAATTTGGTGTTTAGTTAAATGTATTTTGATTGTTTGTTTGAGTTTATTTGCTTTCATACCAAAGTATTTACTTCACAAACTGGAACGCCGTTTCACAATTTCTCGCCACATTCCTTCACAACTGAAAGCCGTACACCTGGAATTAACTGCACTAGTCAAACCGGTGATCCCCTAACATTTATACTCCCCATTATTATAAACCAATTGATCCATTAAATCCTAGGCAAAATTAGACTCAGCGGTAAGGAATCTGCATGCTTAAAAGCATCGCGCGGTACAGCCGTGACAGTCTTTTTATTGCCGTGAACTGTCTGGGAGCTACACCGTTGACAATGGAGTTCAAAACTAAGAGCTGGGAAGGGAAAGGAGGGATGAGGGGAGAAGGAGCTTAAAGTACATTTCTGTCATCGTTTACGCCCAGGGAGATTAAAATAAAGAAGAGACAGAGATAGCGCTCGTTCTTAAACCTCCGGTGTGATGATGCCGAGGTAGCGGTGCCAGCCCCTACACCGGTCTGTTGATCTAATATGTTGACCTTACTTTGGGGATGTAACTTACAAGTACCTCAGAAGACGGAGTGGATTCGCCTGACGGAGAGGGGATATTGGTAATAGGGAAAGCTAATCCACACGCAAAAACAAGTCCCGCGCACGAGGTAGACAGCGATACAAATGGGAAGATAACAACAAGAGATGGACGATCAGCAGTCTGACAGAATGTGCAATTATTACCACAGATATTGTAGCACTTGCATTCAAAGCGAAAGAACACAACAACAGCATTTAAAAAAAAAAAAACAGAATAAGGAAGAGTTCACAAAAGTCGTGACCTTGGATATAATTACTGTTAATTCTCATTTACCTAGTGTAATTCACCAATGGAAAACATACTGATCAATAAGAAAAATGCCACAATAAGAAAAAATGCCAACTGCCATGAGAAAAGGAGTGTTGAAGTGCTATACAGAACTTGTACTTTTGTGTGGATGTGGAAGGTGGACTATGAGCAGACAAGCTGAAAAACATCTAATGGCAGGGGAAATGTGGTTTTTGAAATTAAATGCAAATACCATGGACAGACAGAAAAACCAACGAGCAAGTCCTACAAGAGGTAAATGAAAACCGCAAACTGATTAGAGTAGTTAGATGTAGGCAGTCAAATGTTTTGGGGGACGTATTATGAGAAGAAATAAACTAGAGAACTTGGTGACAACTGGCAAGATTGAGGGGAAAAGAAAAAGGGAAAGGCAGAGAAGTAAATATCTGGATGGCTTGACCACGTGGTATGGGCGGGACAAGAGCGTAGAGCTGATCCACGACTCTGGTGATCGTGTGAGCTGGCGAGACATGGCCGCCTATACTTATCGGTATGGCACATGGTGATGATGATTATAATGTAAATTTCTATTCACTAAGCATTAACATTGCGGAAGATACCGCGAAACGAAACAAATAACAATATGACCCGAGTATGGCGATATATTGTCCCTCTGTCCAAATGGACGGTCATATTTTCCGATATATTATTCGGCCCTGAATCTGGTAAGACAAATGTTATCGGTTTTATAAAAACGGAAAGAATTCGTGTTAAATTTGAAACAAACGTGGGGATAACAAATGCTCCACATTCGAACAATACTTATGACTATATGCTTCCAGTCCAACATGGAGGATAGGCGGTTGAGCTGTTAAGGCCTCTGCAGTGCTTATGCTTGTGGTTACGGTTTGATTACGCATTTTCCTCATGGTGGACTGGTAATGCATGGTTCCATCGCCGAGCTACTGAGTTAAGTGCGTGGAGCGACACTGTGAGCTGTGGATTTCATGTGGGGTGCTTTTACATCTGTCCGCGGTCGTTTCTATCGTGAACTGCATGTTCAAAAAAATGGCGGCCGGCCGGAAGCTGAACTAAATGGGTTGTCTTATGCAGACATGTGTGGCTGCTGGTTTTCTAGTGGCAGTGAGATAGCATTTTGTGTGATATTCACTGGCACAGGAACGCAGCTTATGGGGCAACCCTCTGCTGTGAAGTTGGAACCGCGACTAATCGACTAACCTAGGACTATGTGTTTTGAGTGTTTCAGCTAAAGTATTATTGATTTATTCACTTCATGCGATATATAACTCTGCAGTGTGTACCCTACGAGATGCAGCGAAATATGCCAGGCAATCTATAACGCAAACCTTACTTTGCGGCTTTTGTGTTATAAGTAAACTAGTTAGGGCACGTAAAGAGATATGAATATCTGGGAAACTTCACTGTGAAGAGAGGTGTATCTGGGAAGCGGAGAAGAGAAACACCACAACGTAGACGGATTCAAAATGTGATAGATAATTTGATGCGACAGAGGAAGGACATCGCGCTCATGGCTTAGGAAGTAAAGGCGGCCGGTGAGATACAGACCACATCAGCCACCCAGTGCCGGTTGGTCTATTAAAGCATGGCAAGTACCATATACCCGAGGGTTTTTCGTGGGGTAAAATCTCTTCTCCCAAGCGGTTGTGTCTCTACAATAATACTGTTTGGGTATAAGAGCATTAAATAATACATGTTTGGTCCATAAGAGTAATCATAATAATAATAAACTGTTGCGTGTATAGGAGTTATATTAATAAACTGTTGGGTATATTTTTGTTTCGCATATCCTTTTCAGGACATCGCTGTCAACATCAGCATCTTTCAGCTGACTGTTGATTTCTTGGCAAGATTACGCTCAGTAGTTTGCCATTGCTTTCTGAGCGACCGGTTAACATACCCAGTAAGTTACCAACGCGGCGAGAACAGCTACCGATTCAAGCAGGTTACGTTCCTCACGTGGATATACGGGATTACGGAAAAAGTCGCTAAATTCTAGGCCAGGGAGACGGTGTTGGGTATATAGAAGTTATAATAATAAACTGTTGGGTGTATAGAAGTTATAATAATAAACTGTTGGGTATATAGAAGTTATAATAATAAACTGTTGGGTATATAGAAGTTATAATCATGAACTGTTGGGTGTATAGAAGTTATAATCATAAACTGTTGGGTATATAGAAGTTATAATCATAAACTGTTGGGTAAATAGAAGTTATAATCATAAACTGTTGGGTATAGGGAAGTTCTAACAATAAACTGTTGGGTATATAAGAGTTATAATAATAAACTGTTGGGTATATAAGAGTTATAATAATAAACTATTGGGTATATAAGAGTTATAATAATAAACTGTTGGGTATATAAGAGTTATAATAATAAACTATTGGGCATGTACGAGTTATAATAATAAACTATTGGGTATATAAGAGTTATAATAATAAACTATTGGGTATATAAGAGTTATAATAATAAACTTTTGGGTATATAAGAGTTATAATATAAACTGTTGGATATATATGAGTTATAGTCACAAAAAACAATTGGGTATATACGAGTTAACGTAATACACTTATGTTTGTATATATAAGAGTTACAATAATAATATGCTGTTTATATAAGAGTAACAATATAATATGAGGCTAGCACCAATTGCCCATCAGGGCATGCGCAAACAGACATTTACTTGACTTGTACCAATCAGCCCATGGGAAATAAAAGCGACGAGGAAGGATACTGCACACCTCAATGCCCAGATGATGACTTCGCTATGAATAGATTTATATCCCCTTCCTTTCATTTGAATTCTCTCCGTCATTACTTCTCTTCTTTTCACTCTCATCTCCAGTTGTCTGTTATTCTCTATAGACATTCTTGTCTTTTTATCTCTCTCTCTCTCGGTCTCTCAGTTCTGCTATTTCTATTCACTCTCACTTCTGGCTTGGTCCTTTTCTTTCCTACTGATCTCGAGCCCTTTCTGTCTCCCCATTTCTTTCAGTCTGCTTCACTATCTTGTCCTTATCACCATCATCATTGCCATCCTCCACTTTTGCCGTCAAGCGTCGTGGGGAGGAATAGTTGATGTTCCAGCCCTCGATTGGGTGGTACTGGTTAGTGTCATTCCGTGTGACTGTACAATGCCATGGATGTCGTCAATCCATTTTCATCTCGGGCGTTCTCTTCTTCTTCTTCAGCGTTCCGAGCCATTGAAGTTCTTTGCTGCAGATACAATCCGTCTCCATTCGTCTCTCTGGTGGATCTTCTCTTGCCAGTCGTTGATTCCAAGTGCTTGTAGGTCTGTACATGTATTATCTCTCCACCGCCTTCTTGGTCTACCTCGGGGTCTACGGTCATTTATTTCCTGAGTGTAAGCGAGTTTTGTTTCCCTCTCTGCGTTCTCTGGCTCTCGTATAATATCATCTTTAATTTAGGGCCAGTGCTGGAAGTTGCTGGTGTTGCATTCTAACGAGATGGCCAAACCATTTGATCTTCTGCAGTTCTGTCAGTATCACCAACTTTTTAAAATCCAATTTCTTAACATATTTCTCACTCTTGACTTCCTTCTCCAACCGCCTTCTTATATCTTTCTCACCCGTCTACGATTTCCTTCACTTCCTTGTTTCTTCTCTTGTTTCTCTCAGTACTCACCTACTCACTACTCTTCTTCACTCCACACTTATCAATAACTCATTTACTCACTCACTGACTCACGGACTGACTGACTGATTGACTGACTCACTCTCACTGTCACTCAATCTATAATTCACTCTCTCAGTTTCTAACTCACTTACTCATCTACTCACTCTGTCATCTACTCACTCTGTCATCCATTCTCTCATTCACCCACTCACTATCTCTCCCATTTCCCTCATTATCTCACTAACTCGCCTACCTTCCCTTATTATAGTAATAAATCACTCTACCTAATTACACCACTCCCTTACCCACTCTTCCTCATTATCTAACTCACTCCTCCACTCGGTCTCATATCGTCCTCCTTCTATCCATCTATTTACCAAAGTACAAGTGAAGGCTTCAGTTGTTTCACTACTTCAAAACCGACCTTGACAGAGCGAAGGCCACGGCTGGAACGATAACGAACGACCACCAGATGTCACTATCAAAGCCTGGTTCCCAGGACCCAGCCTGGTGGACCCGGAGATACCCCACATTATTTTAGTCATCACTATGTTTATCTATCTCATAAGTCGTCATTTTATCTGTTTGTAAGTAAACGGCGCTTCCCAACTTACACGAGGAGACGGACTATTCATGTTTGTAAATAGATATAGATGTAACCGTTGTGTTTATGAGCGCGGAGTTAACCCATGTCTTCATCAACTTCCTCTTCGTCTTTAGCCCGCTTACCATTCTTCTTCTTCTTCTTCTTCTTCTTCTTCTTCTTCTTCTTCTTCTTCTTCTTCTTCTTCTTCTTCTTCTTCTTCTTCTTCTTCTTCTTCTTCACCTTCTCCTTCTGCTTCTTCTTCGTCTCCTTCTTCGTCTCCTTCTTCTTCTTCTTCTTCTTCTTCTTCTTCTTCTTCTTCTTCTTCTTCTTCTTCTCCTTCTTTTCATTTCCATCCTTCTCTGCTTCCAACATCGTCACCATCTTTATTGTTATTTAATGTTATCCCATTTTTCTTCCTTTTTGCCTCTTCTTCTCTCACTATTCTCCTACTTCTTATTCTTCTTTCTCCTCCTCCGCTACCTTCTTCTTTATCCTGTTATCCCCCCCCCCCCCCCACCCGGTTGCTCCTCAAACTTTTTCCCCCTTTCTTCTACATGTCTTCGTTCTCGCTTATAAAGAAAGCAGATAAAGACCCTGTTCCACGCCTTGACCCCAGCATATGGGGTACTCCACCCCAGGACCAGGGGAGAGCCTGTTCCTCGCCTTGACCCCAGCAGATCGGGTACTCCACCCCAGGACCAGGGGAGAGCCTGTTCCACGTCTTGACACCAGCAAACTGTGTACAAACCACACCGTTGACTGTCACAACAATGCGGAACCATGATCACACCTTCTTTGGTCCTGGGGTAGTGTACCCGACGTTTAGCCTTTTCGGATGAAGTTGTTACACTAGGAGAATATTACGTTACACGTTGGGCACGTTAAAATGTGTCCGCCATTTGGGAATCGAATAAAATCTTTCATTTGCCTAGATTTCTGCCGACATTTACAGTCCAGTCTCTTGTGTATCTCTTACATTCATTTGACAAGGTTCCCCCCCCCCCACCCCCATGTGAATATAACATGCAAAATAGATAATTGATGTACGAAAAATGAGTGATTAGGACCGAATGTAAGACGGACCTGTGTGCCCCAATTTGTGGCCCTCTGAAAATAAAGTTCGTTCCTTTGTTCGTTTGTGTATAGAGCCACATTTCTGTAGTTATAAGCGAAAGTGAATGTACGTGAAATACGAGGGGACATGATTGAGGAGTACAGGCACCTGCAGGATACTCATCACAATACCTGCCGAGTTATGAATTGTCATTACAAATATGATTCTGGGACGACATGCCCAATGCGCTGAAAGGGTGTAAAGGGGACTTTTCTGTGCTTCTGACTATCTCTGTAAACTCTAAGGGATTGCTGGCTAATGAGCTTTGAGTTGCCAGACCTCAAGGTTTTCCAGCAGAGTCCCGGAATTTTAAATGAATTAATTCATTAGTGCTTCCACATTGACGAGGATAGGCCTTAGGTTCATGCCAGAATACAATCAGCGTTGCCAGTAGTGGGTTGTGCTCAATATTTAAATTAATTCACTGTCCCGAAAGCAATTTTTTGGGACAGTGAATTACAATGATACTTTCGTATCAGATCTAAAAAGTTGCTTGAAAGTCGACAGGGTCGACTTCATTGCACCGGTTTTAAAAAAAAAATCCCATATGGCTCGGTCTCTTTCCGCAGCGCGGAAAGTGTCGCACAAAGCACGAACTCCGTAGCTCTAGCGACGACCCACGGGAGTCTCCGAAAAATTTAACTCGTGAACCGAAGGACGCGGCCCCAGAATCGAACCCACAACCTTCGGAGCCCGAGTCAAACGGCTTGACCACTTCGCCAAGGAGACTCCCGAATAACATCGTATCAGATATTTGATGTAACGCCAGTGCTGGTAGTTGATATGGCCAAACCATTTGATCTTCCGCCTTTTGTATGTGGTACAGGGTGTTGTTCCCCGCTGTCTTTTTGATAACATCATTCCTTACTCGGTCTCGGGTAGCTAAGTTGGCAGCTTTTCTCAAGCATTTCATCTCGCAGGTTTGATTTTGCGTAAGTGTAATTTGGATAATGTCCAAGATTGACACTGGTAGCATTGAGTTGGTAGGAATTGTGAATGTCCTGAGTGCAGTGATGTCAGTTCTTAGCTCAACTCAACTCAACTCAATTCAACCCAACTCAACTGGTAGGAATGTGCGATTTATTATCTGTCGTTTTGCTGACTTAGTATATGTGAATGTTTCAGTATCGTTGTTAGTTGGTATATAAGCGCATTTGTTTTTCCACATCTGATCTTGATTTTTCGGTCTACTCTGTGTTACCCTGTTATCATACTTCATACATAACACAACCACATGTATACAAAATTCAAGGTAGGCGAATCAGCCATGTACACATGTGGATTGGCGTCGTAGACAGCAGAGCACATACTCCAAGACTGCCCAAAATATAACATATCTAGGCAAACCTTCTGGCCTAGAGAGACAACAGTGGAAGAACTCTATGGATCACTGATAGAACTAAAAAAAGACAGTTCAATTCATACAAGAGACAGCATAGCAGTTATAGACATATTTCAAGCGATCGAAAGAAGAAGAACACTTCCTAGATATGTAATTTCTTTAATTTCCTTCTAACCGCCTCCGTGTTGAAGGTGTTATGGACGCAGTTCGTAATCCTGCTTACAGCGTTCGAAACACAGCTGCAGGAGATTTGGCAGCAGACTGCCTTGCTTTGGCTTTTTATGAAAAGTTATGGGTGCAGGTCGTTCAGAAATCAATGACAAACTACTGAACGTTAACTTGCCCAGGAATCGCAAACAGTATAGCAACTGCTGGGGTAGACTGCTAAGTCCTGTAAAAGATATGTAAATAACTAACAAACTTCGTTCAGAATGGTGTCATTTATCTGTACATGTAGTGGACCCGGAGATCTGCTAACCTGCATTACTTCAGTTTTGGTTACAATTGAGTAATATTGTCAATAACTATCGGTAGCTCGATGGAAAGACTAACCACCTAAATCTCCCTGTAGTAGGGCCTCGTGGTTCTAGCACTTCACATACCCACACAGGCTCCTGCCACCGGTCTTGTTTTCAGCCGGAGCGTTGATGCAATCGTTAGGAGATTATGCCGGAGATGGCAGAAGCGCGGTCTGTCGATAATTCGATGCCTGCATTCGCCGGCCGCCACTGCATGGAAAGACTGACACCTATTTCTTCCTGCACTCCGGCCTAAAATATACGACAGTCATGGCGGTTCACATACCCACAGCATAGTCTGGCTTCTGGACTTATTTCTAGAGCACTGTAGCATACTGGCTAAACTACCGACCTGCTGGACCTTTGATCAAACTGTCATTACTGTCTACACTCTACAGTATCTTGCGGTGTAGGACTGGGGGATCTCCAAGAAAATTGCACTCATAAATCGAACGACGTAGTCCGGAATCGAACCCACAACCTTCGGAACGCGAGACAGACGACTTAACCACTACGCCACTGATATCACCAAAGCGTGTAATACGGCCTTTTTACTTTTAACATATGAATAGAGCTGGATAAACTGCAGTAAAGCTGTGGAAATGTCACCTTGAGGTGTAGAGCACCTTTACACAAGAGATGTACGGAGAACAAAGAACGTTACGGTGTCAAGTCTTCATCAGCACATACACATACACACGCGCGCGCACACACACACACACACACACACACACACACACACACACACACACACACACAACAGACGATATAAACCAGGGAGTAGACACTACAGTGATCACAATTCAGGAATTATAACAGCATGAGAAGGGAATGGAAACCTGAAGCAACTATACAGCGCACTGAAGCCCGGACTTACACATTGAAGCCCTGACTTAAACATTGAAGCCATAACTTAAACACTGAAGCCATGACTTAAACATTGGAGCCATAACTTAAACATTGAAGCCATAACTTAAACATTGAAGCCATAACTTAAACATTGGAGCCATAACTTAAACATTGAAGCCATGACTTAAACATTGAAGCCATAACTTAAACATTGAAGTCATAACTTAAACATTGAAGCCATAACTTAAACATTGAAGCCATGACTTAAACATTGAAGCCATAACTTAAACATTGAAGCCATAACTTAAACATTGAAGCCATAACTTACACATTGAAGCCATAACTTAAACATTGGAGCCATGACTTAAACATTGAAGCCATAACTTAAACATTGAAGTCTTGACTTACACACTAAAGCCATGACTTAAACATTGAAGCCATGACTTAAACATTGGAGACATGACTTAAACATTGAAGCCATAACTTAAACATTGAAGCCATAACTTAAACATTGGAGCCATGACTTAAACACTGAAGCCATGACTTAAACACTGAAGCCCGGACTTACACAGAATTGAATAGAATTGCGAAGAAGTTAGATAAGTGAAGTCGCGTGATTGGACGACTTTTAAATCAGTCTTGCTAATTAATTAATCTAAAGACGATGATGATGATGATGATGATGATGATGATGATGATGATGATGATGATGATGATGATGATGATGATGATGATCTCATCTTATTCCCCTTGTACTTTGCTATGTCGAGGTGAAGCATAAACAGCAGGAGAGTGCCCATTTATAGGCTTCATGTATCGATATTCCATAGACTCTGTTATTCCCTCTATTAATTGTTTGCATGGCCAGCCTCTTCTTCTGGTTCCATTTGTTCTGCACATCATTGCTTGTTCTGGTATACTGTCTGTTGGCGGCCTAATTATTTGGCCGAGCCATTTCACTTGCTGTTTTCTAATGAAATCTATCGCTGCTGTTACCTCCACTTTAGTCCTGATGTGTAAGGACTTTTGTTTAGACCTTTGGTAAGGATGGCTCTCATGTCCTTTCAGGACCCATCCCCCACTGGTCCAAGTCTGACACCCAGCTCGTGCCTGTGGCTCCTAGTAGCTGTCAGCATGTGACAGCGGCCACCCCCCGGGCAACAGCTGTGAGAGGCTGGCTAAACCAGGCATGGGTATCCGATTTGGTGTCAAACCAAGAGGTAAACTAGGGTATGCCTACCCAGCATGTGAAGACAGGATTCGGCAGACTGCGCGGAAGAAATCATTCCTGATTCAACGGGCAAGACGGCGTTTACCTGCAAAGCGTTGTGGACCGTAATGAGCACGGCAAGGCACGTAGAGCGCCCTGGTCATCCATTGCACCTGTATTTGTCTCCAATCGTCTCGACTTGTCTTGCCACTGGACTCAGATGGACTCAGGCGAGAGAGTGAGGTCGACGAATTGCGCAACTCTTCCTCACTTTAATCCAAGTCATCTCGCAAGTCATTCTTCATCCAATGTCACATATCACCTTCAAGCCCTGTGGCGATGGGCGAGCGGCAAAGCGGCAGGCGTGGGTACGCTGGCAGCCGTAGTCGCAGACCTGCACACAGGCGGCTCAGGCCATATGGTCGTCTTCTACTGACCGGAGCAGCAGTGGGATTCGGCAGCCCCCTGAGCGACTGAGCAGCCCTTTATAGGAACACACTGCTCACCTCCATAGCATGAGGAAGGGGCTAGAAAAGGTGCCCTAAACATTGTCTGCTTCATCACTACCTAACCAGCTAGCCGCGGTTGGTGGGTACCCTTAACTGCGGTCGACATACAAAGAAAGATAAAACAAGCAAAGCTAAAAGAGTAAACCATATTCCATTAACAATTGGAACTTGGAATGTACGCACCCTACTTGACAGAGACGGCGCGTCGGGTCCAGAGAGACGAACAGCACTGATTGGGAGAGAGCTGGGCAGGTACAACATCGACATTGCAGCCTTGAGCGAGACACGACTTGCAGAAGAAGGCCAAATCTGTGAAATTGGTGCCGGCTACACATTCTTCTGGAGTGGAAGGAAAAGCGAGGAAAGACGCCAATCCGGTGTGGGATTTGCCATTAAGTCGGCTCTGGTCAGCAAATTAGCTGGATTTCCAAAGGCTATAAACGACAGGCTCATGACCATGAAGTTGCCTCTGCTGAATGGAAGGAAACACGCAACCATTGTGAGTGTCTACGCACCAACTATGACCAACGAAGATGATGTCAAGAACAAGTTCTATGAGGACCTTCACAATGTATTAACATCTGTTCCCAAAGGAGACAAACTTATACTCCTTGACGATTTCAATGCCAGAGTAGGCACGGACACCACCTCTTGGAGTGGCATTATTGGAAAGCATGGAGTCGGAAATTGTAACAGCAATGGACTCCGCCTCCTTCAGACATGTGCCGAACATGATCTCCTGATTACGAACACAATTTTCCGTCTCCCCATGAGAAATAGGACATCGTGGATGCACCCTCGCTCGAAACACTGGCACCCCATTGACTATGTCATCGTCAGGAGGAGTGCCAGACAAGACGTTCGAGTGACAAAATCCATGTGTGGTGCCGAATGTTGGACAGACCATCGTCTCATTGTCTCGAAAATGAACATCCACATCAGGCCACCACGGCGTCCTCAAGGGGCGAAAATGCAAACAAAGCTAAATGTCACCCGCCTAAACAGCACGAAAATGCAGCAGTCGTTTGAAAATATGCTGGAAGACTGCCTCAAGCCCAATGCTTTTGCTAAACGGGATACAGAAACAGAATGGAGAGCCCTAAAGGACATAATTTACAACACTGCTATGGAAATCCTGGGTCCTGCCCCCCGAAAGCATAAAGACTGGTTTGATGAAAATTCCGAATACATCAACCAATTGCTGGCCGAGAAACATCTTCTCCTCAAGGCACATTTGAATGACCCAAAGTCAACATAAAAAAAAAGATGCTTTCAAGAACATTCAGAGAGTAGTGCAGCAGAAACTTCGGCACATGCGGGACTCCTGGCTGAGCAGCAAAGCTGATGAAATTCAGGGCTTTGCTGACAGACATGATATGAAAAACTTCTACGACTCACTGAAAGTGGTCTATGGTCCTTCATCACCAGGCATAGTTCCCCTCCTCAGTGCAGATGGGGGAACATTGGTCACCGATAAGAAAGAAATCCTTCAACGCTGGGCAGAGCATTTCAGCAAAATCTTAAATGCAACTTCCTTCTTCGATGATGAAACCATCAACTGCCTTCCTCAAGTTCCCACCAATGAGACACTTGATGACCTGCCAACCATAGTGGAAGTAAACAAAGCCATCCAGCAACTCTCCAGCGGCAAGGCACCTGGTCCTGACTCCATCCCAGCAGAGATATACAAGGCAGGTGGGCCGGTCCTAACAGAGCAGCTTCACCAAGTCTTCACAAACATATGGATGAACGAGACCATGCCACATGATTTTAAGGACGCGTCAATAGTCCACCTTTACAAACGAAAAGGAAACCGCCAATCCTGTGACAACCACCGAGGCATCTCCTTGCTTTCAATTGCAGGGAAGATACTCGCCAGAATTCTTCTCAATCGCCTCACAGCCCATCTCGATCAAGGTCTTCTTCCTGAGAGTCAATGTGGCTTCAGAAAAGAACGTGGAACTGTTGACATGATTTTCGCTGCAAGGCAGCTGCAAGAGAAATGTCAGGAACAGAACTGCGAAATGTTCTCCACTTTCATTGACCTTACCAAGGCTTTTGATACAGTCAGCAGAGAAGGACTGTGGAAGATTATGGCAAAATATGGCTGTCCACGAAAGTTTGTCCAAATAGTGCGGCTATTTCATGACGGCATGCAGGCAAGAGTACAGGAAAATGGTGAACTGTCTGAACCCTTTCCTGTCACCAATGGAGTGAAGCAAGGATGTGTCCTGGCACCAACACTGTTCAGCCTCATGTTTTCAGCCATGTTGATGAATGCCTTGGAGAACGACGACATTGGAATAGACATCAACTACCGTATGGATGGAAAGTTATTCAATCTCAGAAGGCTGAAAGCTAAAACCAAAATTGACAGCGGCACCGTCAGAGAGCTCCTGTTTGCTGATGATTGCGCTCTATACGCCAACTCAGAGGCGGACATGCAACATAATGTTTCAGCTTTCTCACATGCCTGTGCCAACTTTGGGCTCAATATCAACTTGGAGAAGACTGTAGTTATGTACCAGCCAGCTCCAGGGAAAAATCACACTGTGCCGAATATCAAAGTGAATGATCATAGACTAAGTGTTGTGGACAAATTCACCTATCTTGGCAGCACCGTGTCACAAGCTGCCACAATCGATGACGAAGTGAATGCAAGAATCTCCAAGGCCAGTGCAGCCTTTGGCAGACTGTACAAGAATGTATGGGACAGAACTGGAATAAGCCTGCAAACAAAGCTAAAAGTCTACAAAGCAGTTGTATTATCCACACTGCTATATGCTTGTGACACCTGGACTGTTTATCAGCGACACGCTAGGAAATTAAACCACTTCCACACAGTCTGCCTAAGGAAGCTACTGAAGATTAAATGGCAAGACAAGATTCCAGACACTGAAGTCCTAGAAAGAGCATCCATGCCCAGTATCCACACTCTACTGATGAAGAATCAGATTCGCTGGGCTGGTCACTTGACTCGCATGCCAGATCACAGGCTCCCTAAACGAATTTTTTACAGCGAACTGCGTTGTGGTAAACGCTCCCAAGGTGGCCTGAGGAAACGTTTTAAAGACACTCTGAAAATTTCACTGAATGCTTTTGGAATTCATCATGACACCTGGGAGGCTGCAGCCAGAGACCGAAATTCGTGGCGTGCATCATTGCGCAAAGGTGCAGTCAAATGTGAGGCAACCAGGACTGCAAGAGCTGTGAAGAAAAGGCAGGACAGAAAAACCACTGCAGGAAATCCTCCTCCAGAGACGTCAAGCATTCTTTGCCCACATTGTCAAAGAACATTTCGAGCCAAAATAGGCCTTATCAGCCATCTTAGAACCCACGGCTCCACACCTTCAACCCCACTGGATGAAATGAATGGTCATCATCATTCTTGATGGACAAACAACACAACACACAGTCCTGATGTCATCATTTCTGATTTTCTCTCTTCTTGATACTCTGATTATCCTTCTCGGGAATCTCATCTCTGTTGTTGTGATTTTTCTGTTCTCGTTTTCTGTCACTGTCCAGGTTTGGCATTGGTAGCATAGAGTTGGTATATGGATTATGTTGTAGATATAATGACGATGATTACGATGACCATGTTAATTATGATAATGATAATGATGATGAGCGAAATAATGATGGTGATGTGGTGGTGATGATGACGATGATGATGATGATGATGATGATGATGATGATGATGATGATGATGATGATGATGATGATGATGATGATGATGATGATGATGATGATGATGATGAGAATTCATTCATTCAGTAGCATGTCCTTTGCAGAACCTCGCTCCCATAACAACCTTCCGGAAAAATTCTCGATCATAAGGAAGATGTCCCGCGTCGGATACACCCATCTGGAGATCATCCGCCACATCATGCATCCATCTTCTATTTGGCTTTCCCTTTCCTCCCTTCCCGAACATATGCGACTAAAGCGTGTAAAGGGGATCTTTACCCTTTTATTGTAGATATATGTAGGGGCCAACCGTCACTAGAGGGCTGATGTGTTCAGTATCTCAGCGAACAGATACAGATAGGAGCCTACAGTGATTAGTAACACAGACTGTTTCCTGGCTGGGTGCAGACAACCAAGTCGCTAGAGTTATGTATGGTTAGTGAGCGCTAGACGGATAGACAGACTGATCAACGGATAGCTTTACAGGCAGGCAGATTGGCAGGCAGACAGACAGACCTGTGGGTGGACGAGTAGGTGGGAAAACAGACAGACAGACAGATGGAGAGAGGGCCAGACAGACATACAGGCAGACTGGCAGGCAGACAGAACGAACGAACGAACAAACTTTATTTTCAAAGGGTTAAGAATTGGGCACGCAGGCCCGTCTAACTTTCTGCTCTTCTATCACTCTCTTTCATACATTATTTCATTCACACATCATTCAAGGCTAACAGAGAACAGCAACAATATAAAAGATATGCATTATAAAGGCATGGGCAAAATGCGAACATCAAAATTACACGACACAGTAAAATTAGATAATGGTCTGACACTTGTTATTAGCCATGTGGAATATACTGCCTACCAAAAGGGGACAGACAGACAAAGAGATGGCCAGACAGACAGATAGACACATAGGCAGGCAGGTAGACAGGACCTGTGGGTGACCAAACAGACAGATAGACACAGAGTGAGCCAGACAAAAAAGTTGACTAACACACAGACACAGAAATAAATAGAAATAAAGACACACTCTACCATAAACACAAAAGTCCTACCTTCGAACGGGTTCTCTATATCCAAGGCTTTATCTTTTCTCCTTCACAGTTTACAAACACTTGATTT
>OY992879.1:16272095-16292095 GCA_963921405.1 Cepaea hortensis | reverse complement strand
GCTTCACCTCGACACCGTTAGGTACAAGAGGAACGAGATGAGGTGAGATGAGGTGAGATGAGGTGAGATGATGTTCTATCGAGTGCCCATTGGTTTAAACTGTGGGATTATGATCTTTTATCGAATACACCACAAGGTATGGAATAATCCTATACTTACTTCCTAAAAATTGTTTTATATGTGTAAAATAATAATAATAATAATAATAATAATAATAATAATAATAATAATAATAATAATAATAATAATAATAATAATAATAATAATAATAACAATAATACGATGGAAGTCACCATGGCCGAAGCTCTCGCTCTTAAACTTCCGGTGTGCTGATATCGTGTTAACTAATTCAACTCCTACACCAGACAGTTGGACTAAAATGTTGACTTCTCGTTCTTGACTTGGGGACGTAAATTACAAGTATCTCAGAAGTCGGAGTGGGTTCCCCTGAACGAACGAACGAACGAACGAACGAATCAACGAACTTTATTTTCAAAATGTTAAGAATTGGGCAAGCAGGCCCTACTAACATTCTGCCCTTCAACTAATGGCGAGGGAGACTGGTAAGAGGGAAAGCTAATACACAAGCAAAAATCAGTCCAGCGCACTAAGAATAGCTAAAGCACGTGTGTGAACTACGCTTGAGGTCAAAGCGAGAGAAAGCAACAAACAAATAATAATAATAATAATAATAATAATAATAATAATAATAATAATAATAATAATAATAATAATAATAATTCAAAACAATTTCTCTCATGGTGAATTTACACACAGAAGCAACAAACAATATGTTGCATGATTTATTGCCTGTTCGTGTTAAATTTTCAATTACCGCGGGGCTAACAGATGCTCAACATTTGAACAATACTTGTGACTATGTGCGTTAATTGTTTCAGCTGCAGTTTAATTCATTAACTCACTTCATATGATAAGAATAATATTTGCGGAGGATCGGCAGGGGTGCTGGCAGAATCTCAAAGCTGAGAGTGAAGCCCAGGCGAACTTTCAATCAGATAGCGGTGAGAACTATTAGCCGTATGACTCTTCGCTGGCTGTTGAATGATGGGAAGGGGCGCATATGGGAATACCCTAAGTACAGTGATGTCAGTTCTTAGTTCAGCTCAACTCAACTCCTGCCACATGTCGTGTAACATATTATTTATGTATTTATATTTATATACAACAATTAGAAAGTGACACACAGCTTTCTGTGGTCATGTGATGAAAAGAGAGGCATTGGAGAACATCGTAACATCTGGAAAGATCAAGATAAAGAGAGGCAGAGGCAGACCAAGAGAAATGATGCTGGATGGACTGAGACGGTGGCATGGAGGCATATCAGCAGCAGAGTTGATCCAGAACACCAAAGATAGAGATATATGGAGAGTCATGAAAGATTACGTCAGCTGATATGGTACTTGATGATGATGATTATTATTATTTGTGGATTCTGTGATTAAATATAATAATAATAACACCGGCATCTGTGGCTTAGTGACGGAGAACGCGGCTTCACAATCCCGACACGTCGGTCTTGAAGTCAACCGTAGCGGTGTGGGAGCAGATTGGTTTATGTTGATTGTCACAATGGTATGAGGGTCGGTCGTTCAGAAACCAGTGGCAACCTACACAACGTAAAATTGCCTATAAAGTCACAAACAGCTAATAATGCTGGGCTTGATTGCGACGTCATGTAAAGGGATATGCAACTAATTTGTAACATTGATAATAATAATAATAATAATAATAATAATAATAATAATAATAATAATAATAATAATAATAATAACTTCATTAAATATTCAAGAACGGCTTAATTAACAAAACCATTAAAAAAGACTGTTAGATTCATACAAGAGACAACATTGCAGTTATAAACATAATTTAGGCGAACGAAAGAAGAAGAAGAACAAAACCATGAACCTACTTTGTGTCTTCAGCGATCACAAATATTTTACATACCGTACATACACATTTTTTTAAAAATGGTTTCATACGGGAAGAGGGTCGTTTCATTGCGTCGGGTTTTATCCCATATGTCTCGGAATCTTTCCTCAGGGAGGTCCTGCCGAAAGCATCGCACAAAGCACGAACTCCGTAGCTCCAGCGACGACCCCAGGAGGCAGGCGCCGTACCCTCTTTGCCTCATAAATCACAAAGAATTAAATATTTACTAACTCATTTTTTTCCAATTCCATTAACAAAAAAAATTAACACACTCTTAATTCTAAAAACAACATCACCAGATAATTTGCCTTCACCTAGCAAGAGATTGCTATTGTTTTTGTCCCTTTCAGTTTGAAAACCGAAATGTGAATTTTCCACAGTAATCTGTACATGTTTCCGCTCCAGAGACAACACGGAGTCCACTTAAGTTTGGTCTCGGCGTTAAATCGACCTGGCTAGGTTGTGTCCGTTTGAAGTCAGGAGCGATCAAAGTGCCGTCTCTATTCACGCGGGAGGGATGACAAATTCAGTCGCGTTGCAAATGCTTCAGGACCTGGGAGGTTGTGCGACAACTCTCCACCACCCTCCCTCTTACTCTCTCCCTGTTCCTCTCTCGCATTCCACCCTCCCCCTTTTTTTCTACCCCCCTTTCTAACCGCTACGTCAACAGCTTTCGTTTTTGTTTATACTTGTGGCTGTTTTTAGTTTTCCAGTTGCTGTTCTTTCTTAATGAGTTTGCTCTTAAACTTCCATTGAGCTGATGGCGAGGTAAGAGGTTCAATCCCTACTCCGAACAGTTGGACTTCCTCTTTGACTTCTGTTCCAGAAATCGATGGCAAACAACTGAATGAAACCTTGCCTAGAACATTTACCTGCAGTTAACGTTGATCGTCGAGTCCTACAAGGAATATTGCAACATTGTTTGTTGAGCTTTCTTTTTTTTTTTTAACTTTACATGTATTAAATAGTTAGTCGCAAGTCCTGCACAGGACGCTGCAGTCAACCCCAGCATTTATTGCCTATTTGTGGTTTACACGGCAATATTAGTTCAGTAGTTTGCTATTGCTTTCTTTACACCCGTAGGCTTTGTAATATTAGCAGGCATTTATATACGTGATTATGTTGGTTTTATGTACATCTGTCTGTTGCTGTTTGTTTAGCCATACTTGGAATATTATGGAGACGTTTTCTTCTTCTTCTTCTTCTTCTTCTTCTTCTTCTTCTTCTTCTTCTTCTTCTTCTTCTTCTTCTTCTTCTTCTTCTTCTTCTTCTTCTTCTTCTTCTTCTTCTTCTTCTTCTTCATCATCATCTTCTTTATCATCATCTTCATATTCCTCTTCTTTCTTCCTCTTTGGACGGTGGTGCGTCGCACCTAAGACTTACCATTCAAGTAACAGGAGGTTTACGAATCACTTTTTTACAATAGTGTGAACCAACAATTGTGTCTTCCCTCTCCACCCTCCCCTTTCTAGCAACACACACCTGTCCAATAGCTTGTTGATGCCTTCTATCAAAACGTATTTGTGTCTGACCGTACACCAATATTTCGCAAACTTCTTGATCATCAAGACCCCTACATAGGGTATTGCTTACGAGACAGTTTGTGTCCTGAAATAAAATGTTCCGTTGTCCATATTCTTTCGTGCACTTAATAATACAATTACTGTTACTTAATGACTTTTGTTTGTTGTAATGCAAATCAAAGGTTAGTTTGATTGATTGATTGATTGACTGATTGATTGATTTAGGAATCGATATCACAGCATTCGGGGCATTCCCATAAGTGCTCCGTCCCCATCCTCAGTAGCCAGAGAAGAGTTCCAACACTAATAGTACCAGTAGCAATCTGATTATATGTCCGTCTCGCCTTTCCTCTGAGCGTCGAACGTCGGCCAGATCTCCTCGTCACTCCTCATTGTCTTATTCTTGCCAGACATGGTGATCCATTTGCTCCTCCGATGTGTACACGTGCTCCCATAAGGCCGCAACCACGTCTGCCTTGTCATGTATCAATACTCCACCAAGTTCTGCAGAGCCAGCTAGTCTGTCCGCCTGTTCATTTCCCAGCACACCGGCATGCCCCGGAGAAAAGATCCAGGCGATGCTTGTCACCCGTGACCTCCGAAGCGAAGCAAGCCACTCCACAGGAAGCCTGCCCGTCCTCACCCTCGTCAGCATGCTTTCTGAGTCAGTTACAATCACGATGTGTGTGTGTGTGTGTGTGTGTGTGTGTGTGTTTTTTTTTTTCATCTAGCGGAGAGCCGCAGTGACTGCCTCCACTTCCATTCTTAAGTTGGATGTTGTGATATCATATGCCAGGCTCTCCTGCACCAAACGTCGACCATTAGCTTTGGCTATGAACTCTCAGCCACTTCTCTCACCTCTTGAATCAAAGGTTAGTGTACCAAGCTACGTCATGCATTTGTGAGAGGTTTTCTTCCTCTAATACAGTGGTTCTCAACCGGTGGGGAATTCCCCCCCCCCCCCCAGGGGGGAATTTCATGGTTTCCAGGGGGGAATGAAGACCATTTCAAGATCGTGTTAATACAAGAACCGATTACTTGACATAGTTTTTCACTTCATACTTTACAGTTATGTATGTCTCGTCCTTCTAAAATTCATTTTATAAAGTAAGTAGACCCACAAATCATGTTTTATGTGGATGTCTAGACTTGTTTTAGTATATGCTATTACATTTTAGTTATGATATTATAACTAAAATAAATAAATTTAGAGTAGGAACATGGAATGTTAGGACATTAAATGAGCTAGGAAAGTTGACCAATGTTCTAAGAGAGATGGATAGCATGAAAATGAATATACTAGGCGTTAGTGAGATGAGATGGAAGGGATCGGGCAAAATTATAGCTGACTATCACACAATAATTTATTCTGGAGGGGATACACATGAAAAAGGTGTAGGAATAATATTTGACGAAAAAACAGCCAAGTCAATTAATGGATACTGGTGTATTTCAGATAGAGTTATTATGGTAAAAATCAAAGGCAAACCAATAGACATAAATATTATACAGGTATATGCACCAACAACAAGCAGTAGTGATGAAGAAATACAACATTTTTACGACGAAATAGAAATGGTGATGGCTCAAATTGGATCACAAGAAATAAAAATAATACTTGGTGATTTTAATGCAAAAGTAGGAAAGGGGAAAATGGAGGATGTAGTGGGGAATTATGGTTTAGGTACAAGAAATGAAAGAGGGGAAAAGCTAATAGAATGGGCAAATATCAATGATATGATAATTGGAAACACATGGTTTAAACACCATAAAAGATATACACCCTGTACACATGGAAAAGCCCTGATAAGAAAATACGCAACCAAATTGACTACATACTAATTAATAAAAGATATAGAAATGCTTTAATTAATGTAAAGACAATGCCTGGTGCTGACTGTAATAGTGATCATGTACCACTATGTGGACAAATAAAAGTAAGATTAAAGAGAGGGAAAAAATGGTTAAGAACATGCGACTTAATAAAGAGGTTCTGAAAATAGATAAAGAACTGCAAGAACAATACAGAGTGACTGTGAAAAATAGATACAATGCGATAGCTAAAATACAGAATATAAATGAACAATGGGAAATGTTAAGGGACTCCATTCATCAAACTAGCAAAGAAGTATTACCGGAGAGAGGCAAAATAGCTAAGAAAAAATGGATGAATGAAGAAATCTTAAAACTGATGGACAAAAGAAAACAGAGTAAAAATGACAAACAAGAATACGCTAAGATAAATAAAGAAATAAAAGATAAATGTGGGAAGGCTAAAGAAAGTTGGTTAAACGAGCAATGCAAAAAAATTGAATTAAAATCCATTAATGATACAAAAAATATGTACAGACAAATCAGTGAGCTTACAGGAAGAAAAATAAGAATAAATACAGGGTGTTTGAAATCAAAAACAGGAAAGATATTATTAGAGGAAGGTGCTATAATGAAGAGGTGGAACGAGTATATAAGAGAATTATATGACGGAGAAAGGGAAGAATTAACAGAAAATAGTAACTTAGAAGGTCCACCTATTCTGAAAGAAGAAGTCGCTGACGCTATGAAACGTATGAAGAAAGGAAAAACAGCTGGGCCAGATGAAATCACAATAGAAGAATTAGAAGTATTGGGAGAATTTGGAGTAGATATATTAACCAAAATGTTGAATGATATTTACAGTAGTGGATATTTACCCAGTGATATGCTGAAATCTGTATTTATAGCTATACCAAAAAAAACCAGGAGCAATTGATTGTGAAGATTTTCGTACAATTAACCTCATAAACCATATCACTAAGCTTCTACTCAGAATCATAATGAGAAGAAACAAAAATAAAATAAAAATGGAAATTAGTGAAGAACAGTATGGATTTGTGGAAGGAAAGGGCACAAACAATGCAATTTATACATTACGGACACTAATAGAAAGGCCAATAGAGAAACAGAGAGACATATATTTGTGCTTCATAGATTATACTAAGGCATTTGATAAAGTAAAACATGATGAACTGATTAAAATGTTGGAAGATATCAACATTGATGGAAAAGATTTAAGAATAAAAAAGAATGTTTACTGGAACCAAGTAGCAGCAATTAAAATGGGAAATAAAGAGGGTAGTTACGAACAGATAAAGCTAGGAGTACGACAGGGGTGCGTCTTGTCACCAGATCTTTTCTCCCTGTATAGCGAAGTAACAATGAGAGAGATCAAAGAGATCCAGGAATACTAGTTGGAGGTTATAGTATAAATAATATACGCTATGCAGATGACACGGTATTGGTGGCGGATAATTCAACAGACCTACAACAGTTATTAGACGTAGTAGTAACAGAGAGTGCAAGGAAAGGACTCTCCTTGAATATCAAGAAAACAGTAACAATGGTAATATCAAAGAAAATGGTGACACCAAAATGTGACATAGAAATAGAAGGAAAAATCCTTAACCAAGTGGATAATTTTAGATACCTAGGGGCATTTATAACATCAGATGGAAGATGTACAACAGAGAGTAGGAGCAGAATAGGGCAGGCAAAAGCCGCATTTCAGAAAATGAGGAGTATCTTGTGCAATAAGTCACTATCACTGAATGTAAGAAAGAGAGTGCTGAAATGCTATGTAGAACCAGTTTTGCTGTATGGCAGTGAATCTTGGAATGTAAATGAACAAAGTAAGAAGAAATTAGAAGCAACAGAGATGTGGTTCCTGAGACGAATGTTGCGAATTCCTTGGACTGCCAGAGTAACTAACGATGACTGCCTGAAACAGGCTAATGAAACTAGAACATTATATACAACAATAAGACAGAGACAAACATCTTTCTTCGGTCACGTGATGAGAAGAGAGGCATTGGAAAACATCGTAACAACTGGAAAGATCGAGGGGAAGAGAGGCAGAGGCAGACCAAGAGAAATGATGCTGGATGGATTGAGACAGTGGCATGGAGGAATATCAGCAGCAGGGTTGATCCAGAAAACCAAAGACCGAAATCTGTGGAGAGCCATGAACGCCTACGCCAGCTGGCACGGCACTTGATGATGATGATGATATTACATTTGCCTTCCACTTTTACGTATACTATGTTGGGGTGAGGGGATTTTTAGATAGGAAATATGAAAGGGGGGGAATGACGTTCTGAAAATACGGTGAAGGGGGGAACGGGCCAAATTTTTGATAGGTAGGGGGGGGGGGGGGGATGGCGTTCTGAAAATATGGTGAAGAGGGGAATGGGCCAAAAAAGGTTGAGAACCACTGCTCTAATAGATCCCATCCATCGCAACGGGCTCTATCAACCCGTGAATGAAGAGTCTACGTAGGTGGGTTGGTGTGCTACAGGCTATCCCATCATGTAGAAGAATATAGCTGCAAGATCGAACCAGCAATAGAAGAGAATGGGAAAAGATAGAACGAATGGACATGAGTTAAGGACTTATCGTCAATAGATCAGAATAAGAGGAAGACTGTCTTGCTAAGACAAAGACAAATACAATTACTAGTAAACTTCCCACATGCATTATGTGGTGCCTGCACAAAATATTATTATTATTATTATTATTATTATTATTATTATTATTATTATTATTATTATTATAGTCCATGTCATGTGGCGTTGGTGATCATGTCTGTCCACAACCTTCTGTCTCGTGTACTGCCTATCTTCTTATAGTCCATGCCGAGTGGCGGTTGTGACCAAGTCTGTCCACAGCCTTCTATCTCGTGTACCGCCAAGTTTCGTATAGCCCATGCCGTGTGGCGTTGGTGATCATGTCTGTTCACAACCGTATGTCTCATATACTGCTAATCATGTCTGGTACTTATTTTCCTCCATGTTAAACTGTCCAGCATCTCATCTCTTGGTCTTCCCATATCGCTCCTCCCCTCCAACTTTCCCGCTGTGATGAGATACCCCAGCTTTCCCTTTCACATGATAAAGAATAGGGGGACGTATCTTTCTGTAGCGAGGCTTTTTGCACATAACAGAAAGACTACGTGGGTATGACAGCGCGAAAGAGTTTAGGCTGAGAGCTAAACATATTGCATTCAACCGTCCCTTTGGGCGGGGAGCTAATTTATGATAAAGGTGATGTGGGATGGCTCTCTAGAATGCGTTGGAGAGCTGAGTTGAGTCAAGACCCGACGTCACAGCACTCCGGGCATTCCCACACGTGCTCTGTCCACAATTTCAACAGCCAGCGAAGACCCCTAATACTAGCGCTATCTATAGCAGTCTTTATATGTCCGTCCGGCCTTTCCTCTGAGTCCCGAGCGACGACAAAACTCTCCAGTCACTCCCTGCATAACTACTTTCTTCAGGCCGCGACGATCCATCTGTCCATCCGCACTAAGCTCATGATCCCAAAGGACCTCGACCACGTTTGCCTCACCATGCACCAACACCCAACTGAGTGGTGCAGACCCAGATAATCCGTCCATCCACCCGCCCGCCTACCCACTTCCCACCACACCAGAAGGTCCTGGATAGATGGAGTATCAAAATCTGGAAAGACTGTCTCAGATGAAATTGAGAAGTCTATCTGGACGATGCTCAAAGCGTAGAGGAATGAGTTGAGTTGAATTGAGTTGAGTTGAGCTCAGAAACGACATCACTGCACTCATGGCATTCCCACACGCGCTTTGTCCCCTCGTTCAACAACCAGCGAAGAGTCATACTGCTATTGGTTCCAACTGCCATCTGATTGAAAGTTCTCCTGGCCTTCCCTCTCAGTTTTCAGATACGCCCAGAGCCCCTGTCGATCCTATGTCGATCCTCATTCTCTCCAGAAACGTCATGAAAGTTTGGAGAGAACAATAATGGAGGGGTATATGTCTGGGAAGAGAGGAAGAGAAAGGCCAAAGAGAAGATGGATGAAGGATGTGGCTGGTTATCTTCAGAAGGGTGTATCTGACGCGGGACATCTTGCTTATGACCGAGAGGTTTTCCGGAAGGTTATTATGGGAGCACTGAGTTTGAAGTGCAACCGCTGATCTAGAGCAACACACATCAAGGTGACATAGTCGTCTACACCGATGGGTCAGTGGTGAGAAACAGATGTAGTGGCTGGGGCTTTATTGCAAAGGCTAATGGGCGAGTCTTGAAAAAGGAGAGTCTGGCATATGAAACTACGACCTCCAGCATGAGAATGGAGGCGGAGGCAGTAACAGCGGCATTCCGGTGGCTAGAGGAGACTACTGCAGCACACGTTGTATTCATTACGGATTCAAATAGTATGCTTAGCAAGGTGGAGAAAGGAAAGTTTAGTGCGGAATGGTTCTCGTCGCTTCAGAGGTCACAGACCGTGAGAATTGTATGGATATTTTGCCCTGGCCATGCGGGTGTATGAGGGAATGAACAGGCTGATAGGCTAGCAGGGAGGGCATCACTTGGTGGCATTTTGCCTGGAACCGGTGGAGAAGGCAGAGGAACAGATTGAGAACCCATATGTGGAAAGAATGAGATTGCGGAGGATCGGCAGGGGTTCTGGAAGAATATCAAAACTGAGAGGGAAGACCAGGAGAAGTTTTAATCAGATAACGGTCTGAACGATTAGTACTATGACTCTTCGCTGGCTGTTGAACGAGGGGACGAAGCACGTATGGGAATGTCCTGAGTGCAGTGATGTCGGTTCTTAACTCAACTCAACTCAACTATTATGGAAGCGAGGTTCTGCAAAGAGCATACCACTGAATTAATTAATTAATGCATGAATGAACGAATTAGTAAATGAATTAATGAATGAGTATATAAATGAATGAATGGGTGAATAAATGAGTAAATGAATGAATGAATGAATAAATGAATGAGTTAATGAATGAATGAATGAATAAATGAATGAATGAACGCGTGAATGAATGATTAATCACAAACAGCCAAAAGGGTGTAAACAGCAAGAGGGTAGACTTCATTACACCAGGTTGTACCCCGGTATATCTCAGCCTCTTTCCGAAGAGGCGGTCGGCGGAAAGCGCCGCATAAAGCGACAAATTCCGTAGCTCTAGCCACGACACCTAACGATGTACCCCGGAATCGAACCCACATCTTTCGGGGCGCTGCAGGTAGTCGGCGTAACCACTTTCGCTACGGAGCATCCCTCAACAAACAGCTAAAGAATCCTGGGATTGATTGTGACGTCTTGTAAAGTACATGAAACTCACTTTAACATACAAAGGTGGCATGAAATGCGCTACCAGTCTCTCATTGGGACACCCCTTTCAAAGACATATACCTTGTTACCAATGTCAACAAATCGTCGGGGTTTCCCTTCACGTCATCACCCCTCATTTTATACAGCTCAAAATTCTCGGGGCGGTGATGACTCACTTTTATTGACCGAGGAAATTTTCTCCAAAGTTCGGCTTTTGAAAATCCGAATGGTTGAATGCCGTTCCAAAGTCAGTGGGTTTAACCAAAATGACGAAACTTGGTTTATCCTGTACTTTCTAAGCCCGCCTGCTATTCAGATTTTCTCCAGTAGAGGAAAAGATCCTATTAAACGCTTCGTTACGCCATATTTACTTTAAGTAAACCGTTGATACTCAAATTCTTTCGCAATTCCTAAATTGCACAGATTGCTATTTGGATTATTCTTCATCACGGACTTGCTTTCCTTTGTACATTTTGTTAACAAGGGATGTTTTCTTGATCTGGTTGTTTTTTGAAAGTGGATAGGCGAGATTGGGAAGTCATGTGCTTGTGCATACGCGTGGCATTGAAAACAGCCAGGTCAGATGTCTCCACTTGAACAACTGTTCCTTTGGGGTAATTTGTGGCCCATGATTACCTGCAGAAAGATGTACAGTAAACTATATTATATGAGTGAAGATTTACAGTAAACTATGTTTTAGGAGTGAAGATTTACAGTAAACAATATTATAGGAGTGAGCTATTTCTTTATGTGTTTCTTTGTATAATGTCTTCAAATTTCTTTACACAAAATGGTCGTATGTTAAAGCTGTCAGAGACAATAGCCATTCATTTACAAAACTAACAATTTGAAAACAAAAAGACATGATATTCAGTGTCAAATTACCGCAGTAGACAATTCAAATTACTGCGTGAATATGTTTGTTTTATATTTCAGCCTAAAGGATTTATCTTCTTTAGTTTATGTGGCATGATTTATGCAGTATATACCAAGCTAGATGTGGCGAAATATGCCAGACCATAAATCCTGCAATCTATTATTTGTGTCTTCGTTATTCCAATTTCTTTATGTTGTAAAATAGTGATTATAGTTTATGATAGACTGGCAGATGGATAAAGAGACAGATAAACGGAAAGATATATAATAAAGTAACAGCACTATATATAAACATGTAGGTGTGTTACTTGAGTATATGTAAAGCATATTAACACTGTAACCTACCATACATGTCGTAAGGTGCTGCTAAGGAGGTTGGCGGGAAACTATAAATGCAACATTTAACCAATCAGGATCAAGTCTACAAAGGGTCTTCTGTGGATTGGTTCCTGGCCTATGCTTCCATGGGAGATCAAATGTGGCAACCTGAAGAAGATGGAAGAAGGGAGATGTTAAATATGACAATAGAGCGGCAGTCAGACAGACAGATACAGATATAGGTGGGTAGTTAACAATGACAACAGTGAGACAGTCAATGAACAGATAAGCCGAAAAACATCTGTTGGTTGTGGAAATGTGGTTTCTGAGGAAAATGCAAAGAGCATTATGGACAGACAGAAAACCAATGACCAAGTCATACAAGAAACAAAAGAAACCCGTAAACTGATTAGAGAAATTAGACGTAGACAGTCACAATTGTTTGGTCACGTTATAAGAAGAAATAAATTGGAGAACTTAGTGACAACTGGCAAGATCGAGGGGAAGAGAACAGCAGGAAGACAGAGAAGTAAATACATGGATCGCTTGGCCACGTGATATGGTCGAGGCAAGAACACTGAGCTGATCGACGACTCTGGTGATCGAGTGAGATGGCGAAACATTACTGCCCACGCTTACCGGGATGGCACATGATGGATGAATGAGTTTGGTTAAAATAGTTTCTTTCGTTCACTTGAAATTTGTCTATATCTGCAATATTGTTTCTTGTATGAACTTCACTGTTTTATTTTTTTTTTAAATCCCTAGATTTTATCCTCCACTGTTGTTTCTGTGCCTAGATATATCGTGTTTTGTGCAATCTTGGAGTATGTGATCTGCTGTCTGCGACGCCAATCCACATGTGCACATGGCTGATTCACCAGTCTTGAATTGTGTATACATGTGGTTTCGTAATATATTGTGTCCTGTTCTGAGGCGCAGAATGATGACCTGTTCTGGTCTGTCCATAACGTGGTAGTCGTCTTGGTGGTTTTGGTGGCTTATGATTGATTTGATCATTTTTTTCCTTTGGTGGTATATAACAGGTGTATCCGATTTTTCTGCAATTACTCCTTCCTTACCTAGTTAATCAACTGTCTCGCTTCCAGGCACTCCGCAGAGAGATGTTATCCACTGTATGGTGACCTTACGCTGGCCGCCTCGTTCAGAGAGCAGTGTCCGTAGTAGTGGAAATGTCTCAAACAGGAGCGCCTCAAGCTGATTTTACATCTGTCTACAGCACCACAGGCTGTGTACCATGGTTTGTATTCATTCGTTTCTATGTTGCTTTCTTGATTGCCGGGATTTACAATATCAAATGTTAAAATATCAAATGTTACATTAGCAAATGTTAAATTATCACATATTAAAATATTAAATGTTAATATAGCATATGTTAAAATATCAAATGTTAAAATATCAAATGAGGGGAGAGAGAGAGAGAGAGAGAGAGAGAGAGAGAGAGAGTGAGAGAGAGAGAGAGAGAGAGAGAGAGAAGTATAGCGTTGTGATAGTCAATGTGTGCAACAAACCAGCCATCCGAAGATGGTACCTGAAGATGACACCTGAAGATGGGGCCTGAAGATGATACGCGAAGATGGCACCAGGAGATGGCACGTGAAGATGGCACCAGGAGATGGCACCTGGAGATGGCACGTGAAGATGACACCTGGAAATGGCACCTGGAGATGGCACCTGGAGATAACACGTGAAGATGGCACCTGAAGATGGCACCTGGAGGTGGCACCTGGAGATGACATGGGAAGATGGCACCTGGAGATGACACCTGGAGATGACACCTGGAGATGGCACCTAGAGATGGCACCTGGAGATAGCACCTGGAGATGGCACTTGGAGATGGCACCTGGAGATGGAGATGAAGTTAGTCGTTAATTATGAAGATGAGTGGCTGGAGAAGACATTCTAGATGTGACTAACTTGATGTGTTTAGAATGTTGGCTATTTGAGCGTGAGTAGCGTTCTTCAATTCAACAATTAAAGATAGGGGGCATTTGTGGAATCTTTTCCCCAGGACATGTTGGTGTGCTGGGAAACGAGGAGACGGACTATTTGGCTGGGTCTGCGCTGTTAAGTAGGATACTGGTGCATGAGACGGACTACTTAGCTGGGTCTGCGCTGTAAGGTAGGATACTGGTGCATGAGACGGACTACTTGGCTGGGTCTGCGCTGTAAGGTAGGATACTGGTGCATGAGACGGACTACTTGGCTGGGTCTGCGCTGTAAGGTAGGATACTGGTGCATGAGACGGACTATTTAGCTGGGTCTGCGCTGTTAAGTAGGATACTGGTGCATGAGACGGACTACTTAGCTGGGTCTGCGCTGTAAGGTAGGATACTGGTGCATGAGACGGACTACTTGGCTGGGTCTGCGCTGTAAGGTAGGATACTGGTGCATGAGACGGACTACTTGGCTGGGTCTGCGCTGTAAGGTAGGATACTGGTGCATGAGACGGACTACTTAGCTGGGTCTGCGCTGTAAGGTAGGATACTGGTGCATGAGACGGACTACTTAGCTGGGTCTGCGCTGTAAGGTAGGATACTGGTGCATGAGACGGACTACTTGGCTGGGTCTGCGATGTTAAGTAGGATACTGGTGCATGAGACGGACTACTTAGCTGGGTCTGCGCTGTAAGGTAGGATACTGGTGCATGAGAGGGACTACTTAGCTGGGTCTGCGATGTTAAGGTAGGATACTGGTGCATGAGACGGACTACTTAGCTGGGTCTGCGCTGTAAGGTAGGATACTGGTGCATGAGACGGACTACTTGACTGGGTCTGCGCTGTAAGGTAGGATACTGGTGCATGAGACGGACTACTTAGCTGGGTCTGCGCTGTAAGGTAGGATACTGGTGCATGAGAGGGACTACTTGGCTGGGTCTGCGCTGTAAGGTAGGATACTGGTGCATGAGACGGACTACTTGGCTGGGTCTGCGCTGTAAGGTAGGATACTGGTGCATGAGACGGACTACTTGGCTGGGTCTGCGCTGTAAGGTAGGATACTGGTGCATGAGACGGACTACTTGGCTGGGTCTGCGCTGTAAGGTAGGATACTGGTGCATGAGACGGACTACTTGGCTGGGTCTGCGCTGTAAGGTAGGATACTGGTGCATGAGACGGACTACTTAGCTGGGTCTGCGCTGTTAGGTAGGATACTGGTGCATGAGACGGACTACTTAGCTGGGTCTGCGCTGTAAGGTAGGATACTGGTGCATGAGACGGACTACTTGGCTGGGTCTGCGCTGTAAGGTAGGATACTGGTGCATGAGACGGACTACTTGGCTGGGTCTGCGCTGTAAGGTAGGATACTGGTGCATGAGACGGACTACTTGGCTGGGTCTGCGCTGTAAGGTAGGATACTGGTGCATGAGACGGACTACTTAGCTGGGTCTGCGCTGTTAGGTAGGATACTGGTGCATGAGACGGACTACTTGGCTGGGTCTGCGCTGTAAGGTAGGATACTGGTGCATGAGACGGACTACTTAGCTGGGTCTGCGCTGTAAGGTAGGATACTGGTGCATGAGACGGACTACTTGACTGGGTCTGCGCTGTTAGGTAGGATACTGGTGCATGAGACGGACTACTTGACTGTGTCTGCCCTGTAAGGTAGGATACTGGTGCATGAGACGGACTACTTGGCTGGGTCTGCGCTGTAAGGTAGGATACTGGTGCATGAGACGGACTACTTAGCTGGGTCTGCGCTGTAAGGTAGGATACTGGTGCATGAGACGGACTACTTGACTGTGTCTGCCCTGTAAGGTAGGATACTGGTGCATGAGACGGACTACTTGGCTGGGTCTGCGCTGTAAGGTAGGATACTGGTGCATGAGACGGACTACTTAGCTGGGTCTGCGCTGTAAGGTAGGATACTGGTGCATGAGACGGACTACTTAGCTGGGTCTGCGCTGTTAGGTAGGATACTGGTGCATGAGACGGACTATTTGGCTGGGTCTGCGCTGTTAGGTAGGATACTGGTGCATGAGAGGACTACTTGGCTGGGTCTGCGCTGTAAGGTAGGATACTTGTGCATGAGACGGACTACTTAGCTGGGTCTGCGCTGTTAGGTAGGATACTGGTGCATGAGAGAGACTATTTGGCTGGGTCTGCGCTGTTAGGTAGGATACTGGTGCATGAGAGGACTACTTGGCTGGGTCTGCGCTGTAAGGTAGGATACTTGTGCATGAGACGGACTACTTGGCTGGGTCTGCCCTGTTAGGTAGGATACTGGTGCATGAGAGGACTACTTGGCTGGGTCTGCCCTGTTAGGTAGGATACTGGTGCATGAGAGGACTACTTGGCTGGGTCTGCGCTGTAAGGTAGGATACTGGTGCATGAGACGGACTACTTGGCTGGGTCTGCGCTGTAAGGTAGGATACTGGTGCATGAGACGGACTACTTAGCTGGGTCTGCGCTGTAAGGTAGGATACTGGTGCATGAGACGGACTGCTTGGCTGGGTCTGCCCTGTTAGGTAGGATACTGGTGCATGAGACGGACTACTTGGCTGGGTTTGCGCTGTTAAGTAGGATACTGGTGCATGAGACGGACTACTTGGCTGGGTCTTCGCTGTTAGGTAGGATACTGGTGCATGAGACGGACTACTTGGCTGGGTCTTCGCTGTTAGGTAGGATACTGGTGCATGAGAGGGACTACTTGGCTGGGTCTTCGCTGTTAGGTAGGATACTGGTGCATGAGACGGACTACTTGGCTGGGTCTGCGCTGTTAGGTAGGATACTGGTGCATGAGACGGACTACTTGGTTGGGTTTGCGCTGTTAAGTAGGATACTGGTGCATGAGACGGACTACTTGGCTGGGTCTTCGCTGTTAGGTAGGATACTGGTGCATGAGACGGACTACTTGGTTGGGTCTGCGCTGTTAGGTAGGATACTGGTGCATGAGACGGACTACTTGGCTGGGTCTTCGCTGTTAGGTAGGATACTGGTGCATGAGACGGACTACTTGGTTGGGTCTGCGCTGTTAGGTAGGATACTGGTGCATGAGACGGACTACTTGGCTGGGTTTGCGCTGTTAAGTAGGATACTGGTGCATGAGACGGACTACTTGGCTGGGTCTTCGCTGTTAAGTAGGATACTGGTGCATGAGACGGACTACTTGGCTGGGTCTGCGCTGTTAGGTAGGATACTGGTGCATGAGAGGGACTACTTGGCTGGGTCTTCGCTGTTAGGTAGGATACTGGTGCATGAGACGGACTACTTGGTTGGGTCTGCGCTGTTAGGTAGGATACTGGTGCATGAGACGGACTACTTAGCTGGGTCTGCGCTGTAAGGTAGGATACTGGTGCATGAGACGGACTACTTGACTGGGTCTGCGCTGTAAGGTAGGATACTGGTGCATGAGACGGACTACTTAGCTGGGTCTGCGCTGTAAGGTAGGATACTGGTGCATGAGAGGGACTACTTGGCTGGGTCTGCGCTGTAAGGTAGGATACTGGTGCATGAGACGGACTACTTGGCTGGGTCTGCGCTGTAAGGTAGGATACTGGTGCATGAGACGGACTACTTGGCTGGGTCTGCGCTGTAAGGTAGGATACTGGTGCATGAGACGGACTGCTTGGCTGGGTCTGCGCTGTAAGGTAGGATACTGGTGCATGAGACGGACTACTTGGCTGGGTCTGCGCTGTAAGGTAGGATACTGGTGCATGAGACGGACTACTTAGCTGGGTCTGCGCTGTTAGGTAGGATACTGGTGCATGAGACGGACTACTTAGCTGGGTCTGCGCTGTAAGGTAGGATACTGGTGCATGAGACGGACTACTTGGCTGGGTCTGCGCTGTAAGGTAGGATACTGGTGCATGAGACGGACTACTTGGCTGGGTCTGCGCTGTAAGGTAGGATACTGGTGCATGAGACGGACTACTTGGCTGGGTCTGCGCTGTAAGGTAGGATACTGGTGCATGAGACGGACTACTTAGCTGGGTCTGCGCTGTTAGGTAGGATACTGGTGCATGAGACGGACTACTTGGCTGGGTCTGCGCTGTAAGGTAGGATACTGGTGCATGAGACGGACTACTTAGCTGGGTCTGCGCTGTAAGGTAGGATACTGGTGCATGAGACGGACTACTTGACTGGGTCTGCGCTGTTAGGTAGGATACTGGTGCATGAGACGGACTACTTGACTGTGTCTGCCCTGTAAGGTAGGATACTGGTGCATGAGACGGACTACTTGGCTGGGTCTGCGCTGTAAGGTAGGATACTGGTGCATGAGACGGACTACTTAGCTGGGTCTGCGCTGTAAGGTAGGATACTGGTGCATGAGACGGACTACTTGACTGTGTCTGCCCTGTAAGGTAGGATACTGGTGCATGAGACGGACTACTTGGCTGGGTCTGCGCTGTAAGGTAGGATACTGGTGCATGAGACGGACTACTTAGCTGGGTCTGCGCTGTAAGGTAGGATACTGGTGCATGAGACGGACTACTTAGCTGGGTCTGCGCTGTTAGGTAGGATACTGGTGCATGAGAGAGACTACTTGACTGGGTCTGCGCTGTTAGGTAGGATACTGGTGCATGAGACGGACTATTTGGCTGGGTCTGCGCTGTTAGGTAGGATACTGGTGCATGAGAGGACTACTTGGCTGGGTCTGCGCTGTAAGGTAGGATACTTGTGCATGAGACGGACTACTTAGCTGGGTCTGCGCTGTTAGGTAGGATACTGGTGCATGAGAGAGACTATTTGGCTGGGTCTGCGCTGTTAGGTAGGATACTGGTGCATGAGAGGACTACTTGGCTGGGTCTGCGCTGTAAGGTAGGATACTTGTGCATGAGACGGACTACTTGGCTGGGTCTGCCCTGTTAGGTAGGATACTGGTGCATGAGAGGACTACTTGGCTGGGTCTGCCCTGTTAGGTAGGATACTGGTGCATGAGAGGACTACTTGGCTGGGTCTGCGCTGTAAGGTAGGATACTGGTGCATGAGACGGACTACTTGGCTGGGTCTGCGCTGTAAGGTAGGATACTGGTGCATGAGACGGACTACTTAGCTGGGTCTGCGCTGTAAGGTAGGATACTGGTGCATGAGACGGACTGCTTGGCTGGGTCTGCCCTGTTAGGTAGGATACTGGTGCATGAGACGGACTACTTAGCTGGGTCTGCGCTGTAAGGTAGGATACTGGTGCATGAGAGGGACTACTTGGCTGGGTCTGCGCTGTAAGGTAGGATACTGGTGCATGAGACGGACTACTTGGCTGGGTCTGCGCTGTAAGGTAGGATACTGGTGCATGAGACGGACTACTTGGCTGGGTCTGCGCTGTAAGGTAGGATACTGGTGCATGAGACGGACTACTTGGCTGGGTCTGCGCTGTAAGGTAGGATACTGGTGCATGAGACGGACTACTTGGCTGGGTCTGCGCTGTAAGGTAGGATACTGGTGCATGAGACGGACTACTTAGCTGGGTCTGCGCTGTTAGGTAGGATACTGGTGCATGAGACGGACTACTTAGCTGGGTCTGCGCTGTAAGGTAGGATACTGGTGCATGAGACGGACTACTTGGCTGGGTCTGCGCTGTAAGGTAGGATACTGGTGCATGAGACGGACTACTTGGCTGGGTCTGCGCTGTAAGGTAGGATACTGGTGCATGAGACGGACTACTTGGCTGGGTCTGCGCTGTAAGGTAGGATACTGGTGCATGAGACGGACTACTTAGCTGGGTCTGCGCTGTTAGGTAGGATACTGGTGCATGAGACGGACTACTTGGCTGGGTCTGCGCTGTAAGGTAGGATACTGGTGCATGAGACGGACTACTTAGCTGGGTCTGCGCTGTAAGGTAGGATACTGGTGCATGAGACGGACTACTTGACTGGGTCTGCGCTGTTAGGTAGGATACTGGTGCATGAGACGGACTACTTGACTGTGTCTGCCCTGTAAGGTAGGATACTGGTGCATGAGACGGACTACTTGGCTGGGTCTGCGCTGTAAGGTAGGATACTGGTGCATGAGACGGACTACTTAGCTGGGTCTGCGCTGTAAGGTAGGATACTGGTGCATGAGACGGACTACTTGACTGTGTCTGCCCTGTAAGGTAGGATACTGGTGCATGAGACGGACTACTTGGCTGGGTCTGCGCTGTAAGGTAGGATACTGGTGCATGAGACGGACTACTTAGCTGGGTCTGCGCTGTAAGGTAGGATACTGGTGCATGAGACGGACTACTTAGCTGGGTCTG
>OY992879.1:16204595-16267095 GCA_963921405.1 Cepaea hortensis | reverse complement strand
CGTAGAGCGCCCTGGTCATCCACTGCACCTGTATCTGTCTCCAGTCGTCTTGACTTGTCTTGCCATTGGACTCAGATGGACTCAGGCGAGAGAGTGAGGTCAACGAATTGTGCAACACTTCTTCTCTGTAATCCAATCCCTCGCACAAGTCTTTCTTCATCCAACTTCATCTATTCATCACTGGATGAAACAAATGGTCATAATCATACTTGATGGACAGCACCACCACCATTTAACAAAGGATTAAAAGCGAGAGGATTCCGTGAGGTTTCTACTTCATTGCACCTGGGTGTATCCCATATGGCTCGGTCTCGTTCGGCAGGCGGTCTGACGAAACCGTCGCACAGAACACGAACTCCGTAGCTCAAGCAACAACCTTCAAATTCTCCGAGAAAACTGCACTCATGAACCGATTGACACAATCTTTGCTATAACCTTGGGAACCCGTACAGGCGACTAAATCACTTTGTCACGGAGACCAGCCGCCTTTTAACAATCACTTAACATTCCTAATTATTCATCATTATCATCTTCATCATCATCATCACCCACTTACACTTTCGCAGTCAAGCGTGTGAGGATGAATAGTTAACGTTCCCGATAAGTGGCACTGGATAGTGTCATTCCATGTGTTTGTACAATGTCTTTGATGTTGTGAATTCCTGTTCTTCTTGGGCCTCCTCATTCTCTCGTAGCAGATCTACTTTAATGTCGCACCAGTGTTGGTAGTTGATAGTGTTGTACTTTAACGAGACGACCGAACTGTTTGATCTTCTGCCATTCAATATATGGAGCACAAGTGTTGTTCCCATTGTCTGTCTGATAACATCGTGTCTTACACGGTCTCGGATAGTTAAATTAGGAGCGCTTCTCAGGCATCTCATCTCGCAGGTGGTGATTTTTGCGTAAGTGTAAATGTAATGTATGAATAACTAATATGCTATTTATTATCTATCGTTCAGCGGACATTGGTAAGTATGGATGTTTCAGTACGGGTGATAGTTGATATGGTAGCACACAAACTTTATCTACATTTGATTCTGATTTCTCTGTCTGTTCTGCAATCCTGATCCTCCGTAATCGTACTTTTTAGGTACTTAAATGCTGTAACTTATTTAAGAGGTGTAATGTGTAACCGTACATTTAGTGTACCAGGAGAGCTACTAATCTGCATTACTTCTGTTTTGATTCTACTTATATTCATATTTAATATTTATCATATTTTATATTAATATATTTTATATTAATTTACATTCATCTTTTGCATGTTGAACTTATAAATATGATTTTATTTTCTACTTAGTGCTAAGCTTATGGAGTGTGACGTGATCTACTGTTTGTGATTTATAGGGTAAAAACAAACTGGAGGTATGCGTTGATGCAGAGAAAATCATAAATGCAAAACAAGAATGGAATCCAGGAACCGCAACAAGGGAGACAAATTATTAAACATTTTACATGACTATAAATTATCATTACAGTCTCCCTTGTTACAATCTGTTTAAATTCATATTTATTTATCGTTTTAATAAGTTCTCGGCGATGTTGCTTAGGGGCAGTAAACGCGGCGAACAAATCCTCGACACACCAAGTTGAGGGTTCGAAGTTAGCCCCAGACGATTTGGAAGCAGATCACCTTGTGTTGATTTCGATGAGCGTGGGTCGATCAGAAAGCAAATGCAAGCTAGCGAACGTAAAAATTGTCTAGTAAATAACAACAGCCACAAAACTGTAAGGAGCCATGTGAGGAGAGTAGGGGAGGTTGACGAATCAGATTAATGTTAATCAGATGCGAAGAAAGTATTATAACATATGATTATACTAAAGAAAGTATTAATCAGATGTGAAGTAAGTATTATAACATATTATTATACTAAGGAAGGTATTAATCTGATGCGAAGAAAGTAATATAACATATTATGATACTAAAGAAAGTATTAATCAGATGCGAAGAAAGTATTATAACATATGATTATACTAAAGAAAGTATTAATCAGATGCGAAGAAAGTATTATAACATATGATTATACTAAAGAAAGTATTATAACATATGATTATACTAAAGAAAGTATTAATCAGATGCGAAGAAAGTATTATAACATATGATTATACTAAAGAAAGTATTATAACATATGATTATACTAAAGAAAGTATTAATCAGATGCGAAGAAAGTATTATAACATATTATTATACTAAAGAAAGTATTAATCAGATGCGAAGAAAATATTATAACATATGATTATACTAAAGAAAGTATTAATCAGATGCGAAGAAAGTATTATAACATATTATTATACTAAAGAAAGTATTAATCAGATGCGAAGAAAATATTATAACATATGATTATACTAAAGAAAGTATTAATCAGATGCGAAGAAAGTATTATAACATATTATTATACTAAAGAAAGTATTAATCAGATGCGAAGAAAATATTATAACATATGATTATACTAAAGAAAGTATTAATCAGATGCGAAGAAAGTATTATAACATATTATTATACTAAAGAAAGTATTAATCTGATGCGAAGGATTGGAAGATGTGTTGTCAAGTTCCCATTACTCACAAGTGTTTTCTTTCACATTAATGTTTTGCGTATCCTTTTACAGGACTTAGCTGTCAACAGCAGCATCTTTCAGCTGTCTGTTGATCTCTTGGCAAGATTACGCTCAGTAGTTTGCCATAGCTTTCTGAGCGGCCGGCTCAGTATCCGCAAGTCACGAGCGGGGGTCGAACCACCTCAGTTCTCGCTCCGCTGCGAGACTCTGCGTGATAAACGGGATTACAGAGAGAAAGTGTTGTAACCCCACAGCCAGAGAGGCCGGCTCTTTCACATTAGCAGGATATTTTTATCAGACAAGTGAACTTTTCAAAAACAGAGCAGAGGTCGCAGGTCCCTTGCTGTCCCCACTGCTAGCTACGACCTGACTATATACAATCTTTCTAGTAGTTTCTACAATGAGTCGCGAACAGAAGTACAACCCAACATCTACATCCGAATACACTTCTTAAACAACAACAGCTATTGAGAAGATAATTTATGTTACTACACAGAGGTTATAAATAAGCACACATGTTTTGTTCGATGTTCATAGAAGTAAAATAACGACATAGAGACCAAAGGACGAACTTCTTCTTCTTCTTCTTCTTCAGCTTTCCGAGCCATTGACGTTCTTTGCTGCAAATACAATCCGTCTCCATTCGTCTCTCTGGTGGACCTTCTCTTGCCAGTCGTTGATTCCAAGTGCTTGTAGGTCTGTAAATGTATTATCTCTCCACCGTTTTCTTGGTCTACCCCTGGGTCTACGGTCATTTATTTCCTGAGTGTAAGCGAGTTTTGTTTCCCTATTATCTTCCATTCTTTCTATATGCCCCAGCCATTGTAGTCTATTAGCCTTCATGATACCAGTGATTAGCGGGGACTTAAACAGATCATAAATGTCTTTGTTACTTCTTCTTTTCTACTCTCCACTTTGTGTATCCCTAATGGGTCCAAAGATGCGTCTTACAATTTTGTTCTCAAAGGTTTGTAACAAGGCTTCGTCTCCTTTCGTTGTACTCCAGGTTTCAGAGCCATACAGCACAACTGGTCTGATCAGTGTTTTGTATATTGTGATTTTGGTGTTACGAGATAACGCCTTTGATTTTAGTAGATGTTGTAGTGCATAGTATATCTTATTTCCAGAGTTGATTCTAGTTTGTATTTCTTCCCTTATAATGTTGGAGCAGTTGAAGATTGTACCCAGGTATTTGTATGTTTCCGTTCTTTTAATGGTCATATTATCTATTTGTATGTGGCCAGAATTTTAGCCATTCCGTCTCTTGAAATTACCATATATTCTGTCTTATCTTGGTTGATAACCAGCCCCATCTGTTGGGCTTTTTCCTTTAAGTGAGTCAATATTTCCAATGTCTTTTGTTCACTTTGCCCTATAATATCTATATCATCTGCATAACCAAGCAGCTTGGATGTTCCTCCAATATCACATTCCTCCTTTATCTTCCTTACAACTTTCTCTAGAGCCAGATTGAAGAGTAGCGGCGATAGTGCATCACCCTGTTTCAAGCCAGATGTTATTTGGAAGGGGTCTGATTTCCTGCCTTTATATGTTACTATATTATAAGTATCTTCCATGCATAGTCTGGTCATGTTGATTAACTTCCTTGGTATTCCAAATTCCTGCATAGCATTCCATAGACTATTCCTATGGACACTATCATAAGCCTTTTTAAAATCCACAAAAATGTTATGGAGATCTGTTTTATATTCCCAATGTTTCTCGGCTATTTGTCGTAAGATAAATATCTGATCTATTGTTGATATGTTTTGTCTAAAACCCGCCTGGTAGCCACCTAATATGTCTTCTGAATATGGTTTTAGTCTATTTAGTAATACTGCGGATAGTATCTTATAGCTTGTGGACAGTAGTGATATTCCTCTATAATTTCCACATTGGAACTTGTCTCCTTTCTTAAAGATAGGTATCAATAATGACTCTTTCCAGTCATGGGGTAATTCTTCTGTCCTCCAGATTTTTATTATTAGTTCGTATAGCTTTAGATGTAATGCATGGCCACCTGCCTTTATAAATTCAGCAGCAATTCCATCAGTCCCAGTTGCCTTATTGTTTTTAAGTCGTGTGATTACATATAGGATTTCTTCAAATGTAGGTTCTTCAATTTGTGGTTCGCATGTTAGAACCTCTTCCTGTGGGAAAATGTTACTTGGAGCTTCACAATTTAGTAATTCAATAAAATATTCTTTCCATGTGTTGCACATTTCCTCATTGGTATTTATTACATTCCCATTTTTGTCTTTTAAACCATATGTGTTTTGTTGGTGCCCTCGTTTCATTGACTTCAGTTCTTTAAAAAATTTTCTGGATTCATTTTTCTGGTGATTAGTTTCCATATCTTTGATTATATTACTCATATATTCTCGCTTCTGCTGTCTGACTATTTTTGTAGCCTCTTTACATTCATTTCTATAATGCTCTTCCTTTTGGATGTTATTGATGTCATTTAACCATACATGTCTGGCATTCTTCTTCCTAATGACTGCTTCTTCACATTTTTGATTGAACCATCTGTTCTTTCTATGCGTGGTTAACACACCGAGACATTCTTCTGCGGTAGATTGAATTGTATTCTTGATGTTCAACCAAGTTTGGTCAACGCTTTCCGCCGAAGGGTTTTGCAGAGTTTCATTCAAGTTTACATTTTATTTCATCTGTAAATTTCTCTTTGACTGTAATGTCTTGTAGTTTTTCTCTGTTATATGTTGGGTGTAATCTTTGTAATTTAGTATAGAAAGCTCTCTTAAGTTTTATTTTAAATTTTGCCCCAACGAGGAAGTGGTCACTGTGGCACTCAGCTCCTCTATAACTTCTGACTTGCTGTATGTTTGATGCATTTCTGTTGTTAATTAAAATGTGATCTATTTGATTATAGGTTCTCTTGTCACATGATTTCCAAGTTTGTTTGTGTATATCCTTTCTTTGTAGTCTGGTACTGCTAATCTGCAGTCCTTTGGCTTCTGCCAGGTTGATAACTCTCCATCCATTATCATTTGAAGTTGAGAGGACGCACTAGACAACATAAAAATTGAAAGCTGTAGTTACAGACCGGGGTTCGAACCTGTCCTCTTCAAAATTACGACAGTGTCTCGCTGCAGAAACAAGTGTACAGTTTAGTTGGATTTAGACAAGGAAGAGGAACAAGAGATCACATTCTCAACATGCGTTTAATAATAGAGACATACAGAGAATTTAATGTAAACCTATTCTCATGTTTTGTGGATTATTCAAAGGCATTTGACTGTACAACATCAAAAACTTTGGGAAATCATGAGGAATATGGGCTTTCCATCATATGGGTTTTCTGGGGGGGGGGGGGGGGGAAGAGGGGTTATTTCAAGATTGCGTTAATACAAGAACCGATTACTTGATCTTGTTTTTCCCTTCATACTTTACGGTTCTGTACGTCTAACCCTTCTAAAATTCATTTTATAAAGTAAGTAGACCCACAAATCACGTTTTATGTGAATGTCTAGACTTGTTTTAGTATGTGCTATTAAATTTAGCGTCAATTATTACGTATACTGTGTAGGGGCAGGGGGAAATTTTTAGGGAGGAAATACGAAAAGGGGGTAGAATAGATGACGAGACATCAGACTGGTTTGGCATGAAGCAAGGAGTCCGTCAGGGCTGTGTGCTGTCCCCCTATTTGTTTAACCTGTACGCCGATAATATAATGAGAAATGGAAGAAATGATATAAACAGGGAGCTATATGATGCCCTAAATATCGGTGGTCATGACATACCAGAGATTCGGTATGCTGATGACACAGTATTGCTATCCACAACACAGAACGTTATAGAAAACCTAATAGCCTGAACACAATTAAATAGGGAAAATCACAACTTATATCTTAACTTAGCAAAAACAAAGATAATGCATACAGATAAACCCACTATAGAGAAAGAAATGTTAATGAGGAAAACTTGGAGGCTGTGGAAAATTTTGAATATCTTGGTTCATTGATTACCAACAGCCAGTTCCCTGGCCGAGAGGTTAGCAGCTTTCTCCGTAATCCCGAATACTCTCGTGGTTGACGTGAGTGCACGAGAATTGGAAGCGGTTCGAGTCGCACCAGTGACTTATGAGAGTATAGAGCCGGTCGCTCAAAAGTCGTGGCGTGCTGATGAGCGTAATCTAGACTAGGAATCAACATACTGCTGAAAGATGCTGATGTTGACCGCAATATCCTGAAACAGGATGGAAACGCGGAAAAATTAAAAAGAATTATTACCAACAACGGTGACACAATGAAAAAAATTAAACGACGACTATCAATGGCTCTTCAAAGACTAAAACAACTGAATAAATTATGGAGTGGGACAGACAGAACTACCCAAATTAGATTTTTAAGAGCATGCATCTTTCCCATTGCAACATACGCCTGTGAGACCTGGATCTTACTAAACAAGCTGAACAGCGCATAAATACCTTTGAATATAAATGATATAGACGGGTTCTAAGAATGTCCTGGGTAAAGAAAAGAACAAATGCATCCATAATTCAAGAGCTGAATATTGAAGAAAGTTGGTTATTAAAGACGATAAAACAAAGAAAATTGAAATATTTGGTCACTTGAAACGTCACGAAAGTTTGGAGAGAACAATAATGGAGGGGTATATGCCTGGGAAGAGAGGAAGAGGAAGGCCAAAGAGAAGATGTTTGCAGGATGTTGCGGATGATCTTCAGATGGGTGTTACGGACACGTAACATCTTGCTTGTGATCGAGAGGTTTTTCGGAAGATTGTTATGTGAGCAAGGTTCTGCAAAGGACATGCTACTGAATGAATGAATGGATAGTGCAATCCCCGCGAACTGTGCAGGTTAGGGTTTTCTTTTTGCCCCCGACAGAAAAAAATCCACTCTTTACCGAAGATTCGAACCCGGGTCTCCCAAAGAAGAATTCGGCATTCTAGCCACTCTGCCAGTTGCTATTGTCCTTTACTGACTTTACACATTCATTATAATTAACTAATTAACTATAAACAGGGTGACAAGATTAAATATCAGACACCACCGGGGACTGGAAGCTTTGCTTATGTTATAGTAAGCCTTTGCTTTTGTTTTATAGAAGAATGCTGACAATTAATAGGACAGCCAAAATGAGCAATCTGGATGTTTTGAGGGAAGCTGAGTAGCAAAGACACCTGATCACAAACATCAGAAAGAGGGGCAAATTATGAGAAGACAAAAACATGTTGAGAAACAGGATGAGAGCGTGAGAAGATTCTTGGCAGCCTTGTGTCATGGCACGGAAGAGCGTGAGCACACGAATTGATCCATGACCTCGGATCTCGCAATTTGTGGAGGGGCATGATCGACAAGGTACTGGATGATGATGATGCAGCCTTTACACGTATCACGACCCTTTAATGATAGCCTTCACCACCAGGTACCATCTCCGTATTGAACATCAGTTTGAGTGGTTTGCAACAGCCTCTTCTCTTGTCTTCGGGATGAAATCACACACGGTACAAGCTTCTTGCAGTCCGTCTCAATGTTGTCCACCAAAATGTAGCGTTGCCTTCCCTTTGCACGGTTCCACTTCACTTGGTATACCTAGCAATTCATTACAGAAGCACGGTAGTTCTTCGGAAGGGGGGGGTGTGTGTGTGGGGGGGGGGGGGTGGAGCATGCGTAGACAAATTTCACGCTGTCACAATATATTTTAGTGTTCCACTTTCCTGACGTGCCCAGAGAATGTGGACTCTTCTGATGCGAGCGACCAGTTGAATTAACCTCTTTCAAGATATTCTCCTTGCTCTCTCTATCTGTCCGATGGGCTCTCATCTTTCTTCTCCCCATCTTCCCACTTTTGAGCTATAGCCTATGGTGAGTGACTTTGCGATATTCTAGTATGATAATTTGGTTGCGTCTAAAGTGTGCCTCGTGGTCTAATGGTTAAAACACCCACCTCACACGCCAGTGATCTGGATTTGATCCCGGGTCCAGTAAAGGATATGCACTACTGATGAGCCCAAACGAGAGCGAAACTCGAGTCTAGTGCTTCCATATTGACGTGGGCAAGGCCTTAGGTTCGTACCGGAATACGATCAACGTTGCCAGTAGTGGGTTGTGCTCAATCTTTAAAATTCTCATCTTTCGTCTGTAAAACAACATCACCATAGAATCTACATAATTCTCCCCCTCACCACCCCAATGTCTGTTAATTATCCATGATTCACTTGCATAGACCAGGATTGGCTCAGTATAACTCATAGGAACTCCCGTTTTTGTCTTTTTAAATTCTCACTTAGACTGACAAAGATATATTGCATAGAATATTCTTCATCTTGTGAGAAGCTGCTTTTGTTGGGCTGTTGAAACATGTTCTTGTGTAACACAGTGTATATTTTTAATGACTGTGCAGTGTGTGAAAATATTGCCGTTCCAAATTTTGTATTTACCTATTATGTTGCATGAACATTACAGAGGGTGAGCACAAAACTTGGGCCGACAATATTTTCAAACACTGCACAGTAATTAAAAATACACACTGTGTTACACAGTAATTAAAAGTAGACTCTATACATCTTACATCTGCTGTTGTAAAAGGACACATGCTTAAAAAAGTCGATTAAAAGTCGATAGGGTTGACTTCATTGCACCGGGTTTTATCCCATATGGCTCAATCTCTTTCCACATAGCGGAAAGCGTCGTACAAAGCACGAGCTCCGTAGCTCCTGCGACGATCCTTAGGAGTCTCCGAAAAAATGCACTCGTGAACCGAAGGACGCGGCCCGGAATCAAACCCACAACCTTCGGAGCCCGAGTCAGATTACATTTTGTTCGTTTATTAATTGTGATTACCAAGAAATGATACAAAAGTTATTTGCTTATCCTTAACAGTACGTTGCAGTAATCCCCTATAATTTTCTCGCTGTTTGTGATTTCTAGGTAAGTTCAGTAGTTTGCCATTGGTTTCTGAACCACTGCCACTCATTTTTTTTCGTTTCCATCCTGTTTCAGGATATTGCGGTCAACACCACCATCTTTCAGCTGTATGTTGATTCCTAGGCTAGATAACGCTCATTAGCACGCCACGACTTTCTGAGCGACCGGCTCCATACTCTCATAAGTCACTTTTGCGATTCGAACCACTGCTAATTCTCGTCGCGTCACGTGACGAGAGTATTCGGGGTTAGCGGAGAAAGCTGCTAACACCTCGGCCACGGAGCCGGCACTGCCACGTAAAAACAATACTCAAGGAGGTCTGCTTCCAAATCGCCCGCAGCTGTGTTTCGAAGGCGATGTACGGGATTACGAATTCGCCACAGTGCCGACTAAGACATGATAGTCAGTTTAAAATTCCTTTGCTAGATAATTCAAATTACTGTGTGAATATATATGTTTGTGGTATAATTCAGCTCGAGGAATTTATCCTCATTACTTTAGTTTATGTTGTGTGATTTCTGCAGTATATATTAGACGAGTTGCATCGAAATGTCAGGCAATAAATCGTGCAATCTATTGTTTGTGTCTTCAATATAAAAATTACCAGTTACGTCTGGTTTTATGCTATTCATTACTGGTTTTGGCTTACTGTTGAAGCTATATCTACCATTTCTTGAAACTGTGTTTTAATTTTCAGCGATCAATCATCATCATCATCATCATCATCATCATCATCATCATCATCATCATCAAGTGCTCTGCCAGCTGGCGTAGGCGTTCATGGCTCTCCATAGATCTCGGTCTTTGGTGGTCTGGATCAACTCTGCTGATGATATTCCTCAATGCCACAGTCTCAATCCACCCAGCATCGTTTCCTTTGGTCTGCTTCTGCCTCTCTTCCCCTCGATCTGTCCAGTTGTCATGATGTTCTCTAATGTCTCTGTTCTCATCACATGACCAAAAAAAAGTTGTTTGTCTTTTTCTTATTTGTGTATATAACGTTATAATTTCATTAGCCTGCTTCATGCAATCGTTGTTAGTTATTCTTGCAGTCCAAGGAATTCGCAACATTCGTTTCAGGAACCCCAATTCTGTTGATTCTAATTTCTTCTTAATTTGTTAATTTACCTTCCAAGATTCACTGCCATACAGTATAACTGGTTCTAAATAGCAGTTCAGCACGCTCTTTCTTACATTCGTGATAATGATTTATTGCATAAGATACTCTTCATTTTCTGATATGCGGCTTTTGCTTGCCCCATTCTGTTGGTTAAGAGTTTTCCCTTTTATTTCTATGTCACATTTTGGTGTCACCATTTTCTTTGATATCACCATTGTTACCGTTTTTCTTGATATTCAAGGATAGTCTTTTCTTTGCACTCTGTGTTATTACAATGTCCAACAAGTGTTGTGGGTCTGTTGCATTATCCGCTACCAACACTGTGTCATCTGCATAGCGTATATTATTTATATTACAACCTCCGATTAGTATTCCTGGCGATCAGTACCATCAAGAAAATGGAACTGGCGAAGTGAGGACATCAAAGACATTAAACAGTCACAGTAAATGGCACTATTAAGTTCAGTGCCACCAGTCCTCCCAACGACGCCTGACTGCAAGAGTAGAAGAAGAAGAAGATGATGATGAGTACCATACCTATAGCAAAACACAGGTTGTTTGCAATATTCAAAACAATATTATTGAACAATTTCTTGTTTGACATATGTTGCTGCGTCATGTCTGGTGCATACTTCAGAGTTACATATCTAATAAAGTGGACAATGAAATAATGATTTGGCTGAAATACTGAGTTCATAATTATTCTTCGAAGTTCGAGGATGTTAGACCCACAGGGGGCTGAGTGGTCTCGAGGTATGGTGTCCGCCTTGAGTGCTAGAGGTCCCGGATTCAAGCCCCGGTGAGGACCGGGATTTTTTCACGTGGACTTCTAGTAACAAAATTTCTCCTGGTCTCTGGGTAGTGAGATCGGACGCCCGTGTGTATTGTTGCGCACGTAAAAAATATCACTTGCAGTTGGAAATCGAAAAAGAGTAGCCTAACGGCGCTGCCCGGGCAAAATTTCGAGTTTAAAATCTACCAAAAGTATTTAAGGATCCTCGCTGGTGCTAGGGAGTTCGTGCACTGAGCTGAGTTTCTCCGGACTCAGGCTTGAGTTAGGAGAAGAACGGAGCGCTTATGGGTTACACCCGTGTGCCGTGATGTTGATCCGTCGACCAAACTAAACTAAGCTAAGACCCTCTGAGATCAAATGATATTCCTGACATGTCTTGCATGTATCTCATTATCTCAATGCACAAATTAAAACTTCGCGCTTATGATCGAGAGATTTTCCGGAAGGTTGTTATGGGAGCGAGGTTCTGCAAAGGACATGCTACTGAATGAATAAATGAATGAACGAATAAGGAAAAGTACTAGTTTGACGGCTCAACGTTCACGTTTCCGGGTCAGCCACAATCAATTGTCAACACGGCCTGGGACTCCTCACTTCACCATTGATTTTATCAGCGATGTTGGTTGTCCTGTGAGTTTTCTTAACTTTGGTTTATATCTGACCTGTCTGTAACAGGAATTGACGGATTATTTTTATATAGGTGAGTGTATTGTGTGTTTTGACTGTTGATGTTGTGTGTTTTATGGTGGTGGTGTTGACGGTTGGGAGCTCCGGTTTGTCGTCTGCGAAACATGATCACAATGAGTCAGTTTATTTATTATCACATACTCCAGGGGTCTGTTGGTTGTTACTGTTAAAACTGGTTGTTAGTATTACTTACTAGTTGTACCTTTGTTAACTTCGTTTTTGCTTCTGGTTCGTCGGAAATAAGACTTTGTGGGTTGTGTTTGCACTGGTAAGTTAGATTATTAATAATAATATTATTAAAATAAATATTATTTTCTTGCACTGGTAAGTTAGATTTTTTAGATCGTTAGATGTTGATTGTTTGCACTGGTAAGTTAGATTAGATGTTTGCACTGGTAAGTTAGATTAGATGTTTGCACTGGTAAGTTAAATTAGATGTTGATTGTTTGCACTGGTAAGGTAGATTAGATCATTAGATGTTTGCACTGGTAAGTTATATTAGATGTTTGCACTGGTAAGTTATATTAGATGTTTGCACTGGTAAGTTATATTAGATGTTTGCACTGGTAAGTTAGATTATTATTAGATGTTGATTGCTTGCACTGGTAAGTTAGATTAGATCATTAGATGTTTGCACTGGTAAGTTATATTAGATGTTTGCACTGGTAAGTTAGATTAGATGCTTGCACTGGTAACCTATATTTGATGTTTGCACTGGTAAGTTAGATTAGATGTTTGCACTGGTAAGCTATATTAGATGTTTGCACTGGTAAGTTACATTAGATATTTGCACTGGTCCATTATATTAGATGTTTACCATGATAATTAATTGTATTGTTCAATAGATGTATTATAATATTAATTATAGATTAGATCATGAGTAGATAACATTAAGATTGCTCAATTACGAGGGTAATTCAGAAAGTAATGCACCACATCGTTTTCCCCAGCTAATAATGAAGTCAGAAGCATGCAATTTTGCACACTTCAAATATGGCATGTGCTGATTGTGTGCACCAAATTGCAACCCAACCGGCCAAATAATATGGCTGCCCTATACAGTTGAAATGGAGTGTGTTAGTAACTTGCATTATAAGCAGCACGTTGCAGAGAAGTAAACTGTTGTGAACATTCACAAGCATCTATATGATGTGTATAGAAGTTTTGCAGTTGATGGGGACACTGAAGGTGTGATTCTTGTGGATGTTATGCCAAGAGGAGAGACAATCAATTCGCAAGCTTACATTAAGACATTGAAAAAAAAACTCAGTGTTTTTGCAGAGTTCGGCCGCACAAGAATCCAGCAGACCTCCTCCTCCTTCACGACAATGTGCACAGTCACACAAGTCTGGCTACACGGAAAGCAATCACCAAATTCGGCTGGACAGTACTACCCCATCCACCCTATGGTCTCGATTTGGCACCCTCTGATTTTCATCTACTTGGTCCAGTTAAAAATGCACTCCACGGGACAAGGTTTGAAGGTGATGAAGGAGTGATGCATGCAGTGAAGAAATAGCTACATCATCAAGACAAAATCTGGAACAAGCAAGGAATACATGCACTTGTTTCACTCTGGCATAAAGCCATACAAGTTGATGGGAATTATGTTGAATGATACCGATGTTTACAGGACATATCCATGTATATTGAGTATGAATTTCATACTTTTTGAATAAACAGCTCCTGAGAAGAACAATGTGGTGCGTTACTGTCTGAATGCCCCTGGTATAATAATAGAACCTTTATAATGAACATTTCTGATGAACTAAACAATTAGTTGCATATCTTTTACGGGACCATAGCAGTCAACCCTAGCAATTTTGGGCTGTTCGTGATTCCTGGGTAAGTTTATGTGCAGTAGTTGCCATTTCTTTCTAAATGACAGGCACCCATACCATTTAATAAAAAAACCAAGCAAGGCAGTCTGCTGCCAAATCTGTTTCAAAAGCAGTATGCGGGATTACGCACTTTGTCCATAGCCCCTTTGCCTGCCAGTGGTAAACTACATTGGCACCTTGCCGTCTTGACAGACGATAGTTTGTGCTTTAAAAAGGCATAATAACTTTTAACTATGGCGGTAGCGAGTGTGACTGATAAGGCCAATTTGCGCTGTAAATGTCCGTTCACAGTGGGTGCATGTGAACACGTGGTCATTTCCACCATCATGCACCATCTTACGTCTCAAACGCTTGGTGTGTGACTTTTCTGCAATAATTTTCTCCTTTGACTTTATTCCATTTCTGATATTTGCCCTCCATGCAACACGTTCAGCGGCGACTTGCTCCCAATGTGCATTATCAATGCCTGTATCAATCATGTCCCGCTTACACACATCTTTGTATCGTAGTAGAGGCCGACCCTGAGATCTCTTACCTATCTGTAATTCACCAAAAAAGATATCCTTTGGTATTCTACCATCATCCATCCGCCTAAGATGTCCTATCCATCTAAGTCTACGAAGACTGAGCATGGAATAAACTGTCACACAACCTGATCTTTCCAATACTTCAGTATTTGTGATTTTGTCTTGCCACTTAATACCAAGAATTCTTCGCAGACACCGCATATGAAAGCTGTTTAAATTGTTCTCTTGGTGTGAGTAAGTTGTCCAGGTTTCACTGCCATAGAGAAGAGTACTAAGGACACAGGCTTGATAGACAAGGACTTTTGTTTTGGCAGTAAGCTTCCTGTTCTCCCAGACTCTTTTTCTTAACCTGTTCATTGTTGTTGCTGCCTTACCAATCCGGATGTTGATTTCCTGATCTAGGGATAATTTGCTATTTACCACCGATCCTAGATATGTAAAATGGTCTACTATCTCTAGTTCGGCGTCGTCAATAAAGATTGATGGTACCCCATGTGCACCTTGTGACATAATCTGTGTCTTCTTTTTGCTAATTGTTAAACCAAATTCAGAACAAGCATTGGAGAATGCAGATAGTAGACATTGCAATTCTTCCTCAGAGTGGGTCGTAACTGCAGCATCATCTGCAAAAAGCAACTCTCTGATCAGTACCCTCCTAATTTTGGTCTTAGCCTTCAATCTCTGAGCATTGTAGAGGCCGCCATCTGAGCGTGAGTGAATGTATATACCACCATCCTGATAGCTGATCAGTGACACCTGTAGGTGTCTCCCACCGTCAGAGGCAACGCGTGGCGCCCCATGTGAAAATGAACTTCCCAAGCGGGGAATCGAACCCCGGCTGCCGCGGTGAAAGCTCGGAATCCTAGCCACTAGACCACTTGGGAGACAGTGGTAAACTACTGAATATAAAATTATGATTAACCCCATCCCTAATTTTCTTTGTAATTTTATATTCAGTAGGATATGAAACAGTTTTTGTTACTAATGCAACACATAATAATAGAGTAAGACGAAAGAAATATAAAGATGATTACTCATTCCTGGTGTAGATATATGGTGTTTTATTATCAGTATGTGGTAAGGTGATACTGTTAAGTAGATTTGGGTCTTGTGATTGTCAACAATGACATGTCTTCTGTCCTTTATCCTCCATTGGAACAAAGACCCAAAAACAATCTCATGGGGGTAGAAAAATCCAGGCGCCCGGTTGCCATAGTGCCTGAAAATTTCGACCTGGCTCAGAATTTTCAGAAATTTTCTTAGCCCGTATTTGTAAAAATAAATATACTGGTGCATTAGAAAAAATGGACAGGCTATTGAATTATGTTGAGCTTTTTCTACCTCTGCAGAAAAAATGGGCTGGCTATTGAATTATGTTGAGCTTTTTCTACCTCTGCCAAGCTATCCTATTTTTTGAGGTCTCCTGCTGTTCCCTCGATATTCTCCCTGTATTATTAATCTTTTTCTCTAATTCTCTTCTCTGTGTATATTTTACCTTTTTCTGTATTTTGTTACGATGCGCTTGCAATTGCATGAGGCAGTTTTGATGAAGGTTCGATATCAGGTGTTGATGTTGGCTGCAGGAGGGAAAGGCTGGCCAACTGTTCCTCTGCGCACTCAGGTCAACAAAATCTGCAGGTTTTATACTTGACATACCAACTGCAGGTTTTATACTTGACATACCAACTGCAGGTTTTATACTTGACATGCCAACTGCAGGTTTTATACTTGACATACCAACTGCAGGTTTTATACTTGACATACCAACTGCAGGTTTTATACTTGCCATACCAACTGCAGGTTTTATACTTGCCATACCAACTGCAGGTTTTATACTACACATACCAACTGCAGGTTTTATACTACACATACCAACTGCAGGTTTTATACTTCACATACCAACTGCAGGTTTTATACTTCACATACCAACTGCAGGTTTTATACTTCACATACCAACTGCAGGTTTTATACTTCACATACCAACTGCAGGTTTTATACTTCACACACCAACTGCAGGTTTTATACTTCACATACCAACTGCAGGTTTTATACTACACATACCAACTGCAGGTTTTATACTACACATACCAACTGCAGGTTTTATACTTCACATACCAACTGCAGGTTTTATACTTCACATACCAACTGCTGGTTTTATACTTCACATACCAACTGCAGGTTTTATACTTCACATACCAACTGCAGGTTTTATACTTCACATACCAACTGCAGGTTTTATACTTCACATACCAACTGCAGGTTTTATACTTCACATACCAACTGCAGATTATTACTACAGGACTTGTGATGTCCATTTTATTCACCCCGTGGTTTCCAGAGAAAGGTTTTCTAGTTTTTTTGTTTGTTTCATATCCTTTACAGGATGTTGCAGTCAACATCAGCATTTTTCAGCTGCTGTTGATGTACTAGGCAAGATTACGCTCAGTAGTTTGCCATTGCTTTCTGAGCGACCGGTTCACATACCCCGTAAAGTTACCAACGCGGTGAAAACCGCTACCGATTCTCGCGCAGGGTGCAAAACTAGACAATATCTGGGGTTTTTATATTATTTCTAGTTTACAATAACATACAGTGTACAAAACTAGCCAATATATGGGGTTTTTATGTTATTTCTCGTTATACAGTGACATACAGTGTACAAAACTAGAAAATATCTATTGTTTTTATGTTATTTCTAGTTATACAATGATATACAGAGTGCTAAACTAGACAATATCTGGGTTTTTTAATGTTATTCCTTGGTATAAAATGACAACCAGTACACAAAACTAGAAAATGTCTGGGGTTTTATGTTATTTAAATTATACAATGACATACAGTGTACAAAACTTGACAATATCTGGGGTTTTATGTTATTTCTAGTTATACATTGACATACAGTCTACAAAACTAGACAATATGTGGGGTTTTTATGTTATTTCTTTTGTATTTCAGTGTCTATTTGATTAAGAAGAAACATTTAAGGGCATTGGTGATGAGGAAGGGAGATATAGCCTCACCACATTATCTAGTGTCCTCATGGGAATAAATTACAGGGTTACTAAAGCAGATTAGAGACAGTGTTTTTAGTTTTAGTCGATGGATCATCATCACGGCACACAGGTGTAACCCATAAGTTCTCCATTCTCCTCCTAACTCAAACCTGAGTTTGAAGAAACTCAGCTCAGTGCACGAACTCCGTGGCACAGGCGAGGATCCTTAAATTTAAGATTAGAGACAATGAGTGTAAATAACAGTAGGTCTGTAATAAAAGTAGCTGGCTTCCTGGCCTAGAGGTTAGCGACTTTTCTCGTAATCTCGTATACTCTCGTAAGTAACGTGACGACGGTGAGAATCAGCAGTGGTTTGAATCACGTCGGTAACTTACAGGGTATGTGAGCCGGCTACTCAGAAAGCAATGGCAAACTACTGAGCGTAATCTTGCCAAGAAATCAACAATCAGCTGAAAGATGCCGATGTTGACAGTAATGTCCTGTAAAGGATATGCAAACATTTTTTTTTTGTGTATTAAAAGTAGGTCCAACTTCCTGTCCAATATGACGGATAGGATGTTGAGCTGTTAAGGCCTATGGAGTGTTTTTGCTTCTGGCTACAGTTCGCTCATGCATTTTCCTCGTGTTGGACTGGTAGTACATGGTTCCATCTCACAGCTAGTGAGTTAAGTGTGTGGAGAGACACATTGAGGTGTGGATTTCATGTTGCATGCGTTTACTTCTGTCCGCAGTTGTTTTTATTGTGGACTGCATATTCAGAAAAATGGCTGACAGCTGGTTGCTGAACTAGCTGGTTTTGTTTTATGCAGTAATTTGTGTGCAACTGCTGGTTTTCTAGTGACTGCCGCTTTCATTGACAGTGAACTGTGATTTTAGTGGTGGACTGTTGCGTTGGCATTATGACAGTGGCCTTATGCATATATGCCTGTTTGTTTGTTAGGACTGCTGTCTGTTCCACTTTTTAGCAGGGACAGTGAGGAGCATTTTATGCGATATTCACTGGTTCTAGAACAGAGCATTAGGGCATGTCAGTGAGTGATAAATTAACCATATTTCTGGTATCTGGTTTCTAGTAAAGAAACAACAAAGTGGCTCATAAACATCATGTTTCAGAACCTGAAATACTTTGGCCATTTTAAACATCACAGTGGCCGAGAAAGAACAGGAATAAAACAAAGAGGCTGGGGTTGACCAACACAAAGGTGGACACAGGTCATTAAGGACTTCCTGGGCATCAAAATACAGGATCCAGAGGGACTAGCTGGGGACAGAGTCTTTCTGGCGGCCTTAATGATAGCAGCTGGGCATCAAAATACAGTATCCAGGGAACTAGCTGGGGACAGAGAGCCTTTCTGGCGGCTTTAATGATAGCAGCTTGGCATCAAAATACAGGATCCAGGGAACTAGCTGTGCCTTTCTGGTGGCCTTAATGATAGAAGCTTGGCATCAAAATACAGGATCCAGGGAACTAGCTGGGAACAGAGAGCCTTTCTGGCGGCTTTAATGATAGCAGTGTTTTGCAAAGAACCTTCTACAGAATGACAATGATTTCAAATTTTGCCCTGTTCTAGTGAAGCTGAGTCTTAAGCATTCTATTCCATGCTTGATCGGTTTCTTCTATTGTGATTTAGACGGCACTCTTAGTGTTAGCCGTTTTATGACTTATAGTAATCATATTATGATACAATTCCCAACTGTAAAAGCTTTAGTTATAAGAAAAGATGAACTCTCAATCTGTGGGTCTGAAACTGTTTTAGGCTGCATATGTTGTACTCAATCTTTTCAGCAACACTCATCTATGGTGTCCTCCTCTTCTTCTTCTCCTCTACCTCCTTTTTCTACTTCTTCATCTTTTCCCTCTTTCTTCTCCTCCTCCTCCTTATTCTTTTTCTTCTCCAACTATTTTTCTCTTGTGCTTTAGACGGCTACTTTTAAATGTAGCATTTTATGACCGTTAGAAATGGTTTACATCTCTGAACAGTACAAACTTGAGTTGTAAGACAAGAGGAAGTCCTTATCACTGGTTCTCAAATTGGTTTAGGCCACATACCAAACACTCTCATTTCTGCCAACCTTCTTCTTCTTCCTCTTCTTCTTCATTTCCTCTTTCTCCTCCTGTTTACCCTGCCCTACATGAGGTAAATAGGGTACCAGAACAAGCTTTATACAGACACTGTCTGTTCACTGATCAGTGTTTGTTGTCTCAGCTATGTTGTTTTCATCCGTCTTTAAGGAGGACATCCCTGTGTAGTCTTCCTGTTGTATTTTCCATCCTGGCACACTTTTGTAATCTGTGGTAGTGTAGTGACTAGATACATACCCACTGGTACGCTGGTCATGGGCTCGATTCACATCAGATAGAGTTCCAGAATTTAAAATTAACAGGACCAGCAGGTCACCCCAGCTTAATATAGGTACCTGGAAATGTCTTGGGAAGGAAATGTGGCCGGCATGATACTACAGAAAATGTGGTTGTTGCACGCAGTGAACAACTAGGGTTAGAATTAAATTGTAAGAAGACACAGTATGGTTGTCACTATTAAGAAGGAAATACCACAGTGTAATATACAGGTACATAGGAATTTTGTTAAATAAGTGAATCTGTACAGTTATCTTGGAACATCTGATGGGAGATGCCTTGAAGAGATTAGAACAAGAATTGCCATGGTGAAGATAGCCTTCTGCAAGATGAAAAACATACTGACCAATAAAAAGATGTCACTTGCCACGAGAAAAAGAGTGTTGATGTGCTACATAGAACCTGTGCTTTTGTATGGATGTGAAGCGTGGACAATGAACAGACAAGCTGAGAAACATCTGATGGCTGTGGAAATGTGATTTCTGAGGAAAATTCAAAGAATGCCATGGACAGACAGAAAAAACAATGACCAAGTCCTACAAGAAACAAATGGAAATCATAAACTGATTAGAGAAATTAGACGTAGACAGTCAAAATGTTTTGGACATGTTATGAGAACTTGGTGACAACTGGCAAGATCAAGGGGAAGGCGGAGAAGTAAATGGTCGAGACAAGAACACTGAACTGATCCATGACTCTGGTGATGGAGTGAAATGACCGCCCACGCTTACCGGCATGGAACGTGATGGATGGGTGGATGATACCGTTCACATCAGCCAACAAGTACCAGTTGGTCTTTAAACATGTGGGTCAAGCACCTTATGTCTTGTGAGCCTTAAAATATGTAAAGGGGTCCTTTACTGAATTATGTCTATGCCTGGGTTTTTAATGCCGATGTTATGATCGGTTGTGAATTTAAAGAATAGTTTACAGTGGACTATGGGTTGGTTCCGATCTTAGGTAATCATTGGGGTTTGAAAAAATCCTATTTGTGCACTACATGGTAACTGATGGGCCAGTAGCCTGGGACACACCAGTAGCCTAAAATCCTCAGCCTGGGACACACCAGTGGCTTAAAACCCTCAGCTTGGGACACACCAGTGGCCTAAAACCCTCAGCCTGGGACACACCAGTGGCCTAAAACCCTCATCCTGGGAAACCAGTTCTCCTGGGACAGATTGGCGAAGGTGTGGATGATGTAGTGGAAACAAAGAAAAGAATTGACTCTTCATTGACTTGATTCAGAATCTGTTCAGTGATCATCATGTGCCGTGCCTATATGTGGGGGTTGTAGTGTTTCACCGTCTCACACAATCATCAGTCTTGGCTGAGGTCTGTGTTCTCGTCCCAGTTATATGATATAGCCAAGCCATCCAGGTGTTTGTCTTCCTTTTGCTCTTTCAACATTAATTTTGCCAGTTGTCACTAAGTTTTCAAGTTTAGCTCCTCTCACAATGTGCCTAAAAAGTCCTGGCTGTTTACATCTACAGTAGTATGGCCAGTATGTCATCCTCTTCTTGTCTTCCTCTTTTTACTTCAGCAAAGTGTTGATGGGAGATGTAAGGATGTTTTATGCACTCTTTTTAATGCTCTTTGTAAGTTGGCATTTATTTCTCTCTAAGGTTGTTCTTGAAACCATCACTCCATCTTTTAGTGGTCTCCCCTCACTCTGTATCAGTTATTTCTTCAATGTGGCAGATAGTACCAGGGCATTCTTGTGAGGTGGCCAAAATCTGTTGTTCTGATTAATTTCCTGTAAGATTGTTCTTGATACCATCACTCCATTGTTTACATGGTCTTTCCCTTGCTCTGTGTCGATTATATTTCTTCACTGTGGCTCTTTGTGGCAGATGGTACCTAGGATTTCTTGTAAGGTGACCAAACCATTTCATATGTTGTTCTTTAATGAAGTTCATGATTGAGCCATTGTGTGACATCCTACAGTTCATATTGCCTTCCATGGATAGGGAAATGCTACACACAATGTTCATCTGATAGAATTCAATAAATTGGCTAACATTCTTTGGAGAGCTAATCAGTCTTCTGGAATCCTGGTGCAGTCAGAAGGCTATTAAACACTCTCTTCATTGGTTTCTCAACACTTCATAAACTATGGCCTTAACGTGAACACAGAAAAAGCATTTCATATACTGTATTCGACAAACAATAAACGATTGCTCAATTATAGTGAGGCTTTAGCAATTATGTTGTTCCAGCCAATTATATGCAGACCACAAGAGTTTGTTTGAAATTTAACTTGGGGGGGGGGGGGGTTAAATTAGTTTGATGACACTAAGGGAATACAGTAAGTTGGCCAACAAATATTTTGATGATTTGTTCTATAAAAAGTTGATGACACTGATAGGCTGCATAATTTGGCCGTTTTTAATTTTTTGTTCAATAAAAAGTTGACACTGATAGACTGCATTAAGCTGGCCAACAATTTATCTGATCTAATAAAAAAAATTTATGTTACTGATAAACTGCATTAAGGTGCCAACAATGTTTTGTTATATTAACAATTGATGTGGTTTCTGAGACGAATGTTGCGAAAACCGTGGGATGTAACAATGAATACCTAGGAGACGCTAATGAAACTAGAACAATATATACAATAGTAAGAAAGAGACCGGCAGCATCAGCAGAGTTGATCCAGAACACCAAGGACCGAGATATGTGGGAAGACACGAACGTCTACACCAGGTGGCAAGACACATGATGATGATTACAAATTGATTGCATATCTTTGGTTGTCTCATGGCCTACTGTTTGAGAATCCCTGGTGTAGAGTTCAGTCTCTCTGCAACACCTGTTGTTCACTGCATTCGTTTTACAAAACTAAGTATATCATATGGTTTGTAAATACGAATATAAATATATTTATAAACAGTATGTGCATACATACATATATACATGCAGAAATATCGATCTCGCTTGGAGCGAGCTGGTTGAGGAAGGCCTATGCCCAAATGGGGGGGGGGGGGGGGAATAGATGGCTAAAGAAGGAGGAGACATTTAAATATTGACTATAAAACCGGCAGGGTAGCGAGGGATTCGAACGTAATTCGTAATCCCGCATACCGCGTTTGAAACAGCTGCGCGCGAGTCCGCGGGAATTTCGATGTGTGAAACCCATAAACGGACACACTCCCGCTGTTTATGCTTCACCTCGACACTGCAAGGCACAAGAGGAATAAGAAATATTTCTGAAATGTGTCGTTTTCATAATTTTTGTTTGTCTAAGTAAATATTTTTCAGTATTGAGTTCATGCTGTATAGATTTGATTGCTTCTTTTCCTTGCAACAAGAGATTAGGGGGGGGGGGCGGGTTTGTTGCAAAGGTTGGTGGGTGGTTTTTTTTGTGCAGGAGAGCCTGGCATATGATACCACAACATCTAGTATGAGAATTGGGGGGGGGGAGGGATTCACACCGGCGTTTCGCTGGCTGTAGGACAAACAGCACACACATGTCGTGGTTGTAACGGACTCACATAGTATCATGAGAAAGATAAAGACAGGCATGCTTCGGGCAGAGTGGCGGGCTTTAATTCAACAATCAAACATAGAGAGCATCTGTTGGATTTCTTCCCCAGGACATGCTGGTGTGGTGGGAAACGAGCAGGCGGACAGATTGGCTGGGTCTGTACCGCTCGGTGGGGTATTGGTGCAAGATAAGGCAGACGTGGCCAGGGCCTTTTGGAATCTGGTGCAAAGTGCAGAAGAACAGATAGATCATCACAGCCTGGAGAGAATGTTGCTGCAGGGAGTGATCAGAGGATCTGGCCAACATTCAGGACTCCGAGGAAAGGCCAGGCGTACACATAGCCAAACTGCTACTGGTACCATTATTATTGGGACTCTTAGCTGGCTGTTGAAGATGAGAACGGAGCATATATGGGAATGTCCTGAGTGCTGTGATATCGGTTCTGGACTCAACTCAACTCATTATGTCATTTCCTCATTTTTGTTTGTCTGAATATCAAATCTCTTTCCACACCGGGTTTTTGTTGTATAGATATGCTTACTGTCCTTGTCATGCAAATAAATGTGTAGTACTTTTCTGTCACGGTTGGCCTCTTTGGACAACAGTCCCCTTCTAACTAATGTTCGAATTGTGGCTGATTCGGTCACTGGATTATTAACTCATTCAGTGCTGAAGGATAATATATCGCCATATGTGACCTTCCATTTGGAAGAAGGACGATACATCACTATACTAAGGTCGTCGTATTTTTCGGTTTATTTCGTGGTATCTTCCACAGTTTCAATGCCCAGTGAACGGAAATCCCACTATAATACTTGTTTATTTGATTGTGTGCTATGTCTGGTCTAAAGCTACTTTTTGTTTGCACTGAATCAATTTATTTGAGCCTGGCGATGGACCCTAATATAACTTCTCTTCTGAACGGTGGAACGGGGTAGCAGTAATAGTAGAATGGAAACATGTAACATGTATATTCAAAGAGACATGCGCAGGGGCGGACTGGCCAGGGCGTTAGCTTGCCCGGTGGCACGTAGGCCCTGTGCGCCCCTCATGAAGTGGACCTCCTTAAACATTGGACGGTATGTTAGTTAGTCAATTAGTCGCTGTTCCAACTTCATGGCAAAAGGTCGACCCATTATGCTCCGTTCACACAAAATGCTGCTCCATGTGAAAAGTGCAACAGACAGAAGTCTCGACAAAACAACAGGTATATTATGCATAAAACCGCTGCCGGAATACCAACACAAAAGTCCGTCACGAAAAATACATTTTATCGTCGATGGAAGCGGCAATCTCTAGAAAACCAGCAGTCACACATTACTGCATGAGGAAACCTAGTTAGTTCAGCGACTGGCCTGCCGCCATTTTTGTGAACATGAAGTTCACACTATAACAACTCATCATCACGTGCCATGCCGGTAAGTGTGGGCGGTCATGTTTTGCCATCTCACTCGATCACCAGAATCGTGGATCAGCTCAGTATTCTTGTCTCGACCATACAACGTGATCAAGCCATCCAGATATTTACTTCTCTGCCCTCCCCTTGTTCTCTTCCCCTCGATCTTGCCAGTTGTCACCAAGTTCTCCAATCAATTTATTTCTTCTCATAACGTGACCAAAAAATTCTAAACTGCGGACGGATGTAAAAAAAAAAAAAATAATCCACGTGAGTCAGTATGTTTGAAATGTTAGTAGCCTTTTAGTCCTGCTACCAGTATTTTCTAGACCCCTGCGCATATGTGCTTTTCAACTGGTATGCTTAAATATCCGCTTCGCGCCACATGTTACCACTGGAAATATGGACGTTGTTTGTATTGTTTGTTGCAGTTCATAAAAGGTTTTAATTGCTTTAGTTGTTGCAGAGCAATTCTCAGGTCTTAGTCAGATATGACTCACTTACCGTATAGCAGCAGACGGCACTACCTGCTTTCTGTTAACACCGAATGTTGGGTGGCGCTCAACGAACCCGACACCCCGCATTGTGCCAGGGGCTTCGGGCGGAAAATTGCAATTGGGAGGATACAGACCTGTTCCTGGTGCGAGGAAATGCAGCCTGAAGACTATATGTCATGACAGGGCAGACCAGGTCCTAAGCTTTGGTCGGCAACTGGTCTAGGATCGAAGCTCTGACAGTTAGGGCATTGCTTTGCTGATCCGGCAGCTTCTGCGGCATGTCTTGTTCCAGACGTAACTCCACCCCTGGCCCCGGTCATGCCTTATAGTTATTATGCCTTTTTTAAAGCACAATGTACTGTATTTCGCCCTTTTCTGAGAATTCTAGATGCCTGATACACAATCCCCCATATCAAGAGGAATATACAACCTTGTACTTATTTTGTAAAGCTCCATACTGTGATCACCGTGAAACGAACCACGTCTACTTGAGAGAAGCAGGCTTTTTATCTTGAGTTACCCTTACACCGGACAGTTGGACTAAAATGTTGACTTGTCGTTCATGACTTGGGGACCGTAAATTACAAGTACCTCAGAAGTCGGAGAAGGTTCGCCTGATGACGAGGGACACTGATAATAGAGAAAGCTAACCCACACGCAACATTTAGCCCAGTGCATTAGAAGTTAGCACGTTTATGGACTATCGTTGGGTTCAAAGCGAGTGAACGCAACTCCTCTCCCGGCAAGTATTTATTGTCACTGAAATCATTGGTGGGCTGGTGGAACTGTATAAGAGCATCAGATAATGGTAACACTTTAACCTCCCATGCATGCCGTAAGAGGCGGGTTGGCGTGAGATTGGCCACCTCATCCTGTAGAAAACTTTGGATGCAAAATCTAACCATTCATGAGCATACCTACAAAGGGCTTGGTGTTATTTGGTTGAGGGCATATCCTCCTTTAGGGAGATGGAATGCACATGAAGAAGAAGAAGGAAGAATGCAGTTCGAGATTAAACACAAAGTTAATTGCATATCCTTTACAGGACGTCACAGTCAACCCCAGCATGTTTGGCCTTTTGTGATTTCTCAGAAAGTTTATGGTCTTTAGTTTGCCATTGCTTTCTGAACGATCGGAACTCATACCATTGTATGACAACCAACGCGAGTTGGTCGGCTTCCAAATCGCCTGCAGCTGTATGTGGAATTACGAGTTGCGATCGTAACCACATCGTCACAGATCCAGTAGATCAAAAATTGTAACCCAAATAAAGTAGTTTGGGAACCGCTGGCGAGATCTGACACTTTATCCGATTAAGTGACGTCGTGAAGTAGGGCAACCCAAATAAAATAGTTTGGGAACCGATGGCGTAGATGTGACACTTTATCGGATGTAAGTGACGTCGTGAAGTAGGGCAACCCAAATAAAATAGTTTGGGAACCGATGACGTAGATCTGACACTTTATCGGACGTAAGTGACGTCGTGAAGTAGGGCAACCCAAATATAGTAGTTTGGGAAGCATTGGCGTAGATCTGACACTTTATCGGATGTAAGTGACGTCGTGAAGTAGGGCAACCCAAATATAGTTGTTTGGGAACCGTTGGCTTAGATCTGACACTTTATCCGATTTAAGTGACGTCGTGAAGTAGGCCAAACGGTTCGCTCGGTGGTGTAATTGTCACCATAGCTGTCTGTTGTTGACTTCTTCTCGTGAGAAACACATTCACAGTTATTGATTGACACTTGTAGAAGGCATGGTGAAGGAGTAGACACCAGAGAACATACTCGTTATCCTGTAGCGTCTTCGTAGTGAAGGTCATCGGTGAGGAATCTCCAACAGTTTATGTCATTTTTGTACATTAAGCGCGTTTTAACGTGCTTATTGTAACTGGTCATCATCATCATCTTCTTCTTCCACTTTTGCCGTCAAGCGTCGTGGGGAGAAACAGATTACGTTCAAGCGCCAAATGGGTAGCATTGGATAGTGTCATTGCGCGTGATCGCACAATGCCTTTGATATCGTCAGCCCATGTTCTTCTCCGACGTTATCTTGCAATGATGCTGCATCTGTTATTCCACATCACATCATACACATGCCACTTAAGGTCCCTGACCACATCTGTGTATCGTGCACCTGTACCCCAGCCAGCGGTGCAGACCTAACATCTAGTTTGTCCGCATGCTCGTTTCCCTACATACCAGCATGCCCTGGAATAATATCCCTCGGATACTCCTTGTCTTTGAATTTGTAATTGAAGCAGTACAATTTTTAGTGGAACGAAGTTGGATTAAAGCTTATTTGTTTATATTAATTGTTGTAAGTTTGGCAGGGGTGTCGCAGGTGAATTGTTTTAAGTTTGGCAGGGCTGTCACAGGTAAATGACCTTCATTGAGCTATTGGCGCATACGCACACAGATCCGACGAACTTATCTTAACATCTGATGTAAACCAGGCATGTAAAACATGCTGCTCTTGGGCTGCATGGCACCCTTTATGAATTCACGTGCGACCGGAGTGTAATGAAGTCGGCTCTTTTTGAATAATTAATCAATCCTCAAATGATATCACTGATTGTGTTATCTCTTTGTGTGTCCGTCCCTGTCTCCGCCTCTCCCAGTCTTTGTATTACTCTCCCTGACTCTCTTGCTCTGTCCTTTTCTCACGCATTCTCTCTCTCTCTCTCTCTCTCTCTCTCTCTCTCTCTCTCTCTCTCTCTCTCTCTCTCTGTGTCTTTCTCTCTCAGGTTTAGTAAACCTTGTGTGTCACAGTGTAGAAGAAGAAAGACTAAATGTATTCTAATATACTATTCGTCGTCAGAAATAACGTCAAGAATAACATATCTTATTTCATGAAGCCAGCTCGGCTTGATGGGTTGATTTGATTTGATTTAACTTTATTTTCAAAGGGTCACACATTAGGCACGCAGGTCCGTCTTATATTCGGCCCTTCCAATCACTCATCTTTCGTTCATCAATAGTGCATGATACATTCACATAAGAATAAAAAGCATTGTCAAATGAATGTTGTGAACATAAACAATGCATATTACGATGTTATGAGACACAACCCCCACCCATCCACACATCACCCACCCACCCACACCCCCCCACACACATCCCCCACCCACACACATACACCCTCATGCACACGTACATTCCCCTACCCACCCATCCATCCCCCACCCACCTACCCCACCGGCACACACATCACTACCCTCACCAACCCACACACACTCATCCACCCACACATCCCTCAACCACGCAGCCAAACACACATCCCCCAACCACACAACCCCCAAACACACATCACCCACCAACCTACACAACCTGACCCACCCACACACATTCTCCACCCACATGCCCTATCTACACACAGTCCCCACCCACATAATATCCCCCACCCACGCACACACATCCCAACCCACACACATACATCCCTACCCACACACATACATCCCTACCCACACACACACATCGGGAAGAAATGGAAGAGGAAGAAGATGATGACGATAATGATGATGACGAAGAAGAACAACAACAACAGCCACAACAAGAAACTTAGTGGTTGGAAACAAGACTTTCCAGGGGATTGGGCCCACACTAGTCTTGGTCATCACGCGAACTATCAGCTATGCCACAGCGGTTGTAGGGTCAACAGGCATCACGAAAATGTCAACGTGACAGGATCCGAACCATCGTCTCTACAGTTCATCATCTGCCTGGCTGAAAGAACAAGCGCACTTCAACAGGCACTTCCCGTGGTCTACCGCTCTGGCTCTATGAGTGCCAATCAATACTGTGTTGGAACAGCGAGGGCGGTAATTATTCTCAGCGGTGGTGTAATTAACGTCGGATTCCACGAAAGGTATTGTCAGACATAATGAGCACCAACAGTGCGCCCATCTTGATCCTAGTGATGTAACTTTTCTGTTCGAGTTGCGTTGTTCAGAGTTTCAATTACTGTCATCTTTATTGATAAAACGGCCCCGCGCTGGCACATGCCATGGCAATCATAGATATTTTTTGACACGACCGCGCATTCCCCGAGTTGCATGGGCCCGGTTGTAATTTCGATCGGAAGTTGTATTGTTGTTGGGGTATTTTTTACAATTCCCCGGGCGCATTCTTGTGCCGTGTTTTCCCGTGTGTCGTTGCCAATGTGGCTGATAAACTGTGCGCTGGTTGGCAGATTCTGCTAACACTGACCGGGCGGTTTCTGGTGAAGGTACTGTTATCATTCGGTCAATATTGACTGTTGCGGGTGTAAAATCCCAACGGCAAATATGGATTGCTGGTTCTTTGGCGCAATGGGGGATGCCGGAGTAGCCTAACTTCTGGTTTTTGGATTAGTTGTGCGCAGGCAAGTCTGGGACTGGGTGACTTCATGCCTATATGTGAGTTCTTCTTCTTCTTCTTCTTCTTCTTCTTCTTCTTCTTCTTCTTCTTCTTCTTCTTCTTCTTCTTCTTCTTCTTCTTCTTCTTCTTCTTCTTCTTCTTCTTCTTCTTCTTTCCACCTCTTTCTCCTCGATGACACTGTTACACCCCCACCCCCACGTTAATGTCTATAATAACAACAGTAGTTAGACTCATATTTCTGACGTCGGCGTTCACTTGTTGATGGGGTGAATATGATTGATGTCATACGTGCTGTCATTCATGACACTGGCGGGTTGGGCCAGGCTGTGGAGGGTAACTGGTGGTGATGGCGTTATTGTCACACACACACGCACAGACACGCACACACGGGCACACATACGCACGCACACACACGGGCATACACTCACACTATCTCTGTGTACGTGTGTGTGTGTGCGTTTCGCTCCCTCCTCTCACTTTTTCTCTCGCTCAATCTCTCCCACTCTCTCTCTCTCTCTTACACACACACACTCTCTCTCTCGCTCTCTCTCACACTATCTCGCTCACACACACACCCACTCTCTTTTACTCTCTCTCCCTATCACTCTCTCTGTCAAAGATTTTGATGCCAGCTCTCACCTGTTCTCTCCTTTAGGGAAGGACCAGCCATCTATTGCTCCCCGCACTCTGGCCTACAATCATGCGACGGTCTTAAGACTCACATTCACACAGTAGTTTCTTGCTAAGGGACTGTTTCTTTATACCAGGATTTGTCACCTATCTTAGTGGCCTCACAGGCTTCCTTAACTGATTTTGTAAACGAAGTGCGTAAATTGATTAGAGAAATTATACGTACACAGTCAAGATATGTTGAGCACAGTATGAGGAGAAATACACATGAGAACTTGGTGACAGCTGGCACACTCGATGAGACAAGAGCGTGGGGACAGCAAAGAGATCTGCACGACACAGGATGACGATTGGAATGTTAGCATTGTTCATCCGTGGTATTTTAACTTTTCTGTAACATTTAAGTTCAAGAGCCAGTGTTTTATAATGGAATGTTTGTTAACTCATTCAGTGCCAAACAAACATTAGGTTTGGACCAAACACAGTACATAATCAAATGAACAAGTATTATAATGTAAATTTCCGTTCACTGAACATTGAAATTGCGGCGGAAGATACCGAAACAAAACAATAACACGATGAGAATGTATGCCGATATATCGTCCTTATGTCAAAAATAGAAAGTCCTGGTTTATCAAGCCTGTGTCTCTACTACTCATCTTTATGGCAGTGAAGCCTGGCCCTCTTACTCACACCAAGAGAAACGTTTAAACGGCTTTCATTTGCGGTGTCTGCGAAGTATGCTTGGTATTAAGTGACAAGACAAGATCACAAATACTGAAATATTGGAAAGATCAGATGGGTAAAAGAACTCGTGGTCGGCCTCTACAAAGATGTGTGTAATCGAGACATGATTGATACAGGCATTGATATTGCACATTGGGAGCAAGTCGCCGCTGAACGTGTTGCATGAAGGGGGGGGGGGAGGGGGGGGCAAAGTTCAGGAATGGAGTAAAGACAAAGGAGAAAATGATTGCAAATAGGTCACACACGGAAAGTGTGAGACATCAGGTGGTGTGTGATGGTGGAAATGACCATCTGTTCACATGCATCTATTGTGAATGAATATTTACAGCGCAAATTGTTCTGACCAGTCACATTCGCTACCGCCCTGGGTTGTAGTTATTACGCCTTGTTTTGGAAGCACAATGAAACGATCTATCGTCTGTCAAGACGGCAAGGTGGCAGTCAGTCGGTCCAAATAGGGTGTGACATTTGGCGATGTATTATCCCGTGGCACGAATCAGTTAAACAACTTCCAGGACAGGGAATGGAACGCAGTACAAGTATGATGTTAGTCATCACGTGGTACCGGACACACGCGCTGGTGCATAGATCCCCCGGCAGACATCAATTCTATGGTTCACTGAGTCCCAGGGATACGTGACCCGATTTCAAATCGGGTACAATGGCCACTCAGTGGCCACAACAGCTGAACCAGCGAACAGAAAAGATGTATTTCTGGAAGTTCATATGCAAGACAAGGTGAACTCTACTCTTCACTGGTCGCCGAAATTGACCTCTGTTCAGAGTGATGGGTTCCACTTGTGGTAATTTACAGGTGGTTTGACCAAGTTGGCTATTTTTGGGGAGTCAAACGTTATGTATTGGAAACAAATAGGTATATTAAGCTCCTGCGAGAAGAAACGTACTAAACATCAACACGTTGCACATACCTTACAAAGAGATCCATCGTATCGCGAAATACAGGTGAAAATCCGAAATCAGAAGCACTCAATAAATATATAAAATGAATAATAAAATAAAATACACACAAACGCGTACAATACGACACACAGGACGGCCGACGTTTCGATTCTCAGAATATTTGTCAAGGACAGGACAACACGGATAGATAGGACAACGAAATATAAAAAAGCACAAAACTAAAAAGCACACCACTATGTATCCATGTGGGAGCAGAAAAGACGAATTTAAACGTTATGTGACGAGCGGGCGGACGGTTGAGTTAATTATCATCATATAGCAGGTGTCTGCAAGGCCTTGTATCCGTCTTTGTGCTGGTCGTCCTCTGTCTCTCCTTCCGACAATCGTATGCCTGTCATCACCGGGCTCTCAACACCACCGACTACATGCCTTCTTGACAGGCCATCGTTTTTTGTTTTTTGTTTTAAATTTCTTTTAAAGGCATAATAACTACAACCCGAGGCGGTAGCAAATGAGACTGATCAGACCAATATTCGCTGTAAATGTTTAGTTCACAAAACTAAACTAAACATCGTCATTTTCACCATCACGCACCATCTGACGTCTCACACGCTCAGTGTGTACCCTATCTGTAATCATTCTCCTTTGTCTTTATTCCATTTCTGACCTTTGCTCCCCATGCAACGCGATCGCCGGCGACTTGCTCCCAAGGTGCGATATCAATGCCTGTATCAGTCATGTCCCGCAGACACTATATCGTCTAATATAGCAAAATATTTCAGTTTTCCAGACATGCCGCTGTGTATGAGGCAGGTTTCTTCGATATTCCAATCTGGTGGAATGTCGGTATTCTTCTTGGTATTCTTCTTCTACAACAGGGGTGGGCAAACTTGTTGTGCGTAGGGCCACATTGACAAATGTAAAGCTATTGGGGGGCCGCATATATATTATGTCCATTTTGTTTACAGCAACCTTTCACAATAAATAATCATGAATTATTTATAGGTTATTAAACAGTATAAATAACTAATTAATACAATTTTATTTTCCTTATACACGTTATATTTTACAATATGGACAAAAACGTTTACTAATTTGTTAACAAGAATTTACAATTTTTGTTAATTATAATAATAATAATAAAAAACATCTATCAATGGCTTTAATGTAGACACAAACCGACTACATTGTCACTACAATTGTTGATTTCTAATGTGATATGTGTAACTGCTTTCAGTTTTTGACAGTATTCTTGAAATCTGGAGCAAGATTTCTTTTAAACTTTTAAATTTAATATTTTCTTGCAAAATAAATCATTTTATTCACAGGAGAAATATCTGTTTTTCATAAAACCATCCATATTAAATCTTTACATGTCGAAAAATATTTCTCTATATTAAAATCGATAAATTAACATTTTAGCATTACACCATCACATTTCTAATGTGATATGTGTAACTGCTTCCAGTTTTTGACAGTATTTTTGAAATCTGGAGAAGTTTACTTTTAAACTTTTAAATTTAATATTTTCTTGCAAAATAAATCATTTTATTCACAGGAGAAATATCTGTTTTTCATAAAATCATCCTTATTAAATCTTTACATGTCGATAAATATTTCGCTGTATTAAAATCGATAAATTCACATTTTAGCATTACATTACGAAGGTCAAGGACTGTTTACAAAAATAGAAAATTAGAAAGAAATTTTATCAAAAATGTTAAAACAATCATAGCGGTACACGAAATTCTGTAAATTTCAACAAACTTAAAAACGAAGTAAAAAAAAAATTTCTAAATGCCCTCGAGGGCCGCTTAATTTCAGTTGCCGTGCCGCATGCGGCCCGCGTGCTGTAGTTTGCCCACTTCTGTTCTACAACATAGTTTAGTAGGTCGGTCGGTCGGGAGGGCGGTCGATCGGTCGGTCAACAGATCATCCTCATTGCACATCGAACCATTCAGTCCATAAGTGCTCGGACTCCACCTTAGTAAATCCCGCAGCTTGTAGCGGCTAACGTTACCAGTTCTGTGTCGGTTTATCAATCTTCTTTGGCTTCCTGCGTAGTGTTCTTGTTTCGCCACACCTCTGTTAATTTTCTGTTCTCGCAGTCTGCCCATGGTTGTAGATTCACAGTCATCACTTGGTTCTCGCAAACGACTTACTTCTCGTAGAGCATTCAATATATTAGCCAGGTCCATGGCTCGTCCGCCCTGCACATTAGTGTCATTAGCTACTACAACAATATTGTTTGTAACATTTAAGCTTAAAACCTCAAGTTATCTTCTTTAATGATTGTCCAATTCTCCACGACTCACATCCCTATGTTACCAGAGGGAAGATGCAGCATATTCTCAAACAGTTACTTTAACTTTGTTTTTGTTGTGCCTAGGTTCTTAATACATCGTATCCTCTTTTGTGTTAATCATCTCATTTTCCATTATAAGCTTAAGCTTTCTTTTTATTCATTAATATTGAAGTGACGTCTGAAGGCGGACAACAGGAGACGAATAAGATTACCTTAAACTCTTAATATTTCCGCCTATTACAAGCTCTATTTTTAGAGTCCGTTTCCGGGTCATTACTGGTCATATTTCTTTGAAACGAATGCTTCTCATCGACTTAGAGCTGACTACCCCACGTGTTAACACCCAGATTATCAGTAGTAGCTTGTAAAAGTCGCGTAATGCAATACGAGGCATATATCCAACTTCAATCGGACTTGTAAAGTCTATATTTTTGGAGAGTTTGCAAAATTTTGAAAGATGTTATTTTATTCCTCGTCAGTGGCGCATTGTGTATTAAGAATTTAATATAACTGTCGTTATGGAAAACCCATGAGGCCGTCATGGTTATCCCCCCGGAAACAACAACCACACAGAGCTGTGTGTGATTCTTGGCAAGCCTTCAGGTACGTCAGAGCAAATCTAAATACCGGTCTTTGTATATAGGCATCACCACAACGACAATGGAGGAGGAAGAGAAGTAGGAGGAGGAAAAGAAGATGAAGAAGAAGAGGGGGAGAAGGGGAAAGAAGAAGAAGGGCATTGGGAGAACGAACAAACTTTATTTTCAAAGGGTTAAGAATTGGGCACACATGCCTGTCTAACATTCTGCCCTTCTCTATTTCCTCTCATACATTATTTCATTCAACATCACTTATGAAGCTAATCTTAGACAACAAATGAACAATACGCATTAAAACTCATGAAAAATAATCAATAATACACGACTCACTGAGGCAATGTTTAATATGGGCATGATAAATACCTAAGAAAGGTGTAGCGTACCATTCATATGGTATTCATATGGGAATGTTTCTTGGCTAGTTGTCGTTTTTTAATTATTATTTAATTATTATTGTGTTTTTTTTTAAAGGGGGGCATGTAGTCTGTATTGAGGTAATGTTCAAACAAGTTGCGACTGTTTGTATAGTGATTGTTGATGTCCTTGATTTCTTGTGGAAGATTGTTCCACAACTAAGTGGCAGAGTATGCTAAGCTTGTTTTATATGTCTATCCTAGGTTTAGGGACATGAAGTATATTTAGTCGTTCGCTATGTCTTTTTAGGGCATGTTATGAGAAGAAATGGATTGGAAAACTTAGTGACAACTGGCAAGATCGAAGGGAACAGGCCAAGAGGAAGACCGAGAGGAAAATACCTGGATGGCTTAGACACATGGCATGGACGAGACAGGAACACTGAGCTGATCCACGACTCTGGTGATCGAGTGAAATGGCGAGTCATGACCGCCCACGCTTTCCGGCATGGCATATGATTGATTGATTGATGCTTTATATTTGAACAATGGCCAAAGGTAGCTTGGAGCATTTTTAAATAGAATTTTGTAAATCAGTTTATCCTCATTAAAAAGTAGGCGTTTGTAGATTGGCAGTAACTGGAGACGTTCATGTAGGTTAGAATTGTTGGTAAGATTCTCACCATTAATTAAACTCACTGCCCTTTTTTGGAGTCAATAAAGGCGTTTTGTTATTGACTTGGAGCATCCATCCCAGATTGTGGAGCAATAATCAATATGTGTTTGTATGTGGGAAGTATAGGCTATCTTTATTGTATTTTCGTCAAGGAAATTTCTAATTTTGGCAAGCTGGTATACTGTTTTTTTTTTTTTTTTGGACTATTTGTTTAACGAGAGCATGAATATGGGAATTAAAGGTTAGATTTTGATCAATGATAAGACCCAATGTCTTGTTCTCTGTTACACTTTTTACAGGCGTGCTACCAATGTGCAGCTGAAGAGTTCTCTGCGAGTTTAGAGTGTGAAGTCTTTGCCTGGTTGCTATTAACATAGTTTTTGTTTTTAGAAATGTTAATTTGCATGCGGTTTGCACGACTCCATTTAAATACACTGTTTATTTCCTGTTGCAAGGATGATTCCAGCACATTACAATCTACAGCGTTTGTATATACTGTGCAGTCGTCTGCAAATAGATCACAGGACGACAAAATATATAAGGGAAGATCATTTATATAAATAGCAAATAATAGAGGGCTGAGTTAGACCCCTGAGGTACTCCAATATTAATGGTAATTGCTTGAGATAAAGATTTATTGTGTAAAACTACTTGTTTTCTGTCTAATAAAATTGATTTTTTTAATTATTATTAATGTCACTATATTAAAGCTTGCTTTCATGGTTTCTAGTTTTTGTTTTTGTTTTAATTTTTTTATTTTTTTAAAATTAGAATAGTATGATCTATCATATCAGATGCTTTTCTAAAGTATGTAAACACCGCTCCATATAGAGTATTGTTGTTGACATAAGCCTGGGCCATTGACAGTGAGTTGAGTGACCGGGCATGAGAAAGAAGGGATGAAAGTGGGAGACAGTAAAGTGACTGATCTGGTTATGAGAAAAACAGCCAGTCCTGAGAAATAAAATAGTGAGGGTAGAGAAAAACCCCTAGGGTGGATGGGGCGAGAGATAGTGTTTTTGTGTGTTGAAGTCAGGAGACTTCAGGGAGTTGATGTTTTGACGCCGAACGAATCGGTTGTCGAGGACGTGGGAGTTTAGACTGACGGTGGGTCAGGTCTTGTGTTGTGTTGTTCTCCCAGTGTTGAATGAAGGCTTGAACCCAGAGTGGGTTGGATATCATTAGCAGAGGCTAGACCCAGTGTGTGGGTTGTGATGTGTGAGGTCCAGCGGTGGATAGGAGCTGGATTACCTGTCGGGTGAATTTGAGATTCAGCAGGCCGTGAGAAGACAGTGATGTGTGCGTGTTAATGTTGTGAGGAGGATATGGATATTCTATGGATTAGATATATTGTTTCTGGATATATAAATATGTTCCGTGGGTCTGTGTTATTTCTGTATTAAAGGATTATGTGCGCCAAAATCGATCTTGTTTACTGACTGGTGAATGTGCACTGCGGGGGTGAGCCATAGTGTAAGACAGTGAGAGAGCTCAATTGACACACCAGAAGTATCGTTACCTAGACAACGACCATCACACGCCCTTATCGTAAGTAAATCGTGTGATAGTTGTTAATATGTTGATGCCAGTTTTCTATCATGTTTGTTAGGGCCGTATGACAAGAATATTTTTGTCGAAACCCTGACTGACTGTCAACTATTAGTTTGTGACGAACTAAGTGTTCTAGTGTTGTTTTGTGAATGTGCTTTGCTAGTGGTTTTGGATAGTGAGGATAATATGGAAATTGGCGTATGGTTACTCATGAGAAAATCGTCTAATGACACAGCTTTTAAATGAGGATATACTTTAGCGACTTCAAAGGCTGATGGGAAGTGACCTTTGGTGAGGCATTGATTATATATTAAAGTTAGTGACTCGCAGATCGCCGGTACAGCGTATGGAAGAATGCGATTACTGATTCCATCTAGTCCTGATCAGTTATTGTTTTTTAGGTTACTGAGATGAGTAAATACCTCAGTGGTCGTCATTAGCGGTATGTTAGAGGGAATGTTTCCGTAGCATTTGTTCTCACAAAATGATGATAATACAGATTTGTCGTGAGGAGAATCTGGTATTGCTGCCTTCAATTGGTTTATGTCAGATTGAAAGAAACTACTGATTTGATCACATATAACCTGATTTGATGGTAATGGAGAACGGGCAAGAAGAACAGAGAGGAAGAGACGGAGGGAAGGCGGAAGAAAAGTTGGAGTAGGTCTAGAAGGAGAAGAAGAAGAGAGGCGAGGAGAAGGGGGAAGAAGAAGAAGACAACAAAAAGAAGAAATCGACGAAAAAGAGGAAAAAAGAAAAGGGCAGTAGGAGGATGGGAAAAAAGAAGAAGAAACATGGGGCATAAGGCGGAGAGGAAGTAGGAGGAGGGGGGGGGGGTAAAAGGAGAAGACGAGGAGGTAAGTGGGGAAGAGGATGAGGATTTATCTTTTGCCTTACCGTCTTTTGAAAATTACCATTGTCTTTTTAGTCTGGATCGATCCCCAGAACCGCCTCACACCTTAAACAATAACCCTGCCATTATCGGAGATTGACCCAGGACCACAGCTTTGATCAGGCAGCGCGCTAATTACTACGCCACCACTCTCATCTTGAATGTATTGACGTGAGAACTGTTGCGCGTGAGTTGAACGTCTGTTAAATGTATTACAGTGTGTGTTTAGATAAGCCATGTGTGCGGATACTTTGTCGCTCGTGCGTCGGCAGATGAAGGGAATCGATTGTAGGTTTGTCCCGTGCGCTCTAGCTCGGGGATTTTAGTTTTTGAATTCTCAGGCTTGATGTGCACTGAACTGGTAATGTAGAATTATTCATCATCGTCATCATGTGCCGTGCCGATTAGTGTGGATTGTCATGGCTCGCCATCGCGGGCGATCATCAGTGTCCGATTAAGTCTGTGTTTCGGATTATGTCAGTTGGACAAGACATCTAGGTATTTATCTATTTGTGAGTAGCTTAGGGGGTTTTCCGCTGCTCGTATCTCGTCAATGATTTGTTAGTGTGCGGGATTGTGTGGAGTTTGCGTGTGTGGCTTTATGTGTAAGGGAGTATATACGGGCATGGGAGAGACAGACAGACAGAAAAATCGCATCTGTCTTTCTGTCTCTCTGGCTGTCTATCTGCCTGTCTCACAGCATTGTATTATATATTGTCTATTTTCCAGCTTGTATTTTACTGTGTGTTCTTCCTCCTTCTATGTTCATGGTAGATAACTGATGTGCGAAAGATGCGGTTTTGAGAGGGCTGAATGTAGGACTGGTCTGCTTTCCCAATTTGTGACCCTTTGAAAATAAAGTTCGTTCGTTTATTCCTTCGTCTATTCTTTCGTGCATCCGTTCGGTCATTCTTCCGTTTATCCGTTCGTCCTTGTATCCGTTCGTCATTTTATTCGTTTGCCTTTTTTATTCGTTCTTTCGCTCGTTCGTTCATTCGTTCGCTCAAGTATGCCATTTGTTGCGTTCCTTATGAGCTCCGATAACACACATGTGACCACTATTATTAGGACTTGCAATGTGTTTGGCGAGTATGCATGTACACATATATTGATCAACACTTACAGAAGAGAAGGCGTTTAGTTTAGTTTAGTCGATGGATCAACATCATGGCACACGGTTTAACCCATAAGTGCTCCGTTCTTCTCCTAACTCACACCTGGGTTTGGAGAAACTCAGCTCAGTGCACGAACTCCGTAGCACCGGCGAGCATCCTGAAATACTTTGGGTAGATTTTTAACTGGAAATTTTGCCCGGGCAGCGCCGTAAGGCTACTCTTTTTCGATTTCCAACTGCTAAGGGATTTTTTTTACGTGCGCAAGAATACACACGGGCGTCCAATCTCACTACCCAAAGACCAGGGGAAATTTCATTCTTTTAGACGTTGTAATCTATGAATATCGAGCAATCATCATCATCAAACACCTCGCAAGCTGTCGTAGGAGATCATGCTCCTCCACATCTCTCGATCTGAGACAGTTCGTGTGCTGATATCTGTTTCCCATGCCATGATGAAATGACGCTAAGAACCTTCTTTCGTTGTCTTTCTTAATCTCTTTGCCTATCCATGTTTCCAGTTGTTACTTGTTCCAGCTTTTCTATTGTTCTCTTATCTCGGCTTTGCACATCTTATGCTCTGTAATTGTGTGTAAATACACTTTGTTTCTGTAATCTTGCCTTCTCCGTGGCGAAGAAATTTCCGGACGCGGTTCGTGATCCCGCGTGCCCGCTTTCGAATCACGGCAGCGCGAGATTTGGCAACGGACCGTGTTGCGTTGGTGTTTTGCGAAATGGTATGGGTGCCGGTCGTTCAGAAAGCAGTGGCAATCTACCGAACGTAAACTTGTCAAGAGATCACAGCAGCAACAAACAAACAAACAAAAAATTGCCGGTGTTGACTGCAACGACCTGTAAAAAGGATATGCAACTAACTTTTTTTTTTTTTCTTGAATCATGGAGAAAGTTGGAGAAAAGGCTTTAGTCACAGGACCTGGAATTGCAATAACCCCTCCCCACGACGCTCAACCGCCCTAGTAAATGACCCTGGCTTCAAGATTAACCCAGCCGAAATGAGCACCAGGAAATGCCTTGGGAAGTGGGGGCGACGGGTGTGATGCTGTCTCCCTCATCCCCCGAGTGCTGAGTGGGTCTAGGACCATATGTTCAGTGCGTCATGAGGCGCGTAAAAGAGTTCTGGACTTTTTTTGTGTACTTGTTCGTGACTATTGTGGGAGAACACGGCTGGTTTCGGGTTGGCTGGGAGTAGAATTGCCACACGGTTTTCGCCGGAACTGGGGTTTTTCTATGAAGAACAACGTAAATAAGTTATTATCGACCTAATAGAGATCGGCCACTCTAGACGACGATGTTTAGTGTTGTGGGAGTGAGGGAGGGAAAGTGAGTCGGGGAGGGAGTTAGAGAGAGTTAATGAATAAGTGGGTGAGTGAGTAAGTGAGTGAGTGACGGTGAGTGAGTGAGTGAGAGAGAGTCAATGAGTGAGTGAGTGTAAGGGGGGGGGGGAGAGATAGATAGAGAGAGAGAGAGAGAGAGAGAGAGAGAGAGAGAGAGGGAGGGAGGGAGAGAGAGATGGACGATAGATCCAAACTGTTAGAATGTTCAGACTCGCTGAATGTTGTTATTCTATCATATCTGATACATGTAGTTTACCTTTTTAGTTCTGAAAGAATGCTTGGGTGAGGTCTGTAAAGCTGGTTTTCAAAGTATGGAAACACGACGGGAGACAGACTCTTGGGGGGCCATGGGTCAAGCTGCTACACCCACTCCCGCTCTCTCTCTCTCTCTCTCTCTCTCTCTCTCTCTCTCTCTCTCTCTCTCTCTCTCTCTCTCTCTCTCTCTCTCTCTCGCTCTACTTTAGAATCTGAAGATAAAGAGGCTGAAACATTCTGAAAAGGGCAGTTTGGGGATCATCTGACGACCAGAAGTCTCATGTTGTGTTTGCTTGCCCCGAAGGCGAGTTAATATTTCTGTCTCTTCTACTGTAATTGAATGCCCAGCGCTCGGCTATCAATATAATCCGGGTAAATGTTATATGTTGATGTAGGAGTAATACACGGTTTACCGTATTACATGGGCGATTAGTATTTATAATTACACACGGGTAAGAGCCTGTGAGTGGGCGCGCTAGCGAAGTTGATAGGAAACTGCGTTGGTTATGTCATGAGCACGGTCCGACGCCTGGGCTTGTCGCTGGTCGAAGTGAGGGAACTATTAAAGTTACAAATGTGTCAGATCATTTTACCCCACCCTGTACAACACTAAGATGTGCACATCGAAGACAACTAGCGCATAGACAGTATTATGTCTCGGAGACTGGGTGTGCTGATGCCGGGGTAGCGGGTTCAACCCCTACACCGATCAGTTGGATTAAAATGTGGACTGCTCTTCCTTAACTTGGGGACGTAATCTACAAGTGCCTCAGAAGTCGGAGTGGGTTGTCATGATGGCGAGGCACAACTGGTAGCTGGGAAAGCTAATCCACACGCACAATTCAGTTCAGTGTACTAGAAGTAGTAGCATGAGTATGGCCTACGCTTGAGTCCAAAACAACAGTCCCCACTTAAATTACAGTACATCGACGATGGAAGCGGTAGTCACTAGAACACCAGCAGTTGCAAACACATTACTGTATAAGGCAAAACCAGCTAGTTCAGCAACCTTTTTCTGAACATGCAGTTCACAATACAAACCACCAGGACAGCTGTAAAAGCATTCCACGTGAAATCCACAGCTCACAGTGTTGCTCCATGCACTTAAGTAGGTAGCTCGGCGAGGGTCCATGTATTTCCAGCCCAACATAACGAAAATGCGTAAGTAAATCATAGGCAGGAGCAAAAACACCCCTGGGGCCTTATCAGCTCAATAACCTGTCCGCCCTATGGACCGGGAGCTGATATAGCTATCAATCTTTATATGGTCTTGGAGATGTGGTTTTATAGAAGAATGATGAAAATTAATTGGACAGCTAAAATAAGCAATCTTGAATCTCAATCTCAAGATTATAAAGCGCCACTGCCAACAGCCCAAACCGAAATCAGAAGTAACTACAGTCCCTAAACTCAAAGTATTCATCCAGCTAACCTTCCGAGGAGATGACGTAATGCAACGTCTGCGGGACCGGCAGACCACAGCAGTCGAGCGAACATTCTGTGCTGCAGCTCTAGTCATCAGGTACAGAAACACACCGATCCCAGTCCCAGCAGTAAACGGACCTGTAGCTTTGTACGCCAAATCAAATTGTATTTACCAATTTACATGCAGATGCGAGGCCATCTACATAGGCAGAACTGAGCGACAGTTACATTGCAGGGTTTCGGAACATATTCCGAATTGGGTGGACAAGATACTACACACAGAAGATGGTAGCCTAGGCAGGCCGACACACCGGAACAGTCCGGCTTCATCGGTCGGGCGACATGTGCTCGAGAGTGGTTACGTGGTTGAAAGAGACAGTGCCTTCCGTGTGTTGTTCAGCACACAAAGTAGTCGATTGTTAAAGTTTACTGAAGCTATACTAATCAACCTTCGTAAGCCGTCCTTGTGCAAGCAGAAAGACATGTTAGTCAGTTTAAAATTACCGTGGTAGACAATCGACATTACTGTGCGAACATGTGTATATTTCAGTTTGAAGGATTTATCTAATTAATCCACGTAAGTTGTGTGATTTCTGCAGTATGTACCTGACGAGATGCAGCGAAATATGCCAGGCAATAAATCGTGCAATCTATTGTTTGTGTCTTCGTTATTCAAATTCATCACGGGAAAATATTGTTTTGAATAAGCAATCTTGACATTTTAAGGGAAGCTAAGTCGCAAAGACAACTTACCACAAACATCAGAAAGAGTCAGCCATTGTTTTTTGTTTTTTGTTTTTTTGGCTACCTTATGAGAAGATAAACACTGGAACATGTCGTGACAACTGGAACAATTTACTGAAAGAGAGATAGAGGAAGACAGCCGGAGAAAATTCTAGACAGTCTTGTGTCGTGGCACGGAAGGGAGTTAACACACGCAGTGATCCATGACGTCGGAGATCGAAATTTGTGGGGAGGCATGATCGGCCACTCAAGGCACTGGATGATGGTGACGTCCCCTGATCTCTCCCACTTTCATTTCCTTCTGTGAGTGGCGAGAAATACCCGTGAATGCATTTCTCAAGTTATAAGAAGTACGAGTGTATTGTTTGAGAAAACACAGTTCCCAGTTGTATTTACGGCGCATGGTAATTTTGTTTGGGCGGCTATTGCGAGTTAAGTTGTTAGAGGAGTGCCACTTAAATGCTAAACTGTCTGCCGTTGCGCAGGTGGACAATTTGTGCCAGTCGCAAAGAGATACAGACCTGGGTAATAAGTTGTTCTCGCAGACCTAAGTAATAAACTGTCCCTGCAGACCTAAGTAATAAACTGTCCCTGCAGACCTAAGTAATAAACTGTCCCTGCAGACCTAAGTAATAAACCGTCCCTGCAGACCTAGGTAATAAACTGTCCCCCCAGATCTCAGTAATAAAATGTCCCCGCAGACCTAAATAATAGACTGTCCCTGCAGATCTAAGTAATAAACTGTACCTGCAGACCTAAGTAATAAACTGTACCTGCAGGCCCAAGTAATAAACAGATTTAAAAAATGTTCTCCCGGCGGCCTTGATGTTCGCCTTAACTTGTTGGTTTTGGCCACTTGCGTTCTCGTTGGTCCTGGCAAGTTCTTCCCCTACTGTTTATTTATAGTCAACGTTTCAGAGCTCTTCTACGGACCACAGTTGTGTAGTGATTGTGCTTTTCCGCAACACAATGTTGACATAACTTGGAGTCTCAGAAATACTTCCAGAAACGTCTTTGTGGCTACTTCTATCGTGGATCTTACGTCAGTTAGCGATTTACTTGACAAGAGGTTGGCCGTCAGCTATTGGTGTGCATGGCATATACATATCGGGTCATAGATTGGCATTGAGGATTGCGATTTCTATTCAGAGTCTTCGCCATCATAGCAAGTTTAGTTTAGTTTAGTCGACGGATCAACATCACGGCACACGGGTGTAACCCATAAGTGCTCCGTTCTTCTCCTAACTCAAGCCTGAGTCCTTAGAAACTCAGCTCAGTGCACGAACTCCGTAGCACCGGCGAGGATCCTGAAATACTTTGGGTAGATTTTTAACTAGAAATTTTGCCCGGGCAGCGCCGTTAGGCTACTCTTTTTCGATTTCCAACTGCCAAGGGATTTTTTACGTGCGCAACAATACACACGGGTGTCCGATCTCACTACCCAGAGACCATGGGAAATTTTATTACTAGAAATCCCCGTCATAGCAAGTCTCTTGCCGAAAGCCGCGGTCCTCATAAAGTTAGTTGCATATCCTTTACAGGACACCGGAGTCAACCCCAGCATTGTCTGGCTGTTTGTGATTTCTTGGCAAGTTTTAGTTCAGTAATTTGCCTTTATTTTCTCAACGACCGGAAACCATACCATTGTATGGAAACCAACGCAATGTGGTCTGCTGCCAAATCGTCCGCAGTCGTGTTTCGAACGCGGTATGCGGAATTACGAATCGTGCCGTTACTTCGTCGCCACAGAGACAGCGCTATCCTCATAGTTCGACAAAAAGACTCCATCCGTTGCAAGTTTCCCCATACATATCAATGTCCGCGGCGTCTTTAATGTCCTGTGTTGGTCAGCTCCTGCTCTAACATGAGTTGTTGTTGTTGTTGTTGTCAATAACCAGTAAGCCCCAAGGCAAGTGAAAGGGTACTTTAGTTTTACTTTACAATGTTCGAGCCGTTACACTGTCTATTGGTGACCAAAAGTAGCTGGATGATTGCAGGTAGGCCAGACACCGAACCTGTGAGACGTCAGATGGTGCGTGATGGTGGAAATGACCATGCATTCGCATGCATCCACTGTGGGCGAACATTTACCGCGTGAATTGGTCTGTCCAGTCTCATTCGCTACGCCATGGGTTGTAGTTACTACGCCTTTTTTAAAGCACAGCGTAACAAACTATTGTCTTTCAAGACGGCAAAGTACCAGAACAAAAGCTGAAATGATTCATATACATTTATTATTTGCATTGTGTTTGTTGCTGAAATATCACATTCATTGCGCACAGCTACTTCCATTAGCTGCCCAGTCTCCCTCCCCCACTTTCCACCAACATATCACACTAACAGAATCTCAGAACATCCGTGACACCGGAGATGATCACGTACCAGACAAGTTATAAATATCCTTTCTGTGGATCGGTTTCCTCATGTTGAAATACTGTCTGGACAGCGCTGTGTTCCGCCTAATCCCTTCAACTTCCAACTCCCACGAGGGATTCTAAACGTGTGTAATCAGGTTATATTTCATATTTATTTGATACTACTGGGGATCCCATTCACTGCGCCAGGATCAGTGATGGAGAGTCATATCCCGAGGTTATCTATTGTGTAAAACAACACAGCTGCCCAACTGAGATTTGTATCCGGGTCATATGTGTCAAGGGTGGTCGCCGAAGATCTCAGCCATTCCACCACCACTTCACTTTAGAATACAGGGGAAAAGAAACGAATATTATAGCGATGATGTGCACTGTCAATGAGACAAATTTAGCTGAAGGTAGTTGCATGTCCTCTACAGGACGTGGCAACCAGCACCCGCATTGTTTGGCTGTTGGTGATGTTCTAGGGAATTTAACGTTCACCGGCTCAAGCTGCTTTCTGAACGACCACCACAGCTCAAACCGTTGGGAAAATCAGCGCGCGGCTGCCTTCTTCCACAGTTTTCCATTTTTTTTTTTTGGGCCACATTATGAGAAGACAAAAACTGGGACATGTTGTGACAACCGGAAGGATTTGAGGAAAAAGAGAGACTAATTCAACGAGAGAAGATTCTTGACTGTCTTCTGTCATGGCACGGAAGGGAGTCAACACACGAATTGGAGATCACAAGATGTGACGAAGCGTGACCGCACACGCGAGTCGGTAAGCCATTCCATGACGATCTTGACAGCACTCAGTGAACTTCCCTCTGTCCCCACAACGGAGTCATGTCTGACTAAAGCTACAGAAAGATGTGTGAAAAGAGAGATAGAGTGAGGCAGCGAGAGGAAGTTCTTGTGTCATAGCACGGAAAGGAGTCAACACACGAATTGACACATGCCGTTTGAGATCGCAAGATGTGAAGAAGCATGATCGCCAAAGCCAGTCGGCAAAGACATTCGATGATGATCTTGACAACTCTTAGCTAACAACCGTCTGTCCCCACAACAGAATCATGTCTGACTAAAGCTACAGACAGACTTGTGGAAAGAGAGATAGAGGCAGACAGCGAGAGAACATTTTTAGCAATCTTGTGTCATGCCACAGAAAGGAGTCAACACACGTATTGGAGATCGCAAGATTTAGAGAATCATGACCGCCCACGCCAGTCGGCAAAGGTATTCGTTTATGATCTTGTCAACACAACCTTTTGCCCCCACAACGGAATCATATCTGACTAAAGCTACAGAAAGACCGAGACCCGAATGGACAAGCCGTATCGTGGGTATACTCATGACAGCAAGTACTGTCTCGACAATGAAGATTGGCTGCAATGGATCTTCACTGCGTTCTGTCTCTCAGACTTCTGTTGTCCTTCTCCCCCGGTGTTATTTTCTGGCTTGTATCGATCCCCACATCCATCTCGCCTGCCTTCATTTCCCTGCGGGGTGGATTTTATCAGATGTCGTATAGTTTAATGTTGCCAACATATTTGAACTGTTTTTTTTTGTGTGTGTTTGGTTTATTGTTGTTTTTAATTATTCCGCCACTCTATTTTTAAGCCAACTTCTGTCGGATCGCTGTACGTGTTTGCTTTTATTTGGGTAAAATGTCGCACATTCGTGTATATACTACACAGACAGACACTGAAAGCAGGTCGGCGACACCTTTGACATTCTATCTTAAGATTGGAACACACCTTGGCCATTGTTAAAAAAGTAGAGGACCAGTTTACACGCGTGTAGGGCTAACGGGTATATTGTGGTACACCCACTCGATGGGTGATGGGACCAGCATCGCGCGGGTCTCCTTTACCCAGGCCAATTTTTAAAAAAAATGTCTCGCTGGGGATTCTGTGGGGGGGGGGGGGTGTGGTTGGTGGGGTTTGTGGGAGGATGTGAAATGTGTGGGTTGGTGGGAAAATGTGTGTGTGTGTGTGTGGATGGGAAGATGTGAGGGTATGGGTGGGTGATGTGTATGTGGATGAGGGATGTGTGTATGGGCTGGTGCGGGATATGTGTGTGTGTTGGAGGGGTATTGTGTGGTTGGAGGGTGTGTGGGTGGGTGGGTTGGTGGAGCAAGTGTGTGTGGGTTGGAGTATGTGTGAGTGGGTGGGGATGTGGGTGAGGGATGTGTGTGTGTGGGTGGTTGCGAGATGTCTGGGTTGGTGAGGGGATGTGTGAGTGGGTGAGGGATATGTGTGTGGGTTGGTGCGGGATATCTGCGTGGGATGGGGGATGTGTCACATAACATGATAATATGCATTGTTTATGTTTACATTATTCATTTGACAATGTTTATTTTTTTCCTATGTGAATGTATTATGCACTGTTGATGAACGAAAGATGAATGATTGGAAGGGCCGAATGTAAGACGGGCCTACGTGCCCAATTTGTAACCCTTTTAAAATAAAGTTCATTTCAATTCAATTCAATTCGATTCGAACGCATAGATCATGTAACTGGCAAGGAAGCCATAATGCAGGAGCTGCTTCCAGTGTTTAGTGGCAGATGTGAACCACACGCCACACAAGAATAGACAAGTACACAGAAATAGAACCACGGACGTCAGCATCTGTGTCTTCGGGGTGGTGATCACAGTTTCACAATCCCGTCATTCTGGGTTCAAAGACAGCAGCCGGCCATTTAGTAGTAGATCGCCGTTTTTTTACGTATTGTTTTTACGTTTTGAGCGTCGGTTATTTATAACGCAGTGGCAAACGTGTTCTTCTTTCTTCTTTTGACCGTTATCCCTCAGTGGGGTTGAGTAGTTCACTTTGCGTTGATTTTGTCGTTATGAGCGTCGATCGGTTAGAATGCAGGGACAAACTTTTTTTTTAAATCTATCATCATAAAACAGTAACAATGGTGATATCAAAGAAAATGTGGACACCAAAATGTGACATAGAAATAGAAGAGGAAATTCTCAACCAAGTGGATAATTTTAAATACCTAGGGACACTTATAACATCAGATGGAAGATGTACAACAGAGATTAAGAGCAGAATAGGGCAGGCAAAAGCCGCATTTCAGAAAATGAAGAGTATCTTATGCAATAAGTCGCTATCAATGAATGTAAGAAAGAGAGTGCTGAAATGCTTTGTAGAACCAGTTTTGCTGAATGGCAGCGAATCTTGGAATGTAAATGAATAAATTAGGAGGAACTTGGAAGCAACAGAGATGTGGTTTTTAAGACGAATGTTGCGAATTCCTTGGACTGCCAGAGTAACTAACAAGGATTGCCTGAAAGAGGCTAATGAAACTAGAACACTATATACAACAATAAGAAAGAGACAAACATCTTTCTTTGGTCATGTGACGAGAAGAGAAGCATTGGAGAACATCGTGACAACTGGAAAGATCGAGGGGAAGAGAGGCAGAGGCAGACCAAGAGAAATGATTGCTGGACGGATTCAGACGGTGGCATGGAGGAATATCATCAGCAGAGTTGATCCAGAACACCAAAGACCGAGATCTGTGGAGAGTCATGAACGCCTATGCCAGCCTGCACGGCACTTGATGATGATGATGATGATGATGATGATCATCATCATCATCATCTTTTGACCTTTATCCAACATTCAAGAAAGGGGTGTGGGGAGGGTGGATGTGTGGCGAAGCGATTGGCCGGCTGCCCAGCGTTTCGAAGCTTGTGGATTCGATTCTGGATGCCGTCGTTCAGCTCACGAGTGCATTTGGTTTCACAGTGGCAGTTTTCTCGGAGACTCCTGGGCGTCGTCACTGGAGCTGTGGAGTTCGTGCTCTGTGCGAGGGTTTCGACAGTCAGACCTGCTGAAAGCGACGACGACATGTGGAATGAAACCCGGTGCATTGAAGTCGACCTCCAGCATTTACACTCTTTAACACCCCCCCCCCCCCATCCCCATTGGGGCATAGGCCCTCAGTCGAGTCACTCCAAGCAGTCGTACCGTAGCCTGTTCTTAAACATCCGGTGTGCTGATGCCGAGGTTAGCGGTTCAACCCCTACGATGGACAGCTGGACTAAATTGTTGACCTCTCGTCCTTGACTTGGGGAGGTAAACTACAAGTACCTTAGAAGTCGGAATGGGTTCGCCTAATGGCGAGGGACACTGGTGTTAGGGAAAGCTAATCCACACGTAAAGTTCAGTCCAGCACTACAAGAGGTGGTGTGTATGGACTACGCTTGAGTTCAAAGCGAGCGAGCACCCCCCCCCCCAAAAAAAAAATAATCCTCCCATGTCCTCGCCAAAGTATTCATTTCTATCTCTACTTCTCTACTGAGTGTGTTTTTTAGTGTTTTATCTCTCTGTATCTCTCTCTGTCTGTCTCTGTGTCTCTCTCTCTCTCTCTCTCTCTCTCTCTCTCTCTCTCTCTCTCTCTCTCTCTCTCTCTCTCTTGCTCTGTGAATTCCAGACACTTTCCTTTCTATTTACACTATCCTCAGGTTTTCTCACTATGTATCCAATCCAACGCCAGCGTCTGTTCTACACATCTTGATTCGCTGGTGTATATCGAACTATCTTCATGAGCTGATGGCTTTGCGTTGATTTTCACGTTATGAGTTTCGGCCGTTTAGAATGCAGTGGCGAACTTCTACTTCCTGTCTTATTTTGCCTTTTATCCCCGACTAGGGCATACACCCTCATCCATACCAGACCAGGCCGTCCTGTCTGTCGCTATCTCCTGCAGCTCCCTTCCAATATTATCCAACTGTCAGTAATTCTATTCTCCGAGTGTCTCCCGCTATTGAGTTTGCCTGGTGGGTTCTCTAGAGAGGAGGCGGAGAACCCGAAAGTGAGTGCCATTGGTAACGGCAATGTAATGAACACAAAGTTGCCTTGAAAACCACACAAGCCAATCAGTGCTGAGGTTGATTTGATCGTTCTGTCAGTGACACACGACTAACTAGCTTTAAGGCCAAAGAGTAATTTTGTCATCGATACATCGACGTCTCCGTATTTCCCAGACACACCCCTGGGGCCCGTCTTATAAGTGACTGCCACTTGTGGAGGTCTCACACCTTTGGGAACTAGACTGGCTCTATTGGCACAAGTCACTCAGGAGTGCGTGGAAGCCAGAGAGCTGACATGCAGCCACCAGAAGCACCTATCGTTGGGGCATTGAAGAGGAACAGAGACTGCTGGCAATAAGTAACAGCCTGGCACATGTTGAAACTTCACTCGATGAGTCTTCGCTATGGCTGTTGGAGTAGGGAATCAACAGCCGGGAATAGTTCAGCATGGCCAAATGGATAAGTGCGGTCGCTCGTAAAATTCGCGTGTGCTGATGGCGAGGTAGCGTGTTCAACCCCTACAACGGTCAGTTGGGCTTAAATGTTGACTTGTCCTTTACCGGGGAACATAAATTACAAGTATCCCAGGAGTCGGAGTGGGTTCACCTGATGTCGAGGGACACTGGTAACAGGGAAAGCTAGCCCAGGTGCAAAAATAAGTCCTCTGTGGACTACACTCGAGTTCAAAACGAGCGAAGGAAAACAATAAGGAGAGAATTGAGTATGAAACTGGTCTCAGCGAGCTCAGGTAAACAAGGTTTCGACGTATGGCTGACCTGCTCTTCGCCTTCTCCTGGAAGAGGCTGAGCGCTGAATGGCTTGTCTCGAGTGCAGTAGTATGGATGGCTCAGTTGGGACCTCGGGGGCCAAGTAGTCGAGCCGTCTGCTGCGCTGAGGGGGTGAAGGCGGCGGGCGTGGTACCGACCCCATAACCCCATGGTGTGCCGTTGGGTCTGTACACATGTGGGCCCAGTGTACATTAGGGAGTGTAACACAGGCCTTTACTGACGTGTTTATTTAGTATTGTAAAAATGCGTTCTAAACTGGAATTATTAATGAGAACAGAGGCAGAGGCAGGCCAAGAGAAATGATACTGGATGGACTCAGACGATGACATGGAGGAATATCATCAGCAGAGTTGATCCAGAACACCAAAGACCGAGATCTCTGGAGAGACATGAACGTATAAGCCAGCTGGCGGGGCACATGATAATGATGATAGTCGTTTTCAGACTGCATCGTTCAGACTACGAGTGAAGATGTGTTATTTTATTCGGGGTGTCGCAGGGAGGGGGGAAAGGGGGGTGGCGGGGATAGTAAAGATCCAGGCTATGAAGTTGACACCCTTTCCTCTAACCCTTTGATCGATTCTTAATCGTAAATCATTAAGCATTAGATTAGTGTGCTAGTCAGTCGACCCTCTAAGCTGTGGGGGTTTATGAGTTTATAAATAAACAGGCGTGTATTCTACATAGAAATAGAACAAAGAAATAGAAACTAGATGACGCACTAGACAACATAAATATTAAAAGCTATAATTACCGACCGGGATTCGAACCTGTCACCTCCAAATGACGACAGGGCCTCGCTGTAGGAACAAGTGTACTTTGACGCATGACCAGCTATGTATGAACTGACTTAGTGGTCTCAAAGAGTTCCCCAATTTATATTTCTCTGTAATACACTAATTAATGACGTACAGACCACACGGAACCAGAAGAAGACTTTGACCATGTAAACGTTGGACAGAGGGAATCACATAGTCCATGGGCATCTCGATATATGAAGCCGGGCACTCTCCCGCTGTTTATGCTTCACCTCGACACCGCAAGGTACGAGAGGAACATGATGAGATGATGATGACAATGATGAATACGGTTTTATGTGTGATAAGTTCTTTGTCAACAGCTTTCGTTGGTCATGTGATGAGAAGAGAGGCACCAGAGAACATCACGACGACTGCAAAGATTGAGGGGGAGAGAGGCAGAGGTTGACCAAGAGAAATGATGCAGGATGGATTGAGACGGTGGCATGGAGGAATATCATCAGCAGAGTTGATCCAGAACACCAAAGACCGAGATCTGTGGAGAGACAGCTGGCATGGCATTTGATGATGATGAAGTTCTTTGTCAGCTCTTATTAATAACGTTATGAGCAAACCTACTTTTGGCAGTCGTGTAAGTTGCGTCTTTATAAATCTACCCGTGCGCTGAAGCAAAATTATGCGCGCTGAAAGCTTCATGTGCGCTGACGGTGGGTTCGTTCCCCACACCAATCAGCTGGATTGTATTGTTGACGTCTCGTTCAGACAGCAATGGCAAATTAAACGATCTTGCATGTCCTTCACAGGGCGTTGCAATCAACTCCAGCTTGATTTTCTAGACAAATTTTACATCTCTGAACTAGAAGTCCGTGTTCAAGTCAAACCGTCTGCCTCGCGCTTCAAAGGTTGTGGATTCGATTCCGGGCTACTTCTTTCGGTTCACGGGTGCATTTTTCTCTGAAACTCCTGGGTATCGTCCCTGGAGCTACCGAGTGCGTGCTTTGTTCGATGCTTTCGGTAGGCCGCCCTGCGGAAAGAGACCGAGTCATATGGGATAAAACCCGGTGCAATGAAGTCGATCTTCTCGACTTTTAAGCGACTTTTTTTTGTTGTAAATGCGGCGTATGGATAAAACACCCCCATCTTGCCATAGCGCAGCTGAAGGGAAGTTTAAGTGCCAAGGCTGTTATCCTTTAGTACATTTGTCAATAAAATGAATCTATCCTGGGGTTGATCGTGAGGTCCTGCAAAGGACATGCAACGTGCAAAATAAAAAAGGTAACTGTGTGTGCCTGATTGCACGCTAGCGCAACATAAGGGAAACAAAAGTGCCACGGTTGACATTTGAACTCTGTATGGCTGTATTGGTATGCCAGTGCATTAACCATAGTGTTACCAGGGCGTGTAGTGTAATATATGGGGAGTCGTTTCACAAATTACATGGGGGGGGGGGGGGGGGGAATCTGTCACGGGTTTCTTACATTCGTGCTTGGCCGTGTTCCCACCCCGGGTATATATATATATATATAGCTACGAACACCTGTTTTCTTGTTGGTTACTCCACAACGCCCGTTTGTATCGTTTTATGATTTCGTATATCTTGGTTACTGCCAGAGTTGCCGTAGTAGTAGATTTTCTTGTAGTAGTAGTTGTTGTTGATGTAGTGGTGGGGGGGGGGGGGTAGAAGTTGTTATTGTTACTATTGTTGCGGGGCTAGTAGTAGTAGATTTTGTGATAGTGGTAGTTGTTGTTGCTGTAGTGGTGGGGGTAGTAGTTGTTAGTGTTACTATAGTGGCGGGGCTAGTAGTAGATTTTGTGGTAGTAGTAGTTGTTGTTGCTGTAGTGGTGGGGGTAGTAGTTGTTGCTGTAGTGATGGCGGTAGTAGTAGTTGTTGTTACTATATTGGTGGGGGGGGGGGGTAGTAGTAGTTGTTGTTGTTATTGTTCCTGGTGGTGGTGGTGGTGGTGTGGTGGTGGTGGTAGTAGTAGTAGTAGTGGTAGTAGTAGTAGTTGTTGTTGTTACCGTAGTAGTAGTAGTAGTAGTAGTAGTAGTAGTAGTAGTAGTAGTAGTAGTAGTAGTAGTAGTAGTAGTAGTAGTAGTGTTTGTTGTTGATATTGTTGTAGTGATTAAGGTAGTAGCAGTAGCATTAGTTCTTGTTGTTTGCTGCTGTAGTGATCGTAGTAATAGTGGTAGTAGGTCACAGTGGTGATAGTGGTGCTGTTGATACAGCAGTAGTAGTAGTAGTACTAGTAGTAGTAGTGGAGGAGAATGAGGAGGATAAAGAGATATAAAAATAAGAAGAAGCACCCGTAGTAATAATGGCTAGATGCGAATTGTGTCCATATTGCTTAATTGTGAGTTAGGTTGCTGATAGACGTGACTATTGTAGACAACTGTTTAGGGGTGTCAGGTTGGTGATAGACCTGATTAATGCAGACACTTTATAGGGGTGCCAGGTTGGTGATAAACCTGACTAATGTAGACAATTTTTAGGAGCGTCATGTTGATGATAGACCTTCCTCATGTAGACAGCTCTTTAGGGGTGTCTGGATGATCATGTTTCGAAGGACACGTGTACTCCTTGTGAGGCGCAGTCGTTGTTTGAAAGAGACAGGCTCACAACCCAATGTAGTAACTATAACTTTCAATGTCTATATTGTCTAGTGCAGTGGTCCTCAACCCTTTTTGGCCCATGCACCCCCTCACCATATGTTCAGAATGTCATCCCTCCTCCGCCATCCACTTTCGTATTTCCTCCCTATAAATTCCCCCCGCCTCTACACAGTATACGAAAAAATGGAAACTAAATTTAATAACACATACTAGAACAAGTCTAGACGTCTACATAAAACGCGATTTGCATGTCTACTTACGTTGTAAAACGAATTTCAGAAAGGCGAGAAGTACAGAACCGTAAAGTATGGAGGGAAAAACAATATTAAGTAATCGGTTCTTGCATTAACGGGATCCTGAAATAATCTTTATTCTCTCTTTCCTTCCCCTCTCGCCCCCCCCCCCTATGGACACCCTAACCCCCCCCCCCCCCCATCCGGGTGGGGGGGGGGGAGGGAATTCACCACCGGTTGAGAACCACTGGTCTAGTGTGTCCTCTAATCTCTATTTCGTTACTCAACTTCTGTGACAGCCAATCAATACCAGCGAATTTATTAGTCATGCTGTTTCAGTGATCTTAAGAGTTCCTCAACAATCTCTCTCTCTCTCTCTCTCTCTCTCTCTCTTCTCTCTCTCTCTCTCTGTTGTGTGTGTCTCTCTCTCCCCCTCTCTCCATATGTTGATGTCGCTGTCGCTGTATCTCTTTTGATCTATGTATCTCTCTGTGTCTCTATATCTCTCTCGTATCTATGTCTCTATCTGTCTATCCATCAATCCATCCATCCATCCGTCCGTTGGCTGCCTGCCTGCCTGCCTAACTAGCTGTCTTGTTTGATCTGTCTATCGATCTCAGCCTGTCACTGTCTGTCTGTCTGTCTGTCTGTCTGTCTGTCTGTCTGTCTCTCTCTCTCTCTCTCTCTCTCCCTCCCTCCCTCCCTCTCACTTTCCCTCTCTCTCTTCCTCCCCTCAATCTTCCTCTCCCTCCCTCTTTCCCTCCCCTCCCTCTCTTATCTCCCCCAAGTCTCTAACAACTAACTACCACGTCCACACACACACACACCCCCCCCCCCCCCAGTTATCGACATAGGTTGATTACCCCCTGGTTTCCCTGGTCCCACACGAGTGCTTTCAGTGTCTGAAGTTAACTAGGTTGGCTAAATACAGAATGTGTGCGCATGCGTGTACGTTAACGTCTCCAATGTTCACAATACCAACAGAAACAAGCCATCTCAAGGTACCCGTGTGGCTAGCACTGCCTTTGCATAGTTCCCTTGTACAAGCCTTAGTCTCACATTGGGCATACGGTGCCAGGCCCACATATTTGTTGACCAGTCGACGCACGGTGGGTGATGTGGTCAGTCTTACTCCGGCCGTCTTCACTTCCTGAGACATGTCCTGGTACACACTTTAGACTGGGTCTATCTGGGATCCCAGGTCCGTCTTAAAATATCCGCCCCTATGCGCGTTCGAGTTCATGACACGAGCTCGGGGTGCGGGAAAGCGAGAAAGAAAGACGCAAACGTAGTGAAAAATAGTGCCGGAAAATGGATGCGTGTGTGTTGATGTATATGTGTACATGCACATTCGTGGACATACCCAGGAACACCCCTTTTCCTTTTGTACACACACACACACACACACACTATATGGTTTGGGGTGTGTGGGTGTTCGTGGGTAGTGAGTTTTATGGGTGTTGGTGGGATGTGTGGATGGATGTGTGGGGGTGAAAGTAGGGGTGTGGGAATGGGTGTGGGGGATGTGTGTATCGTTTGGGGGAAGTATGTGTGGGTGGCGGGGTTGTGTGGGTAGGGGATGTGTGTGAGTGGATTGGGGATGTAAGGGCGGGTGGAGAGAAATGTATGGTGTGTGGGCTTGGGATATGTGTGTGGTGTGTTGGTGGGGGATGTGTGCATGGTGTGTGGGTGGGGGTGTATGTTTGTGGTGGGTGGGTGAGGATATGTGTGTAGGTGAGGGATAGTGTGGGTGGGGGATGTGTGTGATGGGTGCGGAGAATGTGTGTGTGGGTGGGGGATGTGTGTGATGGGTGCGGAGAATGTGTGTATGGGTGGAGGATATGTGTGGGTGAGTAGGGGATGTGTGGTGGTTGGGGGAAGTATGTGTCGGTGGTGGGGGTGTGTTTGTGAGGATGTGTGCGTGGATGGGGAATGTGTGGGTGGGGGGGTGTGTTAGTGGCTTAGGGATGTGTAGGTGGGTGAGCGATGTGTATGTGTCGGGTCGAGATGCGTGATTGGGTGGAGGATGTGTGTGGGTGGGGATATGTGTGATCGAGAGATGTTTGGCTGGGGGTGGGTGATTGGGAGTTTGTGGGTGCGTAGTGGAGGATGTGTAGGTGAGTGAGTGTTGGTGGATGGGTAGGGAATGTGTGTGTGGGTTGGGAGAGGTGTGTGGTGTGTTGGTTGGGGATGTGTGTGGGTGGGGGATGTGTATGTGGGTGGGGGGATTTGAGTGGTGTGTGGGTGGGGGTATGTGCGGGGTATGTGGGTGAGGGTGTGGGTGGGGATATTGTGTGGTATGTGTGGGTGGGGGAATATGTGTGTGTGGTGTAGGTGGGGGATGTGTGGTGGTATGTGGGTCTGGAATGTGTGGGTGAGGGATATGTGTGTGTGGTGCGTGGGTTGGGAATATTGTGTGGTAGGATGTGGGTTAGGGCATGTGTGGGTGGGTGGAGGATGTATGTGTGGTTGGTGGGGTGTGTGTGTGTGTGAGTGGATTGGGGATGTATAGGTGGTTAGGGAGATGTGTGTGGGGGGGGGGAGATGTCAGTTGGTGGGGATGTGTGAGTGGATGTGTGATGTGTGGCTTGGTGGAGGATGTGTATGAGTGGGTGGGGAATATGTGGTCGATGGAGGTGTGGTTGGGGGATGCGTGGGTGGGGAGAGGATGTGTGGGTGGGGATGGGTGGTTGGAGGTGTGGGTGGGGAGAGGATGGGTGTGTGGGTTAGGATGTATATGTGGGTGGGCGCGGGATGTGTGGGATGTTTGTGTGGATGGCGAGTGTGTTTGGGTTGGGGGAACAGGTGAGGGCAGTGCGTGTGGGTGGGGGATGTGCGGGAGGGGGTTGGGTCGGCTGGTGGGGTATGTATGTGTCCCTGTGTGTGGGTGGGTGGGGGTGTGTGTGTGGTTGAGGTGGTGGGTGGGTGGGGTGATGTGTGGGTGAGTGGGGTGATGTGTGGGTAGGTGGGAGATGGGCCTCATAACATGGTAATTTGCCTTGTTTATGTTTACAACATTCATTTCACAATGTTTTTTTTCCTTCTTATGTGAATGTATAATGCTCTTGATAGACGAAAGATAAGTGATTGGAAGGGCCGAGTGTAAGGCGGGCCTGTGTGCCCAATTTGTGATAGTTGATTTGGTTTGATTTGATTTGATTTGATCTCTCTGTCTGTTTTATCCTTGTCACTGTATATCTGTCTCCCTCTTTCTCTCTCGTCACTTTTCTCGACCTCTTTGTTTGTCTCCTCTCCTTCTCTCTCTCTCTCTCTCTCTCTCTCTCTCTCTCTCTCTCTCTCTCTCCGTCTCCTTCTCCCTTATTAACTGAATCACTCACCCTCACCCCCCTCCCAACCTCTCTCCCAAACTGGGCGTAACACAATAGAGGTCCCCTGATACATGACCATATACAGAATTTGCATTACGATGAGTCCCCTACACCGACAAATCCCTGGTCGTCTTTGATGGCCACTCTCCACAGCTGGCAGATACTGATGACGAATAACCCACACAGCATTATCTCCACCCCTTGTGGGTTGTTCTGGCTCGGTGGTTGAGAAGATCTGCCAACCCAAATTCCCAGCGGGAAACTCTGGTTCTGGTCGTTGTACTGCAACCACAACTCCTGGGTTTATAAACTGCTTGAATTGTCATTTGGTGTTCGTCATCAACTTCATCAGCTCCATCATCGTCATCGTCCACTTTTATCGTCGAGAGACGTTGACGGGTCTGGGGGGGGGGGGGAATAGTTGACATTGCAGCGTCCCATTAGTGGCACTGTATAGTGTCATTCCGTGTGATTGTACAATGTCTCTGATGTCGTGAATCCATTTTCTTCCCGGACGTCCTCTTGGTCTAGTATCAAGACGTAGCGAAACTTCTGGTGCGCTGATGCCGAGGTAGTGGGTTCAATCCCTAGACTGGTCAGTTGGATTTAAATGTTGAGGTCTCGTTATTGACTTGGATACGTAAATTACAAGTGCATTAGAAGCCGGAGTGGGTTCGTCTGATAACGGGGGACTCTGGTAATAGGAAAGGTTAATTAATCCACGCGCATTCATCTGTCGAGTGCACTCACTAATACTGTGAGTGAAAAAAAACCTACCCCTAGCATGATTTTTCATGGCGCTTTTAATACAAGCCCTACCCCAAAAATAAGCTACAGTTAAGATCGTCAGCTAGATAGAATAAGAAACTTGTCGCCGCGATTTGGCGAGTTACGTCAATGTTCCAGAAGAAGATGGCAAGAGTGTATTTCAATAAATGTAGATTTTTTACATTAATAAATGTAGATTTTTTGTATCTGAAAAAAAAAGACATCCCTGAAAATAAGCCCTAGTGCATTTTTGAAGCAAAAATTAATGTTAGATCCGGTATTATTTTCGGAGAAACACGGTAGTAACAGTAACTAGTAGTAGTAGTAGTACCCGTGTGGACGACGTTCAAGTTCAAAGCGAAGAACGATTGATTGATTGATTGATTGATTGATTTAGGAACCGACATCACAGCAGAAGGGACATTCCCATAAGCGCTCCGTCCCCATCCTCAGCAGCCAGCGAAGAGTTCCAACACTAATAGTTCCAGTAGCAATCTGATAAGCGAGGAACGAAACAAAAACATGCTGTTTTATTCTGCATGGGATAATGCAAAACACATCTTAGAGACAAAGATAGCAGATCCAGTGACGTAGAACACAATGCGAAGAAGGCAGATGGTAAAGTTGAGAGTAAAAACGAAAACATGCAGCAGCGGGTAGAAACACGGAAATTCAGGAAATTGAACTGCTCGAAATAGAAAGGCCGCCTGCTACAAAAAGAGCCACGGGAAGAATAAAAGAAATTCAAAGACAGAGACATGTCATGTTATATTGAAGCCCTGCTGTGTGCATGTCGTTGTGTGTGGCTCAGGGTTAGTGAACGCAGTTTCACAATAATGACAGTTCCAGATCGATGTCAGCTACAGGCAGTTTGGGAGCACGTTGGTTTCGGTTATACCATTACTCCTACTCCGATTAACCTCAAAGAGAAGTTATATTCGGGTCCATAACTGGCACAGATTAATAATCCTGCGACTGAGTCAGCCACTAATAGCGGCTGACCACGGGTTCACCCACATAGGATATTCATGTGAAGGTGATTGCTGTCCAAAGAGGGTAGTTAGTTAGTTAGTCGCGGTTCCAACTTCACGGCAACGGGTCGTCCCCATTATGCTCCGTTCCTGTGCCAGTGAATATCACACAAAATGCTCCTCACTGCCCTATGTGAACAATGGAATAGACAGGAGTATCGGCAAGCCAACAGCCCGCACCGGTACACTGTGCATAATGCCGCCGCCAGAATGCCAACACAAAAGTCCTCCACGAGAAATATAGTTCATTGTCGAGGGAAACGGCAGTCACCAGAAAGACTTCATTGACCCGGGTTTTATCCCATATGGCTTGGTCTCTTTCCGCAGAGCGACCCACCGAAAGCGCCGCACGAAGCAAGAACTCCGTAGCTCCAGCGACCACTCCCAGGAGTCTCCACCGAAAAGGCAAACCAGTCAATCGAGCAACAGCCAGCCACCATTGTTCCGAACATGCAGTTCACGCTACAAACTGCGAACAGATGTAAAAGCATTCCACGCGAAATTCACAGCTCACAGTGTCGCGCCACGCACTCACTCAGTAGCAGGGCGACGGAACCATAGCCTCCTTAGTCGCCTCTTACGACGTGCATGGTAGGCAACAGTGTTACTATTCTTTGCTCCCCGATATGGGCCCGGGCATAGTTATGTGAGTGTGGGCCATTCAGAAAGAACTGGCACAATTCTTCTTCTCATAATTCATGCCATATGGCATTGGTGATCTTGATATCCACAGCCCTCTGTCTCGTGTGCTGTCAATCATTGCTTACATAGTTGTTCCTCCATGCCATGATGTTATGCTATCCAGCATCTTCTGTCTTGGTCTGCTCCTGCCTCTCTTCCTCTCCAACATTCCCCTTGTGACGACATACTCCAGCTTTCCCATTCTCATGACATGGACAAAGAATTGGTGGGTCTTCTGATGTGAGTAACCAGTTCTCATTTGCGACAAACTACTCCATCTGAAATTGCACAGAAAATCACAGATAGACATTACATACTGGGGTTGATATTGCGACGTCCTGCACAGAACATACAATTACCTTTAACTTCTTGTTTTTGTGCAGATGGTACCACTTGATTTTCTGACAAGAGTTGAGTTGAGCTAAGAACCGACATCACTGCACTCAGGGCATTCGCATATGCGCTCCGTCCCCTCGTTCGACAACTAGCGAAGAGTCACACTACTAATCGTCCCCACCGTTCTCTGATTTAAAGTTCTCCTGATCTTCCGTCTCAGTTTTGAGATTCTGCCATAACCCCTGCCAATCCTCCGCAATCTCATCCTTTCCACATACCGGTTATCAATCTGTTCCTCCGCCTTCTCTACAGGCGCACGACCACCTCTCCCTTGTCCATAGGTAATCTACCACCAAGAGGTGCATTCCCTGCCAGCCTATCAGCCCGTTCAATCCTCCCGAACTTCCGCATGGCCAGGGGGAAAAATATCCATACATTTCTCACAATCTGTGTTCTCTGAAGCGAGGTGAGCCATTCCTGACAAGAAAACACAATAACTAAACTCGGACACGGTGACCAGCAAGCAACCCTAAACTAGAGACGTTGGTCCGCTGACAGTGCACGCAACAATATCACGAATACAACCAGAACAGAACAATCTTTTTTTCGTCATCATGCGCCATGACAATAAGCGTGGACGATCATGTTTCTCAATCTCTCACGATCACCAGAGTCGTGGATCAGCCCACTTGGGCAAGGGGGATTTACCGTTTATCTCCCTTTCAGAATCACCTGAAGCCACGTATGCAGGTGGTGGATGGAGCTGAAGAACAGGCGACAGATAGTTGTTGGTTAGGTTGTCCTATTACACAACGGTACGCAGAGGATCTCTTTTTTTGTGTGTATGACAAATTGCGTTTGCTACTACCACCATGTCACACTCACAGACAGACGTAGCACCGCTGTGCTTTCATTAGACTGTCGGATTTCTCTTGTCCGTACCAGTTCTGACATTAGAATGGTACAGGATTATTTTCTGGGAAGTAATGACGACGATTAAGTTAACTGACCACCCTGTCTCAGATGACACGGCCTTGGAGATACAAAGGTCGAACACTTCACGCGGCGAAGACAAATTCTTTTATGCAACTTTTTTTTTTTTAAACATTATGTCAGTGGTTCACAAAGTGTGCAGCGCCGATAGTGACAGTAGTAGTGGGGAAACTGGGTGAAACTCAGCAGTTTAGAGATCCGTTTATAATTCTTCTTCTTCTTCTTCTTCTTCTTCTTCTTCTTCTTCTTCTTCTTCTTCTTCTTCTTCTTCTTCTTCTTCTTCTTCTTCTTCTTCTTCTTCTTCTTCTTCATCTTCTTCTTCTTCTTCTTCTTCTTCTTCAATGTTTTTTTTCTATGTGAATGTAATATGCACAATAGATGAATGAAAGATGTGTGATTGGAAGGGCCGAATGTAAGACGGGCCTGCGTGTATCCTTTGTTACCCTTTAAAAATAAAGTTCGTTCGTTCGTTCGTTCATTCGGTCGTTCGTTCGTTCGTTCGTTCGTTCGTTCGTAGACTTTTTCATGATTGGTTTGATTTTGCATCTCACATCTCAACCTTTCTACGCGTTGAGGTAGTCGGCGTCACATGCACGCATGCACGCGCTCGCACACACGCACACGTATGCACACACACATCACACACACACACGAGTATATATATATATA
>OY992879.1:15904595-16202095 GCA_963921405.1 Cepaea hortensis | reverse complement strand
ATATATATATATATATATAAAACAGAGTGTATGTGGCTTTGTTTGTGGTCAGCTATGTATTGGATGCGTTCGATAACGGTACATCCGATTGAGATGAAATTTTCTACATGTCTTCCTTTCATTCCTGTGCAACCGACTATAATAGTTTCTTAGTGTAAAATCTTATACTTATTTAATAACATTTACTTTTTCATTTTTCATTATATAATTTCTATATAGCAGGGGGACTTCACTCTAGAAAAGTTATTTCAAGGGGCATAACTTTTAATAACATTTCTATATACTTTATAGTCATATTGTTGGACTTACTTGCACTATTGTTAAACTCTTTGTCTATAGTTATTTTCAGGCATATAAGTTATAATAAATAATGATATAATCTTTAAGGCATTTTCAAAGTTTTCATAAAAATAATGCATAATGCATAACATTGTAACCCATCTTTTTCTGCTTAAAGAACTTATCAACTGTCATGTCGGTGATTAAAAAAAGTGTTCATTAAAATAATTAATGGTGTGTGGAAGGACATTCTTTTAAATTACTGTGCGCCAGGAGCTGGGCGAAACCACGCCGGGTCAGATAGACAGACAGACAGACAGACAGATAGTCGGGAACGGAAGCTTATTTGACTACTTATATGAATTAAATGACATGCTCCCCACCAGGGACTGGGTGAAGCCGGGCCGGGTCAGACAGACAGACAGTCGGGAACGGGAGTGCTTATATGACTACGTATATGAATTAAATGAGATGCTCCCCACCAGGGACTGGGTGAAGCCGGGACAGACAGACAGACAGATAGACAGACAGACAGATAGTCGGGAACGGGAGAGCTTATATGTATACGTATATGAATTAAATGAGATGCTCCCCACCAGGGACTGGGTGAAGCCGGGCCGGGTCAGACAGACAGATAGACAGACAGACAGATAGTCGGGAACGGGAGAGCTTATATGACTACTTATATGAATTAAATTAGATGCTCCCCACCAGGGACTGGGTGAAGCCGGGCCGGGTCAGACAGACAGACAGACAGATAGACAGACAGACAGATAGTCGGGAACGGGAGAGCTTATATGACTACTTATATGAATTAAATGAGATGCTCCCCACCAGGGACTGGGTGAAGCCGGGCCGGGTCAGCCAGACAGACAGACAGACAGACAAACAAGCAGACAGACAGACTGATAGATAGATAGATCCCCTCCAGGGCCTGGGCGAAGCCGGGCCGGGTCAGCTAGTATATATATATATACTAGCTGACCCTGCCCGGCTTCGCCCAGACCCTGGTGGGGAGCATCTCATTTAATTCATATAAGTAGTCATATAAGTTCTCGTTCCCGTTACCGACTGATTGTCTGTCTGTCTGTCTGTCTGTCTGTCTGACCCGGCCCGGCATTGCCCAGCTCCTGGTGTGGAGCATCTCATTTAATTCATATAAGTAGTCATATAAGTTCCCGTTCCCGACTGTCTATCTGTCTGTCTATCTGTCTGTCTGTCTGTCTGCCTGACCCTGCCCGGCTTCGCCCAGTCCCTGGTGGGAAGCATCTCATTTAATTCATATAAGTAGTCATATAAGTTCCCGTTCCCGTTACCGACTATCTGTCTGTCTGTCTGTCTGTCTGTCTGACCCGGCCCGACATCGCCCAGCTCCTGGTGTGAAGCATCTCATTTAATTTATATAAGTAGTCATATAAGTTCCTGTTCCCGACTGTCTATCTGTCTGTCTGTCTGTCTATCTGTCTGCCTGACCCTGTCCGGCTTCATTAAATTCATACAACAACAAAAATGTAACTTAAAAGAACGTTCTACCACACACCATCCATTATTTTTAATGAAAACTCTTTCTAATCACCTGCATGACTACAGTAACTTCTTAAGCAAAAAAAGATGAGTTACAATGTTATGCATTGTGCATCATTTTTATGAAAACTTTGAAAATGCCTTACAGATTGTATCATTATTTATTATAACTCATATGCCGGTACATAACTATGGACAAAGAGTTTATAAATCTTTGAAAACGATGCCACAATATGACTATAAGTTATACAGAAAAGTTATGCGCCTTGAAATAACTTTTACAGAGTTAGGTCCCCTGAGATATATGAAATTATGATGAAAAATGAAAAATGAAATAATACTGAGTAAGCAGGCGATTTCACACTAACAAAATATCACAGTTGACAGCTCTGGAATGAAAGGAAGGCGTGTAGAAAATTTCATCTCAATCGGATGGGCCGTTCGCGAACAAATAAAGGCCATACATACATACATACAGACAGAGATACGCACATCCTAATTTATATATAAGATATGCTTGTGCACTGCGCAAGAATTATATGTGCTATGGATACAAACTGTTCGACAACCCTCCATAGAGCGATGGTTAGATACAACGTTGTATATTTTCCTTATAGTTCCTACCTTGTGTCCATAGCCTCACATTTGAACGTCACACCTCTGTGCCCATTTCTTCAACCTTCACCTGTATTTCAATTCAGATGTGCCTTTGAGGTTAGCCGCCAATGCCATGAGCGTCGACAGTCAAGATTGTTTGGACACGTTAATGATAAACATAAACTAGACAGTTCAGTGACAACTGCAAGATACGAGTGATGGGAAAAGAGGAAAGGGAAGGCACAGCTATATAATCACCCGGATGGCTTGGTCAGATGGCATAATCGAGACAGGGACACAGATTCTATCCACGACTCTGGTGATCGTGTGAGATCTCGAACCCTGGCCGCCCACGCTGATCGGCATGGCACGATGACTGCACTATCTATAGAGAACACATATGCAGTGAAACCTGTAGACATTGACAGCGTTTGTTTCTAGTGTAGTGCGAGAAAATCGTTGTACCCAGCATGTGGTGCAGGAGCGGACAGGTTGGGAGTCCCTCTTGTAAGCGTTTGCTTTAATGGATCCGCGTGAAGACCACTTCGATTTGCTGTCAGAATTCTGTTCTTGGGTTGTCTCTTCTCGACGCTTGCCTTTGTGTTTTTCTCATGTTTCATGTTTGTATAAACGTTTCATGTTTCCTTTTTTTTTTTTTTAAAGTGTAGCTCATACACGTACTCTACTTCTAGAGCATTGGACTGGTTTTGTGAATCTGTGGATTAGCTGTCCCTATTACCGGCGTTCCTCGCCAACAGGTGAACCCACTCCGACTTCTGAGGTACTTGCAATTTTAACTTACGTCTTGTAGGTTCCAGTGGCATGACTTGTGGGTTCCTGTGCAAAGACTTTCTAGTTATGCTGCAGGGTCTTCAAATGACAACCTTAAATGCTTTTCTGTTGTTGTTGGTGGTGGTGTGTGTATGTGGGTGGATGAGTGGGGGTGGGGGTATGAATATATTCTGAAGAAGTAAAGGACAAATTTATCATCTTTCGATGCAGTCACCACTGCGTTCAGTGCAAGCCCTCCGGCGCCGATAAAGTAAGTGCTTGGATTCCTTTAGAAAAACATTATGTTGGTCACTACTAGGTGTGCCTGACCCGGCCGTGAACAGTCTGTCACAGAAGTCACGCCTTTTATGGAACTTCCTACTCTACTCATACACTTACTGGACTGACAGGCATGTATCACCATACTGGACCTTCATCCGCTGATGAATTTCTACAGATTTCACCCTTCACTGATTAAAAAAACGGATAACAGAGCTCTGCTTCTCTTCGGTGTATGTCAAAAGTGAGGCGGCCATATTTAAACTGTCCATATGATGTCACCGTCTTCGTCTGCACCGTGATGTCACGTGCTGAACCCTCTTGACATCCTTAACAACAATATTGACAGGTTAAAAGACACTGAATGGCAATTGTAATTTATATCACACTGTGAAGGTTTTAATTTGAAGCCCCATGTGAAGTATGGTATCCATATAAATGTTCGTTTGAATTATTCCCCTCCATTGAACAAGTGTAAAAATGCCCCTTTCTGTGACAGGCCATTAACGGGAATGCCCGCTGTGAAGCTGAAATTACATCTAGGGTCACAGCGGTGCAAACATCACGCAGCCCCAGAGAATGCATTAAGGAAAAGTAAAGCTCGGAGGAAATTTAATCAATTCAATACAATGTAAACACATAATAATACAGTCTAAACTGGAAACCATTACATTGTGTCACACAGAAGTGAGTTTATGTTCCCGGGCAACGCCCCTCCATGAACAAGGCATGGCCTATCCTATCCGGCAACAGGCCCATACAAGTCAATAAAAGCCTTTTACTTGTCTTAAGGTGCATTGGACACACGTGATAGACTCATAATTTTATCGACTAATCGGTACTGGCTGGGTATTGTGCCCAGTATCACACCGGACTCCTTTACTTCCCAAGATATTTTTCATGCGCATTTTAGGTTGGGCCGACTGACTGTAGTCCTTATCAATTTTTAAAAAAATCTGAATTGGCCCAGCTGAGGATCGAACGCGTGCCCACCCGATCGGCTAGTCACTGTGCTAACGAGGCTCCTAATGCATGCAAGCCATGACGTGACTACGTGACTGCCAGGCTTCGTGGGTTTACGCCCACGAAACCAAACATTGAGCAGAAATTTTCCGCTGTAGATCATACCAAAGTCTTATCACAGAAGAAGACGAGACCTAACATATTCTTCCCTGAGCAATCCTCACAGGGTTTTTACTAGGTTTCATTGAGGATGTGGTTCGAAAGTTACCCACCATACCCGTCTGGATGCGTCTTTTCTCTGTATTCACTTTGCCTTCTTTACATGGGACATTTTGAATGCACTGCTTATGATAGTTAATAGGTCTCAAGGTCTCCTTACAAGACTTGGTATTTTCATCTCCGCTCAGGATAACTAAAGAGGAGAGTCAGTGTGCTCCCTCCTTGGTTTAATAGCCCTGGCACATACATAATTTTCCGGCTGGGTAAATTTGCATGTAAATTAATCCTTACTTGTTTTATGATAGTGGCTGTGGTGTTTGTCCATCAAGAGTGATAATGATGCCCATTCATTAAATCGATTGAGGTTGAAAGTTTGGAGACTTGAGTTCTTAGAAGGCTGGGATGACCTACTTTGGCTCGAAGTGCTTTTTGACAATGTGGGCAAAGAATGCATGAACTTCTAGGAGGAGGAGGAGGATCTCTTGCGTTTTGTTGTTGTTGTTGTCCAGTCCTTTTCCCCACAGCATTTGCATTCATGTTTGTCTCACAGATGACTGCGTAATTATGTACGCCACGAATTTCGGTCTTTGGCAGCAGTCTCCCAAGTGTCATGATGAATTCCAAAAGCGATTAGCGATATCTTCAGAGTGTCTTTAAAGCGTTTCCTCTGACCGCCTTGATAGCGTTTACCACACCGCAACTCAAAGTTTTAAAAAAAATCGTTTAGGAAGTCTGTCATCTGGCATGCGAGTCAGGTGACCAGTGCAACATATCTGATTCTTCATTAGTAGAGTTTTGATACTGCGCATGGACGCTGGTATGAAACACAGTGACTATATCTTGTAGTTATATCTAATAAACTGGTAGGATACTGGGAAAACTAAATTTGCCAAGCTTTACGTGTTTCCCAGTAGCCTGAGTGATCTTACTGTCAATTCGCCTAATCCCTCGCTATAACTTGCTCGAACAAACATCTCTTGTCAGATTAGGTGTCCTCAAATTCCTCTAGTTTCTAAGCTGGGACGAACTCAGTGTAGAATCCGACTGACTGTCACAAAATTAAAACACCGCGTTTGACCAGCTGATTACTATAAGAGGATTTCTGATTAAACGGACGATCTGCTAAGCGACAATTGTTTCAACTAATACAGAGAAAACATTCATAGTTGTGGCTGCACGTGTTCCCAAACAGGTCGGGCATAAATAACAGCTGTACTTGTACATCTGGTCAGCAAAAATAGGAACATTCGGAAGTGAGATGAATGCATACATCGCTTTGACAGTTTATCAACAGTCAGAGACAACCGGAATTGGCAGCTAGGGACAGGTAACAATCCAACTGTCAATTAGAGTTTCCCGACATCAAACAGAAATGGCAGCGGTGATTGTCACCAGTCGACAGAAGATTGACGGCTGGTTATCGGCAACTGTTGTTGGGAGTATACAGGAACTCGCTGGCTTGTTTTGGGAATCTAAACAACTGATGACAACTCTGACATTGATGGAGCCAGGGAAAATAGATTCTTGACAATGGATGATATGCCCAAATAACACCTGCAGGACATCAACCATGTCACGTGACCAATTTTAGGGGTTTGCCAGAAAACCATGATTGGAGAGGACAGTTGAACTCAAACCTTGGATTTTAGCGGACGTGCTTCGGCACTGCAGTTCTGATTTGAATAATGTCTACCATGTGCTTATTAGTGGATTTAATGGTTCACGTGCCTGTCATGGCAATTTGTAGATGTGATTTGTTAGACTGCAGTGTTGCCTAAGGTAGTATACTATGTAATTAGTCCTAATTAATTTAGGCGGTAGCATGGTGAAAGTTGGAGCAGTGAAGTGATATTGGCTCTGCTAGGGTGAATAGAATACTGAGGTTGCCCTCTGTTTATTGGTCTTTCCTTATCATAGCCTGATTCGGACGTAGGTGAGAAGCTATAAGGCTCTCTGACAGAGTAGTTAGCTGTAAAATAACAGAGCAGGGTAATAAGCTTACACCCAGCCGGTAGGATCAGTGACTAGTGCTCTCACATGATGTGTTGGTTTTCCCACAGGTTCCCCACCAGTTACTAGGAAACTCAACACTGGTTTTGAGGAAGTGCACTCCAATTGGACGACCACCAGTTGGACTCTAAAATGACTCTTACGGAAAAGGAATAACGTCCGAGAAGAAAGATGGTATATGTTTACGCTGGACTCATACTCAGAAAGGTTCACCATGGCATGGCCCAGAAGAGCCAGCCAATATAACGAATCCTGCATGGCATGGTTCACATAGGATGGGTGATGATTGTTGATATATCACACATCAGACAAACATTGTTTAAGGAACGAGAACATTAACGGATAAGTCACATCGTGTGCTAGATTCCAGTGTAATATTACATATGACATATACTTGAACCTATATGAACACTAGTTAGGATCAAGTGTAGAAACATTAACAGTAAAACCTAAATACACTACAAAGGATTTGTGCATTCTTTAGGACCGATAGGAACTTACAAAGTTAGTTTGCAACCAGTCCGTAATCAATCTGTACTTATAAACAGTATCTATTTCGGATGATCATGAAGATGGATTACCAGGTGGCTACCGATGACAGTCAGTATCCGGCAAGAGGGTTTCGACACCGGGTGAGGTGCACTGGTTATGATTTAATGTGCTGTGGTGTGCCCTTGCAATGAAGAAACTATGCTATTATCTGAAAGTCCGATCATACACACATTATAGAACACATCACACATTTTCTTCGCATACACGCCTTACGTACATTACACATTTTTTCTTTTAATAAATTAATCTTTATTAATTTTTAGAAGCAAGAGTTGTTGAATATGTTGCGTTGGGGAAGTATGAGAGGGGGGCATAGTACGACAGTGAGATAGTGATAGGGAAAGGTGTCCATAGGCTGATGGAGTGTGTTGGACGGAAGCTGGTGGATTCTCCAAGATATTGATAAGGAAAAAATATTATAATGTGGGTGTTGACTCTCCTCACTCCAGGGACGACACTTTAAAGGAGGACACAACATTATTGGGGGCTCGTCCGGAATCTTTGGACAGCGGGATCTCTCGATAACGGGATCTTTGGACAGCGGGATCTCTCGTAAACGGAATCCTTGGACAGCGGGATCTCTCGTAAACGTGATCCTTGGACAGTGGGATCTCTCGTAAACGTGATCTTTGGACAGTGGGATCCTCGGACAACGGGGTCTTTTGACACGGGATCCTTAGTTATAAGAGGGAGATATCATATTGGAGAATCCAGCTAGAGTGAATGTGGATAGGGGTTAGGACAAATATCTTACCTGTTCACACTTCACACGTCTGCATAGGTCTGTGGTCCTGATTCTACTCTTGTCACTGAGTGAATGTGCTGTGTGTGGTAATATCTAGATTTATAGTACTTGTTCATATATCTATATAGTAATTTGCAGTTATATTGTACTCGACCTGCTAGCTTACCTATCTGTAAAATGACCACCCCTAAACTAACCACTGCAGAATTAAAGGCAAAGGGGGAAGAAATGGGACTGTCGAGTTCTGCTTTAACGGATTACATACAGGAAGTGGAGAGAGAATATCGTCAAGCAGAAAGGGAAGATCGAAAGGCCGAGCTGGAATTGAGAAGGATGGAGTTGGAACAAGAAGCTAGGAAACTTGAAGCTGAGCAGGCTGCTAGGAAACTTGAAGCTGAGCAGGCTGCTAGGAAACTTGAAGCAGAGCAGGCTGCTAGGAAACTTGAAGCTGAGCAGGCTGCTAGGAAACTTGAAGCGGAACAGGCTGCTAAAAAACTTGAAGCTGAACAGGCTGCTAAGAAATTAGAAGCTCAACAGGAAGCACAGAAAAAGGAGCACGAGTATCGGATGAGGGAACTCGAGTTGAAGAGTCAATCTAATGGGGAAACTGAGGGAGCAGTTGGATGTTCCTCCATCTCAGGCTCAACATCAGTAGGTGGACATGGGTACCATGCTATGAAGTTTCCTTTAGCGGTCTACGAGTAGGACAAAGAGAAGATTGACCAGTACCTTCAACGCTTCGAGGCAATGTCTGTTGCTATGGGTCTGGAGCGTAACAAATGGAATCTCAAGCTATCCCAGGGATTACGCGGGACTGGCTACGAGGTTTATTCTCGCCTGCCACCAGGACATGAGAACAATTACGACGAATTAAAGACGGCTCTGCTGAAACGATTCGAGGTTACGTCACATACCTACCGGAAAAAATTTCGAGCAGCGAAACGAGAACCGGGGGAGTTGTTTGCCGCCTACAGTTTGCGTCTAAAATCTTATCTCCATAAGTGGATGGATTTGGCTGGGTTCGCACATGACTATGAGAGTCTGAAAGAGCTCATGGTGGTCGACCAGCTGAAGAAGCAAATGTCTAAACTTCTCAGGACGTTCCTGGGAGAACAAGGAGCGGAACGTATTGACCTCGTGACTACATTAGCAGAACGGTTCGTCGAAGTACATGGGGAGACAGGGGAAAACCTTTCCACCAACTCCAAAAGTCAAGAGAAACATGACAAGAAGAAAGCCAAAAACTCAGGAACAAAAAAGTGGGAACCTTATGTGCAAAAATCAGAGGATAGTTCAGAGAAGAAGAAGGAGGGAAGCAAGAGCACTTCAAGCTCTACACCAAAACGACCGTGGTCGGAGAAGTGGTGTTCAATTTGTAAGTCACCCTCTCACAATACGAGGGATTGCAAATCGAAGGCAAAGAACCCTCACTTCGCAGCATGTCAAGTGACTTCCAAGGAGGTTGTCACGGAAAATGCCAAGGTCAACAAGGAAGCTCGCCACCAGGAGAGCTCACTCAAGTCCGGCAATAGAAAATCTAGGACAGGGAAATGGTGCAACCAATGCAAGTCGAATACGCACAATGCTATTGACTTCAGGGGAAAGTCAGGAGACACTCAATTCGTCGTGTGCCCCGGGAAACCTAAGGTGGAGCCCACCGAACAGGTCGAGGCCGAGGAAGAGACTCCAGACCAGGAAAAACCACCTGTAGTGGAATTGGTAGAGGTTAACGGTCGTCAAGTGGAGTGTTTATACGACACAGGACTGGACGGGGAGGCCGTGATTTCTGCGGATCTGGTACATCCAGAACAATTCACAGGTGAGACCTTGGATATACAGACTGCACAGAAGAGTGCTGTAGCCATGAAGTTGCCCATTGCTAATGTGGAGATTCGGTCAAGGTATGTCATCGGCACCATCAAGGCCGCTGTATTGACCGATCCCATTTTTCCACTAATCCTCGGTTGCCGGTATGTCTTTCTGGGAATGCCCAGGGAGCCAATCCATATGGGAGCAATGCAGACTCGCTCTCAGACGAGAACGGAAGAGGCAGAAGCAATTGTGACTAACCCAATGCCGGGGGAGCTACGAATTGCCCAGAGTGAGGATGATACTTTACGTCCTTGCTACAGAAAGCTGCAGAAAAGTGCTGATCCACCAGGACGGGGACAGTACTACATGAAGAATAGGATACTCTACAGGAGAGCAGGAAGGGGAGACAACCTATACGGTCAGTTGGTCGTCCCGAAAGCTCACCGGTCCCAGATTCTTCATATGGGGCATACCATCTCCTTTAGTGGACACATGGGTATTGCCGCCACCATGCAGCGGATTTCCTGCCATTACTATTGGCCGGGAATAACAGATGATGTGCGTCGGTATGTGAAGTCATGCCCTGAGTGCCAGAGGGTGGCACCGAAACACTGGACAACACCGGTGGTGTTGGGTGAGATGCCTATCATGAACTCTCCTTTCGAGAGGGTAGCCATCGATATCGTGGGTCCACTTCCCAGGACTAGGAAGAGGAACATGTATATACTCACAATGGTGGATTGCTGTACAATGTGGGGTGAGGCCATACCGTTAACCACGATAGACTCAAAAAGAGTGGCGGACGCACTGATGGAGGCCTTTACCAGATTAGGCTTTCCAGATCAAATTCTGACGGACAATGGGTCTCAGTTTTGTGAAAAACTCATGGAGGAGGTATTTAGGGTGTTTCACTCTAACCACATACATACCAGCCCTTACCACCCTCAAGCCAATGGACAAGTAGAGCGTTTCAATGGCACGTTGATGACAATGCTCAGGAAACTAGCGCAGGAAAAACCTGATAGGTGGGATGAATGTATCCCAGCAGCCCTTTTTGCCTATCGGGAAGTTCCTCATTGCTCAACAGGACTACCACCCGCTACGTTGCTGTTTGGTCGTCCAATCAAAGGACCGTTGGAAGCCATGTTGAGGAGTTGGACTGAAGAGGGGACGTCAGAAGAAGTGATCTCATCCTACAAATACGTGGAGGAACTGAAAGAAAAACTCCACAAGGGATGGACTCTGGCAAATAAAAACTTGAAAAAGGCCAGGAAAAGACATGCGGCTTACTACAACCGCAGTTCTAAAGACAGATCTCTAGAGGTGGGAGATAAAGTCTTGTTGCTACTCCCAACGGGAAACAACGAACTGGAGATAGGTTGGCAAGTACCATTTCCCGTGGAAAGGGTGATATCCAGAACCAACTATCAGATCCGGATCCGGGGAAAGTCGAAGATTTTCCATATCAACCTCTTGCGGAAATACGAAGAGAGACCCGGAGACAAGGCAGCTCACCTCATGGCAATGACAGTTGCAGTGGAGACTGAAGTGGGAACCAGCGAGGGCAGGGAATATCCCTTGGTACACCAGGAAACCGATAGGGATGTGCAAGTGAACCCTGATCTGACCTCCCAGGAGAGGGAAAGGATAACCCAGGTTCTCAAGTCTCATAAGGAGATACTGACTGATAAACCAGGACGAACGAGGTTGGTTGAGTTCGAGATGACTTTGACCACACAGGAGCCTGTTCGTCAAAAGGTTTACCCAGTGCCATTCTCTAAAGAAAAGGCCCTGGATGAGGAAATACAGAAACTGCTGGAGGATGATGTGATTGCACCATCCACATCCCCATACAATGCAGGGGTAGTTTTGTTACGGAAACCAAGTGGAGAACACCGGTTGTGTATAGATTACCGACTTCTGAACAGTCATACACAATTTCAGGTGGAACCTTTGCCGAATCCAACTCAGTTATTCGCTAGGCTCCATAAGGCTCGGTACTTTTCAAAGGTGGATCTGAGTCGGGGATACTATCAGATACCAGTCAAACCGGAGATTCGACCACTGTTGGCTTTCAGTACACCCAGTGGACACTACGAATTCAAGGTCATGCCCTTTGGACTCAGCAATGCACCTAGTGTGTTTACACGCATGATGAGGACTTTACTTGATCCTTTACAGGATCCGTCCATCATTTCTTTCATGGATGATATTCTGATTTCCAGTGACAGCTTGGATGACCACTTACAATCCTTGGAGAGAGTGTTTAATAGACTCAAGGAAGCAGGGCTTACTGCTCGTCCAACCAAGTGCATGATTGGTTACCAAACTCTGGAATTTCTAGGTCACACCATCACTCCAGGACACATTGTCCCAGAAGAGAAGAACCTGGAGAAAATCAGAAATGCACCAATGCCAAAAACGAAGAAGGATGTGCGATCTTTTCTCTCATTGTGTGGGTTCTACCACAAATTTATCCCACATTTCACTGAACTGGGAGCTCCATTGACGGAAACCTTGAAAAAGGGATTCCCGGACCAAATCATTTGGACACCAGAATGTGAGAATGCCTATAGTCAGTTAAAGGAGGCCTTGGTCAGCAGACCTGTATTACAGCTCCCTGACCTTTCCAAACCATTTGTGTTGAGAACGGATGCGAGTGCGATTGGGATTGGGGCAGCTCTGTTACAGGAAGGAAAAAAAGATGCTACGGTTTTGAAACCTGTAGCATACGCAAGTAAGAAACTACTCCCGGCGGAGAGGAATTATTCAACCATTGAGAGTGCTTGTCCCTCGTATGAGCAGTGCAAAAATTCCAGCCATATTTGTATGGAGTTAAGTTTCGAGTCCAGTCGGATCATCAGCCCCTGATGTTCCTGGCTACTTCTCAGAAGCTCAACGCGCGTTTGATGCGGTGGTCTTTGTTACTTCAACCTTATAATTTCACAGTGGAGTACATTCCTGGGAAGGAAAATGTTGGAGCGGACTTCTTGTCAAGACACCCAGCTCCTGAGGAAGAGGAATGAAGAATGAATCATCTGGATTAAACTCACGGTGGAGAAGAGTGAGATGGACTACTCTCTTAAGAGGGGGCCTATGTCACAAAATTAAAACACCGCGTTTGACCAGCTGATTACTATAAGAGGATTTCTGATTAAACGGACGATCTGCTAAGCGACAATTGTTTCAACTAATACAGAGAAAACATTTATAGTTGTGGCTGCACGTGTTCCCAAACAGGTCGGGCATAAATAACAGCTGTACTTGTACATCTGGTCAGCAAAAATAGGAACATTCGGAAGTGAGATGAATGCATACATCGCTTTGACAGTTTATCAACAGTCAGAGACAACCGGAATTGGCAGCTAGGGACAGGTAACAGTCCATCTGTCAATTAGAATTTCCCGACATCAAACAGAAATGGCAGCGGTGATTGTCACCAGTCGACAGAAGATTGACGGCTGGTTATCGGCAACTGTTGTTGGGAGTATACAGGAACTCGCTGGCTTGTTTTGGGAATCTAAACAACTGATGACAACTCTGACATTGATGGAGCCAGGGAAAATAGATTCTTGACAATGGATGATATGCCCAAATAACACCTGCAGGACATCAACCATGTCACGTGACCAATTTTAGGGGTTTGCCAGAAAACCATGATTGGAGAGGACAGTTGAACTCAAACCTTGGATTTTAGCGGACGTGCTTCGGCACTGCAGTTCTGATTTGAATAATGTCTACCGTGTGCTTATTAGTGGATTTAATGGTTCACGTGCCTGTCATGGCAATTTGTAGATGTGATTTGTTAGACTGCAGTGTTGCCTAAGGTAGTATACTATGTAATTAGTCCTAATTAATTTAGGCGGTAGCATGGTGAAAGTTGGAGCAGTGAAGTGATATTGGCTCTGCTAGGGTGAATAGAATACTGAGGTTGCCCACTGTTTATTGGTCTTTCCTTATCATAGCCTGATTCGGACGTAGGTGAGAAGCTATAAGGCTCTCTGACAGAGTAGTTAGCTGTAAAATAACAGAGCAGGGTAATAAGCTTACACCCAGCCGGTAGGATCAGTGACTAGTGCTCTCACATGATGTGTTGGTTTTCCCACAGGTTCCCCACCAGTTACTAGGAAACTCAACACTGGTTTTGAAGAAGTGCACTCCAATTGGACGACCACCAGTTGGACTCTAAAATGATTCTTACGGAAAAGGAATAACGCCCGAGAAGAAAGATGGTATATGTTTACGCTGGACTCATACTCAGAAAGGTTCACCATGGCATGGCCCAGAAGAGCCAGCCAATATAACGACTCCTGCGTGGTATGGTTCACATAGGATGGGTGATGATTGTTGATATATCACACATCAGACAAACATTGTTTAAGGAACGAGAACATTAACGGATAAGTCACATCGTGTGCTAGATTCCAGTGTAATATTACATATGACATATACTTGAACCTATATGAACACTAGTTAGGATCAAGTGTAGAAACATTAACAGTAAAACCTAACTACACTACAAAGGATTTGTGCATTCTTTAGGACCGATAGGAACTTACAAAGTTAGTTTGCAACCAGTCCGTAATCAATCTGTACTTACAAACAGTATCTATTTCGGATGATCATGAAGATGGATTACCAGGTGGCTACCGATGACAGTCAGTATCCGGCAAGAGGGTTTCGACACCGGGTGAGGTGCACTGGTTATGATTTAATGTGCTGTGGTGTGCCCTTGCAATGAAGAAACTATGCTATTATCTGAAAGTCCGATCATACACACATTATAGAACACATCACACATTTTCTTCGCATACACGCCTTACGTACATTACACATTTTTTCTTTTAATAAATTAATCTTTATTAATTTTTAGAAGCAAGAGTTGTTGAATATGTTGCGTTGGGGAAGTATGAGAGGGGGGCATAGTACGACAGTGAGAGAGTGATAGGGAAAGGTGTCCATAGGCTGATGGAGTGTGTTGGACGGAAGCTGGTGGATTCTCCAAGATATTGATAAGGAAAAAAATATTATAATGTGGGTGTTGACTCTCCTCACTCCAGGGACGACACTTTAAAGGAGGACACGACACTGACGACAGTTCATCGTCTTGCAGTATATTATAGTATGACTAGAAATGAATGCCTTCATTCACGATCAGTTATTTGGAAAACTGTCTGTTGCATCGTTTTGAAATTTTTCCTGCCGTCTTATATTTACCCCCACCCAAGTACCAAGCTATTGGTCCCGCATTAACAACTGATAACTCAACGTCCAACAGCATGTCAAATTCTTTGGCTCCATATAACTTGTAAAAAAATAGCAACATCGAAGCTGGAACTCTAAGGTGAGTGGCGAAACCAACTCCCGGATTTACGATTGACCATAAAGTTATTTAATTATAACAGCTCATGGGTACGTTTGTAATCAATCAAATATTTCCGTCACTTAGGGGTCTGTGCCGCCAGGCGGGACCTAAGTTCTATTCACATGAATATACTAATAATACCAAAACTAACCTGGCTTTCAAATAAATATTATGCGTCCATTCGACCTCGGCCGACCTTCTGTCACTCCACCCGTATGTTCGTCTCGGTGTTCCGTAAATTACGTGTCTACATGTCTAGTTATGATCGTTGGTTCTGTGGCGACACCGTGTAGCAGTCAATTAATATCCTCTTCGTCTGCTAATTCAATGACAGCCACTGTTTCTTGTGCCAACACCAGTCCGTAGCCAACATCCAACTTTGCACTGCCTCCTTCTTCCATTCCCCGTCCGTCTGTTCTGTTGTTATCCTAATTGCTAACTGACGTTTTGCCCCGTTTCTAAGTCGTCCCTTAGATTTCCCGTCTATTATCCGTCGAGGATTTCTCTTTTCTTTTCATGACGTCATTTCGCCTGTACGCACTATGAGTATATGGCACCAAGGAATATGTCTTTGATAGGTCCAAAAGCAACTTACATCATGAAAAGCGGCGACATTTCTTTGATGTTTTGATGAAAAACTAGTGATTTCTCGCTAACAAACTTGTTTTACAGCAATGCCAATGCCCCCGTCAGTTCGGATGACAAATACAAGGCGTATCCAGATTCGTATGGGAGTGGGTGCATTGTCTGCTCTGGTGAGACGGAACATGATTACATGTTTTGCACGCCGAATATAGCTGTGAATGTCTCTGTAGTGGGCTTCCTTCTTAACGGCCAAGATGTTGGTCCTCTTTTAATTGAAGTTTATAGAATGATTCGTGTGTTCGTGTGTTGTCCCCTCATCTGACAACGTGTTTCTTCTCGCTTTTCTTGTTATGCCACAATATGTCAGTTCCCACCGCAATATTACTCTTCGGTTGGTATTCAGTGCGTCTAGAGCTTTTTGTTTTTTCAATGTCAGTTGTTTGTCACCGTTGAGGGGTCACGGAATTGAAAATTCATTACTGTGGAATTACAAACTGTTGCTATTAACAAGTTGTATTGTGTATGCTGATGCTGTAATGTTTAGGGCCTGCAATTGTTCTGAATATTTGTAGCAAAATATCCCAGTTGGTGTGCACGTGGGTTAAGGTCTGCGATCTGCTCAGACCTTAATCTGTGTCGGACGATTCCAGTAGGTTGATGACAGCTCTCGGTTGCATAAAATTCAATCCATCCTTTCTCCAATAGTCCTCACAATTTTCCAGTAACTTTTATCAATATTTAATAGCGCGGACTGGATTAGTATCTTGACGTCAGACAATTTGAATATAGTATTGTCAGCTGCCACCAGTTCTTTAATTTTAGCCCACACAAGTTCTATAGGGTTAAATTGAGAATGGTACGGCGGAGGTCTCAAGCACCCATGACGATGCTCTTCTATCAACTTGTCGATTTGATATTTCTTGCTTTTTGGCGTATGTTTTACATGGGACAACAATTCTAGCTAGAAATACGTTTCTGGAAATGGTATGTTTTCCATTCGGAGCCATATCTTTATTGCTCCCTTTGTGCTCGATGCTGTGGTATTTTATCTTCTTGGGCAACAACATTGATATCATGCATTGTCCATAATTGGACACGACGGTCTATTTAGGGATGGAAGCACAGTATTCTCAAGCCAATCTCTAAATACATTACCATTCATCTTATTATGATAATCCCTATTGTCTGTATGCTTTGATACGAACACGAGCCCAGCATTCTGTTGTAAGCCATTATGCGTATTACCAGCATGGGCCATGACCAAAAGCTGTCCTATACTACTGGGCACATATCGCTTTATCTGTCCATCCACTGATTGCCATTCCTTATCACTTGTGTGGTGCGCATTGATCCACATTTCATCCAAACACACTATGCCATAATTTTCTTTAAGCATTTCCCCTATTTCCCGAAGGTATCTGCTTCTCATGGCTCCTAAATGCGGTTGCTCGCAAAGAATATTTATACCGCCCTTGTACTTTCTAAAAGTGAAGATAATGTCCTTATAATTTTCCACGAAGTTGTTTTGGATAGCTCTATGTTATTGTTCTTTCTCAACCAAACCCTAAGTTTTCTTACAGTCACTGTTTCTTTGGCATCCAGCATTTTTATAATGCTGCATAATCCTGGATATAAAATCCAAAATTTTTATAATTTTAGGAGTCTCCATGGCGAAGTGGTCAAGCTTTTTGACTAGGGCTCCAATGGTTGTGGGTTCGATTCCGGGCCACATCCTTCGGTTCACGAGTTAAATTTTTCGGAGACTTCTGTGGGTCGTCGCTAGAGCTGCGGAGTTCGTGCTTTTTGCGATGCTTTCCGCGCTGCGGAAAGAGACCGAGCCATATGGGATAGAACCTGGTGCAATGAAGTCGACCCTGTCGACTTTTAAGCGACTTTTTAAAGCATTTTTATAATAGCTCGCCTTATGACATCTTTGTCAAAGCTGTCTACAATAACCTTTCTACCTACCTTTTGGTTATTGCGTGGTGGTTTAATTCCAGATTCTTGCACCCATCGACGATATGACCGTTTACTCAAACCCAATGCATGCGCTGTTCTTTTTTTTTTCGGAATTTGTAATAGTATAAAACAGTTTCCTGCGATCAGCTTCTTGACAAAAATATGTGTACAACTTCATAGCGATGCTTTGAAGTGTATACACAATTTTGCATTCAATCCCATTGAAAAATATTCACACATTTCAATGTTAGCGATAAGTGGTAAGATTTAAAAAAAAAATATTAATCAGGTGTCATGAAATATCCCACATTTTGAGACACCTTTGAACAGTCCCAGTTTAAATAACGCGGGGTTCTTGGCATAAAGCCAATCCCGTGAAACAGGTAGAATATTCAACATTGAACGCTGATTGTCTGGCTACGGTGTAATACATTTAAAATTATGAACTTCATCTCTGACCCGTAAATTATATACCGCATATAAACAAACATTGAAATCTGCTGTAAAATCTCCAGAATAAAAATTGTTTTGTTGGGTGGACATAATGATAAGATTATATGCTAAATCTCATCATTTTCCTTCAGTTGGTTACTGAGATATGGGATTTTATATTGGGGCAGACAAAAGTAAACACACTATAACAGTTTACAATACTCTGTGACTACGTCTAGTATTCACGCTCTTGAGTTGAGATGTGTATATTTAATTGGTCGGTTCTTGAAACAGTCAAATTGATGAGACGCGCGTGAAGGGGAGTATCCACAGGCATTGCTAATCCCATATCTAGGACTTTTTTAACTTTTCATTTGCATTCTATCCCTCCATTGAACAAGTGCAGAAATGCCCCTTTCTGAGCCAGACCATTAACGGGAATTCCCGCTGTGAAGCTGAAATTACATTTAAGGCCTCAGCGGTACAAACACACCGCAGCTCCCGAGAATGCATTAAGGAAAAGTAAAGCTCGGGGGAAATTTCATCAACTCAATATAATATAATATAAAAACATAATAATACAGTCTAAACGGGAAACCATTAGTGTGTTAGACAGAAATGAGTTGATGTTTCCGGGTCTCGCCCCTTAATCTCCTGTTAGATATAAGCAAATCATGTCCCACCATGCAGACCCGTACAAGTGGTAACTGTCAGAAGTAACTATGTGACTGCGACGTTTCATTGGGTTTAAGCCCACCGGACCAAACATTGAGAGGAGAGATCAATCAATATTTGGTGACTACGTCTTGTCTTAACGCTCTTCAGTTGGGATGTGGGTATCTAGGTAGTCTGTTCTTGAAACAGTCGAATTAATGAGACGCGTATGAGGTGGAGTGGACAGACACTGATAATCCCACATCCAGGACTTTTATCTGAGTCAACGTTGATGGTTAGAAACGCAAACTTTCGGATTGAAGAGCGGCGTGGCTGGAAAAGGTTTCAAAGGGAAAGCAGATCGACTTCATTATCCCATATAATTGGTCTCTTTCCGTAGGACGACCTTCCCAAAGCGTCGCACAAAGCACGAACTTTGTAGCTCCAGTGACGACCCCCAATAGTCTCCGAGAAAATTACATTTGTGAAGCGAGCGACGTAGACCGCATTTGAACCCACAACTTTCGAATCGCGGGGTAGGTGTCCTAACCAATTCATTATGGGGACTCTGGCTAGAAAGCAAAAAAAAAAAAAAAAAAGAGCAGGTCCTACAAGAAGCAAATAAAAACCATAAACTGATTAGAGACATTGAGGTAGATAGTCAAGATATTTTGAGCGCGTTATGAGAAGAAATAAACTAGAGAACGCGGTGACAACTGGCAAGGTTATGGGAAAAGAACAAGGAGAAGGCAGAGATGTAGATATCTGGATAGCTGATCTTCGACTCTGGTGACCATGTGAGAATTCGAAACATGATTGCCCACGCCTACGGGCACGGCACATGGTGATGTTTACGATTACTTGCCTTCTAAAGTTGTTCAGGCGATTATGTACCTCTACATATCTCGGCTCTTGGTTTGCTGGATACCTTCCATTGACAACAACCCACACAGCGGTTGTCTTGGCCCGTTCAGCTTAACTCATTATGTGCCACGGGATGATTAATAGTCTCTAGAGACTTTCCGTATCTGCCATGGGTATATATAGCGGCGAAATTTTGTCATGCGGTATACTACAACATGTCTGCTAGCATATTAACACCTTTAAAGTCATAACCGTGACAGACCCCTACTTCCAATTTTTCGCCATCCATCTTTGTTTGATCTAAACCTACATTTTGTTTGGCACTGAAACCGTTAATTTCTCTCGGTTAAACTCGCCATATGTTGTTATCTGAGAACCCGAGACATTTCTCTTAAACATAAGGAGAACCAACGATGTGAAACAGATTGATTTTGGCACCGCTTGCGTTAATGATGTCACGAACAGAAATCACACTTTATGCTAAAAATGTATTATTTGGCGTCGTGTAACTGATTAATGCCATGGGATGAGACATCGTCTTACTCAAACTTCTTGTAACTGCCATGGACTATAATCAAACTATAGGTTAAAGATCAATACAGTAGTTTCCCCTTTATAACCCCCTTTACTTTGATGTATAAAACAGCATGTCTGCTACCATATTAACAACTTATACGTCACAACTGTAACTCACCCCTACTTCCCATTTTCCAAGATCCAAACATTGTTTGGTCCAACCCTACTTGTCGTTTGGCACATATCCAGGCGAACGTTCTGGTCTAGAGAGACAACAGTGGATGGTCTAGAGAGACAACAGTGGATGGCCTAGAGAGATAACAGTGGGTGGCCTAGAGAGACAACAGTGGATGGCATAGAGAGACAACAGTGGATGGCCTAGAGAGACAACAGTGGATGGTCTAGAGAGACAACAGTGGATGGCCTAGAGAGACAACAGTGGATGGCCTAGAGAGACAACAGTGGGTGGCCTAGAGAGACAACAGTGGATGGCCTAGAGAGACAACAGTGGGTGGCCTAGAGAGACAACAGTGGATGGCCTAGAGAGACAACAGTGGATGGCCTAGAGAGACAACAGTGGATGGCCTAGAGAGACAACAGTGGATGGCCTAGAGAGACAACAGTGGATGGCCTAGAGAGACAACAGTGGATGGCCTAGAGAGACAACAGTGGATGGCCTAGAGAGAAAGCAGTGGATGGCCTAGAGAGACAGCAGTGGATGGCCTAGAGAGACAGCAGTGGATGGCCTAGAGAGACAACAGTGGATGGCCTAGAGAGACAACAGTGGATGGCCTAGAGAGACAACAGTGGATGGCCTAGAGAGACAACGGTGGAAGATAAACTCTATGGACCACTTCTGGCCTAGAGAGACAACGGTGGAAGATAAACTCTATGGACCACTTCTGGCCTAGAGAGACAACGGTGGAAGATAAACTCTATGGACCACTTCTGGCCTAGAGAGACAACGGTGGAAGATAAACTCTATGGACCACTTCTGGCCTAGAGAGACAACGATGGAAGGTAAACTCTATGGACCACTTCTGGCCTAGAGAGACAACAGTGGAAGATAAACTCTATGGACCACTTCTGGCCTAGAGAGACAACAGTGGAAGATAAACTCTATGGACCACTACTGGCCTAGAGAGACAACAGTGGAAGATAAACTCTATGGACCACTTCTGGCCTAGAGAGACAACGGTGGAAGATAGACTCTATGGACCACTTCTGGCCTAGAGAGACAACAGTGGAAGATAAACTCTATGGACCACTTCTGGCCTAGAGAGACAACAGTGGAAGATAAACTCTATGGACCACTTCTAGCCTAGAGAGACAACGGTGGAAGATAAACTCTATGGACCACTTCTGGCCTAGAGAGACAACAGTGGAAGATAAACTCTATGGACCACTTTTGGCCTAGAGAGACAACAGTGGAAGATAAACTCTATGGACCACTTCTAGCCTAGAGAGACAACGGTGGAAGATAAACTCTATGGACCACTTCTGGCCTAGAGAGACAACGGTGGAAGATAAACTCTATGGACCACTTCTGGCCTAGAGAGACAACGGTGGAAGATAAACTCTATGGACCACTTCTGGCCTAGAGAGACAACGGTGGAAGATAAACTCTATGGACCACTTCTGGCCTAGAGAGACAACAGTGGAAGGTAAACTCTATGGACCACTTCTGCCCTAGAGAGACAACAGTGGAAGATAAACTCTATGGACCACTTCTGGCCTACAGAGACAACGGTGGAAGATAAACTCTATGGACCACTTCTGGCCTAGAGAGACAACGGTGGAAGATAAACTCTATGGACCACTTCTGGCCTAGAGAGACAACGGTGGGAGATAAACTCTATGGACCACTTCTGGCCTAGAGAGACAACGGTGGAAGATAAACTCTATGGACCACTTCTGGCCTAGAGCAACAACAGTGGAAGATAAACTCCATGGACCACTTCTGGCCTAGAGAGACAACAGTGGAAGATAAACTCTATGGACCACTTCTGGCCTAGAGAGACAACAGTGGAAAACAAACTCTATGGACCACTTCTGGCCTAGAGAGACAACAGTGGAAGATAAACTCTATGGACCACTTCTGGCCTAGAGAGACAACAGTGGAAGATAAACTCTATGGACCGCTGAGTGAACTAAAAAAGATTGTTAGATTCATACAAGAGACAACATTGCAGTTATAAACATATTTCAGGCGAACGAAAGAAGAAGAATTTTGGCACAGAATCTGTTAATAAAATTGGAAATAAATAGCTACCTATTCTTTTTAAAGTTCTTGTACACTACATCATGTGGATATCAAGCCACCAACATATATGTTTGGCAAAGGGCCCCTCGGCCGTGCAGAAGGATTGACTGACTGGCACTTTGCCGTCTTGACAGTCGGAAGTTTGTAACACGGAGTTAACCTCTCCATAACACAAAGCCTGGGCTGTATTTATAGACTACTAGCTGACCCGGCCCGGCTTCGCCCAGTTCCTGGCGGGGATCTATCTATCTATCTATCTATCTATCTATCTATCTGTCTGTCTGTCTGTCTGTCTGTCTGTCTGTCTGTCTGTCTGTCTGTCTGTCTGTCTGTCTGTCTGTCTATCTATCTGCCTGTCTGCCTACCCCCTGTCTGTCTGTCTGTCTGTCTGTCTGTATCTCTATCTATCTCTGCATGTCTGTCTGTCTGTCTGTCTCTGTCTGTCTGACGACCCGGCCCGGCTGTCTATCCATCCATTCATCCATCCATCCATCCATAGGACCCAGCCCGGCTTCGCCCAGCCCCTGGCGGGGAGCATCTCATTTAATTCATATTCGGCCCCTGCTCCTGTTCCCTTTCCCAAAAAAGACGACCCGGCCCGGCTTCGCCCAGCCCCTGGCGGTGAGCGTCTCATTTAATTCATATTCGGCCCCTGCTCCCGTTCCCAAAAAAGAAGCCCGGCTCGACTTCGCCCAGTCCCTGGCAGGGAGTGTCTCATTTAATTCATATTCGGCCCCTGCTCCCGTTCCCGTTCCCAAAAAAGACGACCCGGCCCGGCTTCGCCCAGATAAGCTCCCGTTCCCGGAAATATGGCGAACAGATTGGAAGAGAACAATCTTCATCCAAATAACTAAATAGGGCAATCTGAAACTACTGAACGTAAACTTACCCAGATTTCACGGAAACTCAATAAATGCTGGGATGACTGTATAGATGTCGAAGATAAATAAAAAGATGAGTTAGAAAATTTTCACGTATTTAAAATAGATGCATTATTTTTATGAAAACTTTTAGTGTCTTAAAGATTTTATCATTATATATTATAACGCACTGCGTCAGGTCTTAGTCAGATATGACTGAGCTACCGTATAACAGTAGACGGTACTACCTGGTTTCTGTTAGCGCCGAACGTTGGGCGGCGCTTACCAAACCCGACACCCCACATTGTGCCAACGGCTTCGGGCGGAAGAGCGCAATTGGGAGGGTACAAGCCTTACCCTGGTGCGAGGAAATGCAAGCTAAAGACAAAATTGTCATGGCAGGGCAGACCAGGCCCTAAGCCTTGGTTGGCGACTGGTCTAGGATCGAAGCTCCGACAGGCGGACAGTTAGAGCATTGCTTTGCTGATCCGGCAGCTTCTGCAGCTTGTCTTGTTCCAGATGTAGGGGTGTTACCTTTCCTCTGGAGTGAACTAGGCAGGCCGAGAGAGGGATCATGCTGCATGGGCAACACATGATCTCTATATTTTAGCCCAGGCTTTGTGCTATGGAGAGGCAATAACTCCATCCCTGGTCTTAACTGGTCTCGGAATCAAAGCGAGAGGCAACTGTTACGGGTTATAAGTCCTTGTCAGTTGGCGTAGACATGGGGCGCCACGCGTTGCCTCTGACGGTGGGAGACACCTATAGGTGTCACTGATCAGCTACCGCCCGCCTCAAGCTGGGCAGCCCCCAGCCAATTGGGTGCTGATCCGCCACAGCCTGCCTGCTTCAATGGGTGCTTGGGGCTAGGACAAAATCTGAATCGCAGGCTGTAAAACCAATGCACCAGGTACAAACAAAAATATAAATAGAAACCTCAAGCTACGGCTTGCAACCTGGAACGTGAGAACCATGTGTCCAGGATTTTCCACTGACTTGACCAATATTGACGATGTGAGAAAAACGGCTGTGATTGATGCCGAACTCAATCGTCTTAACATTGATATTGCTGGCCTGCAGGAGACTCGCCTCACTGAGGAAGGGTCACTCAGGGAAAACAACTACACCTTTTTCTGGAAGGGTAAAGGGCAGGCAGAAAAAAGGCAACACGGTGTGGGCTTTGCAGTGAAGAATTCGCTACTGGGAATGATTGAAATTCCAGCAGGAGGAAATGAAAGACTATTATCCCTGCGCTTGGCAACCTCTTGTGGGTTTGCCACCATTATTACTGCATATGCACCGACACTCGATTCTTCTGATGATGTGAAGGATTTGTTCTATGAGGAGTTAGACTCTGTGATCAAGGCAGTTCCAAAATCCGACTACATTTATATGCTCGGTGATTTCAATGCTCGTGTGGGCAAGGACTCGAGTTCATGGCCAGTGTGCCTTGGAAAATACAACATCGGTCGCATGAATGAAAATGGGCAAAGGCTGCTGGAGCATTGCACCAGTAATGACCTATGTATTACAAACTCTTTTTTTAAAACAAAAGAGATGCATAAGGTCACATGGAAACATCCAAGATCCGGCCATTGGCACCAGCTGGACTTCATCATCACACGGAGACAACATCTGAACCATATATCATTGACTCGTAGTTACCACAGTGCTGACTGTGATACGGATCATTCTTTGGTTGTTGCAAGGGTTAGACTGAGACCAAAGAGAATCTACACAGCTAAACACAAATCTAGCCCCAGGATTAATATTATTAACACTCATGATCCTGAAAAGTGCTTTCAGTTTCAACAGCAACTTGAAGACGCTTTCACTGATACACCAGAAAATTGTACAGTAAATGATAAATGGAATAAACTTAAGGAAACTCTTTGTAAAACTGCCGTAAAGGTTTACGGCACTGTGGATCATAAGAGGCAGGACTGGTTTGCGGCCAACAGCGAGACTCTGCAGCCCTTGATTGATAAGAAGAAGAAAGCTCTCTTAAGAAACAAGGAAAGACCAACTCGAAACACTCTGAGTGAGCTAAGGCAAGCTAGGAAGGATGTGCAAAAGGCTGCCAGGCAGTGTGCAAATGATTATTGGATCAAGTTATGTGAGTCCATTCAAATCGCAAGTGATAAGGGAGACATAAGAAGCATGTATGAAGGAATAAAGAAAGCCTGTGGTCCAGTGATCAAAAGAAGTGCACCATTGAAAACCTTGACTGGAGAAGTCATCACTGATAAGAAACAGCAGATGGACAGATGGGTAGAGCACTATTTGGAGCTTTACTCAAGTGAGACCAAACTAGCGGATAATGCCCTCAACGCCATAGAGGCTCTACCAACTCTTGACCACCTGGACACACTTCCCACCATAACAGAAGTTAAGTGTGCTATAAATGAACTTGCATCTGGCAAGGCTCCAGGTAAGGATGGGATTCCAATAGAGGTTATCAGGAGTGGGCAAGACACACTCACTATACAGATCCACCAGCTAATAGAGCTATGCTGGCGTGAAGGACAAGTCCCACAGGATTTCAAAGATTCAAGCATCATAACACTGTACAAGAACAAGGGCGATCGGAGCGACTGCAACAACTATAGGGGTATCTCACTTCTGTGTATTGTTGGAAAAGTATTTGCCAGAATTGTTCTGCGCAGACTTCAAGTCCTAGGAGATCAAGTCTACCCCGAATCACAGTGTGGCTTTCGACAGAACCGGTCTACCACTGATATGATATTCTCATTGCGACAAATGCAAGAAAAATGCCGTGAACAGAATCAACCACTGTTTATTGCCTTCATCGACCTCACAAAGGCATTTGATTTGGTCAGTCGTGAGGGTCTGTTCAAGGCACTAAAGAAGATTGGCTGCCCACCAACTCTTCTGTCCATTGTAGAATCGTTCCACACAGGCATGAAGGGTATAATCAAGTTTGATGGTGCAACTTCTGAAGAATTTGAAATCAAGAGTGGAGTTAAGCAAGGTTGTGTACTAGCTCCCACCCTCTTTGGAATATACTTTTCACTTCTACTGAAATATGCATTTCGTGATCAGGATGGTGGTATATACATTCACTCACGCTCAGATGGCGGCCTCTACAATGCTCAGAGATTGAAGGCTAAGACCAAAATTAGGAGGGTACTGATCAGAGAGTTGCTTTTTGCAGATGATGCTGCAGTTACGACCCACTCTGAGGAAGAATTGCAATGTCTACTATCTGCATTCTCCAATGCTTGTTCTGAATTTGGTTTAACAATTAGCAAAAAGAAGACACAGATTATGTCACAAGGTGCACATGGTGTACCATCAATCTTTATTGACGACGCCGAACTAGAGATAGTAGACCATTTTACATATCTAGGATCGGTGGTAAATAGCAAATTATCCCTAGATCAGGAAATCAACATCCGGATTGGTAAGGCAGCAACAACAATGAACAGGTTAAGAAAAAGAGTCTGGGAGAACAGGAAGCTTACTGCCAAAACAAAAGTCCTTGTCTATCAAGCCTGTGTCCTTAGTACTCTTCTCTATGGCAGTGAAACCTGGACAACTTACTCACACCAAGAGAAAAATTTAAACAGCTTTCATATGCGGTGTCTGCGAAGAATTCTTGGTATTAAGTGGCAAGACAAAATCACAAATACTGAAGTATTGGAAAGATCAGGTTGTGTGACAGTTTATTCCATGCTCAGTCTTCGTAGACTTAGATGGATAGGACATCTTAGGCGGATGGATGATGGTAGAATACCAAAGGATATCTTTTTTGGTGAATTACAGATGGGTAAGAGATCTCAGGGTCGGCCTCTACTACGATACAAAGATGTGTGTAAGCGGGACATGATTGATACAGGCATTGATAATGCACATTGGGAGCAAGTCGCCGCTGAACGTGTTGCATGGAGGGCAAATATCAGAAATGGAATAAAGTCAAAGGAGAAAATTATTGCAGAAAAGTCACACACCAAGCGTTTGAGACGTAAGATGGTGCATGATGGTGGAAATGACCACGTGTTCAAATGCACCCACTGTGAACGGACATTTACAGCGCAAATTGGCCTTATCAGTCACACTCGCTACCGCCATAGTTAAAAGTTATTATGCCTTTTTAAAGCACAAACTATCGTCTGTCAAGACGGCAAGGTGCCAATGTAATGTAATTATAACGCATATGCCTGTAAATAACTGTAGACAAACAGTTTATAAAGCTTTGATAACAATGCAACAATTATATATAAAATATATAGCAATGCTATTAAAAGTTATGTCCCTTCATATAACTTTTCTTAAGTTAAGTCCCCTCGCTATATATAAATTATAATGTACATTAAAATATTAAATTTTATTACGTAAATAACTGTTTGTACACTAACAAACTATGACAGTTGGGTGCACGGGAATGAGAAGAAAACATGTAGAACATTTCATCTCAATCGGATGCACCGTGCGCGAACGCATAAATAAAAAACATACAGACAGATATACATTGCATTTTATATATATATAGATGGGTTGCCCATGCAACATGATCACTCTCTTGGCTTGCCTAGTTTACCCCAGAGGAAAGGTAACACCAATACACCTGGCACTAAATAAGCTGCAGACGCTGCTGGATCAGCAAAACAATGCTCGAATTGTCCACGTATCGGAGCTTTCATCCTAGACCAGTTACTGACTAAGGTCTGCCCTGCCGTGACAGTTAGTCTTTATATTCATTATCCTCGCACTAGGAAAAGGCTCTTACCCTCCCAATTACTCTCCTCCTCCCGAAGCCTTTGGAACAATTTGTTTCGGGTTTGTAGAGAATACAACATGTTTATTACACAAGAACACAGTGAAAATACACCCGTGTGTTAACGGGATCCTTATCAGACGCAAAGAATAACATGCATGCCCAGTCAAACAAGGAACAAACATAAACAAGCCAAATCAACACAAACAAAACTGCACAGTTTGCAAACTCGTTATCCGTTCATTAATTTCTAGTTCTCCTGGAAAAACCATCACGCATTCGTATGCATCCTCAGAAACACGGCAAAACGTCTCTCTCTCTCTCTCTCTCTCTCTCTCTCTCTCTCTCTCTCTCTCTTCCCCCCCCCCCCCCCCCCCCCACCCGAACTACACATAATCGATTCCACCCTGGACAGCATGAAATCGCCATGCATTATGCACGCTTCCCCAAGTGGAAACTACCAGTGTATTCCTGTAATCATTGGCGCCCGTGGTTGAGGACATTCGGTGTAAATGCCAGTCTTTCCCGTGACACAATCGTATTGCCCCCTGTGCTAGAGCTGATAGCTTGTTCAAGCTAACCATTCCTTTGTGGCAGGTCTGATCGCGTCAGCACCCATCACCATTGGAATATTAGTGTTCATATTAACATATCACTGCTACACAGAGGCTACACCAACACATCAACAACACAGAAGACATAGTTAGGTGTGTCTTACTCCCGCTAAAAAGGGAATAAACATTGACACCATACAACGAACGTAAATCCAGCAAACGAAAATCGCAGTGTAAAAATTACAATTATAATAACTTCGTAAAAATAAGATAAAAATAACGAATGGACGTTTCCATCAAAGCGATCTTCATCAAGAACACAAACAGATCTTAAGAAAAATTTGAAATTAGAAAATGTAATTAAGATTTCAACGTGAACAGGACAAGTATCGTATCAAACGTTGTTAGGCCTTTGCCATGCGCCGTTTCTAGCAAGGCTGCGCATAAGTTCAATTGTGAAAGGTGCCAAATAGGAAAGTGTGAAGCGAAGGTGTGCAAACAGTTGGATATAGATATATGGAGGAAAGTCAGCAACGCGCCAACAACTCACCTACCACAGGAGCTGGAACCACTCACATCAAGATACCACAACCACGATCCACACCATTACGCTCACAGAAAGAACACGTGACAATCTTCAAACGTGTCACTGGTCACAGAAGATTGAGGCAACACCTCCACAAGTTGGAGACACGGATCAAAGTTCATGTGGGACAAACAAAATGGTTACTGAACATATTCTGTAGGACTGCTGTATCATCATCATCATCATCATTATTATCATCATCATCATCATCATCATCATCATCATCATCAACATCATCATGTCTCATCCAGATTGGCGTTGGTGGTCATAGTTGGCCATCATCTCATGCCAACACCAGTCTCTAACCAGACCTGTGTTCTTGTCCCGATCACGCCGTGTGGTCAAACCCTCAGGGTATTTATCGTGTTGTCTTTCCTTTACTCTGTACCTATCAGTTTGCCAATTGTCATCACGTTTTCTAGTTCATTTCTCTTTATAAGTGCTCACAAACCTTTGGCCGTCTATGTTTAATTTGTCTAACTCTAACCAATTTACGGGCTTCATTTGTTTTTTAAAGGCCCTTATCGTTTATTTGTCTGTCCACCAAGATGAGATGTTTCTCAGCCTGTCAGCTGAGTGTCCATGTTTCACATCCATACAACAGTATAGATACCATGGTTAAGATCATATGCTCCACCGGATGTCATCATGGCAGAATGGATAAGAACTCACGTCCTATTTAGTGGGTCCAACCCTTACACCGGTCAGTTGGGCTAAAATGTTGACTTTTCGTCCTTGACATGGAGACATAAATTATAAGTACCTCAGAAGTCGAAGTGGGTTAGCCTGATTGTGAGGGACACTGGTAATATGGAAAGCTAATCCACACACAAAAATCAGTTAAGTGCACTAGAAGTATTTGCACGTGTACGCTTGAATTCAAAGCGAGCGAATGCAAACATAAAAACAGATAGTCGTCATTGGGTGTGCACAAGCCAGGATACCTGCATAGCATTACACATCTGGCCAGTAAAGCGGAGAACAAACATAAACAAGCCGAATCAACACAAACAACGCTGCAAAGTTTACACAAACGTTATCCGTTCATTAATTTCTAGTTCTCCTGGGGGAAAAAAAACCAAGATACATTCGTAATCATCCTCAGAAACACGGCAAGAGGCGTCTCCCCCGAACTACACATAATCGATTTCGCTTTGGACAGCATGAAATCGCCATGCATTATGCGCGCTTCGCCAAGTGGAAACTACCCGTGTATTCCTGTAATCATTGGCGCCCATGGTTCAGGACATTCGGTGTAAATGCCAGCGTATTGTCCTTTACAAAATTGTATTCCCCGTTTTGTCAGAGCTATTAGTTAGTTGGACAGACAGAAAAACCAATGACCAGGTCACACAAGAAGCAAACGAAAACCGCAAACTGATTAGAGAAATTAGACGTAGACAGTCACAGTTTTTTGGACACGTTATGAGAAGAAATACATTGGAGAACTTGGTGACAACTGGCAAGGTTGAGGGGAAAAGAACAATGGGAAGGCAGGGAAGTAACTATCTCGATGGCTTGGCCACCTGGTATGGTCGAGACAAGTACACAGAGCTGATCCACGACTCTAGTGATCGCGTGAGATGGCGAAATATGACCGCCTACGCTTTTCGGCATGGCACATGATGATGTTGATTAGTTACCGTAGTTATTTGTTGGGGTGTCAACCTTACATGTCGGACATGTCCTAGGTGCTCAGTTCCTCTCGTTCTCTCTCTCTCTCTCTCTCTCTCTCTCTCTCTCTCTCTCTCTCTCTTTCCCCCCCCCCCCTCTCTCTCTTCCTCCCTCTCTCTCCCCCCTCTCTCTCTCCCTCTCTCTCTCTCTCTCTCTCTCTCTCTCTCTCTCTCACGCACACACAATATATATATATATATGCATCAGCATACGGTGGCTAATAGTGACAGTTCTGTGTTGGTTGACTAGATCCCTCAAACTCCTGTATAGTCTCGCCAGTTCTCACTCCCAAGTTTCTCATTCTAGACAACTCTAATACCAGTGTAGGTGTCTAACCGCCTACCTAACTATTTGCGCACCGGAATTTTGCTAGCGCTATTATTCTTTCGATCACGTCGATGGCTCAGTATGTTTCAGTAACTTTTCTCTGATTATAAGTTAAATATGACTTGTTAGAATATTGTATATTATAAAACCTTATCAGAATATGTTATATCTGTTCACATAATATGTTATCTCTGTTCACAGAATATGTTATATCTATTCACATAATATGTTACATCTGTTTACAGAATATGTTATTTCTGCTCACATAATATGTTGTATTCGTTAACGGAATATGTTATATCTATTCACATGTATGTAATATCTGTTCACACAATATGTTATATCCATTCACATAATATGTTATATCTGTTTAAGGAATATATTATTTATGCTCACATAATGTTATATCCTTTCGCGGAATATGTTATATTTGTTCACCTAATATGTTATTTCTGTTCACAGATCATGGATAACATGGACGGCATATTATAACATGCGCACTTGGTTTGGATAACCACAAAAACGACCAACTAATTATAAGCGTTGAGTCGGTCCAGCACTGTACGCCCTTGACTAGCGTCTCGACAGGCCAGTCTTCTTCAGGAGGTAGTTTGACAGTTGCCGACACCTTCCCGCCATGAGTGCAGAATCCAAGAAACAGTTCCGCCATAGTGACACGGCGTCTGATTCTGTAAGTTGCTTGTTTTTGGCCTGGTGCTTCTGAAAAATTGAGTGTTATGTTATGTTCCTTGGTATTTGAACCATTTCGTCGGCAGTCAAAACTATGATCATTGCTGTCGATATCATCATCATCATCATCATCATCATCATCATCATCATCATCATCCATCATCATCATCATCATCATCATCATCATCATCATCATCATCATCATCATCACCACCATCGTCTTCATTGCCATTTTCGTTATTCGGTCTCTCTCTCTCTCTCTCTCTCTCTCTCTCTCTCTCTCTCTCTCTCTCTCTCTCTCTCTCTCTCTGTCTTTCTCCATCTCTGTTTGTCTCCTTTTTCACTATACGCTCTGTCTCTTTCTTACCGCCTGTCTCTCTGTGTCTCTGCCTCTCCCTGTCTCTCTCACTATATGTATCTTTCTTTTATACTCTCTCTCTCTCACACACACACACACACACTGTGTTGCTGCCTATCTCTTCTCACACACTCTCTCTGTATATCAATGTCTCTGTCTGTCTCTCACACACTCTGTCTCTCTCACACACTCTGTATCTTTTACACACTCCGTGTCTCTCACACACTCTGTCTCTCTCACACACTGTCTCTCACACACATTCTGTATCTCTCTCACACAGTCTGTATTTCTCTTACACACTCGGTATCTCTCACACACTCAGTATCTCTCTCACTCACTCTCTCTCTCTCTCTCTCTCTCTCTCTCTCTCTCTCTCTCTCTCTCCCTGTCTCTCTCACACACTATATCTTTCTCCTCGCATATCTCTCACTCTCTCCTCGTATCTGCCTTTCTCTCTGTATCTCTCCTAGTCTTTTTATGTCTTACTGGCTATCTCTTTCGCGCTTCTCTCCTCCCCTCCCCCTCTTTCTCTCTCATTCTTGTCTTCTTGTCCGTCTAGCCGCAGACACTGTCCGTCGGACATTCGAGACGTGATGTCACTTATTGTGACTGATCTTGAAGTGTCGGATTCTGTGACTTGGGGGGTTAGTGAACGCAGCTTCTCAATCCCCACATCCCGGGTTTGAAGTTAGTCACAGGCCATGTGGTGGGGGGGGGGGGAAGAACCACTGAACGTAACATTGCCAAGAGAATCACAAACAATGAATGCGTCCTGGGGTTGATTGCCACGTCCTGTAATGAATATGCAACTATGTTAACTTTTTTTGGGGGGGATGGTTATATTTTAACTGACTAAGTGCTGGGGTTGATTGCAACGCCCAGTAAAGAATGTGCAGCTAAGTTAACTTTTCTTGGGGTGGTTATATTTCAACTGTTTAAGTGCCATGGGATGATTAATCATCTTAAGCGACTTCCCCTATCTGCCCTGGGCTTATATACCGACGAAATGTTGTCATTGCGTTATACTACAACATGTCTGCTCCATATTAACAACATTTAAGCCATAACTGTGACAAACTTCCCGTTTTCCGCCGTCCATTTTTGTTTGGTCCAAACCTGCTTTTTGTTTGGCACAGAATCTGTTTAAAAAAAAAAAAAACATTTTTGTTTTCACCTTCTTCTTTTTCTTTGCACATCTTCTGGCGTCAACCTGAATGTAATAAAAGAACGCCGGGGTCAACTTGAGGTTTGATCATCAAGTGCCCCGTCAGCCGATGTCTCTCCGCACATCTCGGTCTTTGGTTTTCTGGATCAACTCTGTTGCTGATATTCCTCCTTGCCACCGTCTAAATCCACCCAGCATCATTTCTCTTGGTCTGTCTCTGCCTCGCTTCCCCTTGATCTCTCCAGTTGTCGTGATGTTCTCCAGTGCCTCTCTTCTAATCACATAACCACAGAAAGCTCTTTGCCTCTTTCTTATTATTGTATATAATGTTCTAGTTCAGTGGTTCTCAGCCTTTTTTTTTTTTTTGGCCCGTGCCCCCCTTCACCATATTTTCAGAACGCCATTCTCCCCTTTCGTATTTCCTAGCTAAAAATCCCGCCCCCGCCCTACACAGTATGCGCAATAATGGAAGCTAAATTTAATAGCACATACTAAAACAAGTCTAGATGTCCACATAAATCATGATTTGTGGGTCTACTTACTTTATAAGTTGAATTTTAGAAGGGGGAGACGTACAGAACCGTACAGTATGAAGGTGAAAAACAATATCAAGTAATCGGCTCTTGTATTAACGCGATCTTGAAATAATCTTAATCCCCCCCCCCCCCCGGAAACCATAAAATTGCCCCTGGGGGGGGGGGAATTCCCCACCGGTTGAGAACCACTGTTATAGTTTCATTAGCCTCTTTCAGGATATCGTTGTTACTCTGACAGTCCAAGGCATTGGCAACAATTGTCTCCCGAATCACATCTATGCTGCCGCCAAGTTCTTGTTAATTTGTTCATTTACGTTCCAAGATTCACGGCTATACAGCAAAACGGGTTCTATATAGCATTTCAGCACTCTCTTTCTTTAATTCAGTGACGGTGACATTCAGTGACGGTGACATTCAGTGACGGTGACACTCAGGGACGGTGACATTCTTCTTCTTCTTCTTCTTCTTCTTCTTCTTCTTCTTCTTCTTCTTCTTCTTCTTCTTCTTCTTCTTCTTCTTCTTCTTCTTCTTCTTCTTCTTCTTCTGCGTTCATTGGAGTTTTTTTTTCCGGACGTGATTGCGTTGTGCCTGTTTACAGGAGAGCTGCGTTCTTGCGCCGTTAGGCCGACACATCCGACTTCTGCGGGCATTTGTTGACCGGGTTAACCCTCCCGGGTTTGACATTCAGTATCGATGCCACTCAGTGACGGTGACATTCGGTATCGGTGGCATTCAGTGACGGTGACACTCAATGACAGTGACATTCAGTGACGACGACACTCAGCGACAGTAGCATTCAGTGACGGCGACTTTGTGTCAGTGTCATGGAATGTAGGAAAGAGAGCTGTCTTGAGTCTTACACCATCATACAGCGTGATACAATGCATTGTTTCTTCATGGGGTCTCCGTGGCTAAATGGTTACGCCGTCTGTGTCGTAGTCAGAAGGTCGTTGGTTTATGTTCGGACTTCGTCATTCGGTTTGCGAAGGTAGTTTTGAATCGGAGACTTGCTGGGGGTAGCCACCGGAGCTACGGAGTTTGTGCCTTGTGCGACGATTTGGGCAGGCCGCTCTGCAGAAAGAGACCCAGCCATATGGGATAACACCCGGTGCAATTAAGTTAATTATCTTGCCTTTATAAACCATTTTTTTAATGCAGTGTATATTTATGTCTACGTGGGAATAATGCAATTGTTCGACCTGATGTTTTTATGTAAATTAAAACCGTAAACTTGTTAGAAACATTAGACATAGACAGTGAAGATTGTTGGTACCTATAAGAAAACAAAATAAACTGGAGAACGTGGTGACAACTGGCAAAATTGACGGGGAAAGAACAAGGGCAAAGCAGAGGGGTAAATACCTGGATAACTTGGTCACATGACCGAGACCAGAACACGGAGCTGATCCACGACTCTGGTGATCGTGTGAGATGGCGAAACATGGCACATGATGATAACGATGAAGTATTATTGCGGTGTAGTATATATGTCTGTTGTTTCTCATGGGGATCTCAACATAGCGTTGTTTGTTTCAATACAATATAAACCTGACACCGTATTCTCAATATGCTCATTGCTCTCAAAACAATGGATTCCCTTAGTGAATTTAAATAAAGCAGCCATACAGAATGGGTTTACACGCTGTTGCCAGACATGCTTCGCCATGTCTCATCAGGTGCGTACTGCGGAGCTATGTATCTGTCAAGTGAATTGGAGGTCAGCGTGACCGAATGGGTAGGAGCATTTACTCTTAAACTTCCGGTGTGCTGAGGCCGAAGTAGCGGGTTCAACCTCTACATTGGTCAATTTCACTTACATTTTAGACTTCTCGTTCTTAACTTCGGGACGTAAATTACAAGTACCTCAGAAGTCGCGTGATGGCAAGGGACACTGGTAATAGGGAAAGCTAATTCAAACACAAAGACCAGTCCAGTGCACTATAAGTAGTAGCACTGTAAGGAAAACGCTTCAATTCAAAGCGTGCGCAGACGCAAAGACAAAATTTTTTTTTTAAATACCAACATGAAGTGAATAGATGAATCATATTTTGAGTAAAGTACATAATACACCAGCAATCGATGTGGTCGATCGGGTAAAGTCCGCCCTGGCTCTCAAACTTTATGTGCGCTGATTGCGGGACAGGGGGTTCAGTCCCTACTCCAGTCAGTTGGTCGTAAACGTTGACTGCTCGTTGATTGAGCACTGGGCGTAAAATTGCAGAGAGAATCAACCTGAGGTTGAGTGCAACACCTTGTAAATGACATGCGATATTTAAGCTTAACACACCAGCACTGTGGCTCAGTGACAGTGAACACGTTTCACAATTCCGTGTCATGCCGAGTTCAGAGTTCGAAATCTGCCGCAGACGATTTCGAAGCCCAGCTTTGCGTTGATTTCCACGGTGCGAGGATTGTTCGTTCAGAAAGCAATTGAAAAATACTGAACAATTCTGATCATGATAGAGTTCTAATGGGGTTAATAGCAAGACCCGGTTACTATGCCATCACTGCTTAAGAATGGTACGATACTCAATCATTTAATCAGTCAGTCAATCACCCAGTCATTTTATCAATCAGTAGGAAACTAATAAATGTGCGCATTGCCTAGTAAATCACAAAACTATCAAATACAAAGATTCTAGAGAAACTGGAAATGAACAGAGAGTTTATTAAAGAATTTTTTTTTTTTAAATAAGGCAAGTGAAATATTTGGACCACGTTAAAAGACAACACTCTTATTATAAAAGCCATACTGGAGGGTACGTTTGAGGGCAAGCGAGCAAGAGGCCGACAACGATACAAGTGGGAAGATAACATGAAGAGGTGGACGAACAGCAATCTGACAGAATGTACAGTCAAGGCGAGGGACAGACAGTGTTGGAGATCTATTGTAGCCAACCTTCATTGTGAAGACGGCACCTGATTGATTGATTGATTCATTGATTGATTGATTGAGTAAATTATAAACAGCCAGAAAATGCTGGAGTTGATTGCAACTTCCTGTAAAGGATAAACAATTAACTTTTAGAACATCTGACACATAGTCGCTGGATTGTAGCCTGTTTGTTTAAGCCAGTTGCTTTATTCCTGTGTTGACAGTACACGACCCACCAACCCACACCCATAGCTGGGGTCGATCCTAATGCTGTGGTTGCTCCTAGTGCCGAAGTAGATTACAACGTTCTGTACAGGATAAACAACTAACTTTTTAAACATTTTACGCATAGTCACTGGACTAAGGCGTGTTTGTTTAACATCGTCTCTTTCTTCCTGTATACACGACCCACAGCCATAGCTGTGCTGGATCGGAGATAACATCAGCCACCCCCAGAATGTGGGCAAACATGAACATGAATAATGTAAAAGCTGGCAGTTAATGTGGAATCCTAGAGTCCCATCCTGGCACAATCGACGTCCGTGTGTACTCAAATACGGGCCTGGCTGCCGGACATTGAAAGCCGTGCATCCCGTAATCAACTTACAGAAATCAATGATGGAAATAAGCCGTCCATGTATGTGGCTGCTGTACTGGAGCTCGGCGAGAGAAGTCTTGGCGTGTCCGTTAAAAACACCTTCATCGGCGTGATGACGATGGTGATACTAGTGTAGTTGACTGGCTGTTTGGGCATTAGAGAATAACTAAAATATACGGAGGTCCTACGGCAGATACTTTCGTTGGGTGCGAAGTGTTTAGGCTTTCATTTATTCTAGGCTGATGTATAATGAGGTAGGGTGACATGCTTCTTTTCTTATTGTCTTTTATTCACATACGAATCTAAGACATTCGCATACGAATCTAAGACAGTTCCGAAAAGTAACCGGTGCTGTATGATATGAGGTGGGTCGATCCCATTCTCCGTAAGAGTTTAGACTAATTCGTAATTCGCCAGATTTAAACAAAAACATCCCGTTACCATACCATTGCTACGTAAGGATGACACGATGGTCGGTCATTTAATAAATCAAACTCTCAGTCAGTAGATCGGTCAATTTTATTAATTAAAGGCAAACCAATGAACATAACAATTGCATAGTAAATCACAAACAGGCAAAATTGAGAGGGTTTTCTCAATGAAGAGATCCTTTATAATCCCGCCGCAAACTTGAGACCAGGAGCTACCTGTCTACTGTTTTCAAGTTCGGTCCGGCATATAGTTTCCTGGACATTATACAAAAGGTAGTCTGCTATTGCTTTCCTTCTCGACATTGACCATATTGGTCGGTGACTGTAGCCATTGTCTCAATGAAGAGATCCTTTATCAGCCGTCTCAAACTTGAAACTACGAGTTCCGTCCTCATCTGCAAGAACCAACGAAGAGTCCCAATACTAATGTTGTTCTAGTTGAAGTCAGATTGTGTGTCTTTCTGGCCTTTCCTCGGAGTAATGAGTGTCCGCCAGATCCTCTGGTCTCTGCCTACAGTACCCTATAGGCCATTCGTCTTCTTCTTTCATTCCCTTGAAATGTATCGATAACTGCAATATTGTCTCTTTTATGAATTTAACTTGTCTTTTTTTTTTTTGTTCAACAGTAATCGCCATATTTAATGGCGTGATTGCGTGGCATGCTAATTTCTGTGGTACGCTTCCTGGCTGGTTACCTCCGTCTTCAGCACCTTTCTTTTGCTAGAGTAGACTTTGGTTACTCGAGTTTAGAAACGTATGTATGTACACACGTGTCTGCGCATGTATGTACGTACATACATATCTAGAGCAGTCTAGTTTTACTACGCCAGAGACTTGCCGTTGCCCCTTCGCCTGTTAGTTAAAACAGTTCCGCGATGCGAAGGCCAGGAGTTCGACTTTTGCTTCTAGAGGCGATTAATTCACACGCCTTGGTGTTATTTTGCCAGGTTGCGCAATGACGTCAACTCTGCTCCCCGGTTGCTATAACCATCCATCCATCATGTGCCATGCCGGTAAGCGTGGACAGTCATGTTCTGCCATCTCACTCGATCACCAGAGTCGTGGATCAGCTCCGTGTTCCTGTCTCGACCATGCCATGTGGCCAATCCATCCAGGTATTTACTTCTCGGTCTTCCCCTTGGTCTCTTCCTTTCGATCTTGCCAGTTGTCACCAAGTTCTCCAAGTCATTTCTTCTCATAACATGCCCAAAAATTTTTGACTGCCTACGTCTAATGACTCTAATCAGTTTACGATCTTCATTTGTTTCTTGAAGGACTTGCTCATTGGTTTTTCTGTCCGTCCATGGTATTCTTTGCATTTTCCTCAGAAACCACATTTCCACAGCCATCAGCTGTTTTTCAGCTTGACTGCTTATTATCCATTCTTCACATCCATACAAAAGTACAGGTTCTATGTAGCACCTCAACACTCTTTTTCTTGTTTCAATTGATATCTTTTTATTGGTCAGTATGTTTTTCATCTTGCAAAAGGCTACCTTCGCAATGGCAATTCTTGTTCTAATCTCTTCAAGGCATCTCCCATTAGATGTTATGACTGTGCCGAGATAACAGTATCGATTCACTTGTTTAAGAATATGCCCATCTACTCATATATCACATTGTGGTATTTCCTTCTTCCCAGTGACGACCGTAATCTGTGTCTTCTTAATATTCAGTTCTAACCCTAGTTGTTCACTGTGTGCAACAACCGCATCTACTAAATTTTGCAGGTCCTGTTCATTGTCTGCAATCAAGACTGTATCATCTGCATATCTAATGTTATTGATGTATCGTCCCCTAATGTTGATTCCTTCCATATCTTCTATATTTCTAAATATATTTTCACTGTACAGGGAAAAAAGGTCTGGAGACATTACACATTCCTGTCTCACACCTCTTTTAATAGGCTGATACTGACCTACATCGTTATCAATTCTGATGGCAGTTTGTTGTTTCCAATATATGATTTTCACAAGTCTCTTTTCCATCAATTTGTAGATCTTCTGGCATCCTTATCATGTCGACATGTCTCACTTTATCGAAAGCCTTTGTGTAGTCAATAAAGCAAAGATTTAGATCTTTGTTTACTTCTATAGAACGCTCAATTATTGTTCTCAGTATATACACAGCATTTACTGTGCCCTTGCCTTCTTCAAACCCACATTGTTCTTCTCCTATTTCGGGTTGTATCTTCTTCCTAACTCTTTGCATGATAATTCTCAGCAGAATCTTCGATTTGTGGCTCATTATACTAATTGTTATATGTTGATCGCATTCCTTGGCTCCTGATTTCTTCGGGATTGCAATAAATATAGAATTACATAATTCAGGAGGTATATCTCCAGTATCGTATATTGCATTCAGCAGTTTGGTGACTTGGTCTATTCCATATTCTTCTAAGGCATTGATCATTTCTACTGTGATGTTATCTGTACCCGGGGTCTTGCTAGTTTTCATATGGTTAAGAGCATTCTGAACTTCTTTCTTCAAAATTGATGGTCCTTCATTATTATTACGATAATCATATTGTTCTTCTCTTGTATCATCATAAAGGTCTTTCACATAATCTGACCACGCATGTAAAATCTGATCTTTTTCTATTATGATTTTGCCTTCTTTGGTTTTTAGGCAACCCGTTGATGTGTGTGTTCTTTTGTTAGTGATGTCATTAATTCTTTTGTGCATTAATTTGGTATTCCGGTTATTTTGTTGGTGTTCAATTTCCTTGCAATTTTCCTCAAGCCATGTTTCTTTTGCCTCTTTGCATAGCTTCCTAATTTTCCTGTGAATCGCTTCATATGTTTCCTTGTTATGTTTTGTTATTTCTTCTTACTTCCTTGAGTTTTAAGATGTCATCCGTCATCCATTTCTTTCGTCCTATTATCTTTATTTTTGGGATGGTTGTTTCAGCAGCTTGGTTGACTGATTTCTTTAATATTTCCCATTGGTCACTGACGTCTTGAAATAATATTTCCATATCGGACAATGCATCGAATCTGTTCTTTATCTCTACGGTGAATTTATCTTTTATTTCCTCACTCTTCAGTGCTTGTAGATCAAATTTTGTGTTTTTTGGTGAATATTTGACTTTCTTTAATTTTATATGTAAATTGCTTAAGATTAATCTATGGTCGCTGTAGCAGTCTGCGCTTGGTATAGTTTTTGCGACTTTTAAGGCATTTCGAAATCTTCTGTTGATGAGGATGTAATCAATCTGATTTCTAATCTTATGATCAGGACTCCTCCATATCCATAATATCCTTGGGTGCTGTTGAAACCAATTGTTTCCAGTAATCAAATCTTGCTCTTTTGCCCTCTGTACTAGTCTGCAACCTCTTTCATTCTGTTCCCCTAGTCCATACTTGCCTACTATGTATCCGTCCTGTTGATTTCCAACTTTGGCATTCAAGTCACCCATTATGATAGTTCAGAATTCTTGCATTTCTTGAAGGCTTTCTCTAAATCACTATAAAATTCATCAATGCTGTCATCACTACTGTCTACTGTTGGTGCATAAACATGTATGACGTTGACATCAAAAGGTCTTCCACTCAACTTCACCAGTAACACTCTGTCTGATACAGTCCAATATCCTTTGATCGATTTTGCTCTCTCTATATCCATTATAATTGCTACTCCTCGCTGTTGTTTCTCTCCACCAGAATAGATTATTCTATATTCCTCAGATGTCATAATGCCCATTCCTGCCCATCTGGTCTCACATACACCTAACAGGTTAATATTTAATCTTCTCATTTCATTCTTAATGTTATCACATTTTCCATCCCCACTCATAGTTCTTACATTCCAAGTTCCTACTTTCAATGTTGATATTCTTTTGCACACATTCCCCTGTTGTTGTTGTTGTTGTTGTTGTTGTTTGTCCATCAAGAATGATGATGACCATTCATTTCATCCAGTGGGGTTGAAGGTGTGGAGCCGTGGGTTCTAAGATGGCTGATAAGGCCTATTTTGGCTCGAAATGTTCTTTGACAATGTGGGCAAAGAATGCTTGACGTCTCTGGAGGAGGATTTCCTGCAGTGGTTTTTCTGTCCTGCCTTTTCTTCACAGCTCTTGCAGTCCTGGTTGCCTCACATATGACTGCACCTTTGCGCAATGATGCACGCCACGAATTTCGGTCTCTGGCTGCAGCCTCCCAGGTGTCATGATGAATTCCAAAAGCATTCAGTGAAATTTTCAGAGTGTCTTTAAAACGTTTCCTCTGGCCACCTTGGGAGCGTTTACCACAACGCAGTTCGCTGTAAAAAATTCGTTTAGGGAGCCTGTGATCTGGCATGCGAGCCAAGTGACCAGCCCAGCGAATCTGATTCTTCATCAGTAGAGTGTGGATACTGGGCATGGATGCTCTTTCTAGGACTTCAGTGTCTGGAATCTTGTCTTGCCATTTAATCTTCAGTAGCTTCCTTAGGCAGACTGTGTGGAAGTGGTTTAATTTCCTAGCCTGTCGCTGATAAACAGTCCAGGTTTCACAAGCATATAGCAGTGTGGATAATACAACTGCTTTGTAGACTTTTAGCTTTGTTTGCAGGCTTATTCCAGTTCTGTCCCATACATTCTTGTACAGTCTGCCAAAGGCTGCACTGGCCTTGGAGATTCTTGCATTCACTTCGTCATCGATTGTGGCAGCTTGTGACACGGTGCTGCCAAGATAGGTGAATTTGTCCACAACACTTAGTCTATGATCATTCACTTTGATATTCGGCACAGTGTGATTATTCCCTGGAGCTGGCTGGTACATAACTACAGTCTTCTCCAAGTTGATATTAAGCCCAAAGTTGGCACAGGCATGTGAGAAAGCTGAAACATTATGTTGCATGTCCGCCTCTGAGTTGGCGTATAGAGCGCAATCATCAGCAAACAGGAGCTCTCTGACGGTGCCGCTGTTAATTTTGGTTTTAGCTTTCAGCCTTCTGAGATTGAATAACTTTCCATCCATACGGTAGTTGATGTCTATTCCAATGTCGTCGTTTTCGAAGGCATTCATCAACATGGCTGAAAACATGAGGCTGAACAGTGTTGGTGCCAGGACACATCCTTGCTTCACTCCATTGGTGACAGGAAAGGGTTCAGACAGTTCACCATTTTCCTGTACTCTTGCCTGCATACCGTCATGAAATAACCGCACTATTTAGACAAACTTTCGTGGACAGCCATATTTTGCCATAATCTTCCACAGTCCTTCTCTGCTGACTGTATCAAAAGCCTTGGTCAAAAGCCTTGGTAAGGTCAATGAAAGTGGAGAACATTTCGCAGTTCTGTTCCTGACATTTATCTTGCAGCTGCCTTGCAGCGAAAATCATGTCAACAGTTCCACGTTCTTTTCTGAAGCCACATTGACTCTCAGGAAGAAGACCTTGATCGAGATGGGCTGTGAGGCGATTGAGAAGAATTCTGGCGAGTATCTTCCCTGCAATTGAAAGCAAGGAGATGCCTCGGTGGTTGTCACAGGATTGGCGGTTTCCTTTACGTTTGTAAAGGTGGACTATTGACGCGTCCTTAAAATCTTGTGGCATGGTCTCGTTCATCCAAATGTTTGTGAAGACTTGGTGAAGCTGCTCTGTTAGGACCGGCCCACCTGCCTTGTATATCTCTGCTGGGATGGAGTCAGGACCAGGTGCCTTGCCGCTGGAGAGTTGCTGGATGGCTTTGTTTACTTCCACTATGGTTGGCAGGTCATCAAGTGTCTCATTGGTGGGAACTTGAGGAAGGCAGTTGATGGTTTCATCATCGAAGAAGGAAGTTGCATTTAAGATTTTGCTGAAATGCTCTGCCCAGCGTTGAAGGATTTCTTTCTTATCGGTGACCAATGTTCCCCCATCTGCACTGAGGAGGGGAACTATGTCTGGTGATGAAGGACCATAGACCGCTTTCAGTGAGTCGTAGAAGTTTTTCATATCATGTCTGTCAGCAAAGCCCTGAATTTCATCAGCTTTGCTGCTCAGCCAGGAGTCCCGCATGTGCCGAAGTTTCTGCTGCACTACTCTCTGAATGTTCTTGAAAGCATCTTTTTTTTTTATGTTGACTTTGGGTCATTCAAATGTGCCTTGAGGAGAAAATGTTTCTCGGCCAGCAATTGGTTGATGTCTTCGGAATTTTCATCAAACCAGTCTTTATGCTTTCGGGGGGCAGGACCCAGGATTTCCATAGTATTGTTGTAAATTATGTCCTTTAGGGCTCTCCATTCTGTTTCTGTATCCTGTTTAGCTTCAGCATTGGGCTTGAGGCGGTCTTCCAGCATATTTTCAAACGACTGCTGCATTTTCTTGCTGTTTAGGCGGGTGACATTTAGCTTTGTTTGCATTTTCGCCCCTTGAGGACGCCGTGGTGGCCTGATGTGGATGTTCATTTTCGAGACAATGAGACGATGGTCTGTCCAACATTCGGCACCACACATGGATTTTGTCACTCGAACGTCTTGTCTGTCACTCCTCCTGACGATGACATAGTCAATGAGGTGCCAGTGTTTCGAGCGAGGGTGCACCCACGATGTCCTATTTCTCATGGGGAGACGGAAAATTGTGTTCGTAATCAGGAGATCATGTTCGGCACATGTCTGAAGGAGGCGGAGTCCATTGCTGTTACAATTTTCGACTCCATGCTTTCCAATAATGCCACTCCAAGAGGTGGTGTCCGTGCCTACTCTGGCATTGAAATCCCCAAGGAGTATAAGTTTGTCTCCTTTGGGAACAGATGTTAATACATTGTGCAGGTCCTCATAGACCTTGTTCTTGACATCATCTTCGTTGGTCATAGTTGGTGCGTAGACACTCACAATGGTTGCGTACTTCCTTCCATTCAGCAGAGGCAACTTCATGGTCATGAGCCTGTCGTTTATAGCCTTTGGAAATCCAGCTAATTTGCCGACCAGGGCCGACTTAATGGCAAATCCCACACCGGATTGGCGTCTTTCCTCGCTTTTCCTTCCATTCCAGAAAAATGTGTAGCCGGCACCTATTTCACAGATTTGGCCTTCTTCTGCAAGTCGTGTCTCGCTCAAGGCTGCAATGTCGATGTTGTACCTGCCCAGCTCTCTCCCAATCAGTGCTGTTCATCTCTCTGGACCCGACGCGCCGTCTCTGTCAAGTAGGGTGCGTACATTCCAAGTTCCAATTGTTAAGGGAATATGGTTTACTCTTTTGGCTTTGCTTGTTTTATATTTCTTTGTATGTCGAGTTAGGGTACCCACCAACCGCGGCTAGCTGGTTAGGTAGTGATGAAGCAGACAATGTTTAGGGCACCTTTTCTAGCCCCTTCCTCATGCTATGGAGGTGAGCAGTGTGTTCCTATAGAGGGCTGCTCAGTCGCTCATGGGGCTGCCGAATCGCACTGCTGCTCCGGTCAGTAGAAGACGACCATATGGCCTGAGCCGCCTGTGTGCAGGTCTGCGACTACGTCTGCCAGCGTACCCACGCCTGCCGCTTTGCCGCTCGCCCATCGCCACAGGGCTTGAAGGTGATATGTGACGTTGGATGAAGAATGACTTGCGCGATGACTTGGATTAAAGTGAGGAAGAGTTGAGCAATTCGTCGACCTCACTCTCTCGCCTGAGCCCATCTGTGTCCAGTGGCAAGACAAGTCGAGACGACTGGAGACGAATACAGGTGCAGTGGATGACCAGGGCGCTCTACGTGCCTTGCCGTGCTCATTACGTTCCACAACTCTTTGCAGGTAAACGCCGTCTTGCCCGTTGAATCAGGAATGATTTCTTCCGCGCAGTCTGCCGAATCCTGTCTTCACATGCTGGGTAGGCATATGTAACAGTGTAGGTATAATTGGGGTCTATTGGAAAACTCCGATACAGCACGATTGAGCATTGAGACTGAAAGGGGGGGGAGATGCTCAATCGTGACGTATTGGGTTGGTATGGGCAGTTAGAACCCAGCTTGAGTAGCGAATGGAGGTGTACATCGAAGCTTGGTTATATTAAGCCAATAAACGTTTTATCAACAAACAAACGACCGGCCTTCGTCTTATATTACACACTGTTATAAGAGGCGAAATGGAGCCGCTCGACCAGGATACGAACCTGAGAATGAGAAAGATAAAACTATGCAAAGTCGGAGTTGAATAACGTCGTCGCGGAAAGATTCAAGCGGCACGTGAAAAAACAACTATTGAACCTGGTAACAGCCGCACCAAAAGATGGCCAGCAAGTTATAAGACGAGATAGTAATAATATCTGAATACAAAGGCCAAAAGCTCGACCAGGAGTGGTCCTTTGTAAGTCTTTTTTAAGACTTCAGATAAGAAGTTTGTTGTACCAGCCGTTTTGCAGAGGTCACGGTGAAGAAAGTTTGTATGGCCGCCCTTCTGCAGGTTGACTGTTAGCAAGAGCCATCAAAGCCGCTGCCTTACATCATTTTGATTGACCAGGAGTGATCCTGTCCTGAAAGTTTGGGCAAACCAGCAATTTAAGTTCCTCAAAGTTAAAGAGCTAATCAGGAGTTGTCAGGACAGCATGATCGTTGATCGGGCCATAAGTTCTTAAGACACGCCATCATCCTTGGGCCACGTTAATCCTACGACCCAAACACCTGATCCATCCTTGGGCCACGTTAATCCTACGACCCAAACACCTGATCCATCCTTGGGCCACGTTAATCCTATGACCCATTCCAAACGACGTTGAAGTACCCACCTGAGAATCAAGGAAGGGACCCAACCAGGGGTTGAAGATTTTCCGGCAGCCCATGAGATGTGACCCAACCAGGGGTTGAAGAATTTTCTGGCAGCCCATGAGAAGGACGAGAGTACCTGAGGGAGGAGAAATGGTATCTGAACTCCACCACCTGAACTCTGAGACTGAGTTTCACCTAATGCGGGATCTGGTTGCTTGAACTGAACTGAAGGTAACAGAGTAATTTAGAAATAGAATCCCGTGAGGTTCCGAATTCATTTATTAGAGTGGAGTACAGAACATTATCTACAAGGAACCTTCTTCTGATTGCCACCAGTTTGAGTTTTTTTTCGAGGACAGGGTTCATTATTCCTATGCTCAGACAGGACATCGTTGGTGCTTCTTCTGATTAATGTAACATCTTACAATATTATAACCAACTGAATTGTGCTGGTTGGGATTTGGGAAATTATAATTGTGTGATTGGTTGCTTGCTTTGTTTTGCTATTTTTTTTCAGCATGGCGGAACAGGACACCTTAGCACAAGTTCTGACAGGCGTAGGAACAGCAGTAGGCCGACTTAATATGGTGGTCAAACAACAGGGGATGGCAACAGAAATTATGAAATTTAGTGGACAGGCTAAGGACTATAAGAAGTGGGTCACCTCTATAGAAAAATATGCCTATTTGATCTCGGCAACAGATGAAGAGAAAATGAGACTAGCGTATCAGACGGCAACAGAACCGGTCTCACATCATATAAGAAGAAAATTAGAGGCTGGGGTAGATGAGACATGGGAACAATTCAAAGAGGACCTAGCAAGAAAATATGCAGAAATTACGGATCCGCAACATGCATTTTCGGTGTTGAGGCAGGCTAAACAAAATAACGGAGAAACGGTGCAGTTGTTTAGCGATAGGTTGATTAACCTGGCTGAAGAGGCATTCTTAGGACAGAATGTGCGAGGGGAGGAGGTGGAAAGGATGTTGGTAGGGATTTTTGTGGATGGCATCAAATCTGATGGTTTGAAATTTAAACTGATGAGGGATAACCCTGAGAGGTTATCACAAGCGGTGGATATTGCGGTGCAAGAGGAAAATTTGAGACGTAGGTTTAGATTAAGAACAGGACGAGAAGTGGGAAGTAGTCGAGATGACAGAGTTGAGGAACCTATGGAAATAGGACAAACAAGATTCGGATGGAATAGGAGAGGAGGTATACAGACGTTACAAGGTAGAAATAGGTATGATAATGAGGAAAGAAGAAATATGAGATACCCTACAAGAGAAACAGTAGGTAACACAAATGGTACAAATATTGTCTGTTGGAATTGTGGTCAACGGGGACATGTTTTTCGGTTTTGCAATAACAGGCGTGTCCAGTCGAATACACAGGGTAGACATGACATTAACAAGGTGAGTAGGAATGTTGAAGATAGACGTAGGAATTTTACAGGTACGAGAACGCAGGAAAGAATATCTAGGAACGGTAACGTTCCTATAACGATAGGAACGTTCTGCCAGCCAGTAACGTTCCTATAACGAATAACGATATTCTAATGAGACGTAGAGCAGACGGCACAATTCAAAGATCGGTGTACCGCAAAGAAACATGGACTGGCCAATACCTAAATTTTCAGAGCTTCACACCTGTCCAGTACAAACGGGGCTTAGTACGGACCTTGTTTGACCGTGCTAGAAAGATATGCACCCAGGACACACTGACAGAGGAATTTGAAACTCTGAAGAATGTCTTAAACCTGAATGGGTACTCCACAGGATTTATAAAGCGCCATTGCCAACAGCCCAAACCCAAAGCAGACGTAACTACAGTCCCTAAACTCAAGGTATTCATCCAGCTAACCTTTCGAGGGGATTACGTAATGCAACGTCTACAAGACCGGCTTACTACAGCAGTAGGTCGAACATACTGTGCGGCAACTCCAGTCATTAGATATAAAACCGTACCCATTCCTACACCAACAGTCAAAGAGCCTGTTCCTCTGTACGCCACAAACAATTGTATTTACCAATTCACATGTAGATGCCAGGCCGTTTACATTGGTCGAACGGAGAGACAGCTTAACAAACGGGTGTCAGAACACATACCTCAATGGGTCAACAAGATACAACACACAGGAGTGGCTAGCCGCGAGGAGCCGACACACCGGAAGCTCCCGGCGTCTTCAATCGGCAGACACATTGTCGCCAGTGGTCACGTTGTGTCCAGAGACACTGCATTTCGCGTGTTGTTTAGAACACAAAATACTCGCTTGTTAAAATTTGCAGAAGCAATTATGATCTATCAACGCAAGCCAGAATTGTGTAAACAGAAAGACATGTTAGTCAGCTTAAAATTACCGTGGTAGATAATTGACATTACTGTGCGAAATTGTGTATATTTCAACTTGAAGGATTTATCTAGTTAATTTCACGTAAGTTGTGTGATTTCTGCAGTATGTACCTGACGAGATGCAGCGAAATATGCCAGGCAATAAATCGTGCAATCTATTGTTTGTGTCTTCGTTATATTGTCTTTCTTAGAAAATCAAGGCATTTTTATTTTTACAAATTAACAATAAACATCACGTTTGTAAAGACACTGTATGAAATAATTAATAAACAAACCTTTTTTGCTGATCTAAGACAGTAGATATAGTCAGATCTTAGTCAGATATAACTGAGCTGCCGTATAACAGTAGACGGTAAAACCTGCTTTCTGTCAGCGCCGAATGTTGGGCGGCGCTTACCAAACCCGACACCCCACATTGTGCCAACGGCTTCGGGCGGAAGAGCGCAATTGGGAGGGTACAAGCCTTATCCTAGTGCGAGGAAATGCAACCCAAAGACAAAATAGTCATGGCAGGGCAGACCAGGCCCTAAGCCTTGGTTGGCATGAGAGGCAATAACTCCATCCCTGGTCTTAACCGGTCTCGGAATCAAAGTGAGAGTCAACTGTTACGGATTATACGTCTTTGTCAGTTGGCGTAGACATGGGGCGCCACGCGTTGCCTCTGACGGTGGGAGACACCTACAGGTGTCACTGATCAGCTACCGCCCGCCTCAAGCTGGGCAGCCCCCGGCCAGTTGGGTGCTGATCCGGCACAGCCTGCCTGCTTCAATGGGTGCTTGGGGCTAGGACAAAATCTGAATCGCAGGCTGTAAAACCAATGCACCAGGTACTAATAAAAAAGAATAATAGAAACCTCAAGCTACGGCTTGCAACCTGGAACGTAAGAACCATGTGTCAAGGATTTTCCACTGACTTGACAAATATTGACGATGTGAGAAAAACGGCTGTGATTGATGCTGAACTCAGTCGTCTTAACATTGATATTGCTGGCCTGCAGGAGACTCGCCTCGCTGAGGAAGGGTCACTCAGGGAAAACAATTACACCTTTTTTTTGGAAGGGAAGAGGGCAGGCAGAAAAAAGGCAACATGGTGTGGGCTTTGCAGTGAAGAATTCGCTACTGGGAATGATTGATATCCCAGCTGGAGGCAATGAAAGATTATTATCCCTGCGCTTGATAACCTCTTGTGGATTTGCCACCATTATCACTGCATATGCACCGACACTCGCTTCCTCTGATGATGTGAAGGATACGTTCTATGAGCAGCTAGACTCTGTGATCAAGGCAGTTCCAAAATCTAACTACATTTATATGCTCGGTGATTTCAATGCTCGTGTGGGCAAGGACTCGAGTTCATGGCCAGTGTGCCTTGGAAAATACAACATCGGTCGCATGAATGATAATGGGCAAAGGCTGCTGGAGCATTGCACTAGAAATGACCTATGTATTACAAACTCCTTTTTTAAAACAAAAGAGCTGCATAAGGTCACATGGAAACATCCAAGATCCGGCCATTGGCATCAGCTGGACTTCATTATCACACGGAGACAACATCTGAACCATACATCATTGACTCGTAGTTACCACAGTGCTGACTGTGATACAGATCATTCTTTGGTTGTTGCAAGGGTTAGACTGAGACCAAAGAGAATCTACACAGCTAAACACAAATCTAGCCCCAGGATTAATATTATTAACACTCATGATCCTGAAAAGTGCTTTGAATTTCAACAGCAACTTGAAGACGTTTTCAATGATACATCAGAAAATTGTATAGTAATTGTTAAATGGAGTAAACTTAAGGAAACTATTTATAAAACACCGGTAGGGGTTTACGGCACTGTGGATCATAAGAGGCAGGACTGGTTTGCGGCAAACAGCCAGATACTGCAGCCCTTGATTGATAAAAAGAAGATAGCTCTCTTAAGAAACAAGGAAAGACCAACGCGTAACACTCTGAGTGATCTGAAGAAAGCGAGGAAGGATGTACAAAAGGCTGCCAGGCAGTGTGCGAATGACTATTGGATCAAGTTATGTGAGTCCATTCAAATCGCAAGTGATAAGGGAAACATCAGAAGCATATATGAAGGGATAAAGAAAACCTGTGGTCCAGTTATCAAAAGAAGTGCACCATTGAAAACCTTGACTGGAGAAATCATCACTGATAAGAAACAGCAGATGGACAGATGGGTAGAGCACTATTTGGAGCTTTACTCAAGTGAGACCAAACTAGCGGATGATGCCCTCAACGCCATAGAGGCCCTGCCAACTCTTGCCACATCGACACACTTCCCACCATAACAGAATTTAAGTGTGCTATAAATGAACTTGCGTCTGGCAAGGCTCCAGGTAAGGATGGGATTCCAATAGAGGTAATCAGGAGTGGGCAAGACACACTCGCTCTACAGATCCACCAGTTAATAGAGCTATGCTGGCGAGAAGGACAAGTCCCAAAGGATTTCAAAGATTCAAACATCATAACGCTGTACAAAAACAAGGGCGATCAGAGCGACTGTAACAACTATAGGGGTATCTCACTTCTGTGTATTGTTGGGAAAGTATTTGCCAGAATTGTTCTGCGCAGACTTCAAGTCCGGGGAAATCAAGTCTACCCCGAATCGCAGTGCGGCTTCCGTCAAAACCGGTCTACCTTTGATATGATATTCTCATTGCGACAGATGCAAGAAAAATGCCGGGAACAAAATCAGCCACTGTTTATTGCCTTCATCGACCTCACAAAGGCATTCGATTTGGTCAGTCTTGAGGGTCTGTTCAAATCACTAAAGAAGAAATGCTGCCCACCAACTCTTCTGTCCATTGTGGAATCGTTCCATACAGGCATGAAGGGTATAATCAAGTTTGATGGCTCAACTTCAGAAGAGTTTGAAATCAAGAGTGGAGTTAAGCAAGGTTGTGTACTATCCCCCACCCTCTTTGGGATATACTTTTCACTTCTACTGAAATATGTCTTTCGTGATCAGGATGACGGTATAAACATTCACTCTCGCTCAGATGGTGGCCTCTATAATGCTCAGAGATTGATTGAAGATAGGCCAAGACCAAAATTAGGAGGGTACTAATCAGAGAGTTGCTTTTTGCGGATGCTGCTGCGATTACGACCCACTCTGAGGAAGAATTACAACATCTACTATCTGCATTCTCCAATGCTTGTTCTGAATTTGGTTTAACAATTAACAAAAAGAAGACACAGATTATGTCACAAGGTGCACATGGTGTACCATCAGTCTTTATTGACGACGCCGAACTGGAGATAGTAGACCATTTTACATATCTAGGATCAAAGGTAAATAGCAAATTATCCCTCGATCAGGAAATCAACATCAGGATTGGCAAGGCAGCAACAACAATGAACATGTTAGCAAAAAGAGTCTGGGAGAACAGGAAGCTTACTGCCAAAACAAAAGTCCTCGTCTACCAAGCCTGTGTCCTTAGTACTCTTCTTTATGGCAGTGAAACCTGGACAACTTACTCACGCCAAGAGAAACGTTTAAACAGCTTTCATATGCGATGTCTGCGAAGAATACTTGGTATTAAGTGGCAAGAAAAAATCACAAATACTGAAGTATTGGAAAGATCAGGTTGTGTGACGGTGTATTCCATGCTCAGTCTTCGTAGACTTAGATGGATAGGACATCTTAGGAGGATGGATGATGGTAGAATACCAAAGGACATCTTCTATGGTGAATTACAAATGGGTAGGATATCTCAGGGTCGGCCTCTACTACGATACAAAGATGTGTGTAAGCGGGACATGATTGATACATGCATAGATAATGCACATTGAGAGCAAGTCGCCGCTGAACGTGTTGCATGGAGGGCAACTATCAGAAATGGAATGAAGACAAAGGAGAAAATGATTGCAGATAAAGCACGCACAGAGCGTGAGAGACGTAAGATGGTGCACGGTTTCAAGATGGCGACGGACGGTCGTGTTGTTTTGTGTTCGTTAACTTTTTCGCGTAAGGGATGGATTTATTCATTTCTTGCGTGTAATTGGTGTGCCAGGATGTAAAACCAGGAGTTTCTACTCAAGATCTGCGCGGGTGCTACGGAGTTCGTGCATCGAGCGAAGCCATCCTTGAGTGAATTTTCAGCAGCGTGTGTGGTTCTCAATCAAAAGTCAGTGTTTACGTTTTTTCAACATGGCGGAACAACGTGTGTTTTCCGAACGATCAGCAGTCAACATACCGAAGCGGCGTGGTAGCCGCGCAGGGAAAAAGAAGCCAGGTAAGCGCGGTGGCTTGAGACGTTTTAGACTCAAGTGTCACCGTCTAGGACTCAGGAACATCCGTATTCTATATTGGAACTGTGCCAGTGTAAAACAACGGGGCTCTATTTTAGAAACCCTAGTTTACAGGAACGACATTGTAGCACTCCAGGAGACGAGACTGGGCGATCAGCTACTCCGAATTGCCGGCTTCAAATGTTTCTATAACAGACCTTCACTCACTACAGTGTGTAGATGGGGTGTCCTAGGACACCATGGCAGCGACCACCACCCATGCAGCATATTGGTGGAGAAAGGCAGAACCAGGCAGCACAAGCTAAAGGTAAAGACGTTCCAGTATGACAGTACAGGGCAAGATGTGGTGAGTAAAATAAGACGTGACAAGCGCAGAACGTTTCAGGGCAGGAAAAAAAGCTGGGAGCAGCCACCGTGGTGGAGTTTCGAGGTGGAGAAGGCTTGGGTGGATAAGCGTAGTGCTGTAAGGAGATGGCAAAATGCCAAGAAGAACAGAGCTGGTCATCCTAGTCCCTGCTTGCACTTAGAAAGAGAGATGCACACAAAAGTAAGCTATTTAAAAAAACTGGTCAATGTGGTTAAAAGCGAAAAATGGGCAGAGGTGTGTCAAAGAGTAAGCACAGACAAGTCACTGAAATTGTTCTGGCGACTACATAAAAGCATGAGTGGTGTAGTCAAGAATAAGAGCATTTCTGACTTCCAAGGTGCTGACCTCATCTGGCAGAGGACTGACGAGGACAAGGGCAAAGCCCTCTTTGAACGCTACCTTGAGCAGAGCAACCAGACAGACATGGGAGGCCGGAATCTGGCCAAGGAGGTCACCTCAGACAGATGCAAGGCCCAGAACACTTCGGATGAAGACACAGTGACAGTGAAAGAAATCAAGGCTGTGCTTCGACGATCAAAAAACAGTGCTCCAGGTCCTGATGGCATAAGATACGACGACATAAATAGGTGTACCGACAATGAGCTAGAGAAACTAGCAGACATGTACAACAACAGTATAGGGAGTGCTAGCATCAAGGAGGAATGGTTACACAGCTATCTGATTCCCTTGCCGAAGCCTGACAAAGACCACAAAAAAATTCAGGGATATCGAATTATAACCATGCAGAATACAATAGGCAAGCTGCTGGAGAAGGTAATTGCCAGGAAAATATCAAGCCAACTAGAGTGGCAAGGTGTTTTCCCACCTACCCTGGGTGGGTACCGTCCAAAAAGAGAAACCTGGACCAATGCAGCAGTCTTTGCCCACGATGTCTATGAAGGTTTCCACTCAGGCACTGAAACCGTTGCTGCAGCGATTGATCTTGAGGACGCATACAACAGAGTACCACTGGATTTTTTAATGTTTCAGCTTCTTGAACTAAACGTAAGTCCATTCCTCCTTAGTTGGATCGCTGCAGCCCTCTTCCAACGGAAAGTAGTTTTTAGATGTGGCAGTTGGACTTCGGAACCAACAACAATATATCCTGGCCTACCACAGGGATCACCATTATCTCCGGTACTGTTCAACGCCTACACAGTGAGAATCACCAGTGAGCAGATCACTGGACCTGGCAGGACATTGTCATATGCCGATGATGTTTTAGTGTATCGTCAGGGTAAGGATAGAGAGGAGGTTGCTGTGGAACTACAAACCGAACTCAATCGCATAAGTACTTGGTGTGATGAAGCTGGGGCAATGGTCAACCCAACAAAGGCAACAGTGACTTGGTTCTCGTTGAATAATCATATTGTCAACAATCCAACACCAACTGTAATGCTGTGTTCAGAGACGGTGGAAAGAACGCAGGCAATGAATTACCTGGGGATACGGTTTGATCGAAGCCTTGCTTATAATGTGCACATAGACCAGGTGATAACAAAGGCCAAGCGGGGTTTGGCAGCGATGCGGGTGATGGCGGCAGCAAACTGTGAGCAGCGCCATCTATGTCTTCTGTACGAGGGGCTGGTCATGTCTGTTTTGGAGTATGCAATGGCAATCCTTACTCTCAGCCATAAGCAGATAGAAAGGATGGAAAGGATACAGAATGAAGCTATGCGCATTATTCTTGGATGTACAAGAGATACAGCATGCAGGGCGATGCGCTACCTTCTTGATTTTCCAACCATTGAAGAGAGAATGCAAGTTTGCAGGGCACGCGCCTACCTCAGAATTAACGCAAACACACAGCATCCACTGCATAGTGAAATTAGGAAGGTGAAGGGCAGCAGGTTAAAAAGAGGACGGTCGTGGATGGGTCAAGCCGAAGACATTCTTCAACAGGTGTGTTCACTTGAGGACTTAGAACCTGGCGAGGAGTGGGTGCAAGTGCCAACAGACTTCTGCACATCCTTTTCAGTTTGCATCCAACTAGATAGAAAATGCAGACAAGAAAATCCGGCTGCTGTGGAGGCTGAAGTACAAGCGTTGATTTTCGAGAATTCGCTAGACAGTGACGCGGTCATCTACACAGATGGGTCGGTCGTCCGACATGCGAGAAGCTCATGGGCCTTTACAGCTCGGGCCGGAGGGAGAATTGTGAAGGAGGACTCTGGTGCTTTCACTGAAACCACAAGTAGCCTGACCATGGAAGTCATGGCAGTAAGTAAAGCAATAACATGGCTCGAGACACAGACATTCACTAGGGCTTGTTTCCTTAGCGACTCAATGAACATGATCAAGAGGATAGAGGAAGGGTCGATCCGAAGAGAATGGTTGCTGCCTCTGAAGCGGTCTCGGCTGGCAAAGATTAGTTTCATCTTCGTGCCAGGGCATGCGGGAGTACAAGGAAATGAGCGGGCTGACAAGCTCGCAGGTGAGGCTACTGTGGAGGGCGGACGCGCCATGGACCAGGCTGACATTCTGAATGCTCTACGAGAAGTGAGACTTTTGCAAGAACCAAGTGATGACTGTGAATCTACAACAATGGCCAGACTGCGAGAGCAGCAAATTAAAAGAGGGGTGGCCAAACAAGAACACTACGCAGGAAGCCAAAGAAGATTGATAAACCAACACAGAACTGGCGTCGTTAGCCGCTACACGCTGCGGGATTTGCTGAGGAGGGGATCCGAGCACTTATGGACTGAATGGTCCGATGTGCAACGAGGATGATCTGTCGACTAACTAACTAACTAACTAACTAACTATAACAGACGACATCTGGGAACGGCGATTCTCGTTCGCGACAGCATGGTGGCGTCAGAGCTAGACATGTCCAGTTGGAACAGTGACGATATACAAATACAGGCGTTGAGAGTTCATTCCAGTACACCATTCGTGTTGGTTAATGTTTATGCCCGCAATGCGAGTGTGGACGCCCAGAAGTGGCAGTGCTTAAGTGGCATATTAGGCCACGAGAGAAATGTTATTTTCTGTGGTGACTTCAACGCTAAAGGCAGATCATGGGGAAACACTTCCTCCAATACACAAGGGGAGGAGCTCGAGACTGCACTGGAAACCATCGACCTGGTTTGTATCAACAGTGGCTGTGTCACCAGGACAGCAAGCCGTCCAGGCGATGAGGACAGTGCTATTGATCTGGCGCTAGTTTCACCTTCACTCACTACAGTGTGTAGATGGGGTGTCCTAGGACACCATGGCAGCGACCACCACCCATGCAGCATATTGGTGGAGAAAGGCAGAACCAGGCAGCACAAGCTAAAGGTAAAGACGTTCCAGTATGACAGTACAGGGCAAGATGTGGTGAGTAAAATAAGACGTGACAAGCGCAGAACGTTTCAGGGCAGGAAGAAAAGGAAAAAAAGCTGGGAGCAGCCACCATGGTGGAGTTTCGAGGTGGAGAAGGCTTGGGTGGATAAGCGTAGTGCTGTAAGGAGATGGCAAAATGCCAAGAAGAACAGAGCTGGTCATCCTAGTCCCTGCTTGCACTTAGAAAGAGAGATGCACACAAAAGTAAGCTATTTCAAAAAACTGGTCACGGTGGTTAAAAGCGAAAAATGGGCAGAGGTGTGTCAAAGAGTAAGCACAGACAAGTCACTGAAATTGTTCTGGCGACTACATAAAAGCATGAGTGGTGTAGTCAAGAATAAGAGCATTTCTGACTTCCAAGGTGCTGACCTCATCTGGCAGAGGACTGACGAGGACAAGGGCAAAGCCCTCTTTGAACGCTACCTTGAGCAGAGCAACCAGACAGACATGGGAGGCCGGAATCTGGCCAAGGAGGTCACCTCAGACAGATGCAAGGCCCAGAACACTTCGGATGAAGACACAGTGACAGTGCAAGAAATCAAGGCTGTGCTTCGACGATCAAAAAACAGTGCTCCAGGTCCTGATGGCATAAGATACGACGACATAAATAGGTGCACCGACAATGAGCTAGAGAAACTAGCAGACATGTACAACAACAGTATAGGGAGTGCTAGCATCAAGGAGGAATGGTTACACAGCTATCTGATTCCCTTGCCGAAGCCTGACAAAGACCACAAGAAAATTCAGGGATATCGAATTATAACCATGCAGAATACAATAGGCAAGCTGCTGGAGAAGGTAATTGCCAGGAAAATATTAAGCCAACTAGAGAGGCAAGGTGTTTTCCCACCTACCCTGGGTGGGTACCGTCCAAAAAGAGAAACCTGGACCAATGCAGCAGTCTTTGCCCATGATGTCTATGAAGGTTTCCACTCAGGCACTGAAACCGTTGCTGCAGCGATTGATCTTGAGGACGCATACAACAGAGTACCACTGGATTTTTTAATGTTTCAGCTTCTTGAACTAAACGTAAGTCCATTCCTCCTTAGTTGGATCGCTGCAGCTCTCTTCCAACGGAAAGTAGTTTTTAGATGTGGCAGTTGGACTTCGGAACCAACAACAATATATCCTGGCCTACCACAGGGATCACCATTATCTCCGGTACTGTTCAACGCCTACACAGTGAGAATCACCAGTGAGCAGATCACTGGACCTGGCAGGACATTGTCATATGCCGATGATGTTTTAGTGTATCGTCAGGGTAAGGATAGAGAGGAGGTTGCTGTGGAGCTACAAACCGAACTCAATCGCATAAGTACTTGGTGTGATGAAGCTGGGGCAATGGTCAACCCAACAAAGGCAACAGTGACTTGGTTCTCGTTGAATAATCATATTGTCAACAATCCAACACCAACTGTAATGCTGTGTTCAGAGACGGTGGAAAGAACGCAGGCAATGAATTACCTGGGGATACGGTTTGATCGAAGCCTTGCTTATAATGTGCACATAGACCAGGTGATAACAAAGGCCAAGCGGGGTTTGGCAGCGATGCGGGTGATGGCGGCAGCAAACTGTGAGCAGCGCCATCTATGTCTTCTGTACGAGGGGCTGGTCATGTCTGTTTTGGAGTATGCAATGGCAATCCTGACTGTCAGCCATAAGCAGATAGAAAGGATGGAAAGGATACAGAATGAAGCTATGCGCATTATTCTTGGATGTACAAGAGATACAGCATGCAGGGCGATGCGCTACCTTCTTGATTTTCCAACCATTGAAGAGAGAATGCAAGTTTGCAGGGCACGCGCCTACCTCAGAATTAACGCAAACACACAGCATCCACTGCATAGTGAAATTAGGAAGGTGAAGGGCAGCAGGTTAAAAAGAGGACGGTCGTGGATGGGTCAAGCCGAGGACATTCTTCAACAGGTGTGTTCACTTGAGGACTTAGAACCTGGCGAGGAGTGGGTGCAAGTGCCAACAGACTTCTGCACATCCTTTTCAGTTTGCATCCAACTAGATAGAAAATGCAGACAAGAAAATCCGGCTGCTGTTGAGGCTGAAGTACAAGCGTTGATTTTCGAGAATTCGCTAGACAGTGACGCGGTCATCTACACAGATGGGTCGGTCATCCGACATGTGAGAAGCTCATGGGCCTTTACAGCTCGGGCCGGAGGGAGAATTGTGAAGGAGGACTCTGGTGCTTTCACTGAAACCACAAGTAGCCTGACCATGGAAGTCATGGCAGTAAGTAAAGCAATAACATGGCTCGAGACACAGACATTCACTAGGGCTTGTTTCCTTAGCGACTCAATGAACATGATCAAGAGGATAGAGGAGGGGTCGATCCGAAGAGAATGGTTGCTGCCTCTGAAGCGGTCTCGGCTGGCAAAGATTAGTTTCATCTTCGTGCCAGGGCATGCAGGAGTACAAGGAAATGAGCGGGCTGACAAGCTCGCAGGTGAGGCTACTGTTGAGGGCGGACGCGCCATGGACCAGGCTGACATTCTGAATGCTCTACGAGAAGTGAGACTTTTGCAAGAACCAAGTGATGACTGTGAATCTACAACAATGGCCAGACTGCGAGAGCAGCAAATTAAAAGAGGGGTGGCCAAACAAGAACACTACGCAGGAAGCCAAAGAAGATTGATAAACCAACACAGAACTGGCGTCGTTAGCCGCTACACGCTGCGGGATTTGCTGAGGAGGGGATCCGAGCACTTATGGACTGAATGGTCCGATGTGCAACGAGGATGATCTGTCGACTAACTAACTAACTAACAATGGTAGAAATGACCATGTTTTCACATGCATCTACTGTGGGCAAACATTTTTAGCAAGGATTGGCCTTACCAGCCACACTCGCCACCGCCATGGGTCGGTAGCTATTAAGCCTTTTTGAAGCACAATGTACCAAACTATCGTCTGTCAAGACGGAAGGTGCCAGTGGTCAAGACAGTAGGCTGTGGTTTAGTTTGTTATTTTAACCTGATGTGCTGACAGTATTAAATCAGGAAAATAAATATGTGAACATTTGCTCACATTACTTGTTAATGTCACTGTCATCTTTGTTATTCTAGCAAGTTTAAAATGTAGCAGCTTTCAATAAAGCTACATGGACAATAAGCAATGCTACCTGTTATTTCCTCACAAACTAATCTACAACAAGAACCATGTCAGTCTTTCAAAAATTCAAAATTAGAAATCATTATTAAACTGTCTTCTTTATTCACTCATGTCCTGTCATAATTTGTACTTTTGCCTTGTCTAGTTTGTATTTTTTTTTCTTCTGATAAATATCGATACCAACTACTTATAATGTGGCCATTATTTTATTACTAATTATATATAATTATTCCAAGCTACTGCAGCCAATTATGTAATGTTTGAAGCAGACATTTTCCTTCCAAGTTAACATGTCACATTCTTTATTATATTTGACTGCTCCTATCAACTGACACAACTTAGTGAATATAACTATATAAAATACCACAGAATTTAGATATAGAAATGCTGCAACATGCATGCATCATAAGTGATTGCATACAATATAAAACAAATTCGTATTATGACACAGCATGTAGAATTAGAGTGGCATAATTTGCAAATTAAAACAAACTGGTATTATGACACAGCTAGTAGAATTAGAGTGGCATAATTTGCAAATTATGTAATAAAACAACAACCAGGGAAAGTTCGCCATCATCACCATGAAACCAGCAGTAAATATTACAGCAAGCAAGTCACACTGTGAATCTTTTCAAAGCTGTTCAGTCTGAAAGTGAACATTCATACCAGTAGAAAGGTAAATTTGATGAGATTTCTATTTTGTCTTTGAATGTATATATCTTAAAATAAATTATTTACGTAAACCAATGGAATGTTAGCATTATATATGTTGCAAATGTTTCGAAATGTATGTGATAAGCTAAGTGGGCTATCTTTGTTTCGCCAGTTTGCATGGGAGGAGACGTACTACATAACTACACATACTGGCCATATGGATAAGAGTACTCATTCTTACATATCCAGCGTGCTGATGCTGAGCTGGGGGTTTAACCCCTACATCGGTCAGTCGGACTAAAATGTTGACTTCTCGTTCTTGACTTGGGGATGAGTGGGTTTGCCTTATGGCGAGGGACTCTGGAATAGGGAAAGCTAATCCACATGCAAAATTCACTCCATTTACAGTACTAAACCACACCTACATTTACAGTACTAAACCACACCTACATTTACAGTACTAAACCACACCTACATTTACAGTACTAAACCACACCTACATTTACAGTACTAAACCACACCTACATTTACAGTACTAAACCACACCTACATTTACAGTACTAAACCACACCTACATTTACAGTACTAAACCACACCTACATTTACAGTACTAAACCACACCTACATTTACAGTACTAAACCACACCTACATTTACAGTACTAAACCACACCTACATTTACAGTACTAAACCACACCTACATTTACAGTACTAAACCACACCTACATTTACAGTACTAAACCACACCTACATTTACAGTACTAAGAGAAGTAGTGTGCATCTACTACACTTGAGTTAAAAACGAGCGCCCCAAAAAATGCACATATTATTATATTAATTTAAGATAACTCTATGCAAGTCTTGTGTTTGTGTGTATGTGTGTGTTTTCTGTATGGGGTTTCTGTGTGTATATATATATATATGTGTGTGTGGTAGCTACACATATTAGTATATTAATTTAAGTCTAAGTCTCTCTCTGTGTGTCTGTATGGGGTGTGTGTGTTCGGGGCGGGGGGGGGGGGGGGGGGGGTGTAGCTACACATATTAGTATATTAAATAAAGATAGCCCTATGCTAATAATGTCTTAGTGTCTGTGTGTGTGGTAGCTACACATATTAGTATATTAAATAAAGATAGCCCTATGCTAATAATGTCTTAGTGTCTGTGTGTGTGGTAGCTACACATATTAGTATATTAAATAAAGATAGCCCTATGCTAATAATGTCTTAGTGTCTGTGTGTGTGGTAGCTACACATATTAGTATATTAAATAAAGATAGCCCTATGCTAATAATGTCTTAGTGTCTGTGTGTGTGGTAGCTACACATATTAGTATATTAAATAAAGATAGCCCTATGCTAATAATGTCTTAGTGTCTGTGTGTGTGGTAGCTACACATATTAGTATATTAAATAAAGATAGTCCTATGCTAATAATGTCTTAGTGTCTGTGTGTGTGGTAGCTACACATATTAGTATATTAAATAAAGATATCCCTATGCTAATAATGTCTTAGTGTCTGTGTGTGTGGTAGCTACACATATTAGTATATTAAATAAAGATAGCCCTATGCTAATAATGTCTTAGTGTCTGTGTGTGTGGTAGCTACACATATTAGTATATTAAATAAAGATAGCCCTATGCTAATAATGTCTTAGTGTCTGTGTGTGTGGTAGCTACACATATTAGTATATTAAATAAAGATAGCCCTATGCTAATAATGTCTTAGTGTCTGTGTGTGTGGTAGCTACACATATTAGTATATTAAATAAAGATAGCCCTATGCTAATCATGTCTTAGTGTCTGTGTGTGTGGTAGCTACACATATTAGTATATTAAATAAAGATAGCCCTATGCTAATAATGTCTTAGTGTCTGTGTGTGTGGTAGCTACACATATTAGTATATTAAATAAAGATAGCCCTATGCTAATCATGTCTTAGTGTCTGTGTGTGTGGTAGCTACACATATTAGTATATTAAATAAAGATAGCCCTATGCTAATAATGTCTTAGTGTCTGTGTGTGTGGTAGCTACACATATTAGTATATTAAATAAAGATAGCCCTATGCTAATAATGTCTTAGTGTCTGTGTGTGTGGTAGCTACACATATTAGTATATTAAATAAAGATAGCCCTATGCTAATAATGTCTTAGTGTCTGTGTGTGTGGTAGCTACACATATTAGTATATTAAATAAAGATAGCCCTATGCTAATCATGTCTTAGTGTCTGTGTGTGTGGTAGCTACACATATTAGTATATTAAATAAAGATAGCCCTATGCTAATCATGTCTTAGTGTCTGTGTGTGTGGTAGCTACACATATTAGTATATTAAATAAAGATAGCCCTATGCTAATAATGTCTTAGTGTCTGTGTGTGTGGTAGCTACACATATTAGTATATTAAATAAAGATAGCCCTATGCTAATCATGTCTTAGTGTCTGTGTGTGTGGTAGCTACACATATTAGTATATTAAATAAAGATAGCCCTATGCTAATAATGTCTTAGTGTCTGTGTGTGTGGTAGCTACACATATTAGTATATTAAATAAAGATAGCCCTATGCTAATATGTCTTAGTGTCTGTGTGTGTGGTAGCTACACATATTAGTATATTAAATAAAGATAGCCCTATGCTAATATGTCTTAGTGTCTGTGTGTGTGGTAGCTACACATATTAGTATATTAAATAAAGATAGCCCTATGCTAATAATGTCTTAGTGTCTGTGTGTGTGGTAGCTACACATATTAGTATATTAAATAAAGATAGCCCTATGCTAATATGTCTTAGTGTCTCTGTGTGTGGTAGCTACACATATTAGTATATTAAATAAAGATAGCCCTATGCTAATAATGTCTTAGTGTCTGTGTGTGTGGTAGCTACACATATTAGTATATTAAATAAAGATAGCCCTATGCTAATATGTCTTAGTGTCTGTGTGTGTGGTAGCTACACATATTAGTATATTAAATAAAGATAGCCCTATGCTAATCATGTCTTAGTGTCTGTGTGTGTGGTAGCTACACATATTAGTATATTAAATAAAGATAGCCCTATGCTAATAATGTCTTAGTGTCTGTGTGTGTGGTAGCTACACATATTAGTATATTAAATAAAGATAGCCCTATGCTAATAATGTCTTAGTGTCTGTGTGTGTGGTAGCTACACATATTAGTATATTAAATAAAGATAGCCCTATGCTAATATGTCTTAGTGTCTCTGTGTGTGGTAGCTACACATATTAGTATATTAAATAAAGATAGCCCTATGCTAATAATGTCTTAGTGTCTGTGTGTGTGGTAGCTACACATATTAGTATATTAAATAAAGATAGCCCTATGCTAATATGTCTTAGTGTCTGTGTGTGTGGTAGCTACACATATTAGTATATTAAATAAAGATAGCCCTATGCTAATCATGTCTTAGGGTCTGTGTGTGTGGTAGCTACACATATTAGTATATTAAATAAAGATAGCCCTATGCTAATAATGTCTTAGTGTCTGTGTGTGTGGTAGCTACACATATTAGTATATTAAATAAAGATAGCCCTATGCTAATATGTCTTAGTGTCTCTGTGTGTGGTAGCTACACATATTAGTATATTAAATAAAGATAGCCCTATGCTAATAATGTCTTAGTGTCTGTGTGTGTGGTAGCTACACATATTAGTATATTAAATAAAGATAGCCCTATGCTAATATGTCTTAGTGTCTGTGTGTGTGGTAGCTACACATATTAGTATATTAAATAAAGATAGCCCTATGCTAATCATGTCTTAGTGTCTGTGTGTGTGGTAGCTACACATATTAGTATATTAAATAAAGATAGCCCTATGCTAATATGTCTTAGTGTCTGTGTGTGTGGTAGCTACACATATTAGTATATTAAATAAAGATAGCCCTATGCTAATAATGTCTTAGTGTCTGTGTGTGTGGTAGCTACACATATTAGTATATTAAATAAAGATAGCCCTATGCTAATATGTCTTAGTGTCTCTGTGTGTGGTAGCTACACATATTAGTATATTAAATAAAGATAGCCCTATGCTAATAATGTCTTAGTGTCTGTGTGTGTGGTAGCTACACATATTAGTATATTAAATAAAGATAGCCCTATGCTAATATGTCTTAGTGTCTGTGTGTGTGGTAGCTACACATATTAGTATATTAAATAAAGATAGCCCTATGCTAATCATGTCTTAGTGTCTGTGTGTGTGGTAGCTACACATATTAGTATATTAAATAAAGATAGCCCTATGCTAATAATGTCTTAGTGTCTGTGTGTGTGGTAGCTACACATATTAGTATATTAAATAAAGATAGCCCTATGCTAATCATGTCTTAGTGTCTGTGTGTGTGGTAGCTACACATATTAGTATATTAAATAAAGATAGCCCTATGCTAATCATGTCTTAGTGTCTGTGTGTGTGTCTGTATGGGGAGTGTGTGTGTAGCTACACATATTAGTATATTAAATAAAGATAGCCCTATGCTAATAATGTCTTAGTGTCTGTGTGTGTGGTAGCTACACATATTAGTATATTAAATAAAGATAGCCCTATGCTAATAATGTCTTAGTGTCTGTGTGTGTGGTAGCTACACATATTAGTATATTAAATAAAGATAGCCCTATGCTAATCATGTCTTAGTGTCTGTGTGTGTGGTAGCTACACATATTAGTATATTAAATAAAGGTAGCCCTATGCTAATCATGTCTTAGTGTCTGTGTGTGTGGTAGCTACACATATTAGTATATTAAATAAAGATAGCCCTATGCTAATAATGTCTTAGTGTCTGTGTGTGTGGTAGCTACACATATTAGTATATTAAATAAAGATAGCCCTATGCTAATAATGTCTTAGTGTCTGTGTGTGTGGTAGCTACACATATTAGTATATTAAATAAAGGTAGCCCCATGCTAATCATGTCTTAGTGTCTGTGTGTGTGGTAGCTACACATATTAGTATATTAAATAAAGGTAGCCCCATGCTAATCATGTCTTAGTGTCTGTGTGTGTGGTAGCTACACATATTAGTATATTAAATAAAGGTAGCCCCATGCTAATCATGTCTTAGTGTCTGTGTGTGTGGTAGCTACACATATTAGTATATTAAATAAAGGTAGCCCCATGCTAATCATGTCTTAGTGTCTGTGTGTGTGGTAGCTACACATATTAGTATATTAAATAAAGGTAGCCCTATGCTAATCATGTCTTAGTGTCTGTGTGTGTGGTAGCTACACATATTAGTATATTAAATAAAGATAGCCCTATGCTAATAATGTCTTAGTGTCTGTGTGTGTGGTAGCTACACATATTAGTATATTAAATAAAGATAGTCCTATGCTAATAATGTCTTAGTGTCTGTGTGTGTGGTAGCTACACATATTAGTATATTAAATAAAGATAGCCCTATGCTAATAATGTCTTAGTGTCTGTGTGTGTGGTAGCTACACATATTAGTATATTAAATAAAGATAGCCCTATGCTAATAATGTCTTAGTGTCTGTGTGTGTGGTAGCTACACATATTAGTATATTAAATAAAGATAGCCCTATGCTAATAATGTCTTAGTGTCTGTGTGTGTGGTAGCTACACATATTAGTATATTAAATAAAGATAGCCCTATGCTAATAATGTCTTAGTGTCTGTGTGTGTGGTAGCTACACATATTAGTATATTAAATAAAGATAGCCCTATGTTAATCATGTCTTAGTGTCTGTGTGTGTGGTAGCTACACATATTAGTATATTAAATAAAGATAGCCCTATGCTAATAATGTCTTAGTGTCTGTGTGTGTGGTAGCTACACATATTAGTATATTAAATAAAGATAGCCCTATGCTAATCATGTCTTAGTGTCTGTGTGTGTGGTAGCTACACATATTAGTATATTAAATAAAGATAGCCCTATGCTAATAATGTCTTAGTGTCTGTGTGTGTGGTAGCTACACATATTAGTATATTAAATACAGATAGCCCTATGCTAATAATGTCTTAGTGTCTGTGTGTGTGGTAGCTACACATATTAGTATATTAAATAAAGATAGCCCTATGCTAATAATGTCTTAGTGTCTGTGTGTGTGGTAGCTACACATATTAGTATATTAAATAAAGATAGCCCTATGCTAATCATGTCTTAGTGTCTGTGTGTGTGGTAGCTACACATATTAGTATATTAAATAAAGATAGCCCTATGCTAATCATGTCTTAGTGTCTGTGTGTGTGGTAGCTACACATATTAGTATATTAAATAAAGATAGCCCTATGCTAATAATGTCTTAGTGTCTGTGTGTGTGGTAGCTACACATATTAGTATATTAAATAAAGATAGCCCTATGCTAATCATGTCTTAGTGTCTGTGTGTGTGGTAGCTACACATATTAGTATATTAATAAAGATAGCCCTATGCTAATAATGTCTTAGTGTCTGTGTGTGTGGTAGCTACACATATTAGTATATTAAATAAAGATAGCCCTATGCTAATATGTCTTAGTGTCTGTGTGTGTGGTAGCTACACATATTAGTATATTAAATAAAGATAGCCCTATGCTAATATGTCTTAGTGTCTGTGTGTGTGGTAGCTACACATATTAGTATATTAAATAAAGATAGCCCTATGCTAATAATGTCTTAGTGTCTGTGTGTGTGGTAGCTACACATATTAGTATATTAAATAAAGATAGCCCTATGCTAATATGTCTTAGTGTCTCTGTGTGTGGTAGCTACACATATTAGTATATTAAATAAAGATAGCCCTATGCTAATAATGTCTTAGTGTCTGTGTGTGTGGTAGCTACACATATTAGTATATTAAATAAAGATAGCCCTATGCTAATATGTCTTAGTGTCTGTGTGTGTGGTAGCTACACATATTAGTATATTAAATAAAGATAGCCCTATGCTAATCATGTCTTAGTGTCTGTGTGTGTGGTAGCTACACATATTAGTATATTAAATAAAGATAGCCCTATGCTAATAATGTCTTAGTGTCTGTGTGTGTGGTAGCTACACATATTAGTATATTAAATAAAGATAGCCCTATGCTAATAATGTCTTAGTGTCTGTGTGTGTGGTAGCTACACATATTAGTATATTAAATAAAGATAGCCCTATGCTAATCATGTCTTAGTGTCTGTGTGTGTGGTAGCTACACATATTAGTATATTAAATAAAGATAGCCCTATGCTAATCATGTCTTAGTGTCTGTGTGTGTGTCTGTATGGGGCGTGTGTGTGGTAGCTACACATATTAGTATATTAAATAAAGATAGCCCTATGCTAATAATGTCTTAGTGTCTGTGTGTGTGGTAGCTACACATATTAGTATATTAAATAAAGATAGCCCTATGCTAATAATGTCTTAGTGTCTGTGTGTGTGGTAGCTACACATATTAGTATATTAAATAAAGATAGCCCTATGCTAATCATGTCTTAGTGTCTGTGTGTGTGGTAGCTACACATATTAGTATATTAAATAAAGATAGCCCTATGCTAATCATGTCTTAGTGTCTGTGTGTGTGGTAGCTACACATATTAGTATATTAAATAAAGATAGCCCTATGCTAATAATGTCTTAGTGTCTGTGTGTGTGGTAGCTACACATATTAGTATATTAAATAAAGATAGCCCTATGATAATAATGTCTTAGTGTCTGTGTGTGTGGTAGCTACACATATTAGTATATTAAATAAAGGTAGCCCCATGCTAATCATGTCTTAGTGTCTGTGTGTGTGGTAGCTACACATATTAGTATATTAAATAAAGGTAGCCCCATGCTAATCATGTCTTAGTGTCTGTGTGTGTGGTAGCTACACATATTAGTATATTAAATAAAGGTAGCCCCATGCTAATCATGTCTTAGTGTCTGTGTGTGTGGTAGCTACACATATTAGTATATTAAATAAAGGTAGCCCCATGCTAATCATGTCTTAGTGTCTGTGTGTGTGGTAGCTACACATATTAGTATATTAAATAAAGGTAGCCCTATGCTAATCATGTCTTAGTGTCTGTGTGTGTGGTAGCTACACATATTAGTATATTAAATAAAGATAGCCCTATGCTAATAATGTCTTAGTGTCTGTGTGTGTGGTAGCTACACATATTAGTATATTAAATAAAGATAGCCCTATGCTAATGTCTTAGTGTCTGTGTGTGTGGTAGCTACACATATTAGTATATTAAATAAAGATAGCCCTATGCTAATCATGTCTTAGTGTCTGTGTGTGTGTCTGTATGGGGGCGTGTGTGTGGTAGCTACACATATTAGTATATTAAATAAAGATAGCCCTATGCTAATAATGTCTTAGTGTCTGTGTGTGTGGTAGCTACACATATTAGTATATTAAATAAAGGTAGCCCTATGCTAATCATGTCTTAGTGTCTGTGTGTGTGGTAGCTACACATATTAGTATATTAAATAAAGATAGCCCTATGCTAATCATGTCTTAGTGTCTGTGTGTGTGGTAGCTACACATATTAGTATATTAAATAAAGGTAGCCCTATGCTAATCATGTCTTAGTGTCTGTGTGTGTGGTAGCTACACATATTAGTATATTAAATAAAGATAGCCCTATGCTAATATCTTAGTGTCTGTGTGTGTGGTAGCTACACATATTAGTATATTAAATAAAGGTAGCCCTATGCTAATCATGTCTTAGTGTCTGTGTGTGTGGTAGCTACACATATTAGTATATTAAATAAAGATAGCCCTATGCTAATCATGTCTTAGTGTCTGTGTGTGTGGTAGCTACACATATTAGTATATTAAATAAAGGTAGCCCTATGCTAATCATGTCTTAGTGTCTGTGTGTGTGGTAGCTACACATATTAGTATATTAAATAAAGGTAGCCCTATGCTAATAATGTCTTAGTGTCTGTGTGTGTGGTAGCTACACATATTAGTATATTAAATAAAGGTAGCCCTATGCTAATCATGTCTTAGTGTCTGTGTGTGTGGTAGCTACACATATTAGTATATTAAATAAAGGTAGCCCTATGCTAATCATGTCTTAGTGTCTGTGTGTGTGGTAGCTACACATATTAGTATATTAAATAAAGGTAGCCCTATGCTAATATGTCTTAGTGTCTCTGTGTGTGGTAGCTACACATATTAGTATATTAAATAAAGGTAGCCCATGCTAATAATGTCTTAGTGTCTGTGTGTGTGGTAGCTACACATATTAGTATATTAAATAAAGGTAGCCCTATGCTAATCATGTCTTAGTGTCTGTGTGTGTGGTAGCTACACATATTAGTATATTAAATAAAGATAGCCCTATGCTAATATGTCTTAGTGTCTGTGTGTGTGGTAGCTACACATATTAGTATATTAAATAAAGATAGCCCTATGCTAATCATGTCTTAGTGTCTGTGTGTGTGGTAGCTACACATATTAGTATATTAAATAAAGGTAGCCCTATGCTAATCATGTCTTAGTGTCTGTGTGTGTGGTAGCTACACATATTAGTATATTAAATAAAGATAGCCCTATGCTAATCATGTCTTAGTGTCTGTGTGTGTGGTAGCTACACATATTAGTATATTAAATAAAGATAGCCCTATGCTAATCATGTCTTAGTGTCTGTGTTTGTGGTAGCTACACATATTAGTATATTAAATAAAGGTAGCCCTATGCTAATCATGTCTTAGTGTCTGTGTGTGTGGTAGCTACACATATTAGTATATTAAATAAAGGTAGCCCTATGCTAATCATGTCTTAGTGTCTGTGTGTGTGGTAGCTACACATATTAGTATATTAAATAAAGATAGCCCTATGCTAATATGTCTTAGTGTCTGTGTGTGTGGTAGCTACACATATTAGTATATTAAATAAAGATAGCCCTATGCTAATCATGTCTTAGTGTCTGTGTGTGTGGTAGCTACACATATTAGTATATTAAATAAAGGTAGCCCTATGCTAATCATGTCTTAGTGTCTGTGTGTGTGGTAGCTACACATATTAGTATATTAAATAAAGATAGCCCTATGCTAATCATGTCTTAGTGTCTGTGTGTGTGGTAGCTACACATATTAGTATATTAAATAAAGGTAGCCCTATGCTAATCATGTCTTAGTGTCTGTGTGTGTGGTAGCTACACATATTAGTATATTAAATAAAGGTAGCCCTATGCTAATCATGTCTTAGTGTCTGTGTGTGTGGTAGCTACACATATTAGTATATTAAATAAAGGTAGCCCTATGCTAATCATGTCTTAGTGTCTGTGTGTGTGGTAGCTACACATATTAGTATATTAAATAAAGGTAGCCCTATGCTAATCATGTCTTAGTGTCTGTGTGTGTGGTAGCTACACATATTAGTATATTAAATAAAGGTAGCCCTATGCTAATCATGTCTTAGTGTCTGTGTGTGTGGTAGCTACACATATTAGTATATTAAATAAAGGTAGCCCTATGCTAATCATGTCTTAGTGTCTGTGTGTGTGGTAGCTACACATATTAGTATATTAAATAAAGGTAGCCCTATGCTAATCATGTCTTAGTGTCTGTGTGTGTGGTAGCTACACATATTAGTATATTAAATAAAGGTAGCCCTATGCTAATCATGTCTTAGTGTCTGTGTGTGTGATAGCTACACATATTAGTATATTAAATAAAGGTAGCCCTATGCTAATCATGTCTTAGTGTCTGTGTGTGTGGTAGCTACACATATTAGTATATTAAATAAAGGTAGCCCTATGCTAATCATGTCTTAGTGTCTGTGTGTGTGGTAGCTACACATATTAGTATATTAAATAAAGGTAGCCCTATGCTAATCATGTCTTAGTGTCTGTGTGTGTGGTAGCTACACATATTAGTATATTAAATAAAGGTAGCCCTATGCTAATCATGTCTTAGTGTCTGTGTGTGTGGTAGCTACACATATTAGTATATTAAATAAAGGTAGCCCTATGCTAATCATGTCTTAGTGTCTGTGTGTGTGGTAGCTACACATATTAGTATATTAAATAAAGATAGCCCTATGCTAATCATGTCTTAGTGTCTGTGTGTGTGGTAGCTACACATATTAGTATATTAAATAAAGGTAGCCCTATGCTAATCATGTCTTAGTGTCTGTGTGTGTGGTAGCTACACATATTAGTATATTAAATAAAGGTAGCCCTATGCTAATCATGTCTTAGTGTCTGTGTGTGTGGTAGCTACACATATTAGTATATTAAATAAAGATAGCCCTATGCTAATAATGTCTTAGTGTCTGTGTGTGTGGTAGCTACACATATTAGTATATTAAATAAAGATAGCCCTATGCTAATAATGTCTTAGTGTCTGTGTGTGTGGTAGCTACACATATTAGTATATTAAATAAAGGTAGCCCTATGCTAATCATGTCTTAGTGTCTGTGTGTGTGGTAGCTACACATATTAGTATATTAAATAAAGGTAGCCCTATGCTAATCATGTCTTAGTGTCTGTGTGTGTGGTAGCTACACATATTAGTATATTAAATAAAGATAGCCCTATGCTAATGTCTTAGTGTCTGTGTGTGTGGTAGCTACACATATTAGTATATTAAATAAAGGTAGCCCCATGCTAATCATGTCTTAGTGTCTGTGTGTGTGGTAGCTACACATATTAGTATATTAAATAAAGATAGCCCTATGCTAATCATGTCTTAGTGTCTGTGTGTGTGGTAGCTACACATATTAGTATATTAAATAAAGATAGCCCTATGCTAATCATGTCTTAGTGTCTGTGTGTGTGGTAGCTACACATATTAGTATATTAAATAAAGATAGCCCTATGCTAATAATGTCTTAGTGTCTGTGTGTGTGGTAGCTACACATATTAGTATATTAAATAAAGATAGCCCTATGCTAATCATGTCTTAGTGTCTGTGTGTGTGGTAGCTACACATATTAGTATATTAAATAAAGATAGCCCTATGCTAATAATGTCTTAGTGTCTGTGTGTGTGGTAGCTACACATATTAGTATATTAAATAAAGATAGCCCTATGCTAATAATGTCTTAGTGTCTGTGTGTGTGGTAGCTACACATATTAGTATATTAAATAAAGATAGCCCTATGCTAATAATGTCTTAGTGTCTGTGTGTGTGGTAGCTACACATATTAGTATATTAAATAAAGATAGCCCTATGCTAATAATGTCTTAGTGTCTGTGTGTGTGGTAGCTACACATATTAGTATATTAAATAAAGATAGCCCTATGCTAATCATGTCTTAGTGTCTGTGTGTGTGGTAGCTACACATATTAGTATATTAAATAAAGATAGCCCTATGCTAATATGTCTTAGTGTCTGTGTGTGTGGTAGCTACACATATTAGTATATTAAATAAAGATAGCCCTATGCTAATATGTCTTAGTGTCTCTGTGTGTGGTAGCTACACATATTAGTATATTAAATAAAGATAGCCCTATGCTAATAATGTCTTAGTGTCTGTGTGTGTGGTAGCTACACATATTAGTATATTAAATAAAGATAGCCCTATGCTAATCATGTCTTAGTGTCTGTGTGTGTGGTAGCTACACATATTAGTATATTAAATAAAGATAGCCCTATGCTAATAATGTCTTAGTGTCTGTGTGTGTGGTAGCTACACATATTAGTATATTAAATAAAGATAGCCCTATGCTAATAATGTCTTAGTGTCTGTGTGTGTGGTAGCTACACATATTAGTATATTAAATAAAGATAGCCCTATGCTAATAATGTCTTAGTGTCTGTGTGTGTGGTAGCTACACATATTAGTATATTAAATAAAGATAGCCCTATGCTAATCATGTCTTAGTGTCTGTGTGTGTGGTAGCTACACATATTAGTATATTAAATAAAGATAGCCCTATGCTAATAATGTCTTAGTGTCTGTGTGTGTGGTAGCTACACATATTAGTATATTAAATAAAGATAGCCCTATGCTAATCATGTCTTAGTGTCTGTGTGTGTGGTAGCTACACATATTAGTATATTAAACAAAGATAGCCCTATGCTAATCATGTCTTAGTGTCTGTGTGTGTGGTAGCTACACATATTAGTATATTAAATAAAGATAGCCCTATGCTAATAATGTCTTAGTGTCTGTGTGTGTGGTAGCTACACATATTAGTATATTAAATAAAGATAGCCCTATGCTAATATGTCTTAGTGTCTGTGTGTGTGGTAGCTACACATATTAGTATATTAAATAAAGATAGCCCTATGCTAATCATGTCTTAGTGTCTGTGTGTGTGGTAGCTACACATATTAGTATATTAAACAAAGATAGCCCTATGCTAATCATGTCTTAGTGTCTGTGTGTGTGGTAGCTACACATATTAGTATATTAAACAAAGATAGCCCTGTGCTAATCATGTCTTAGTGTCTGTGTGTGTGGTAGCTACACATATTAGTATATTAAATAAAGATAGCCCTATGCTAATCATGTCTTAGTGTCTGTGTGTGTGGTAGCTACACATATTAGTATATTAAATAAAGATAGCCCTATGCTAATCATGTCTTAGTGTCTGTGTGTGTGGTAGCTACACATATTAGTATATTAAATAAAGGTAGCCCTATGCTAATAATGTTTTAGTGTCTGTGTGTGTGGTAGCTACACATATTAGTATATTAAATAAAGGTAGCCCTATGCTAATCATGTCTTAGTGTCTGTGTGTGTGGTAGCTACACATATTAGTATATTAAATAAAGGTAGCCCTATGCTAATCATGTCTTAGTGTCTGTGTGTGTGGTAGCTACACATATTAGTATATTAAATAAAGGTAGCCCTATGCTAATCATGTCTTAGTGTCTGTGTGTGTGGTAGCTACACATATTAGTATATTAAATAAAGGTAGCCCTATGCTAATCATGTCTTAGTGTCTGTTTAGAAGAATAAGAAGAAGGAAAGACCACTAGAGCGAGAGCTACAATGTTTTGCGGACTCACTGATGCCATTCTTCACTGCGGAGGCGACACTTGATCAGTGTAACCCATGGAAGGTTAAATAAGTTTTTGCGCTGTGGCTGACTAACCGATGAGATGAAATATGGAATCCGAATTCATTGAATTAATCCTGGCAGTGCAGTGAATTGGGCAGAAGTCAGGTCGCTTGGGATTACGCTGGCATCAATGGGCAGCCGATTCTATCTAAATGTTAATGCTTGCTGGGGTTTAGTAGAGTCCGAGCGCAGCCAATAATGGTAGCAAACCAGGGATGGACAAGTGATTTGTTGAACGAGATCAAGGTTGGGAAGCTACTCATTTCTCGTTCCTCTTTCGCGAGGGGTACGCCACACCCAGTGAAATCCCCAAGAGGTCTGAGTGTCAGAGATCGGCATGTGCCATTTGAGTATTTGTAACGCTATACGCTGGCTATACAAAACTATCAACTTTAAATTTAGCCTGCTGTATTTGGCAAACGTGTGATTATCTCGCCTTAAATGTGGTGGCTGGAACTGCTGGTCTTTTATGAGGCGTGTGATGTTAACTGATAATGATGATGATGATAATGTTGATCACTAGTTTTATTAGTGCTTGCTTATTTAGCTTCTAGATAGATTGAATTTCAAGTCACGCCTTCGGTTGCCGTGGCAGGGCCAGTTCAGATGATTTCGCGGGCCTTATATGGCCCGAGAGCCGGACGTTCTTCGACTCTTCTCTAGAGAACCCACGAGGCAAACGAAATAGCGGGAGACATAAAAAATACTTGGAGAAGAGCATTACTGACAGTTGGATAATATTGGGAGGACATGGAGAGAGTTGCAAGAGATAGCGAGAGATAGGGCGGCTTGTCGTGGGTTGGTTGGGGCCTCTGCCCCAAAGGGGGATAAAAGGCGGAAGAGGAAGAATAAGGTTTGACGCTCTTCAGTAACGCTTATAAAATAACGAAATAAACCATTCACAAGAACACGAGAAGTAGATTGTGAGCTTTACTAGAACGCGATTGCAAGTAACAAATTGAACGTTGCGGCTAAAACATTCATCAGCACAGAATAAACAAACACAAACCGACACAACTACATGAAAAACACTACATGAAAATATAAATATGAAAGTTACTTATCTGTAGCCTTGTTGTGGTTGTCTACGTCTTTCAAACGATCAGCGTAAATGATGACTTATAATATATAAAATAACACAAAGTACAGAAGACAATTACTGTTTTCCGTAATTGTGTTCTGTAAAGCTGTATTATTCGTGTTATTTTATATTCTTTACATTTGCATAGCTTTACCGTAGTTCCCCTAATTTTACTCATACTTCAACAACACTTACATTCTCAGGTGCGCTTGTACTTCTGGGCTGATCTGCTAAATGCCAGGTGCAGGAAACACGCATCCTATCCGTTCTCTGACTTCTCTCTGCCTTTATGTTTCAATCCATAAACGTTTTAATAGCTTCAGTTTTTGTAGAGCAATATTTACTCGTCTTCGAGTTTCTGCCTTCAAGTTTCCATCGCCCGTCCGCAGTGAACCTGGATGTCGAAAACTTGTCTAGTTTTGTCATTTTTTCCATTGATCTCGTACGTCTGTTGACATATGTGTTTTTATCTTCTTCTGTCCATTGATCTGTTGACACATGTGTTTTTATCTTCTTCTTCTTCCGTCCATTGATCTCGTTTCTCTGTTGACATATTTATTTTTATCTTCGTGTGTCCATTGATCTCGTACATTTGTTGACATGTGTTTTCATCTTCTTCTGTCTATTGATCTCTTCCAACTGTTGACATGTATTTTTATCATCTTCTATCCATTGATCTCGTGCATCTTTTGACATATGTCTTTTCATCATCATCTTCTGTCCAATGATCTCGTACCTCCGTTGACATATGTGTTGTTATCTTCTTCTTTCGTCCATTGAACTCGTACATCTGTTGACATATGTGTTTTTATCATCTTTTGTCCATTGATCTCGTAGATCTGTTGACATATGTGTTTTTATCATCTTTTATCCATTGATCTTGTACCTCCGTTGACATATGTGTTTTTATCATCTTTTATCCATTCATCTCGTACCTCCGTTGACATATGTGTTTTCATCTTCTGGTCGAGGCTTATATAAATGCTGCATGAAAGCGTGGGGTACAATGCGTTGGCGACTCTTTACAGCCGACCTCTGGGCGGGGATGGCACTTGATTGATTGATTTATTGATAACGTGAGACGGGATTGCAAGATTGGATTATGTATGGCAGATGAGAGCCTAAGAGTGGGTAACGTTACGTGGCTTTGTCCCAACCCTTAATAGCTCTTTCCTTTTCCTCTTCTACCCTAGGGTATAGTGAACACTATCATCGTGCAGTCTTGCAATTTACGTGTGCTGATCGACATTGGTAGTGAGAGAAGAAACGTAGTGAGATCATAGTCACTCCAGAAAACATACAATGTTAAAGCTGTAGGCAAGTTAAGGATTCGAACCTCTCCTCCTAATAAGGATAACCCCTGCCTGAAGGAACAAGTGTACCAAACGCATGGCCAGCTAGACGCCTTCTCCTTCTCCTTCTCCGTTATCCCCCATGAAGACTTAGTCCTTCAACCCACTCGCTCCAGCCCTCCTGACTTTAGAAATCCCATGCAGCTCTGTCATGTCCTCCTCTTATTATTCATTGCATGTGAGTATGGCCGAGTGGATCAGAGCTCTCGCTCACAAACTTCTGTGTGCTGATGGCGAGGTAGCGGGTTTAACCACTACACCAGTCAGTTGGACTAAAATGTTGACTTGTCGTCCTTGACTTGGGGACGTAAATGGCAAATACCTTTGAAGTCGGAATGGGTTAACCTGATGGCCAAGGACATTGGGAATGGGGAAAGCTAGCCCACACGTAAAAATCAGTCCAACGTGGGCTACACTCGAGGTAAAAGCGCGTGAACGAAATAAAAAAAAATTATTAATTTATGTCTCTACTGATCTCCGTGTGTTTTTGGGTATCCCTCTATTTCTTGCGCTTTGTGGAGTCAAAAGAAAGGACTTTCTGGTTATGCTATTCTCGGGTTTTCTGTATGTATGTCAAACCCACCGCCAGCCATGAGTATCCTCATTACCCAGATCCATCATCCACATAGTTACACTCACACACATGCTCACATTGTGTGACTTGATTCACCGAACAACTGCAAGCACAGTGTATGTGCGTGTGTTGTTGTTTCGATCACGGAATAAAACGTCCAATTAATTTGATGAACTTGTAGCCAGTTAAAGAATTAATGGAGCGTTAAATAGCTTCTTACGTTCCCCGGAGCCTCCTCTGGGTGATCGACCAGCCAGCAATAAAATATAAGGCCAGCGCTGGTTGTGTTGTGAAAGGGACGCTGTTGTTTTTCTAGTGCGCACATGATTATTCTCGTGTTCAATAATTCATCTGTGAGTTCCCATACATAGCTTTACATCTGCCGAGGGTGTTTCAGTATAGTCATTAGTTCTTTAGCCCCCCCCCCCCTCTCTCTCTCTCGCTCTCTCTCCCCCTCTTCCTCTCTCTCTCTCTCTCTCTCTTCTCTCTCTCTCTCTCTCTCTCTCTCTCTCTCTCTCTCTCTCTCGCAATACACCGTGTGCCTTTGGCTATTCTTCATATAGTTTTACAGTTAGTTGCATATCCTTTAAAGGGTGTTTAAATCAACCTCAGAATTGTTTGGCTGTTTGTGATTTCTTTGCAAGTTTACGTTCAGTATTTTGTACGACCGGCACCCCTTTGTATGGGAAATATTGCAAGGCAGTCTGCTGCCAAATACCTGCAGCTATGTTTCGAGCGCGGTGTGCGGGATTACGAATTGCATTCTTAGCCCCTTTGCCACTAAGGCTGTATTAAAATTAACCGGGTGCCGCATGATCGCCGTCCTAGGGCTGGGTGGCTTTTGGACAGACACACTTAGCGATGTCGATACGGGATAAGTTCGATAAACGAACGTCTCGAACGTGGATACACACGAAAGGAGAAAGACGCCTGGGAGTCATGACCCGGAGAGTGAGCACGCTGAGAGTAAGGAAGGTAAAATGGCGGAAACATTCGGCGAGAGAGGGGACCACTTCTGATGATCGGAAGCCTTCTGTGGTGCTGGCTCCGCGGCGGAGTGTTTACCACGACACAAACATTCTTTGATTGCCATCGACAGTCGTGGCCGAAATGGTAAGAGCGCTTGTCTGTGAACTTCCGGTGCGTTTATGGCGGGATGGGGTATCAACCCCTAACACAGGCACTAAGGTGAGTTTAAACTTTGATGTCTCTTTCGGAAAGCAATGGCAAGCGTAAAATCTCCCAGAAAAGCAGCCCATGTCTGGGGTTGAGCGAAGCATCCCGACAAGGACATGCGCCATTTCTTTAAAACAAGATGTGGACTTGGCAAAACAACTGGCCCACAAGCAGAGTCATGTCTTAGAAACGGGAATACACTGAGCCCGTCAAACGTCACAGTAATTTACAATGAAGAGTAATGGACATAGTAGTTGCTGAAATATAGGCAAGAGTAGAAAGATCATCATGATGGGAATACGTACATTGAGTACGTCAAACGTCACAGTAATGTACAACTTCCGGTGCGTTTATGGCGGGGTGGGGTATCAACCCCTAACACAGGCACTAAGGTGAATTTAAACTTTGACTTCTCGTTCGGAAAGCAGTGGCAAACTACTGAACGTAAAATCTCCCAGAAAAGCAGCCCAGATCTGGGGTTGAGCGAAATAATAAGATGATGATGGCTTAAATGATGAGATGATGATGAGACGACATGGTGGTGAGATAATCTGAGCCCAGTATGCCTTACAGCGTTCAAAAGGTCCTTGACTTAGCTGATATTAACTTCCGTTGTCTTTTTTCTTCTCCCGATCTATGAGCGGTTGTGAACGTTTCAGCATCATGTGCCCCGCTAACTGCCCTGAGCATTCATGTCTCCGCAGATCTCGGTCCTTGTTGGTCTGGATCAACTCTGTTGGTGATTTCCCTCCATGCCACCTCCTCTGTCCTTCCAGCATCATTGATCTCTGTCTGCCTCTGCCTCTTTCCCCACCGATCTTTCCAGTCGTCACTCTCTTTATGACCACAACTGTATGCCCTATTGTAATACTTGGCTCAAATTAGAGAACATAAACATTCACCATCTGTGACAACTTAAGGAATTCATGTTAAAATAGCCGATTCTGCTAGCATTGCCAAGCCCCAAACCATTGTTTTCCCCCCATATATTCTAATGTCTACTTATGTTCCCTTATCTTTCTCCTGTCTATCTATGGTTGGTTATCATCGTCTACCCAGTTGCAATACTTGGCTAAAATTGGAGAAAGTAATCATTCAGAGAGGTAGAGACCGACCAAGAAAAATGATGCTGGATGGACTGAGACGGTGGCATGGAGGAATATCATCAGCAGAATTGATCCAGAAAACCAAAGACCGAGATCTGTGGAGAGTCATGAACGCCTACGCCAACTGGCATGGCACTTGATGATGAAGATGAACCATTCACCATCAGAAACAACTGTAGGGCAGTAGAGTCAGAAACAGAACCACTAGATGACAGAAATATCAGCCATCAGTGACACGCGAAGGACAGCAAAGTCAGAAATAAACCCATCAGACAGTACAATTTGCAATCAAGAGAAGCCAGCCCGCGGTAACACCAGAACTGTAACAACTGGGGAGATAACCAGTACACATAAACCAGTAGTGGGCTCAACAGCTGTAACACAAGATCCCTGGGGAAATACGGCTTCTATTCCGTCCCATGAATTGTCTGCCTCATTGGGAAATAAATTCTCCATAGTGCAACATTGCAGACAGGTTAAAAGTTCAAGCGGGTCACGTGCCCGCACATTTCCAATGACGTGCGTTGTACAGATGAATATTTATTGATTCGCAAGTCGTTTGTTGTACATAAATAAATGGGGAAAACGTTTGGGTAACTTATGTGGCTGTCAGTTTAGTAGGGTAATGATTGGCACGCATAGAAGGCAAGGGTAGGGTAAGCGCGAGAAACGCTGTGGGCCTTGTGGATATGGGAAGGAATCACTTCTTCCGGTATCTTTTGAGTCAGAAGGTAGTAGTAGTAGTACGTTTTGAGTCAGAGGGCAGTCAGTGTCTTGTGAGTCAGAGGGTATTGTCTTTTGGGTCAGAGGGTAGTGTCTTTTGAGTCAGTGGATGGTACTTTTTGTGTCAGAGTGTAATGTCATTTGCGTAAGAATATAGTGTCTTCTGAGTAAGAGTGTACTGTTTTTTTTTCTCTCTGTGTTAGGTTGTAGTGTCTTTTGAGTCAGCTGGTGGTACCTTTTGTACCAAAGTGTAATGTCTTTTGAGTTAGATTGTAGTGTCTTTTGAGTCAGAGGATCGTACCTTATGAGTCAGTTGGCAGTGTCTGGTGAGTCAAGAGGCAATGCCTTTGAGTCGGAGAACAGTGGCTGTTGAGTCAGAGAACGGTACCTGTTGAGTCGGAGAACGGTACCTGTTGAGTCAGAAAACGTTAGCTGTTGAGCCAGAGAATGGTAGCTTTTGGAGCCAGAGAACGATGCCTGTTGAGTCAGAATATGAATAAAATTATAGGAGCGACTTTCCGAGTGGCTAGAATGCCGTATTCTCCCTCGGGAGACCCGGGTTCGAATACTCGGTAAGGTTTGGAGTTGTTGTTGTTGTTTTTTTTTGTCGGGGGCAAAAAGAACACCCTAATCTGCACAGTTCGCGGCAACGCACTAGCCAGGCGGCCCTAATTCCTCAGGCTCAAGACCAGCCTGCCATACACCGCAATATACTATATAGGCAGTAAATGACAGTTTTTTTGTGTGTGTGTGTGGACTGTTGAGTCAGAGAACGGTAGCTGTTGAGTTAGAGAACGGTAGCTGTTGAGTCAGAGAACGGTAGCTGTTGAGTCAGAGGCGAGGGATGCATCTTCATAACGTCACTGGACAACAAATTAATGTGAACACCGGACGACTCTGCTGGCTTTGGTGCGTTCCACCGCCTCCATCCCTTCGCCCATATTCTAGTGAGAGAGAGAGAGAGAGAGAGAGAGAGAGAGAGAGAGAGAGAGAGAGAGAGAGAGAGAGAGAGAGAGAGAGAGAGAGAGCTTATAAGGGAGCCACTGTCATAAACTAATCTACAATTTGTCTCTCAAAAAACCCTGTTAAAAATACAATCCACAAAACCCAACAATCAGATCAACATCTCATACAACATCTCCCCGCCGCCTCCTTCCCAGCAGACATGGCGTTGGCGTCCGGAAGTACGTTAGCAAACTTCGAGAGCGCTGATTAGACCAGCTTGAGAATATCCTTGACATATCCCGCTTTTTATCCAGTTCTTCCGACCGTCTACCACCGCCTGCATCTCCCAGTCACTTCTCCTCGTTAGACCAGCCAATTTTTGTATTTCAGAAGTTATATTTCTCTGGCTGTCGATAGCTCAACGGAAGATTAAAGGCATTTCATGCTGGAGGCAAAAATCGATAGTAGTAATAGTTGTTTGAGACTAGAATGTTCCGCTGTCTGGAGAAAAATGACGCGAGTGCAGAGTTGCAGGTTTTGATTAGGAAATGGAAAGGTATTAATGGGCGGTCGTGGGGTTGTAAAAACAACAGCGCAAGTCAGCTAGTTGTTTGAGGTCGTATGTAAGAAGAAAACATGGGAAAATATTGCGACGTAAGAAAAGACCATTTGTAGAAACAGCAGATGCATACTGAGAGAAATAATACAGCCTAAGACGGTGGCATGAAGGAATATCATCAGTCGAATTGATCAAGAACGTATGTCTGTGGAGATACACCAACTCTTACACCATTTGTCAGGGCACTTGCTGGTGATGATGATAACTGGAAGTGTTACTTACAAACGCTAAAAAACCCTGCGCATTCAGTTACCCGATTATATTGAAGACATCACCAAACCAGTTGTTGTAGAATCGCTACTTCTTTGCTGAGGTGAAGAAATATACACAACGCCCACAACCGCCGCACTAACCAGTTTAGCCGTAAAAACTATTTATAATTCTCTCCTTACAACACCAGCGAGAGAACAGTCTTAGATAACATCAGCCGATGAACATCTCACACAACATACTGCACAACAGAGACCGGAAGGCGGAAGGATGCTTGGCACATCACGGAGCGCCAGCTTGTGATGACCGTTGACCCTTTGCCGCCTTTTGTCTTGTGACTTGCCACGTTTGTCACTGTCTGCCCTACGGCGAGTCACTTGTGCCCGTTAGCCGAGTAATAACGTGTTTTTTGCATGTAAATTGTGTTTCTGTGTGTAAGTTGTGTTTCTGTGTGTGTAAGTTGTGTTTCTGTGTAAAAGTTGTGTTTCCGTGTGTAAGTTGTGTTTCTGTATAAAAGTTGTTTCTCTATGTAAGTTGTGTTTCTGCGTGTAATCTGTATGTAAGGTGTGTTTGTGTGTAAGTTGTTTTTGTGTAAATGTTGTGTGTGTGTGTGTGAATGTGTGTGTGTAAGTTCTGTTTGTGAATAGGTTGTGTTTGTGTGTAAGTTGTGTTTCTATGTGTAAGTTATGTGTGTTTTTGTAAGTTGTGTTTCTGTGTGTAAGTTGTGTTTATGTGTGTAAGTTGTGTTTGTGTGCGTAAGTTGTGTTTGTGTGTGTGTAAGTTGTGTTTCTGTAAGTTGTGTCTCTGTAGGTTGTGTTTATGCGTGTAAGTTGTGTTTGTGTGTGTAAGTTGTGTTTGTGTAAGTTGTGTCTCTGTAAGTTGTGTTTATGCGTGTAAATTGTGTTTGTATGTGTAAGTTGTCTTTATGTGTGTAAATTATGTCTCTGTAAATTGTGTGTATGTGTGTAAGTTGTGTTTATGTGTGCAAGTTGTGTCTCTGTAAGTTGTGTTTGTGTGCGTAAGTTATGTTTATGTGTGTAAGTTGTGTTTATGTGTGTAAGTTGTGTTTGTGTGTGTAAGTTATCTTTGTGTGTGTAAGTTGTGTCTCTGTAAGTTGTGTTTATGTGTGTAAGTTGTGTTTATGCGTGTAAGTTGTGTTTATGCGTGTAAGTTGTGTTTGTGTGTGTAAGTTGTGTTTATGTGTGTAAGTTATGTCTCTGTAAGTTGTGTTTATGTGTGTAAGTTGTGTTTATGTGTGTAAGTTGTGTTTATGTGTGTAAGTTGTGTTTATGCGCGTACGTTGTGTAAATTGTGTCTCTGTAAGTTTTTTCTGGCTGCCGTAGTGTATCTGGGGGATTGGAGGTAATTCTTGCTACAGGCAAACATCGATTGCCTCTTTCTCCTCAAGTTGCAGATTCTTCTTCTTCTTCTTCTTCTTCTTCTTCTTCTTCTTCTTCTTCTTCTTCTTCTTCTTCTTCTTCTTCTTCTTCTTCTTCTTCTTCTTCTTCTTCTGCTTCTTCTTCTTCTTCTTCTTCTTCTTCTTCTTCTTCTTCTTCTTCTTCTTCTTCTTCTTCTTCTTCCCTCCTCCTCCTCCTACTCCTACTTCTCCTCCTTCTTCTTCTTCGTCTTCTTCTTCTTCTTCTTCTTCTTCTTCTTCTTCTTCTTCTTCTTCTTCTTCTTCTTCTTCTTCTTCTTCTTCTTCTTCTTCTTCTTCTTCTTTCCTCCTCCTCCTACTCTTACTTCTCCTCCTCCTCCTCCTCCTTCTTCTTCTTCTTCTTCTTCTTCTTCTTCTTCTTCTTCTTCTTCTTCTTCTTCTTCTTCTTCTTCTTCTTCTTCTTCTTCTTGTTCTTCTTCTTCTTTGTTTGCTTATACTGCTGCTGCCATGATCACCACTACTACTACTACTACTACTACTACTACTACTACTACTACTACTACTACTACTACTACTACTGCTGCTGCTGCCGCCGCCGCCACCACCACACCACCACAACTTGTGTTGCTATTGATGATGCTGCTGCAGCTACTGCTACTACCTAACGGTCTAGAGTCTAGACAATCATGTCCTTTCACAACCCTGAATATCCAATTCTATGTAGCAACTAATATGACAACTTATTATATAGTTAACAGTCATATTAGGCTCCATCGCTTGGCTCAGATTAATAATCCTGTGACCGATCCAGCCACATTTCGTATATTATTAATACGAAGGTGATTGTTGCCCAAAGGGGGTAATGAAAACGGGCGACGTAGATCGTTACCCAGGTGTTTTAGGTCACAGATGTGTGCAGTAAATTCTGGATAGCTGTCATTGTATATTGTGAAATGTTTAACTCTTGCGCAGCGAAGGGCGTCGAACGGTTGGTTTCTAATGATGGTTTAACACCAGGTGGTGTGACGTGGTTAGTTGTTGCGGCGTGAAATAGCGACAAAAAAGAGATGTACGACAGCTGCCAAATGGTGTGAATGATCTTACTGGCGCTGAGCTTATCTCTTCGCGTCCCAGATTAGATTATGCCACCTCCCCCATTTTAGATATCTCCTCGTGTATTAGATTACATCATGGGGCTACCACCCGAGCTGTGCAGTGTAGTGTGTTTGGATTATTTACCCAACCCTTCCTTCTCAGTTTATTGTCTCTGCTTTATTCGCCCAACAAAGGCTGTTGTGTATTCGTTTGACAAATATATAAGGAATTGAGTTGCAATGTTTCGTCAAGCCTGCCGCTCTGTATACCCGGCTGCGGCAAACTTTCTTGTTTTTTATTTTTAGGTTTGCCTTCCGGATTCTTTGACTGTCCGCAGTCGACCTACAAGGTTGAGTTTCTATTTCTATCCCTGTGACCTGTCCGACATGGGATATACCGTTGACATATCTCGAGGGGGGGGGGGGGATTGTCATTGAAATCCACAAACTCTTCTACCGGGTGTTTGTAGTCTCACTACACTTTGTATGTAGAACAAATTTGAAAAATGAAGTACATGATGTCAAAAAAAATGTGCCCCACAGTCCTTCTTGAAGTAGTATGCATCGAATGGATGTTGTCTGCTGGAGTAATTCTTTACACTCCAAAGAGAATAGTGTTGTTAACGGTAGAAAGCATTTTTCAGATGTATTCTACATGTAACGTGTAGTGAGACTTTAAAAACACCCGGTACTACGATAAGGTGGAGACACGAAAGAAGTGTGTCTTTTATTTTATTTTCGTCTGGTTTCTACCCCATGACCTGTCCGACATAGGAGATCCTACCCGAAGCTGCACTACCGTCGGCATAGTTCCTGTTGTCATGGCAACAAACAAGCCAGTCTACCACTGTACGGTGGAGAGATGGCAGTAAGGGACTAAGGGTGTGTCCGTTTGTTTCTCGCTTCGTCTGGTTCCTACCCCTTGACCTGTCCGACATGGGAGATCCTACCAGTAGCAGCGCTACCGTCAGCATAACTCTTTGGAATACACAAACCCCGCTACCAACGGCAGAGGTGATGTGTCCGTTTGCCAGCGACGCTGATCAGCACTTCCCGACCCACCTAACTGCAACACATCTGTGTTAGGACCAGATTTGCCTCCCCTCATTAACATACTCTGTGTTTGTTTGTGTGTTCGCTCGCTTTTGAACTCAAGGGTAGTCCATACACGTGCTATTACATCTAGTGCACTGGACTGATGTTTGTATGTGGATTAGTTTTCCCTATTACCAGTGTCTCTGGCCGTCAGACGAACCCATTCCGACTATAAACATGTTGCTGTGGGGATTACGTGTTGGCAGTTTGCTAGACCAAGTGTTCCGTTGTTCGGGTGTTACCGCGGGGCCCAGCAGATAAGCAAAGAGTTATCATCGCGTGCCATGCCAATATCGTTCCGCCGTCTCTCACGCTTGCCCGGGTCTTGAGTCCCGTCTGTCTCTGTGTCCTGATTATGGCGAGCCATCATCATCATCATCTCTCTCTCTCTCGCTCTCCCTCTCTCTTTGTCTCTCTCTCTCTCTCTCTTTCTCCCCCCTCTGTCTTTCTCTCTCTCTCTCTTTCTCTTTCTCTCTCTTTCCCCCTCTCTCTTTGTCTCTCTCTTTCTCTTTCTTGTTCTCTTTCTCTCTCTCTGTCTCTTTCTCCCTCTCTCTTTCTCTCTCTGTCTCTTTCTCCCTCTCTCTTTCTCTCTCTTTCTCTCTCTCTTCTCTCTCTTTCTCTCTTTCTTTCTCCCTCTCTCTTTATCTCCCTCGCTATCTCTATCTTTCTCTCTCTCTTTCTCTTTTTCTCTTTCTCCTTTTCTCTCTTTCTCTCTCTCTCTTTCTTTCTCTCTCGCTTTCTCCCTCTCTTTCTCTCTCTCTCTTTCTCTCTCTCTCTTTCTCTTTCTCTCTCTGTCTCTTTCTCTTTCTTTTTCTATCCTCCTCCACCTCCTTCTCTCTTTGTTCCACGTGCTTTGCCAGCTATCACTAAGTTTCCAATTGTATTTCCTCCCCACAGCTTTACCGCAGTTCCACTAATGCTATTCATGCTGTAACTCAGTTTCTGTAAGAAAGTTATGGTAACTTCATGGCTAGGTGCTCACCTGCCGGCCCAACGACCATGGGTTCCAACCAGAAACAGGACACATTAACCCCAGGTAGACCTAGCCTAAGATGGGTACCAATAAATATTGTGGGACGTAAAGCTGGCCAGCATGACAGTTGCCACATCAGCCACCGAGTGCCGGTTGGCCTTATAAAACTATGGATCTAGCACTGTGTGCTTTATGGCAGGTAAAAGGATCGTTTACTTTCACAGCAAATCCATGACCTGGAATGTCTGCACCCAAACTCACTGTCTGGGCTTCGTCAAAGGTGGAAAAAGCGTCCCAGTGGCACGAAATGGAATAGTGCTTGGCTAGCAAAACCATTACGTGGAAAGTCCGAACGAAAGCTCGCTGTGTGGATGTCATCTGCAGGCTGATCTTTCTTGGTTTTCGGAGGAACAGCCTGTAGTAGACGAGAGGCACAATATATGGAAGTGAGGCTAAGCAGCCATGTACAGGGCGTGGTGATTCCTTGGGTGAGCCCAGTACTAGAGCACTATGTGCCGACTCTGCAGTGACGGAAGCGTTCTTGGATGGTGGGGGTGCCCATAGTCTGCCCCTGCCTTCTCTTGAGGGCTGACCTTTATGTCTCCGGCTGATCTGAATTGACCAGCTGGGATGGGGATGACAACAACAATAGTGAGAGTTGACCGTCCTATGAAACACCCGGAAAAGTTAATCTGGTCAACAAATGCCTGCAGAAGTCGGATGTTTTGGCTGAAAGGTGCAAATATCACAGCTCTGCTGTAAACTGGCATAATGCAACTACGTCCCAAAAATATTTTGGATAAACGCAGCAGAAGAAGAAGAAGAAGGAGAAGTTTACTCTCACTAGTTTCTATAAGCTTTGATGTCACTTGCCTGCAACAGTACTTGCTGTAGGGTTACATGCATCTTTAGTATAGGCTTTCACTGACCTTCCACTGCCTTGTGTTCCTAGGATGGGAGTGAGGAAGACAGTTTGTCCCTGATCAGTTCCCAGCTGGAGAGCACACCTCCTGTAGTAGCGCCCACTCCAGGGAAGATACAGAAGAAGCGCAGCAGCAGCAACCGCAACCGCAAGTCAAACAAGGAGTGGGACGTCATCGAGGGACTGAAGGAAGGGCAGAAGTGTGAAGAGAAACCGGAGAAGTATGTTGTAGCTTTTTCATCTTTCTTTTTTATTTTCATTTTGATTTAGTCAGCTTGTATATTTTATCTGCAATCTAGCAAGTTGGCTGATTCCACGCATCAAATCAAACCCGTGCAGGTTTATAATTATATTGGATCGGGAATCGGCTGGCTGGCTGCGCTGAATGGGAGGTGCAACAGTTGATCCATGACAATTCATGACCAGATGATGTATCATCTACACGGATGACTCTGTGCTAAGAGGTGAAAGATATACATGAAAGTGGGCGGGGGTGGGGGGGGGGGGGGTGAGTGTCATGATGAAGGTTGGTGGATGGTGTTTGGTGCAGGAGAGCCTGGCATATGATACCACAACATCTAGTCTAAGAATGGAGGTGGAGAAAGTCATAGCGGCTTTCTGCTGGCTGGAGGACAAACAGCACAGACATGTCATAATTGTAATGGACTTTCAAAGTGTGATGAAAAATGTAAAGGCAGGCATCCTTTGGGCAGAGTGGTAGGCTTCCATTCAACAATCAAAAATAGAGGGCATCTGTTGGATTTCTCTTCCCCTCTCCCCTGCCCAGGACATGCTGGTGTGGTGGGAAATGACCAGGCGGACAGATTGGCTGGGTCTGCACCGCTCGGTGGGGTATTGGGGCATGATAAGGCAGATGTGGTCGGGGCACTTTGGGCTCGTGGGTATAGTGCAGAAGAACGGTAGATAATCATCGCAGCTTGGAGAGAATGGTGCTGCAGGGAGTGACCAGAGGATGTGGATGACACTCAAAACTCCGAGGAAAGGCCCGATGGACAAATAATCAGACTGCTACTGGTACCATTAGTATTGAGACTCTCCGCTGGCTGTTGCAGATGAGGACAAAGCATGTATGGGAATGTCCCAGGTGCTGTGATGTTGGTTCTTGACTCAACTCAGCTCAAGGACTCTGTGGACCAATGCTCAGCTCACCTCAGCTCACAAATGACAAAGACTGTGGCAGTCTCGAATGATACATTTAGCTGTCTCTTCAGGCATTCTGAACTACTTTCCTCTACTTTCCCAATGCTCACAAGCATGCATACCTCTCTGATTGAGAAGAAGAAGAGAAGAAGAAGAAGACGAGCAGGAAGAGAAGAAGAAAAGGAAGATGAAAAAGAAGAAGAAAAAAAAGTCTTAAAAGTCGAGATGATTGACTTCATTGCACCGGTTTATATCCCATATGGTTCGGTCTCTTTCCGCAAGGAGGCCTGCCAAAAGCGTCACACAAAGCATGAACTCCGTAGCTCCAGCGATGACCCCCAAGAGTCTCTGAGAAAACTGCACATGCGAACCAAAATACGTAAACCGAAATCAAACCCACAACCTTTGGAGTATGAGGTAGATGGCTTGACCACTTCGCTATGGAGACTCCCTGCGAAGAAGAAGAAGAAGAAGAAGAAGAAGAAGAAGAAGAAGAAGAAGAAGAAGAAGAAGAAGAGAAGAAGAGGAAAAATAAATGGAAGAAGAAGAAGATGAGTAGGAAGAAGATCAAGAGGAAGAAGACAAAGAAGAATAGGAAGAAGAAGAAGAGGAAGAAAATGAAGGAGAAGGAGGAAGAAGAAGAAGATTAGGAGGAAGAAGAAGAAGAAGTAGAGGAAGAAGAAGAAGAAGTAGAGGAAGAAGAAGAAGAAGTAGAGGAAGAAGAAGAAGAAGTAGAGGAAGAAGAAGAAGAAGTAGAGGAAGAAGAAGAAGAAGTAGAGGAAGAAGAAGATGAAGGAGAAGAAAACGGAGGAAGAAGAAGAGGAATAATATTGTAGATTCATTCTCGTCACTTGCATCCTCCACACAGGTACCAAGGCTACCTAATGAAGAAAAGGAAATGGCCATTGAAAGGCTGGCACAAGGTCAGTGCTCTCACTTTTCTCCCATTTTCTTTGTTTTGTTTCTTGTTTGTTTGTTTGTTTTTTATGTGTTTACTTGTTTTTAACTCAAGCATAATCCATTCACATACTTCTACTTTTAGTGCACTGGACTGGTTTTTGTGTGTGGATGAGCTTTTCATATTATCAGTGTCCCTCTAGTGGAGTGTTGATGCATGATAAGGCAGACGTGGTTGCGGCCTTGTGGGAGCACGTGTACACCTCGGAGGAGCAAATGGATCACCATGGTCTGGCAAGAATGCGACAGCGAGGGGTGACGAGGGGATCTGGCCGACGATCGACGCTCAGAGGAAAGGCGAGACGGATATATAATCAGATTCTACTGGTACTATTAGTGTTGGAATTCTTCGCTGGTTGCTGAGGATGGGGACGGAGCGCTTATGGGAATGCCCTGAATGCTGTGATGTTGGTTCCTAAATCAGTCAATCAATCAGTGTCCCTTGGAGTACTGGTAATTTACACCCTAAAGTCAGGAACGAGAAGTCAAAATTTTAGATAAATTGACCCGTGTAAGGGTTGAACCTGCTACCTCAGCAACAGCACACCAAACATTTAAGAGCTAGCTCTCATCCATTCGGCCAAACTGACCTCCTTTTAACTCAGTAGCTACTGCATTAAAGAAAGATGTGTTGCGACAGATTTCATTTAGTTACATTTCAGGCGTTATTTACATATTTGGTGCATTTTACATTTAAGGCGTTATTTACATATTTGGTGCTTTTCGGCCTGTTCAGGCTGTCAAGACTTCTGTTTATTCCACTTTTCACACAGGGCAGTGAGGACCATTTTATGTGATATTCACTGGTACAGGAATGGAGCATTATGGGGGCGACCCTTTGCCGTGAAGTTGGAATCGTGACTAACTAACGATTAACTATTTGATATGGATACTGATCTGTGCCAAAACCAGCCCATTTGTCAATAATTTGTTTCAGTTATCAGTGTCTTCAGTTGTCTGACATGTCTATTTTTGTGAGTTGTGTCCACATAAGCTCCTTGTCTTACATACCTACTTTTGTGAGTTGTGTCCACATAGGTTTCTTGTCTTACAGAACAGATATGGATCTTGATTTATGCACAAACCAGCCCTGTCATCAAGTTGTGCTTTGATTATCATTACCTTTGTCAGCTCCGTGGCGAAGAAGTTATAGGCGCAGTTTGGAATCCCGCATACCACGTCCGAAACACAGCTGTGGGCGATTTGGCAGCAGACCGTCTGGTGTTCTGTTTTGTCAGTTATCAGTTATTAGTTATCAGTTGGGGTATCTACGTTGCACTCCGGACATGTCCATAGGTGCTCAGATCCTCCCCCCAGCATATTCATCAGCGTCCGGTGGCTAATAGTGCCAGTTCTGTGTTGGTTGACGAGGTGCTTTGTTTTCCCGATGTACCTCTCGCGTCTGGCTGTGCCGATTCTTACTCCCAGGTCTTTCATCCTGGACAGCGATGTGGAATCACTGACTTCAAAGTCCTCTGTTCTCGCCATATCTTTAAGGACGTTAATAACATCGGCACGATCCATGGGCTGGCCATCTACAGGGGGTGCAGAGCCAGCCAGTTTGTCAGCTCGTTCATTTCCCTCGACTCCCGCATGTCCCGGGACGAAGATGAAGGTGACTTTACGGACAACAGACTTCCGCAGCGATTCAGTCCACTGTCTACGTACAGAACCAGCTTCGACCTTCTGAATCATGCTCATTGAATCACTTAGTACACACACGTTGGTATAATGCTGTGATTCCAGCCATATGAAAGTCTGTGTAATTGCCATCACCTCCATCGTCATGCTCCTCGTGGTCATAGAGTGGGCACCACTGGATTCTTGAACGGTTCGGCCCACCGAACGGGCTGTAAATGTCCACGCACTTCTCTGCTGCTTTACAACAGATCCATCTGTATAGATGAGCACTTCGGGGCTATCTGAGTGTTCATAGATGAGCGCGTTAACCTCTGCATTGACAGCGGCAGGGTTCTGCTCTCTGCACCGTCTGTCGAGTGTGATAATGCAGGAGAAAGTGCACTTAAAAGCTGGAGGCACCGGCACCCATTCCTTGCCGGGGTTGATACTGGTAAGACTGCAGACCTGTCTAACGACATCTTCCGCCCGACCCATCCATGATTTGCCCCTCTTTAGCCTGTCACTCTTTTCTCTGAATATAGCGTCATGCAGAGGGTGCTGCTCATCTGCACTTATTTTTAAGTATGCACGAGCTCTCCAGATCTTGATCCTGTGTTCCATTGTCGGGAAGTCAAGGAGGTATCTCATTGCTACACAGCTGGTGTCTCTCGTGCAGCCCAAAATGATGCGCATGGCTTCGTTTTGTACCTTTTCAAGTCTTCCAATCTGTGTAGGGCTGACAGTGAGGATGGCCAGGGCATACTCGATGAGTGAAAGTACAAGTCCTTGGAACAGAAGTATTAGCAGTCTTTGCTCGATATTGGCAGTCGCCATGACTCTCATTGCTGACAAACCTTTTCGAGCCTTCGTTATGACATAATCGACATGATCTCTGAAGGACAGGCTACGATCAAGCCTCACGCCAAGATATGTCATTGACTGGGTTCTACTAAAACTGCTCCCATCCATTCTTACTGCCGGCAGGTCTGTTTTCACAATATGGTTGTTTAGTGAGAACCATGTAACCGTTGCCTTTGCAGGGTTGACAAGGGCCTCGGCATCAGCACCCCATGAGGAAATTCGATCTAGTTCGCCCTGCATATCATTGGCAACCGCCTGTCTATCTCGACCCTGTCGATACACGAGGATGTCGTCAACGAATGACAGAGTCCTACCCCTCCCATCCAACTGTTGTTCAGTGATCGGCACCGTATACACGTTGAATAGTACTGGTTTGTATGAAATGGTATGGGTGCTGGTCGTTGAGAACACAATAGCAAACTCCTGAACGTTAACTTGCCAAGAAATCACAAAACACCAAAACATGCTGGGATTGACTGCGACATCATGTAAAAGATATGCAGCTAACAGTACCTTGAGGAGCATCCAGCCAAGGGGCTAGAGTGCCTGTCTTCTATTCGGAAGACCTGGTTTAAAATCTACAATAAGGTAATGGATTTGTTTTTCTATCGGGGGTAAAAAGAAAACTCTAACCTACGCAGTGTGCGGCGAGTGCACTAACCTGGCGGCCTTCATTCCTCAGGCTCAAGACCTCACCCCTTTCTTACACTGCCAGGTACCATAGGCAGTAATGACTGTATGATCACTATCTTCACTTGTCTTACATGTATCCTTTTGTATGTTTCTCAACAGAGATTCTTTGTACTGGAGAGGGGTATCTTGACGTATGCCAAAACTGCTGCTGATGTAAGTATTTTGCTGTTGCGATTGCCTATTCTGTTGAGCGAACACATAAAATAAAATGTGGCATGTCCTTGCAAGATGTTGTGATTGTCCATTCTATTGAGTGAACACATAAAATAAAATGTGCCATGTCCTTGCAAGATGTTGCAATTGTCCATTCTGTTGAGCGAACACATAAAATAAAATATGCCATGTCCTTTGCAGGATGTTGCAATCAACCTCAACTGCAGGTCATCTTCTAGACAATTTTCCGTTCAGTAGTTTGCCATTACTTTCTGAATGAGAAGTCCATCCGACTGGTACAGGGTTTGAACCCTATATATACTCCGCTGTCAGCGTACCGGTCCCATGTTGAAGTTCATCCAACTGGTACAGGGTTTGAACCCTATACTCCGCTGTCAGCGTACCGGTCCCATGTTGAAGTTCATCCAACTGGTACAGGGTTTGAACCCTATACTCTGCTGTCAGTGTACCGGTCCCATGTTGAAGTTCATCCAACTGGTACAGGGTTTGAACCCTATACTCCGCTGTCAGCGTACCGGTATTAGTAAACTCCACAGCCACCTAGACATCTGTTTAACACATACACATATACAGGGTGTTTATAAAGTCTCACTACACTTTGTATGTAGAACAAATTTGAAAAATTAAGTACATGATATCATCAAAAAATTTCCTCTACAGTCCATCGTGAAGCTATATGCAGTGAATGGCTGTCATCTGCCTGAGTAATTCTTTGCACTCCAAACAGAATGGTGTTATCAACGGAAGAAAGAATTTTTCAAATTTTTTCAACATTCAAAGTGTAGTCAAACTTTACAAACACCAATTATAATAACATAGTGGTTAGTTCACCAGATTGTCAAGACTGTGGTGCAGGTTCAATCCCCAAAGTGGCAGGACTATTTTTTTCTGACCAGTGGGGTTCTGAAGTGGACCCAGCCATGTAAAATGGATACCAGACAATGTTTAAGAATTTTGGGAGGAATTATCTGAGAAAGAAAAACTGACCAGGATGGGTACTTGTCCCCTAAAAACATTCTTCCATTGTATTGATTTGGTTCAGGAGTCTCATGGCAGAGTGGCCCTAGGTTTGCTGATGGGCCTTAGGTTTAAATCCATATATAATCAGATTTGCACAAATTGAACGGGACTGTCATGTCGACCCAGCCTGCAGTCATCATCATCACGTGCCCTGGTAGCTGGCATAGGCATTCATGTTCTCCCACAGGTCGCGGTCATTTGTGTTCTGGATCAACTCTGCTGACGATATTCCTAGATGCCACCGTCTCAATCCATCCAGCATCATTTCTCTTGGTCGGCCTCTGCTTCTGTTCCCATTGATCTGTCCAGTTGTCACGATATTATCCAGTACCTCCCTTCTCATCACATGCCCAAAGGCCGCTGTTTGTCTCTTTCTCATTGTTGTATATAATGTTCTAGTGCCTAAAATGAGCACCAGGAAATGTCGGGAAAGTGACCGTGGCCGGAGTGACACTGACCACATGACCACTGCAGTGTAGACTGGTCTATGACAATTCAACTTTTTTCAGTTCAACTTTATTTTAAAAGGGTTACAAAATGGGCACACAGGCCCGTCTTACATTCGGCCCTTCCAACTTAGGTCTAGCACCATATGTCCAGTTCGCCTTGTGGCCTAAACTTAAGATTGTGTTGTGGCCTAAACTATTACTTATAGATTGTGTTGTAGCCTAAACTTTTACTTATAGATTGTGTTGTGACCTAAACTTTTACTTATAGATTGTGTTGTGGTCTAAACTTTTACTTATAGAACGTGTTGTGACCTAAACTTTTACTTATAGATTGTGTTGTGACCTAAACTGTTACTTATAGATTGTGTTGTGACCTAAACTGTTACTTATAGATTGTTTTGTCCCCGGGAAGGTTAACCCGGTCAACAAATGCCCGCAGAAGTCGGATGTGTCGGCCTAACGGTGCAAGAACGCAGCTCTGCTGTAAACAGGCACAACGCAATTACGTCCGGAAAAAAAAACTCCGGATGAACGCAGAAGAAGAAGAAGAAGAAGAAGAAGATTGTGTTGTGACCTAAACTGTTACTTATAGATTGTGTTGTGACCTAAACTTTTACTTATAGATTATGTTGTGACCTAAACTTTTACTTATAGATTGTTTAGTTTAGTTTAGTCATTGGATCATCATCACGGCACACGGTTTAACCCATAAGTGCTCTGTTTTCCTCCTAACTCAGACCTGAGTCTGGAGAAACTCAGCTCAATGCATGAACTCCGTTGCATCGGCGAGGATCCTGAAATACTTTGGGTAGATTTTTAACTCGAAATTTTGCCCGGGCAGCACCATTAGGCTACTCTTTTTCGATTTCCAACTGCCAAGGGATTTTTTTACGTGCGCAACAATACATACGGGCGTCCGATCTCACTACCCAGAGACCAGGAGAAATTTTATTACTGGAAGTCCAGGTGGATTTTTTAAATAAATCCCGGTCCTCACCAGGGCCTGAACCCGGGACCTCCAGCACTCGAGGCAGACACCATACCTCGAGACCACTCAGCTCCCCTTTAGCCCCACTTATAGATTGTGTTGTGACTTAAACTTTTACTTATAGATTGTGTTGTAGCCTAAACTTTTACTTATAGATTGTGTTGTGACCTAAACTTTTACTTATAGATTGTGTTGTGACCTAAACTGTTACTTATAGATTGTGTTGAGGCCTGTCTCTTTCCCTCCTACTCTCCGTCACTCTCTCATTCTCTCCCTTTCTCCCATTCTCTCCTTTTCTTTTCTCTCCCTCCCTCTGTTTATAACCCTCTCTCTCTCTCTTTTGCTCTCTTGATATGTCTGTGTAATATATGTCCATTGGTAAGTCATTGTAATATATGTCCGTTGGTAAGTCAGTGTAATATACATCCTTTGATATGTCAATGTAATATACATCCATTGATATGTCTGTGTAATATACATCCGTTGATATGTCTGTGTAATATACATCCGTTGATATGTCAATGTAATATACATCCGTTGATATGTCTGTGTAATATACATCCGTTGATATGTCAATGTAATTTACATCCGTTGATATGTCTGTGTAATATACATCCGTTGATATGTCAATGTAATATACATCCGTTGATATGTCAGTGTAATATACATCCGTTGATATGTCAATGTAATATACGTCCATTGATATGTGAATGTAATAGATGTCCGCTGATATGTCTGTGTAATGTACGTCCACAGATACAGAAAGGCAAGTACCATGGCATCATGGACATTGGCCTGGCAGTGGTCACTTACAAGCACCACAGTCAGCTGCTGGACATAGATGCCGAGGAGCAGGTCCACCACATCAAGGTAGGTAGTTTCCTGTGTGCTTTCTCATTCTTCTTTGGTGGTTGGCTCATTTTTGTTTTGGCAGCAATGCTTTGTGGTTGTTTTTAGATACTAAGCCTTTTTTGGCCGCAGTGTTTTGTCATTGTTCTTGGATTGTAAGCCTTTTTTCGCCGCAATGTTTTGTCATTGGTCTTGGATTGTAAGCCCTTTTTGGCCGCAAAGTTTTTGTAATTACCTTAAGATGGCTAGGTATTATGACTGCAATTGTTGTCGTCGTTAGCAACTTTGACTGTTGCAGATGGTAAACGCCGGACTCCCTGGCCTAGGGGTTAACGTTTTTCTCTGTAATCCCGTAAACTCCCGTGAGTGACGTGATGTACACGAGAATTGGTAGCGGTTCTCGCTGCGTCGGTAACTTACAGGGTATATGAGCCGGTCGCTCAGAAAGCTGTGGCAAACTACTGAGCGTAATCTTGCCTAGTACATCAACAGCAGCTGAAAAATGCTGGTGTTGACTGCAAAGTCCTGTAAGGAATATGCAAAAAAAAAAAAAAAAAAGATGGTGAACCATTTTGATTGTAATTGTTTTGTCATTATACTTAGATTGTTAGTAATTTTTACAAGCTTTTGCCATTGTTTTCAGATTACTATAACTGTTATTATTTTTTTTTTTTTTGTGTTGCTGAAAGTTTGTGTCATTATTCATTGTTCTGAATTTGAGGGCTAACAACTACTGGTAGATTTGTTAGGTCATTTACATCTTTTGATAATTTTATCTGAAAGTGTTAATTGAGTTGTCCATTTTGTATCCTTTCTGCTTCCATTACTACTATTGCGTTTATTATTCTGTAGCAGTTTGTACTGGTTTATGCACCTATTATTGAGAGATGATGATGGACAGAAGGGATATGCTGCGGACAGTAAAAGGCAGCTTGTTGTATGGTGACACATCTCTTAGTGGATCCTCTCATCTGTGGCTGTTGGAGTAGGAAGTTGAGCTTACAATTGAACTCAACAGCAGACGAAGGTGGATCCAGTGTGCAGATAGGTAACCAGCATATAACAGTCAGTATCCACACACTTGAACTTCCAATATGGTGGATAGGCTTTTGAGCTGTTAAGGTCTATGGTGTGTTTTTGCTTCTGGGTACAGTTTGCTTTCACATTTTTATTGTGTTAGACTGGTAGTACATGATTCCGTTGCCCAGCTGCTGAGTTAAGTGTGTGGAGCAATACTTTGAGCTGTGGATTTTGTGTGGAATGCTTTTACAAATGTTCGCAATTGTTTACACTGTGAACTGCATGTTCTGAAAAATGGCAGACAGGCGGTTACTGAACGCGCTGATTTTGCCGTATGCAATTATGTGTGTTAATAACTGCTGCTTCCGTCGATGATAAACTTAATTTTAGTGGCAGACAGTTGTGTTGGCATTCTGGCTGCGACTTTATGCATGTATGCCTGTTTGTGCTACTGGTTTGTCAGAACTGCTGTCTGTTCCAATTTTCACATGGGTTAGTGAGGAGCATTTTGTGTGATATTCATTGGCACTGAAACAGAGCATTATGGGGTGACCCTTTGCTGTGAAGTTGGAACCGCAACTAACAACTAACTCTTGAACTTATGCTGGGAGAGATTAGGCAATTATGACCTGGTCCCAAGTATTAGGGATGTCATTGGCCGTTCCAATGGCTTTATTACAAAAGCATGAAAGAAACATTAACAGGTGTGGTAGAATTAAACAAAGCATTCATTTTGAATGAATTATGCACCATGGGTTGGTCAGAAGAAGTCGCCGTAGGCATTCAGGCAAGCATCCCATTGCTTAGGTAGGCGGCGAATGCCGTCCGCAAAAAAGGATTGTGGTTGCTCACTGAACCAAGTGTTTACTGCATTCATTACGACTGCATCTGTGTGAAATCGTTGCCCCTTGAGAGTTTTTTTTTTGGAGGTCTGAACAAATGAAAATCACATTTTGACAAATCAGGACCATAGGCTGGATGTTGCAAAATTTCCCACTTCTTCCTTGCTAATGCTTCCTGCACAATCTTTGCGACATGCGGACAAGCATTATCGTGCAACAAAATCACACTGCATGAAAGCATACTGGGTCGTTTATTCTTGATGGCTTTTTGCAGCTTGTCTAGTGTTTGTAGTTAGGCTTTTTGCTCGTTTATAGACTTCATGTATCGAGATTCCCGTGGACTCTGTTGTTACCTCTGTCCATCATTTACATAGTCGGCATCTTCTGGTTCCATTTGCTCTGTACATCATTGCTTGGGGTATACTGTCAGTTGGTAGCGTGGGTAGAGTTGATGTTGACACCAGGTTCTTTAAAGTTGGCCAACAATAGCCCTTCATGGTAAAAAAAAATGCGCTCAGCATAACCTTACCAGCGGAAACCTGTAATTTGAATTTTTTGGCTTTTGGTGATCCAGTATGCTTCCATTGCATGCTCTCTCTTTTGCTGCTCAGCTCAAAGTGGTGACACCGTGATTCATCGCTTGCCACTATGCGGAAGATAAATGCATCACCCTCCACTCTGTAACTCAGCAAGTGGTTCAAACACCATCCCATGTGTTCCTCTTTTTGGTGGTCGGTCAACATCTGTGGTACCCACTGTGAACACGCCTTCCGATATTGCAGTTTCTTACGAACGACCTTTTGAATTGTCCCAATTGACACATCAAATTCTTTCGCTAGCGAATGTGTACTTCGACAACGGTTCATCTGTATTGCTGCATCAATTTTGGCAATGGTTTTTTCTGTTGCAACAATATGTGCTTGACCCGGCCGTTGAAGATCTGATATGAACTGACGTTCTTTCCAAAACATTCATGCCCAGTCTGTCACTGTTTCCTTCGACACACATTTGTTACCGTACGCTGCCTGAATTCTTTGATGAATGTCCACTGGTCGACATCCTTCAAATGAAAGAAACTGAATCACCGCTCTTTGAGCTTCTTTGGATGGATTTTGGATCAACGCAGCCATTTTCTCAATGGTCAGAAACAGAACCTATGCATCATGGGATGATAAGCACGTGCTCTTTTATTCATTGGTCAGTACTTATCACATGACTATGACATGATAATGTTCAACGTGCGCAATTACGCGCAGTGCGGCACAAACGGATTTCAAATGAACGTCCATTATACTACGATGTTGATTCTTCATCAACATGGCCAAATGGATAAGAGCGGTCACTCTGAAACTTCTGATGTGTTGATGGCGAGGAAGCGGGTTCAACCCCTGCATCAGCCAACTGCACTGAAATGTTGATTTCTTGTCCTTGACTTGGGGACATAAATTATAAGTACTTCTGAAATCGGAGTGGGTTCACTAATGGAGAGGGACACTGGTAATAGGGAAAGCTAGCCCATATGCAAAAATCAAGTTCAAAGCGAGCACAAACAAATTAATAAAAATACATTGCTTGTTGTTGGTTTTTATTTTTAGATTACATTTCCCATCTAAATAATAATAATAATGACTGGCACCTTGCTGTCTTGACAGACAATAGTGTATAAAATGGAGTTATACCTCTCCTTTGCACAAAGCCAAGGTTAGAATTTAGAGACCATGTGTTGCCCATGTCACATGATCGCTCTCTCTGCCTGCCTAGTATATTCCATAGGAAAAGTAACACCAATAAACCTGGAACAAGATAAGCTGCAGAAGCCACTGGATCAGCAAGGCAATGCTCTAACTATCTGCCTGTCAGAGCTTAGATCCTAGACCAATTGATGAACAAGGCTTAAGGCCTGGTCTGCCTTGCCATGACATTTAGTCTAGGCTGCATATTCTCACATTAGGGTAAGGTTTGTACCCTCCCAATTGTACTCCTCTGCCCAAAGCTATTGGCACCATGTGGGGTGTCGGGTTTGGTGATCACCGCCTAACATTCACCACTAATAGAAAGCAAGTAGCACCATCTGCTGTCATACGTAAGCTCAGTCATATCTAACCAAGACCTGACTTAGCTTTTTGTTAAACGCAGGTGAAAGAGAAAGCCCTGTTTGAGGAGTTGTTAGGCCGGCTCCGCCACCATCGCTTGTATCGACAACATGAGCTCGTCTATGGGGTGAAGGATGCCTCCAGACAAACAGTGATGACTTCACCGGCTGAAGAGATGCCGAAGCTGACAAGTAAGGAGGCATTAGGCACTCTCTTTTGCTCGTCTTCTATTCTCTTTCCTCTTCTCATGCTCTGTTATTTAGGTAATGTCTATACAAGAAATCTGGTTGTTCCATCATGATAACGTTTGCACAAGAAATCTGGTTATTCTATCATGATAATGTTTGCACAGAAAATCCAGTTCTTCTGTCATGATAATGTTTATATAATAAATCAGGTTATTCTAATCCAATTATGTGTACACAAGAAATCTGGTTATTCTATTGTGATGTCTATACAAGAAATCTGGTTATTATATTCTGATGTGTGCACAAGAAATCTGGTTATTCTATTCTTATAATGTCTACAAAAGAAATCTGGTTCTTTAATTCTGATGTCTACATAAGATATCTGGCTATTCCATTCTGATGTCTCCAAAAAGTCTGGATCCTCTATTCTGATTCTTGTCCTCCTCTTGACTGGTAGACCAGGGTCCACAGAGGGATTTCAACCCCAACACCACCAGCTTTGGCTGAGCGAGTTACTACTTAATCATCAACACCTCATGTGTAGCTGATCATATGAAGGCATTTTATTAGTGTCATCATTTATTATAATTATTGTTGAGTGTTCAGGGCTGCAAGTACCTGTGTGAAGTTTGGTTGGACTTGTTCGTCTTAAAATTGTTATCTGTTGGGGTATCATCCTTTCACTGTGAACAAATCCAAATGTGCTCAATTCCTCCCCCCAACATGTGCATCAGCGACTAGCTAATAGTGCCAGTTCTGTGATGGTTGATGAGATCCCTCATTCTCCCGATGTGCCTCTCAATTCTTACTCCCAAGTCTCTCATTCTAGACAACAATGTTGATTCACTAGCATCAAAATCCTCTGCTCTCAACAACTCTGTAACGGTGTTAATAACATTGGCACGATCCATGGGCTGGCCATCTGCAGGGGATGCGGCACCAGGAAGTCTTTCAGCTTGTTCATTTCCCTCATCTCCTGCATGCCCTGGAATGAAGGTGAAGGTGACTACGGGCAACAGACCTCATCAGCGATTCATTCCACTATTTACGTACAGAGCCCACCTCGGCCTTTCGGATCATGCTCACTGAATCATTTTGGACATAAACGTTGATATACTTAAGATAAACTTTAAAATTACATACATTACAATAGTTCTGTTATATGTCTGTAAATTTGAAAGGACCTCAGTAGGTAATTGGAGGGGAGGTTCTTGGAGAAGAGGGGGGTTAACTATCAAATACATTCATCTCATCTCATCTCATCATTTCATCTCATTCCTCTTGTACCTTGCGGTGTTGAGGTGAAGAATAATCAGGGGGAGAGTGCCCGTTTATAGACTTCATGTATCGAGATTCCCGTGGACTCTGTTGTTCCCTCTGTCCATCATTTACATAGTCGGCATCTTCTTCTGGTTCCATTTGCTCTGTACATCATTGCTTGGGGTATACTGTCAGTTGGTAGCCTAGTTATGTGGCCGAACTATTTCACTTGCTGTTTTCTGATTAAATCTAGCGCTGCTATTATCCCCACTTTGGTCCTGATTTAATCATTTCTGATTTTCTGTCTTCTTGATACGTTGAGTATTCTTCTCAGGAATCTCATTTCCGTTGTGATTGTTCTTTTCTCTTTTCTCTGTCATTGTCCAGGTTTGGCTTTGGTAGCATAAAGTTGGCAGGAAAATTGTGTCGTAGAGAGCTTGTTTAGTATCTATTGATATGTGTTTGGTCTTTAGTATTGGTGCCATTTGTACATTTGTTCCTGGAAATGCTATGATGTCAACCCACACTGGGTTTTGATGCTTCCAACATGATCACATATAACCCACTGGCTTTTCCTTTGCTTGTTGATACTAAAGTAGTATATAATTGATTTCTTTTGTGGCAGTGTTGTTGAGTTTACTGAATGTCTAAACTCTGCACACAGATGCCAATCTCCCTGAACTGGCACTGCAACATCCGCTAAAGAAAGAAATTATACGGCAGGCAAGTTTTAAGGATGGTCAAGGTCGGGTACTTGCCTGGTTGTTGGGATCGTCTGGATTTGAGCAGAGTGGCAAAAGTAAGTTGTCTGTGTGTTAATTTGATATGTCAAGTTGTCGTATGTTTTAGTTATCTATTTTGTCTGTGTGTTAATCTGATATGTCACGTTGTCGTATGTTTTATTTATTTATTTTGTTTAATGTATTCACTTGCTTTGAACCCTAGCATAGTCCATACACTTGCTACTTCTGGGGAGTGGACTGGACTGATGCTTGCGTGTGGATTAGTTTCCCTATTACTAGTGTCCCTCGCCATTAGGCAAACACACTATGACTTCTGAGTTATTTGTATATAACTGTGTTTACATAAGGTGAAGGCATTTACTGAATGGGAGGTACCAGGCCAACATGGTGAATAGGCAGACGGTCCGGTAGGACCTTGGAGAGCTGATTGTTTCAGGCTATGGTTTGCTAGTGCATTTTTCCTATGTTCGGACATTAGGAACCAGTCATTAACTTTAATTGTACGTCTGGGCACATATAACGACAACAAAAACAAAAAACTCCCCAAGCACATGCAGACACTCATGTACACAGAAAGAGAGAGAGAGAGATCAATGTTTATGTATATGTATATATAATTTTCTGTATATTTAAAACGCAGCTTTGCAGTCATGCCAGACTGATATCAACGAACTTCAAAATCTGCTGGAAAAAATTCAAACAATGCCAATCTCAACAGACTCTGGTCTAGAGGTGGGTTGTTATCGTCAATAGCTTTTAAAAAGTGTTAAATAGCACCATTGCAACAAAATGACACTATTCTTGCAGCAAAATAACTCCCCTCTAGCAACAAAACACCTTTTTACAGTTACTTTTGTTTAATAATACACCTTTTCTAACACAAGTGTCATCTTTTTTAATGCTGCAGTGTTTTTGCATTCAACTAACAAATTTATAACATTTTCATTTTTCACAAGCTGCTTTTTGTTATATTCTAGATCTGTTAGTTTGGTTTATCAATAGTTGAACAGCTACAAAACTGTGATGTTTATTAGTAGTCAATTCTAGTGATGCTTAATTATAATCATTTTGTTAGTTAAATGTGTAGATTTTACAAAATTCAAAACTTCTCATTGAAAATGTGTTGTTACTTTCTTCTTCTTCTTCGGCTGTCTACTTCCCTGTATGTGCAGACCTGCAAGCATTGTGTTTTATTGTTACCCATTTATATGTGTGTAACGTGTGTACACGTGTTGATGGTTGGAGTTGCATCTTTGATGTCATCAGTAAATTTAAAACTAATTAGGGTTAATAGTAATTTACGTAATATTAGGTCAGTGGTGGGTTAAGAGTAATTTATGTAATGCCTGGTCAGTGACAGGTTTAGAGCAATTTATATAATCTCATGTCAGTGATGGGTTAAGAGCAATTTATATAATGTCTGGTAGTGATGGATGTAGAGCAATTTATGTAATGTCTGATCAATGATGGGTTTAGAGCAATTTATGTATTGTCTAGTCAGTGATGGGTTAAGAGTAATTTATGTAATGTCTGGTCAGTTATGGGTTTAGAGCAATTTATGTAATGTCTGATTAGAGATCGGTTTAGAGCAGTTTATGCAATCACTTGTCAGTGATTAATATAGAGCAGTTTATATAATCTCTTTTATGTAATCTCTGGTCAGTGATGAGTTTAGAGCAATTTATATTATGTATGATCAGTGATGGGTTAAGAGCAATTTATAAATCTCAGGTCATTGGTGAATTTAGAGCAATTTATATTATCTCAAGTCAGTAATGTGTTTAGAGCAATTTATATGATCTCTAGTCAGTGATGGGTATAGAGCAATTTACATAATCTCAGGTTAGTGATAATCTATCAGCAATTTACATAATCTCAGTTTAATATTTGTATAATGCAGCACCAGTATGGGTTAGCACAGAGATGCAGCTTTATAGAAGAATGCTGAAAATACCTTGGAGCTAACATGAGTAATCTAAACATTTTGAAAGCAACTAAGGCACAAAGACAGCTTATCACAAACATTAAAAATAGGCTGTCAACATTCTTCACCAAGTTATGTGACGAGAAAAACTGGAACATGTTGTGACAACTGGAAATATTTATGGAAAGAGAGATAGAGGAAGACAGGAGAGATGATTATTGATAGTCCTTCGCCGTGGTATGGAGAAATGCCAGAACATAAATTGGTACATTTGGTTGGAAATTATGAGATGTGGAGAAGAGAGATCATCCACATCAGTCGGTATATCACTTGATGTTGATGAGTCATTGGCACCTGGCTGTCTTGACAGACGATTGTTTATTACATTGTGCTTCACAAAAGGCATAATAACAACAACAACCCACTGCAGTGATCAGGGATGGATTTATACCTCTGCATAGCACAGAGCCTGGGCTGAATTGTAGAGATCACATGTTGCCCATGCAGCATAATCCCTCTCTCAGCCTGCCTAGTTTACGCCAGAGAAAAGGTAACACCAATAAATCTGGAACTAAACAAGCTGCAGAAGCTGCTAGATCAGCAAAGCAATGTTCTAACTGTCCGCACATCAGAGCTTCAATCCTAGACCAGCTGCTAGATCAGCAAAGCAATGTTCTAACTGTCCGCACATCAGAGCTTCAATCCTAGACCAGCTGCTAGATCAGCAAAGCAATGTTCTAACTGTCCGCACATCAGAGCTTCAATCCTAGACCAGCTGCTAGATCAGCAAAGCAATGTTCTAACTGTCCACACATCAGAGCTTCAATCCTAGACCAGCTGCTAGATCAGCAAAGCAATGTTCTAACTGTCCACACATCAGAGCTTCAATCCTAGACCAGCTGCTAGATCAGCAAAGCAATGTTCTAACTGTCCACACATCAGCTTCAATCCTAGACCAGCTGCTAGATCAGCAAAGCAATGTTCTAACTGTCCACACATCAGAGCTTCAATCCTAGACCAGCTGCTGGATCAGCAAAGCAATGTTCTAACTGTCCACACATCAGAGCTTCAATCCTAGACCAGCTGCTAGATCAGCAAAGCAATGTTCTAACTGTCCACACATCAGAGCTTCAATCCTAGACCAGCTGCTAGATCAGCAAAGCAATGTTCTAACTGTCCACACATCAGAGCTTCAATCCTAGACCAGCTGCTAGATCAGCAAAGCAATGTTCTAACTGTCCACACATCAGAGCTTCAATCCTAGACCAGCTGCTAGATCAGCAAAGCAATGTTCTAACTGTCCACACATCAGAGCTTCAATCCTAGACCAGCTGCTAGATCAGCAAAGCAATGTTCTAACTGTCCACACATCAGAGCTTCAATCCTAGACCAGCTGCTAGATCAGCAAAGCAATGTTCTAACTGTCCACACATCAGAGCTTCAATCCTAGACCAGCTGCTAGATCAGCAAAGCAATGTTCTAACTGTCCACACATCAGAGGTTCAATCCTAGACCAGCTGCTAGATCAGCAAAGCAATGTTCTAACTGTCCACACATCAGAGCTTCAATCCTAGACCAGCTGCTAGATCAGCAAAGCAATGTTCTAACTGTCCACACATCAGAGCTTCAATCCTAGACCAGCTGCTAGATCAGCAAAGCAATGTTCTAACTGTCCACACATCAGAGCTTCAATCCTAGACCAGCTGCTAGATCAGCAAAGCAATGTTCTAACTGTCCACACATCAGAGCTTCAATCCTAGACCAGCTGCTAGATCAGCAAAGCAATGTTCTAACTGTCTACACATCAGAGCTTCAATCCTAGACCAGCTGCTAGATCAGCAAAGCAATGTTCTAACTGTCCACACATCAGAGCTTCAATCCTAGACCACCTGCTAGATCAGCAAAGCAATGTTCTAACTGTCCACACATCAGAGCTTCAATCCTAGACCAGCTGCTAGATCAGCAAAGCAATGTTCTAACTGTCCACACATCAGAGCTTCAATCCTAGACCAGCTGCTAGATCAGCAAAGCAATGTTCTAACTGTCCACACATCAGAGCTTCAATCCTAGACCAGCTGCTAGATCAGCAAAGCAATGTTCTAACTGTCCACACATCAGAGCTTCAATCCTAGACCAGCTGCTGACCAAGGCTTTGTTGATGAATTTTAAGAGGATATTTAGAGTATATTATCATCTGTATATTATATATATATATATATATATTTTTATGACAGGCAAGAAGCCTGTTCATACATGTATTCTTGAGAATAATATGTGGTTTTCCCTTGTATTCCACATCCAAATACAGAGAGGGATTAAGATAGATCCCAAAGATAAAATAGGCCGTCTTTGCCTCAACACAAAATGAGACATTAAAGACTACAGTTGAGAAAGCTCCACGGCGAAGTGGTTACGGATGCAGTTCGTAACCCTGCATACCGCATTCGAAACACAGCTGAGGGCGATTTGGTAGCAGACTGCCTAGCATTGGTTTTTTTGTTAAATGGTATGGGTGCTGGTCGTTCAGTAAGCAATGGCAAACTACTGAACGTAAACTTGCCCAGGAATCACGAACAGCCAAACAATGCTAGGGTTGACTGCAACATCCTGTAAAGGATATGCTACTGACCATTTTGAGAAAGCTGGAGGGCAAAATCCTGAGAAGAGGAGGATGTTCTAGAAATAATCACATCACCAAGACATGCCAGGACATTGGGATTGTGCAGCCGTGGGGAGAATTTATGAAGATAGGGGACAATGGAGTGACACGATCAGATGACTTCAGCGGCAGTCGTTGGACTGACTGAGCTGATGATGATGGTGATGGACGGGGACAGTGGAGTCACACGATCAGATGACTTTAGTACTGGTCATGGAAGTGGTTAACATGATGATGATGATGATGATTTTGATAAGAATAGATGACAATGAAGTAACACAATCAGAAGATATCAATACCAGTCATAGGACTGACTAACCCGTTGATGTTGATGATGATGATGAAAACAGGACAGTAAAGTGACATGATCAGATAACTTCAATGCCAGTCTTCGGGCTGACCAATATGATGATGATGATGAGAGAATACAGGACAGTGGAGTGACATGAATCAGGTTACGTCAGTGACAGTCTCGGACTGACTAACATAATGATCTTGTTGACTATAATGTGGTGTACCACCCTCCACACATTAATAACATTTCTTAATTTAAACAAAACATTCGCAATTCTTCAAAATTCATATGAATGTGATTATATTAGCATCCTTGTGCCTTTGTTTTTCTTTGCTGATGAAGGCATTGTCACAGCAACATTAAGTCACTTGTTTGTTATCACGTTCTTGTACACCTACCTTTGTTTTCTGTCTTGTTTTCCTTGAATCCTCTATTCCCTGACCTAGAAAATGAACAGCACAGGAGAAACATTTATGGTATAATCCACATATACATCGTCATCATCAAGTGCCTTGGCAATTGGTATGGCCAATCTCCAACAGTGTGCGCTAACACCCTTCCACACCATGGCCCAGTAATAAAGAATTTTTTCTTTGCTGTCTTCCTCTTATCTCATTTCCACAAATCTTTCCAGTTGTCACACAATGTTCTAGTTTTAATCTACTCATAACATGACCCCACAATTTGTTACTCCTCTTTTTGATGTTTTATATTTTGCATTCACTCGCTCTAACTTGAGTGTAGTCCATACACTACTTCTAGTGCACTGGGCTGATCTTTGCATGTGGATTAGCTTTCCCTGTTACCAGTGACCCTCGTCATCAGGCGAACCCACTCCGACTTCTGAGATACTTGTAATTTACGTCCCGAAGTCAAAGTTGAGAAGTCAGCGTTTTAGTCCAACTGATCGATTTAGGGGTTGAACCCGCAACCTCGGCATCAGCACACTGAATGTTTAAGAGTGAGCGTTCGTATCTATTCAACCATTCTGACTGCTGATGCTTGTGATTAGTTGTTTTTGTGTCTTAGCTTCAAGCAGTGAAAGCTTATCCTCTTACATTGACACTTGTATTATTCTGAGATGTCTATTAAATAGATAGACTGGCTCCATGGCAAAGGGGTTACAGACGCATTTCGTAATCCCACATACCAGGTTCGAAACAGCTGTGGGCGATTTGGCAACAGACCGCCTTATGTTGGTTTTTATGAAATGGTATGGGTGCTGGTCATTCAGAAATCAATGCAAACTACTGACCATAAACTTGCCCAGGAATCACGAACAGCCAAACAATGCTGGGGTTGACTGCTACATCCTGTAAAGGATATGCAACCAACTATTAAATAGATACATTCATCATTGCCAGATAATTTATGCATCTTCATGTCATTTCCACAAATAATTTGCATGAGATAAGCTTTTTCCAAAGTAAGTTCTAGCAGCATGTCTACTATGTAGTGTGTCTTCTACTGTCGGTTTAGAATGAAAACTCACTTATCTATTCCTGTTTGGCTGATATTAGTTCTGGCTAAGTCTATCCCCTCTGGACTCTGCATGCGTTATTTTGTGATTTGAGTAATTACAAATGTGCAATTCTGTGAACAACTACTAAAGAAAACCAGTCTACCAAAAGTCCTCATTTTATTGAAAAAGAAATAATTAAAAAAGGAGAAAGGAAATATGATAAAAATGGCCTACCATACAGTTAGCAAATTCCTGAATAAATACCCTCGAAATACCAATAAATACTAGTGCATATAGATAGCTAAGTAATATTGGTGTTTTCAAGCACAGTTAGTGATACAAATTCTGTCACAGAGGAAACACAACAGGAGGCTTCCGATCACCATCATGGAATGTTTTGACCCTTTAACTTCCTGACAATCTCTGAGGGCAGGGTCATGACTGTGGGTGTCTTTCTCCTGAAATATTCGGCATTTTCAAGCAGCACAGTTAACTACTAATAGGTTTATAACAAAGAAGACAAACTTCTAGTTGTCACTTATCAAATACAAAAATAGTCGAAAGTTTGTATATAATGTGGTCAAAATGTGTTGCCATACATTGTATGACTTATGTGATGGATTTTATGTTCTGCAGTAACTATGTTTGTTTTGTTTCTGTACAAATGAGGCATCTCAGTGGTGGTATGTTGGCACACCTGCCTATTATCACCGCTGTTAAGGACTCAGTCTCTCATAAGGCATCCAGCTGGTCTTACTGTGACATATCATGACAGTGATTGTCAATTAATCTTCTTTTTTTTTCCCCTTCAATCTTCTTTTTTTTTTGTCCTTCAATGGAGCATAGTTGGTTTTTTACGAAATGTTATGGGTGCCGGTTGTTCAGAAAGCAATGGCAAACTACTGAACGTAAATTTGCCAAGAGATCACAACAGCAAGAAATGCTGGCGTTGACTGCAATGTCCTGTAAAGGATATGCAACTAACTTTTTTGATGGAGCATAGGCCAGCACTGTGGTGAAGGGGTTACGAACGCAATTTGTAATCCTACTTACTGCATTCAAAACACAGCTGCAGGCAATTTAAAAGCAGATTGCCTTGCGTTGATTTTCATACAATGGTATGAGTGCCAGTGATTCAGAAAGCAGGCCTGGTCTGCCCTGCCATGATATTTAGTCTTTAAGTTGTATTTCCTCGCACTAGGGTAAGGCTTATACCCTCCCAATTGCACTGTTCCATCCAACGCCGTTGACACAATGTCCAACATTCGGCGCTAACAGAAAGCAGGTAGTACCGTCTACTGTCATACGATAGTTCAGTCATATCTGACTTAGACCTGACACCAATAACAATAATAATGTTAATAACAATATTCATAATTTACATTAATAATAAACACTATTACTAAATAATTAGCAATATAATAATAAGAATGTAAATTTATAAATGACATACATTTGTATATAATAATATTAATTAATTAATTAATAATATACAATAATATAAATATATTAATAATAATAATGGGACACAGGGTGAAAGAATAATAGTAATAATAATAATAATATTCAATAATAATACTAACTTAAATTAGTAATATTTATAATATACATTATTATACTATATTTCAAAGAGTTCATTATATGAGGCCAGAGTGTTGTCACTAGTAATTAGTGTTACCAGGGCTGATAAGTGAAGTAAAATTATGGTCCGTCTGTAACCTACCATGCATGTCAAAGGAGTCTACTAAGAAAGGGTTTGTGAGACTGACTACCTCAATCGGTGGAGTGTGGCTGAAAAGATAAGAACGAACGTTCTTAAATATACGGTATGTTGATGCCGAGGTAAGGGCTTCAACCCCAACACCGGACAATTGAACTAAAATGTTGAATTCTCGTCCTTGACTTGCGGGCGTAAATTAATAGTACATCTGAAGCCAGAGTGGGTTCGCCTGATGGCGAGAGACACTGGTAGTAGGGAAAGCTAATCCACATGCAAAATTAAGTCCCTATCTACTAGAAGTAGTGTGTATGGATTACGCTGGAGTTTAAAGCGAGCGAGTGCTAAAAAACAAACAGGTTGGGAAATCTTACCTGCAAAACCTGGCAGATCATTAACAAATCAACATTGGGCTTGGCATGATTGGTAAATGGCCTACACTCCATTGGAAGATATACGGTAGAATAAACAGGAGAGCTGTTATCATACTTTTTATTTGATCTTTTCCTGGTTTATCATGATCATGTGCACTGCCAGCTAGCCTAAGAGCTTATATGTTTCTCTACAGATCTCGATCCTTGGCATTCTGTATCAACTCTGCTGATGATATGCCTTCATTCCGTTGTCTCATTTTATTCATCCTCATTTTTCTGTATCTGCCTCTACGTCTGCTTCCACTGATCTTTCCAGTTGTCATGATGTTTTCCAATACCTCTCTTCCAGTTTATGACCAAAGAATGCTGTTTGTCTCTGTATTATAGTTGTGTATAATGTTCTACTGTTATTAGCCCCTTCAGGGCATTTGTTGTGAGTTACTTTGGCAAAATTCTTCTCAGACACCACATCGCCGATGCCTCCAGGTTCTTCCTGAATTGTTCACTCACATTCCAAGATTCACTTTCATGCAGCGAACATAGGAAAATCATAATACCCTTTTAGAGTTGATTAATTTTCCTGCAGTGAACAAATGACAATCATAATACCCTTTCAGAGTTAAGAATTATGTTATGTTCACACAAAAATCTAAACATTAATCTATAATTCAAAACACTGTTTTCGCATAGTGAATTTGAATATCGAAGACACAAACATTAGACTGCAGGATTTATTGCCTGGCATATTTTACTGCATCTGGTCAGGATCATATTGCAGAAATCACACAACGTAGTGTATAATGTTCAACCATAATAAACATACATCAGTTTCTTTGTCCTGCTTATGTCAAGTCCCAGTAAGTGTATGTGTTTCACCATTGCCATTTCTCTGAATGCAGAGTATGCTAAACTGTTTTTTCCCTCCCCTTTCTATGCTTGCTTCCTCTAACCCGTCCCCATCATGTCCTCACGCCCAGAGGACTGACAGCTCCGATTCTGATGTTGTTGTCCGCAAGAAGCGAGGGTTCCGCCCCAATAAACGTAGGGAGCGCAAGAGTGATAGTATTGGTGGCGGACCACTCTTCAGACACAGTGTAAGATTGGTGTATGGGTCAGTGTTTGTCCTCTTTTGTAATTGTTTTTTTTTATTGGGTTACTTTCCCTAATTGGTGTCATTTACATGTTCAAAAGTGTTATTAATGTTCATATTTGTGTCTCCTGATTGTTTCCACTATGTTTTGCACTTCCATTTTGAGGAAAATTATTATTTTAGAATTAATGTAGGATAAATATAGGAATATAATGTTTGATGTGAATGGAACTATGGGTGTTTATAATATTCTGTGTAAGAGGGACTTTGGACATGTAAAATATTTCATGTGGGAGATACTTTGGGAACATGATATTTGATATACGAGGGTTTAGATAATATAACATGTATTGATAAAGGTGTGACTTTTGGAATGTAACATCTGGTATAGGAGGGATTTTGGAATGTAAAACATTTGATACAGTAGGGAATTTGGGAATGTAATATTTGATGTAGTAGGGGCTTTGGGGACATTATATTTGATATAGGAGGGACTTGGGAAATGTAACATTTGATATGGTACGGACTTTGGGAATGTAACACTTGATATAGTAGGGGCTATGGGAATGTAACATTTGATGTAGTAGGGACTTTAGAAATGTGACATTTGATATAGTAGGGACTTTGAAATGTGACATTTGATATAGTAGGGACTTTATAAATGTGACATTTGATATAGTAGGGGCTTTGAGAATGTAACACTTGATATAGTAGAGGCTTTGGAAATGTAACATTTGATATAGTAGGGGCTTTGGAAATGTAACATTTGATATAGTATGGACTTTGGAAATGTAACATTTGATATAGCAGAGGCTTTGGAAACGTAACATTTGATATAGTATGGGCTTTGGAAATGAACATTTGATTTAGTAGAGGCTTTGGAAATGTAACATTTGATATAGTAGGGGCTTTGGAAATGTAACATTTGATATAGTAGGAGCTTTGGAAATGTAACATTTGATATAGTAGGGGCTTTGGAAATGTAACATTTGATATAGTATGGGCTTTGGAAATGAACATTTGATTTAGTAGAGGCTTTGGAAATGTAACATTTGATATAGTAGGGGCTTTGGAAATGAACATTTGATTTAGTAGAGGCTTTGGAAATGTAACATTTGATATAGTAGAGGCTTTGGGAATGGAAAAGGGATCAAGACACCTGTATTGCACTTCAAAGGTCATGGGTTTGTTTTTGGACGACTCCGCCATTCGGTTCATTAGTGCAATTTTTTTCTGAGACCTCATGAGGGTCACCACTAGAGCTACAGAGTTTGTGCTCTGTGTGACACTTTCGGCAGGCCAATCTGCAGAAATAGATTGAGCCATATGGGGTCAAACCTGTTGCAGTTAAGTCAATCATCTTGCCTTGAAATTCCCTTTAATCCTTTTAAACCCGTTTATATACAGCTAAAGCAAAAAGCAATGGCAAACTACTGAGCATAATCTTGCCTAGTACATCAACAGCAGCGGGAAAATGCTGATGTTGACTGCAATGTCCTGTAAGGGATATGCAACAACAAAAAAAGATTTATTATGAAAACGACATTTAGGTGTTATTATTCAGATACAAATTCACCTATATTACTCTAGCTGCGTTGTTTCAATACAGCTTTGGAATACAACTTTCAACAAAGATGTCATAAACAATAGTTGCAGATTGTCTTGCCTGGAATATTTTGCTGCAATTTGACAGGAGCATATTGCAGAATTTGAAGTGAATTCTTCTTCTTCTTTTGTTCGCTTGAAATTTGTCTATGTCTGCAGTGTTGTCGCTTGTATGAATGTAACTGTCTTTTTTAGTTCACTCAGTGATCCATAGAGTTTATCTTCCACCGTTGTTTCTCTAGACCTGAAATACGACATATTTGTCTGTATATCCACAACTCCAGGGTTTCTATTCGATTTTCTAATTGATTGTTCAATGTCCGGGCTTCCATGCCATACAATAGTGTTGAATATTCACAACATTTGACAGTTCTCATTTTTAATGCGCTGTTTATCTCTCTAGATGTTAATACTGATATCATGCTGCTGAAAGCATTTTTGGCAATTTCTATTGAAATTTATCTATATCTGCAATGTTGTCTCTTGTATGAATGTAACTGTCTTTGTTAGTTCACTCAGTGGTCCATAGATTTTATCTTCCACTGTCATATCTCTAGACCAGAATGTTTGCCTAGATATGTCAGAATTTGGGCAGTCTTGGAGTGTGTGATCTGCTGTCTGCAGTGCCAATCCACATGCATAATATGAAATGAATAGATGGGTCCCTTTTATGTACCTGATGAGATGCAGCGAAATATGCCAGGCAATACAATCTGCAATCTCTTGTTTGTGACTTCTTTGATTTAAACTAAAAAACAGGTTTAAAAAGCCAGAAGATCGCCTTCAATTCACCGGGTTTTATCCCATATAGCTCGGTCTCTTTCCACAGGGCGGCCTGTCGAAAGCATCGCTGAGAGCATGAACTCCGTACCCTCCTAATACATCCCCCAGGAGCCTTTGAGAAAATTGCACTCTTGAACCGAATGGCGGAACCGAACCCACAACAATCAGAATGTGGGGTAGGCGGCATAACCACTTTGCCCTGAAGATTCCCACATAGATTTGAATGTGACTTTAGTGTTATTGTTTACAAAGTAGCTAGCATTATTGCCTTGTATAGCTTGTTCTGTTCAGCATAAGCATAGCTTTGTTATAGTCATATCACCACTTGAACTGTATAGCATAATCATAGCTTCAACTTCACCTGCACATTGTCACTATATTGCTTATAGATTGCCAGATATTCTACACGTACAATTTTCAATAGATTGCTTATAGATTTTCAGCTATTCTTCATGTGTACAGTTTTCACCATATTGCTTATAGATTTTCAGCTATTCTACATGTGTACAGTTTTCACTAGATTGCTTATAGATTGTCACTATTCTTCATGCTTACAGTTTTCACTAGATTACTTATATACAACTTTTGCACGACTGTCCACATACAGGTTTAGACATATTGCTGAATTTCAAAAAAAAAAGTCATAAAGAAAGATTGCACATTTTATTGCCTGATGTATTTCTCTGTGTCCTTTCCTCAAAGTCCTGAGTGTCGGGCAGATCCTTTGGTCACTCTCTGCCACTCCATCCTCCCCAGGCATGGTGATGTATCTGTGTAAGCAAAAGACCTTTGACTACCTTAGACCTTAACATTGTGTACATTGGTCATGGACATTGGATGTGTACATTGGATGTGTACATTGGTCATGGACATTGGCAGTGTACATTGTTGGTCATGGACATTGGCTGTGTACATTGTTGGTCATGGACATTGGATGTGTACATTGTTGGTCATGGACATTGGATGTGTACATTGTTGGTCATGGACATTGGATGTGTACATTGTTGGTCATGGACATTGGGTGTGTACATTGTTGGTCATGGACATTGGATGTGTACATTGTTGGTCATGGACATTGGATGTGTACATTGTTGGTCATGGACATTGGATGTGTACATTGTTGGTCATGGACATTGGGTGTGTACATTGTTGGTCATGGACATTGGATGCGTACTGGTCTGGCAAGAATGCGACAGCGAGGGGTGACGAGAGGATCTGGCCGACGATCGACACTCAGAGGAAAGGCGAGACAGACATATAATCAGATTGCTACTGGTAATACTAGTGTTGGAACTCTTCGCTGGCTGCTGAGGATGGGGACGGAGCGCTTATGGGAATGCCCCAAATGCTGTGATGTTGGTTCCTAAATCAATCAATCAATCAATCAATCAATTGAATGCGTACATTAGTCATGGACATTGGATGTGTACATAGGTGGATCCCGCCTAAAATGGGAACCATGAAATATCTAGAGCAGTGAAGGTGGCCGATGTGATATGACCACATCACCCTTCGAGTGCTTGGGCTATAATAATTATGAGTCTAGCACTATCTCATCTCATCTCATCATGTTCCTCTTGTACCATGCGGTGTCGAGGTGAAGTATAAACAGCGGAAGAGTGCCTGCTTATGGGCTTCATGTCTAGCACCACATGCCCAATACAACCAGAGGTGTGTAACCATTATCATCAAGTGCCTTGCTGGCTGGCATGGGTGATAATGCTTCTCCACATCTTGCAATCTCCAACATGTGACTCCCTTCCGTGCCCTGATGCAAGAATTTTCTCTTACTGACTTCCTCTATCTCTCTGGTCATTAATCTTTCCAGGTGTCACACACAACATGTTCCAATTTTTGTCTTCTCATAATGTGTCCAAAAAATTAAGACTGCCTCTTTTAGGTGTTTGTGAAAAGTTGTCTTTGAAAATTAGCCTAGTGTAAATAGGGACCTTTTTTTATTTCAGCCAGAAAATAAGGATATCATATATTCACTTCATATCATAGTTAATTCTGTAGTCTGCTCCTGATGAGATACAGTGAAATATGCCAGGCAAAAATGTCTTCAATCTCTTGTTTGTGTCTCCTTTGTTAAAGTGTACAACAGGAAAGCATTGCTGTAAATATTGCTAATGGCTGCCTTAGCCTGGCTTGAAGGCTTGCATACAACTTTGGTTACATTTTTTTTCTCAAGCATGTCCTGTGCTATATCTCAATTATTTTTATTTCCAGGCAACTATGTTTATTTATATGAAAATTCTCCTCCTTCCTCCTATCCTTCTCATCCCCTGTCCTTCGTCTCATCTCCTATCCTTCTTCTCCTTCCCTATCCTTCTCCTCCTCCCCATCCTTCTCCTCCTCCCCATCCTTTTCCTCCTCCCCATCCTTCTCCTCCTTCCCATCCTTCTCTTCCTCCCCATCCTTCTCTTCCTCCCCATCCTTCTCTTCCTCCCCATCCTTCTCCTCCTCCTCCTATCCTTCTCCTCCACTATCCTTCTTTTCCTCTTCCTCTATCCTTCTCCCCTATCTTTCTCCTCCTCCCCTTATCCTCCCCCCTATGCTTCTTCTTCTTCTTCTTCTCCTCCTCCCCTTATCCTTCTCCTCCCCCCTATCCATCGTCTCCTACTTCTATCCTTCTCCTCCCCCTATCCTTATCTTCCCCCTATCCTTCTCCTTCTCCTCCCCTAAATTTCTCCTCCCCCTATCCTTCTTCTCCTCCCCCTTATCCTTTTCCTCTTCCTCCTCCTCCCTCTATCCTTCTCCTCCCCCATTCTTCTCCTCCAACTCCTGTGTCCTTTTCCTCCTCTCCCCTTATCCTTCTTCTCCTTCTCCTCCTATCCTTCTTCTCATCCTCCTCTCCCCCTATCCTTCTTCTCCTTCTCCTCCTATCCTCCTCCTACCCCTATCCTTCTCCTCTACCCCTATCCTTCTCTTCCTCCATGTCCCTCTATCTTTGTCTTCCTCCTCCTCACCCCATCCTTCTCCTCCTCCTCCTCCTTCTTCTTCTTCATTGTCTTCTTCAAACTGGTGGCTATTCTTTCCCTCACTTAGCAGGCAATGAACCTAGACATTGAACCCTTGTCTAATTCTGCTTGTGACATTATCAGCACAGTTCCCTATCAACTCTGCTAACCTACCCATTTGGTCCCAGGTATTTTAAAGACATTTATAGAGATTTCCTGGGCAGGAAAATGGAGTTGGTCACCTGACCTATCTTTTTTTTTTCCTACTAAAATATTTTCTAGTATATATTTAATATTTTCTCATTATCCATATTTTCCATTGTATATTATTGTTACTATTTAATGATATGTATTTTCCAGTATATTTTACTTTTCATATTTTCTAACTATATTTTCCAGTGTATTATATTCTTATTTATAATAACTATCCATTAAACCGGCGCTGTGGCGATGGGGTTATGAACTCGATTCAAAATCCTGCATACCAAGTTTGAAACACAGCTGAAGGCCATTTGGAAGCAGACCGCCTTGCTCTGAGTTTCATACAACGGTATGAGCATCGGTTGTTCCTAAAGCAATGGCAAACTACTGAATGTAAACGTACCTAGAAAACTACAAACAGCAAAAAAATGCTGGGGTGGACTGCAACGTCATGTAAAGGACAGGCAATTAACTTTCAACTATCCATCAAATGATATTCATAGATAATATTTTCATATGTTAATTAATATGATGTGTTTTATTTTTACCTTATTCATTGAAGAACTTTTTGATTGTATTTCTCTGTGTATTTTAATTATATATCTGATTTTAGTTCTAACTGTGTTTCTCAATGTGTTAATAGCTGTGTTCATCATTTTAATTCTGAATGTGTTTCTTAGTTTTCACTATTTTTTTCTTTGTGGTGGCAATATGGTCCATGGTTCCCATTTGTTTGTAGCTACAGGAAAAGCACATGTTCCTACAATTTCTGCTTGTCATTGTTTGTTGGTGTTGTGCCGTAGGTTCCTAATGCTGTTTATGTTTAACCTCTGCATTTTTGTTTAACTTGTTTTTATATATATGAATTCATTTATAACATGTCTGATACTCAGCACAGATTTCTGTTGTTTACGACAGACAGTTATGTAGTTTTTCAACAGAGATTTCTATTGTTTTTCAACAGAGATTTCTATTGTTTTTCAACAGAGATTTCTATTGTTTACGACAGAGTTGTTTACAACAGAGTTTATCTGATGTTTAAGACAGAGTTATGTTGTTTTTTTTGGACAGATTTCTGTTGTTAACAACAGGAAGTGATGTTGTTGTTTTCGACAGAGATTTCTGTTGTTTATGACAGAGACTTGTTTAAAACAGAGATTTCTGTTGATTATGATAGAGAATTCTGTTGATTATAAAAGAGATTTCTGTTGACTAGGGTAGATTTCTGTTGATTGCAATAAATATTTCTGTTGATTATGGTTGAGATTTCTGCTGATTGCACTAATGTGTTCTGTTGATTATGGTTGAGATTTCTGCTGATTGCACTAGTGTGTTCTATTGATTATAACAGTATTGCTAATTTCCATCAATGACCTAGTTGCCGAACTACCACATGGAATTAAAGTGGCAGTGTGTGCTGATGACCAGGTTCTATGGAGCACACATGAACATGCATCAGTGGCCACCAGACTGCTATAAAGAGCTGTAGATGCATTGCTGCATGAGCAAATAGATAATGTGGCTGCATAAACACAGGGAAGTGTAGCATACTGTCTTCACCATCTCCCCTGAACAAAAGGCAGGCATCATCCAGATCCATGGAATACTCCTAAGAGAAGATGAAGAACTTACATACCTAGGAGTAACATGTGATAACAGGCTGACATGGATGAAGTACATCAGTAAAGTATTACTACAAACCACAAGGAAGACAACCATCCTGAGAAAACTTTGTGAAGCCAGCCACAAGGGGAGCCAGTGGAAGAATATTTAGCAGAGTGTATCAACAGAGCACACAACCATACATGGATTATGAGTTAACTGTGTGGTGTTTAACATCAAACAGCTGGGTAAGGTTCAGAATCTAGTAGAGTCACTGGGATGGGAGGGGTGAGATCAATCCCCTGTGGTAGATATGGAGAAGTTGGGAAGTCAGATAAACACGTATATAAATAAGCAACTGAGGCATCTATTATTCAGTGTTGTACATTCTTCTTCTTCTTCTTCTTCTTCTTCTTCTTCTTCTTCTTCTTCTTCTTCTTCTTCTTCTTCTTCTTCTTCTTCTTCTTCTTCTTCTTCTTCTTCTTCTTCTGCTTCTTCTTCTTCTTCTTCTTCTTCTTCTTCTTCTTCTTCTTCTTCTTCTTCTTCTTCTTCTGCTTCTTCTTCTTCTTCTTCTTCTTCTTCTTCTTCTTCTTCTTCTTCTTCTTCTTCTTCTTCTTCTTCTTCTTCTTCTTCTTCTTCTTCTTCTTCTTCTTCTTCTTCTTCTTCTTCTTCTTCTTCTTCTTCTTCTTCTTCTTCTTCTTCTTCTTCTTCTTCTTCTTCTTCTTCTTCTTCTTCTTCTTCTTCTTCTTCTTCTTCTTCTTCTTCTTCTTCTTCTTCTTCTTCTTCTTCTTCTTCTTCTTCTTCTTCTTCTTCTTCTTCTTCTTCTTCTTCTTCTTCTTCTTCTTCTTCTTCTTTCTCCTCTTCCACCTCTGTGAAGTGTTGGGATGAGATGTAAAGATATTTTTTGCGCTCTTTATAAACCTCTTTGTATATTGGCTTTTCTAAGGCTGCTCTTGATACCACCACTCCATCTTTTACATGGTTTTCCCTTTGCTCTATATCCAGTATATTTCTTCAATGTGGCTTTTTGTGGCAGATGGTACCAGGGCTTCTTGTGAGGTGGCCAAATCATTTGATTTATTGTTCTTTAATGAAGTGCATTAATGTTGTACATTAACAATGTGTAACTAGTTATATAGGATGATAGTTTTGTTGTTGTTGTTGTTGTTGTTTTTTTTTATGCTCGCTCGCTTTGAACTCAAGCCTAGTCCATACACACTATTTATAGATGGACTGAATTTTGTGTGTGTATTAGCTTTCCCTATTAACAGTGTCCCTCCCCATCAGGCAAACCCACTCCGACTTCAGAGGTACTTGTAATTAACCTCCCCAAGTCAAGGACGACAGGTCAACATTTTAATCCATCTGTCCGGTGTAGGGGTTGAACTGCTTACCTCGGCATCAGCACACCGGATGTTTCAGAACACGCGTTCTTACCCATTCGGCCATGCGGATGATAGTAATAATAATATAAAATAACACAAAGTAATGTAGATTTGCAGAACAGAATTAAGAAAATACAGCCTTCTTCAGCAAACAAATACATACACAAAACACAACATATAATGACGGGGAAAGCCCTCCAGTGACTACACTAAAGCATAAGAATGGGATGAGAAGGATGACAAGAATTAGAACCGTGAAGAGAACATTAAACTTTGACAAGAAATTTTGTTTGCTACTTATCTCAGAATCCTAAGCTGTGAGTAACATCCTGAATTTTTAAAAATTCTGTTCTGTAAAGCTGCATTACTTTGTGTTATTCTATATTGTTTACATTTCCACAGCTTTATCGCAGTTCCACTAATTGTATTAGTAATAATCATAAACATCATGTTGGCAACCACGACACCATCGCTTGTAGCTTAACATATTTATAACTGTTATTTTACGTTGTTGTGATGCATTTTGTCAAGTGCCCTGAAACTGTTTATTTTACAACAACACTGTATCTTGGCTAAATAAAGATATTTATCAGTGTGTATTGCTCTGTTATTGCAACATTGTTATATCTGTTAAATATTTCTAAACCAGGGTGTCTCCCATACCTCTGCCACAAACCTGTTGTTGTCGCCGCCGTCAGAGCGCCTCCACTCCAGTGCTTCCAACCCCAACCTCCTCCAGTACAGCAACGGTACCATCATCACCACTCCCGCCGTCAACTCCAGCGAGTTCGGCAGCAGTGGTGGCAGCAGCCGGGGTCGGCTGGCCAGTGGCGCCTCTTCCGCGGCCGTTCATGAGCGGATCCAAGAGATCAAACTGCGAGAGAATTTTCTGTCTCGAGCTGAGTTGCGTAAGTTGTTGCTTTTCTGTATAGAATTGTACATATACTAGCTCACATTATAATGGGGAATGAGATCAAGAACACATTAGGACAAGCAAAAACTGCATTCTCTCAAATGAAGAACGTTTTGTGCAATAAGTCACTGTCCTTGAAAGTTAGAAAATGAGTTCTCGCATGTTACGTAGAAACAGTTTTAACACACGCTGTGAATCCTGGGCAATTAGTAAACAGACAACAAAAATGACTGGAAGCCATGGAGATATGGTTTTATAGAAGAAATCTGAAAATTAATTGGACAGCCAAAACGAGAAATCAGGATGTTTTAAGGGAATCTGAGTCGCAAAGACAACTTATCACAAACATCAGATTGAGGCAGTCGTTTTTTTTTGGCCATGTTATAAGAAGACAAAACACTACAACATGTTGTGACAACTGGAAAGATTTGCGGAAATAGAGATAGAGGAAGACAACGTGAGAAGATCCTTGAGTCTTGTAACAAGGCACAGAAGGGGGTCAACACATAAATTGATCCATGACATCGGAGATCATAATTTGTGGAGAGGCATGATTGCCCATGCCAGCCGGCAAGGCACTGGATGAGGAAGCCCAAGCTTCGTGTGATGTATGCCCGGCTCTGCCCTGTGAACACTACCTGTCATGTAATGTGTTTACATTTGGTTAACTGATTCAGTGCCAAACAAATCGTACGTTTCAACCAAACAAGACCTGAACAATGCCAAACTACTGAATGTAAACTTGCCAAGAACTCACAAACAGCCCAAAAATGTCCAGGTTGACTGCAACATCCTGTAAAGGATATGCAGCTCACTTTGAAACTTATTGAGATAAATTGTAGTAATTTGTAGATTTGTAATGTCAATAAGGTCAAATGTGTAATATCACTGAGGTAACATCTTTCCGGTTGTCACAACATGTTCCAGTTTTTGTCTTCTCATAATCAAATGAACTAGTATTATAATGTAAATTTCTGTTTGCTGAGCATTGAAATTGCGGAAGATACAACAAAGTTAAGTTTGTTGCATATCCTATACAGGATGTAGCAATCAACTCCAGCATTTTTTTGGCTGTTTGTGATTCCTGGGCAAGTTAGCATTCAATAGTTTGCTATTGCTTTTTGAACGACCGGCACCCATACCATTTCATAAAAACCAACAAAAGGTGGTCTACTACCAAATCACACACAGCTGGTTTCGAACGCGGGTATGTAGGAATACAAACTGCGTCTGTAACCCCTTCGCCAGGGAAACAAATAACATGATGATCCTAGGAAGTCAGCATGGCCGAATGGATAAGAATACACACTCTTAAACATCCAGTGTGCTGATGCCGAACCCCTAGACCAGACAGTTGGACTAAAATGTTGACTTCATGTCTTTGACTTGAGTACGTAAATTACAAGTACCTTTGAAGTGAGTGGGTTCACCTGATGGCGAGGGACACTGGTAATAGGGAAAACTAATCCCATGTAAAATTAAAATTCAGCCCAATGCTTCTAGAAGTAGTGTGTACAGACTAAGCTTGAGTTCAATGTGAGCTAGCGCCTGAAAAACAACAAGAAGAAGAACAACAATGATGACACTAGTATGGCAACATATCCTTCTGTCCAAATGGGGTGTTCACATTTGAATCAGTTCATAAACAAATCTGGCCTATCACAGAGACATGAAATGTGAATACATCCATCACTTGGCCATATGTGAGTGCAGCCCTTCAGGAAAGCAAAGAATTGTCACACAATAACATGTCATGCATGTCACAAGAGGCATCTTAGGAGGGGTGGCACAGGACTGTGTACCTCATCACATAGAAAACTTCAGCTGCAAAAATCCAATGAACTTGAATAAAAAATAACGACTTAAAGATAAGGGCAAAGAAATAAGAAATAAAGGGAAACCTAAAAGTATACTGAGAAGATGAATAGTACAAAGACAAGATGGAAAGAGCTGCGAGACTTAGCAAAATATGGAACGTCTTGGTGTAAGTTGGGTAAGGGCCTCAGCTCCTTTGGGGGATAAAGGGTGGAGTAAGAAGAGTCGTCCAACACTTGGATGAATTTCTACTGTACTCATCAGGACGGAGTAAGAAGAGTCGTCCAACACTTGGATGAATTTCTACTGTACTCATCAGGACGGAGTAAGAAGAGACGTCCAACACTTGGATGAATTTCTACTGCACTCATCAGGACGGAGTAAGAAGAGTCGTCCAACACTTGGATGAATTTCTACTGTACTCATCAGGACGGAGTAAGAAGAGACGTCCAACACTTGGATGAATTTCTACTGTACTCATTAGGACGGAGTAAGAAGAGACGTCCAACACTTGGATGAATTTCTACTGTACTCATCAGGACGGAGTAAGAAGAGACGTCCAACACTTGGATGCATTTCTACTGTACTCATCAGGACGGAGTAAGAAGAGACGTCCAACACTTGGATGAATTTCTACTGTACTCATCAGGACGGAGTAAGAAGAGACGTCCAACACTTGGATGAATTTCTACTGCACTCATTAGGACGGAGTAAGAAGAGTCGTCCAACACTTGGATGAATTTCTACTGTACTCATCAGGACGGAGTAAGAAGAGTCGTCCAACACTTGGATGAATTTCTACTGTACTCATCAGGACGGAGTAAGAAGAGACGTCCAACACTTGGATGAATTTCTACTGCACTCATCAGGTGCCGACGCTGTGGCCAAGGCGTGTTCATAATCCTGCATACCATGTTCGAACCATAGCTGCAAGCGATTTGGAAACAGACCGCCTTACGCTGATTTTCATAGAATGGTATGAGTGCCGGTCATTCAGAAAGCAACGGTAAACCATCAAAATCATCATCATCTTCCACTTTTGTCATCAAGCGTCGTGGGGAGGAATAATTGGCGCTCCAGTGCCCGATGGGTGGCATTGGATAGTGTCATTCCGTATGATTGTAGAATGTCTTTGATGTTGTCAATTCATTTTCTTCTCATCCTCTTGGTCTTGTTGCAGATGATCTTTGATGGAAGGAGAGTGATGGTAGTTGATGGTGTTGCATTCTAACGACATGGCCAAACCACTTGATCTTCTGTCTTTCAATAAATGTGGCACAAGGTGTTGATCCCACAGTCTGTCTGATAGTAGCATTTCTTACTCGGTCTCAGATTGTTAAGTTGGCAGCTCTCCTCAGGCATCTCATCTTGCAGGTGTTGATTTTGCAAAAGTGTGATAGTTTTTTAAGTTTGGATAATGTCCAAGTTTGAGATTGGTAGCATAGGGTTGGTGTGAATATGCTGTTTATTATCTGTTGTTTTGCGGACATGGGTATATTTGGATATTTCAGAATGGGTGATAGTTGATATGTAAGTGCACTAGCTTTTTAATATCTGATTTTGATTTCTCTGTACAATCTGCCATCTTCTGTGATCATACTTACAAGATATTTGAAAGGCAAACCACTGAATGTAAACTTACCAAGAAATCACAAGCAGCCAAAATAACGTTGGGACTGACTGTGACTTCCTGTGCTGGGTATGCAAATGACATTTTTTTTTCTCCATCAGGCACAGAAGCACAGATCATATCTCACCATCATCATCATCATCATCATCATCATCATCATCATGTGGCAGGTCTTTTGCAGAATCTTGCTCTCATCTCGATGAGCTGACATGACTCTCTATCGCTAGCCATTTCTCCCTCCACATCCATCCTCAAGCCCCAGGTGTCTGCCATGTCCGGTGTCCATCGTCGTGCTGGTCCACCCCAGCCTCTGCTACCAGAAATCCCCGCCTCCCATCACTGCTCTCTCCAAGCAACTGTGACGTTCAGTATGGCCAAATTATTTTAGTTTCCGAGACAAACTATTTATGAGCCAGATTTCTTTCATGTTCAAGTCTTGTAGAATTTCAATATTTTTCTGAACATTTTATTGACTGCCTTTATCTGATGTTTCTTGTTCAACTGAACATTTTATTGACTGCTTTTATCTGATGTTTCTTGTCCAACTGAACATTTTATTGACTACCTTTATCTGATGTTTCTTGTCCAACTGAACATTTTATTGACTGCCTTTATCTGATGTTTCTTGTCCAACTGAACATTTTATTGACTGCCTTTATCTGATGTTTCTTGTCCAACTGAACATTTTATTGACTGCCTTTATCCGATGTTTCTTGTCCAACTGAACATTTTATTGACTGCTTTTATCTGATGTTTCTTGTCCAACTGAACATTTTATTGACTGCCTTTATCTGATGTTTCTTGTCCAACTGAACATTCTATTGACTGCCTTTATCTGATGTTTCTTGTCCAACTGAACATTTTATTGACTACCTTTATCTGATGTTTCTTGTCCAACTGAACATTCTATTCACTGCCTTTATCTGATGTTTCTTGTCCAACTGAACATTTTATTGACTGCCTTTATCTGATGTTTCTTGTCCAACTGAACATTTTATTGACTGCCTTTATCTGATGTTTCTTGTCCAACTGAACATTCTATTCACTGCCTTTATCTGATGTTTCTTGTCCAACTGAACATTTTATTGACTGCCTTTATCTGATGTTTCTTGTCCAACTGAACATTTTATTGACTGCCTTTATCTGATGTTTCTTGTCCAACTGAACATTTTATTGACTGCCTTTATCTGATGTTTCTTGTCCAACTGAACATTTTATTGACTACCTTTATCTGATGTTTCTTGTCCAACTGAACATTTTATTGACTGCCTTTATCTGATGTTTCTTGTCCAACTGAACATTTTATTGACTGCCTTTATCTGATGTTTCTTGTCCAACTGAACATTCTATTCACTGCCTTTATCTGATGTTTCTTGTGCAACTGAACATTTTATTGACTGCCTTTATCTGATGTTTCTTGTCCAACTGAACATTTTATTGACTGCCTTTATCTGATGTTTCTTGTCCAACTGAACATTTTATTGACTGCCTTTATCTGATGTTTCTTGTCCAACTGAACATTTTATTGACTGCCTTTATCTGATGTTTCTTGTGCAACTGAACATTTTATTGACTGCCTTTATCTGATGTTTCTTGTCCAACTGAACATTTTATTGACTGCCTTTATCTGATGTTTCTTGTCCAACTGAACATTTTATTGACTGCCTTTATCTGATGTTTCTTGTCCAACTGAACATTTTATTGACTGCCTTTATCTGGTGTTTCTTGTCCAACTGAACATTTTAACATGTGTCTCACACTGAACTGTAGGTTTACCTTTCATCTACAGTTCATGCCAAGTTTAAGGATCTCCTGAGTGTGGTTGCTGCAGAGAAGGATCGAATCCGAACCACCTTTGAGCAAGATAATGATTATGGACATGGGCAGATTCTGTCGTTGAAAAACTCACTGATTGAGGTAAGAGGTTTAAAACTCACTGATTGTGGTAAGAGGTTTATAACTCACTGATTGTGGTAACATTTTAAAACTTTGAAAAGCTGTATCTATAGTGAAATGGTTACAGATGCGGTTCCTAATCCCACATACCACATTCAGAACACAGCTGCAGGTGATTTGGCAACAGAGCTCCTTGCGTTGGTTTTCATACAATGGTATGTGTGCTGGTCATTCAGAAAGCAATAGCATATTACTGTATGTAAACTTGCCAAGAAATCACAAACAGGCAAAAAATGATGGGGTTGAATGCAATGTCCTGTAAAACTTTGAAACTTATTGAGATAAGTTTTTAATCCATTTGAGGTCAGATTTGTAATGTCATTTAGGTAATATTTGTAATGCCAATAAGGTCAAATTTGTAATATCTTAGAGGTAACATTTTGAAACTTTTTAGATCAAGTTTGTAAACTTGTTCAGGTCAGGTTTGTAATATCCTTTAGGTCAGATTTGAAACTGAGGCCAGCCTTTCATTCTAATAACTGAGATAAGTTTGGCAAATAACAATTAGTATGGGAGAACAGATACACCATCTTTGCCTGGCGAGAATATTGGCAGGAAGTGGCCAGAGAACAGTTCTCCAAGTAAATGCCAGACGGACACATCAGATTACAGTTGGTACCATTAGTATTGGTACTCTTCACTAGTTGTTGAAGATGAGAATGTATCGATGGGAATGTCCTGGGTGCGGTGATGTCAGTTCTTGATTCAACTCAACTCAACTCATCTCTTGTATGTTTTTCTTTGTCTTCTTTCAAACAGGTGCAAAAGCAGAACACAGATCTCCGTGGTCGACTGGCTCGCATTCATGCTGATTCCTTCCTGGCAGATGGAGCAACCCCAACTGTGGTATCTCCCTTGCCGTCTGTTCGAATCTCCCAGGATAAGGCTAACATTGCCCAGAGCATGTCCTTGGACAACTTCTCCCTGTCGGAATACTACGATGCTGAGGAGAACTTCGGTACAATCAGTGACTCCTCAACAGAAGTGAGTATCTGTCATGTAGATAGTACTTTAGTAAGTGTCTTTCATGTAGATAATACTTTAGTAAGTGTCTTTTCATGTAGATAATACTTTAGTAAGTGTCTGTCATGTAGATAATACTTTAGTAAGTGTCTGTCATGTAGATATACTTTAGTAAGTGTCTTTTCATGTAGATAATACTTTAGTAAGTGTCTTTCATGTAGATAATATTTTAGTAAGTGTCTTTCATGTAGGTAGGACTTTTGTAAGTGTCTTTCATGTAGGTAGTACTTTAGTAAGTGTCTTTCATGTAGGTAGTACTTTTGTAAGTGTCTTTCATGTAGATAGTACTTAAGTAAGTGTCTTTCATGTAGATATTACTTTAGTAAGTGTCTTTCATGTAGATAGTACTGAAGTAAGTGTCTTTCATGTAGATATTACTTTATTAAGTGTCTTTCATGTAGATATTACTTTAGTAAGTGTCTTTCATGTAGATAGTACTTAAGTAAGTGTCTTTCATGTAGATATTACTTTAGTAAGTGTCTGTCATGTAGATAGTACTTTAGTAAGTGTCATGTAGATAGTACTTTAGTAAGTGTCTTTCATGTAGATAGTACTTAAGTAAGTGTCTTTCATGTAGATATTACTTTAGTAAGTGTCTTTCATGTAGATAGTACTTTAGTAAGTGTCTGTCATGTAGATAGTACTTTAGTAAGTGTCTTCTTCTCCTGCGTTCATCCGGAGTGTTTTTTCAGATGTAATTGTGGTTGTGTCTGGTTAGGCACCCTCGGGCCAAAACCCTTAGGCCAACACATCCGACTTTAGCGTGCGTTTTTTTAACCAGGTTAGCATTCCTGGGAGACACTGTTGTGGTGCTGTCCATATCCCAGCTGGTCAAGTTAGAACGGTCGAGGACTTCATGGTCAGCCCTCAAGGGAAGGCAGGGGCAGTCCATGGGCATTTTCCACCATTCAAGGAGTCTTCCATAATTGCAGAGCCAACACATAGCGCTCTGGTACTGGGCTCACCCAAGGAATCGCCACGTCCTGCACATGGCTACTTTAATTCCTCACTTCCATGTATTGGGTGTTTTGTTTGCCACAGGCCGCTCCCCAAACAAACCAGGAATGGTCAGTCTGCAGATGACATCCACTCAGCGAGCTCTTAGCTCGGTCGTGTGCTGGACACTGTGCCCAGAAGACAAGATGGTCAGAGCTGTTCCGGGCACGAAGGACATTTCACTTGGACTTTTTTGCATTGTGCCATTTTTATTTGCAACCTTTAGGCCGGCACATCCGACTTCTGTGGGCATTTTTTAAAACCAGGTTATCCTTCCTGGGGGTTTCTAGGGACATTCTGTTGTGGTGTCGCCCACATCTCAGCTGGTCAAGGTAGAACGGCCAAAGACATCACAGTCAACCCTCAAGGAAAGGCAGGGGCAGACCATGGGCATTCCCCGCCATCCAAGGAGGCTTCCATAATTGCAGAGCCGGCACACTGCGCTCTGGTACTGGGCTCACCCAAGGAATCGCCATGTCCTGCTCATGACTGCTTTAATTCCTCACTTCCATGTATTGGGTATTTCGTTCACCACTGGCTGCTCCCCATGCAAACCAGGAACGGTCAGTCTGTAGATGGCATCCACTCAGCAAGCTTTCTCTTCAGAGTTCCACATAATGGATTTGCTAGCCAAGCGTTCCATTTTGTGTTATGAGGCGACATCCATTCGGCAAGCTTTTGCTTCGGACTTCCACGTAATGGGTTTGCTAGCCAAGCGTTCCATTTCATGTTAATGAGACATGTTAATGAGATGCCATCCAGTCAGCAAGCTTTCGCTTCGGACTTCCACATAATGGGTTAGCTAGCCAAGTGTTCCATTTCATGTTAATGAGACGTGTTAATGAGACGCCATCCACTCAGCAAGCTTTCGCTTCGGACTTCTACATAATGGATTCACTAGCCAAGCGTTCCATTTCGTGCTGAGACGTTTTTCCACCTTTGACTGCGCACACTCAATGAGTTTAAATACAGACTTGCATTGCAACCATTGTGCATGACTAGGAAGCTTTTTCCACTCACAAGGTAGGCTACATGTGCTGCCAGTTCAGCACCTTACCTCCATGCAGCAAAGAGGGTCAACTGGTTCAGTGCCTTTGCTTCCATGAAGGGTCAAGGGCAGAGGTAGAGAGTGTGCAGGTTACAGTGACCCTTCGCAGAGCAAACATCATTTGTTTGTTAAATAGATCATTTGATGTTTGTATACTGACTCATCCTATCTGTTAATGTTTATCCAAGGGGTGGGAGAAAGAAGATACAGATAGATAATTGGATTTTTATATACTAACTAATCGTATCTGATGATGTGTTTCCTATGTCTTGGGCTAAGAAAATATAGATAGATAATCATACATACTAACTCATTCTATCTGATGATGTCTTTTCCAGGCCTCAGACGAAGAAGCCTCGAGCGATGTATCTGATGATGGAAACGATACAGACTATACTGCTGGTGGTACGTCAGGTAGGTTTTGTGCTTGGAGAGGTTATTATGCATTTTGTAAAGCACAATAACTATTATCTGTCAATACGGCGAGGTGCCATTATATATTTATTCCATTGTGTAAGTTTTATGAGGTTGAAGTTTTTCTTACAACACTACAGAAATAATTCAAAATGAATTAAAGCAATGTAATGTATCCATCCTGTTTTTGTTTTGTTTTTTCAAACTTAGAACATTTGACTCTAGTGTTAAGTTGGTAATACTGTATAGATCAGAAACACGGAGAATGACTACAAGAGTTGCTAATACACTAAAAATATTCATTAATTGGTGCCTATGTAGAATCATCCACACCATCAAGTGCCATGCCGGCTGGAGTAGGGGTTCATGTCTCTCCACAGATCTCGGTCTTTGGTGTTCTGGATCAACTCTGTTGACAATATTCCTCCATGCCACCATCTCAATCCATCCAGCATCATTTCTCTTGGTCTGCCTCTGCCTCTGTTCCCCTCGATCTGTCCAGTCGTCAGGATGTTCTCTGATGCCTCCCTTCTCATCACATGACCAAAAAAAGATGTTTGTCTCTTTCTCGTTGTATATAATGTTTTGGTTTCATTAGCCTTTTTCAGGCAATCGTTGTTGGTTACTCTGGCAGTCCAAGGAATTTGCAACATTTGTCTTAGGAACTACATCTCTGTTACTTCCAAATTGTGCCTAATTTTATCATTTGCTTTCTAAGATTCACTGCCATACAGCAAAACAGGTTTTTTTAATAGCATTTCAGAACTCTCTGTCTTACATTCAATGATAGTGACTTCAGTTATCAGTTATCAGTTGGGGTATCTTCATTGCACTCCGGACAGGTCCATAGGTGCTCAGATCCTCCCCCCAGCATATGCATCAGCGTACGGTGGCTAATAGTGCCAGTTCTGTGTTGGTTAACGAGGCACCTCGTTTTCTCGATGTACCTCTCGTGTCTGGCTGTGCCAATTTATACTCCCAAGTCTTTCATCCTGGACAGCGATGTGGATTCACTGACGTCAAAATCCTCTGTTCTCAACATATCTTTAAGGATATTAATAACACCAGCATGATCCATGGGCTGGCCATCTGCAGGGGGTGCAGAGCCAGCCAGTTTATCAGCTCGTTCATTTCCTTCGACTCCTGCATGTCCTGGGATGAAGATGAAGGTGATTTTACGGTCAACAGACTTCCGCAGCAACTCAATCCACTGTCTACGTGCAGATCCAGCTTCGACCTTCCGAATCATGCTCATTGAATCACTTAGTACACATACGTTGTTATAATGCTAATGATAGTGACTTCCTGCATAAGATAACCATCATTTTCTGAAATGCAGCTATCACCTGCTCTATTCTGTACAGAATAGTGAGACTAACATGGCAGGACAAGCCAATCCTCCTTACAGCCTTTGATGGCATGTATGGTAGATTAGTGTTTGCTTCCCATAAGAATCCCAGTAGCACAAGGGCAGACAATCTCCTTTGTCGCCTCTTACAACATGCAAGGTAGGTAATAGTGTTACATTTCCTTGCCTCCCTTTAGAGGCGCAGTAAAACATGGATGGCCTTCACCTTTATCTGTTCTATATTCCAGTGTCGGAAGTGACCTTCCAGTCGGTGTTTGCAACTGGAAGGAGGTCCAGGTTGCCGGTGCCCAAACCGGCCAGCCCAGTCGTGAGTTTATTTAATTTGATGTATCGAAACATCGGCAAGGACCTGACCAAGATCTCCATGCCCGTCACACTCAATGAGCCACTCAGCATGCTGCAGGTAGGCAGGCTTACGGGCAGATGTAGTTTTGTTGATTGGCTGGTGGTTTTGTTTGTTTAATGGTGGTTTTGTTTGTTTAATGGTGGTTTTATTTGTTGGTTGGTGGTTTTATTTGTTGGTTGGTGGTGTGATTGTTTGTTTAACAGTGTTTTTTTTTGGTTGGTTGGTGGTTTTGTTTGTTGGTTGGTGGTTTTGTTTGTTGGTTGATAGTTTTGTTTGTTTAATGGTAGTTTTGTTTGTTTAATGGTGGTTTTGTTTGTTTAATGGTGGTTTTATTTGTTGATTTGTGGTTTTATTTGTTGGTTGGTGGTGTGGTTGTTTGTTTAACCCTTTACAGGGCAGACGCTTGTCCGTTTTGTAGCCCTGAACGGGCAAGATTTTTTCAGGTTCTGTAAAATTTCGGGTCGCGTTAGTAAAAACATCACAAATAAGGTGTTAGTCAACCGATGTTAGTTAAATAAACAACACAATGAAGGGAAAAGCATGCAGAATATGTTACTCACGTGATTGTTGCCGGTAATCCATATATGAACACAAATATTTACGAAATACAGCATGTTGTTTGTGATTTTCCGTCACCTATACGGCAATTTACAAACACATTTTCAGAATCATAATCACTTTCTTTAAAGTCCGACTCACGACTGCTAATGCAAAGTAACGCTTTGCACTGATATCTAGCTCCGATTAATAATCAACTTCGTGCCCTTTAATGTCATTTAAATTGAGCGGAGCGAAATCTCGGCTATCACTTGAAGAATCGCCGAAATACATTTTGAAAAACAGCGTAAAAATCCCGAAAACTATCAAAAAAAGTCCGTTCAAATTCATTGTAGCGCGTTTACAAATAGCGGCCACGTTGTCAAGCTATCGGCGAAAATGAATGTAGCCGTCGGAAGTGTCGGAAAGCCGAGAGATCGCGTTTTTACAATGCATAATAGTATCGGGCGCAGTCGGCCGCTACGCTCTTTTAAGCGATCGGCCGTTAATGGCCGCTATGTCCTGTAAAGGGTTAATAGTGGTTGTTTTTTAGTTGGTTGGTGGTTTTGTTTGTTGGTTGGTTGGTTGTTTTTTTTTTAATTTATGGTTTTGTTTGTTGGTTGATAGTTTTTTTTGTTTTGTTTTTTAATGGTGGTTTTGTTTGTTTAGTGGTGGTTTTGTTTGTTTAATGGTGGTTTTGTTTGTTTAATGGTTGTTTTGTTTATGTAATGGTGGTTTTGTTTGTTTAATGGTGGTTTTGTTTGTTGGTTCATGGTTTTGTTTGTTGGTTGGTGGTTTTGTTTCTTTATTGGTGGTTTAGAGCATATTTATTTTAAATAAGTTTCAACTGGTCAAAAATCAATACTGCATAAGATACAGCAGAACCGGTTCAATATAACATTTCAGCACCCTCTTCGTGACTTTCAGTGAAAGTAGTTTCTTAAATAAGATACTTTTTGTCTTCTGGTATGCAGCTTTTGATTGGCCTATTCTGCTTGTAATCTCTGTCAGTCATCTCCCACCGGATATTATGAATGTCCTCAAATATTTGAAATGATTAATTGGACAGAGACATTGACTAACTTGACACTTACATTGATTGACTTGACACAGACATTGATTGACTGACACAGACATTGATTGACTTGACACGGACTAAAGGAACATAAAAAACAAACCAGAACTGGTATTACAGACGATTGTTCCATTGAGTTAGTTATGTTAGCAAATGGAGCTGGTATTAAAGGTGACTGTTTGGTTGAGTTAGATGTGTTGGCAAATGGAGCTGGTATTAAAGATGATTGTTCTATTGAGTTAGATGTGTTGGCAAATGGAACTGGTATTAAAGATGACTGTTTGGATGAGTTAGATGTGTTGGCAAATGGAACTGGTATTAAAGATGACTGTTTGGATGAGTTAGATGTGTTGGCAAATGGAACTGGTATTAAAGGTGACTGTTTGGTTGAGTTAGATGTGTTGGCAAATGGAGCTGGTATTAAAGATGATTGTTCTATTGAGTTAGATGTGTTAGCAAATGGAGCTGGTATTAAAGATGATTGTTCTATTGAGTTAGATGTGTTAGCAAATGGAGCTGGTATTAAAGATGACTGTTTGGATGAGTTAGATGTGTTGGCAAATGGAGCTGGTATTAAAGATGATTGTTCTATTGAGTTAGATGTGTTAGCAAATGAAGCTGGTATTAAAGGTGACTGTTTGGTTGAGTTAGATGTGTTGGCAAATGGAGCTGGTATTAAAGATGATTGTTCTATTGAGTTAGATGTGTTAGCAAATGGAGCTGGTATTAAAGGTGACTGTTTGGATGAGTTAGGTGTGTTGGCAAATGGAGCTGGTATTAAAGATGATTGTTCTATTGAGTTAGATGTGTTAGCAAATGGAACTGGTATTAAAGATGACTGTTTGGATGAGTTAGATGTGTTGGCAAATGGAGCTGGTATTAAAGATTATTGTTCTATTGAGTTAGATGTGTTAGCAAATGGAGCTGGTATTAAAGGTGACTGTTTGGTTGAGTTAGATGTGTTGGCAAATGGAGTTGGTATTAAAGATGATTGTTCTATTGAGTTAGATGTGTTAGCAAATGGAGCTGGTATTAAAGGTGACTGTTTGATTGAGTTAGATGTGTTGGCAAATGGAGCTGGTATTAAAGGTGACTGTTTGGTTGAGTTAGATGTGTTGGCAAATGGAGCTGGTATTAAAGATGATTGTTCTATTGAGTTAGATGTGTTGGCAAATGGAACTGGTATTAAAGATGACTGTTTGGATGAGTTAGATGTGTTAGCAAATGGAGCTGGTATTAAAGGTGACTGTTTGGTTGAGTTAGATGTGTTGGCAAATGGAGCTGGTATTAAAGATGATTGTTCTATTGAGTTAGATGTGTTGGCAAATGGAACTGGTATTAAAGATGACTGTTTGGTTGAGTTAGATGTGTTGGCAAATGGAACTGGTATTAAAGAAGATTGTTCTATTGAGTTAGATGTGTTGGCAAATGGAACTGGTATTAAAGATGACTGTTTGGATGAGTTAGATGTGTTGGCAAATGGAACTGGTATTAAAGAAGATTGTTCTATTGAGTTAGATGTGTTGGCAAATGGAACTGGTATTAAAGATGACTGTTTGGATGAGTTAGATGTGTTGGCAAATGGAACTGGTATTAAAGGCGATTGTTCTATTGAGTTAGATGTGTTAGCAAATGGAACTGGTATTAAAGATGATTGTTCTATTGAGTTAGATGTGTTAGCAAATGGAGCTGGTATTAAAGGTGACTGTTTGATTGAGTTAGATGTGTTGGCAAATGGAGCTGGTATTAAAGGTGACTGTTTGGTTGAGTTAGATGTGTTGGCAAATGGAGCTGGTATTAAAGATGATTGTTCTATTGAGTTAGATGTGTTGGCAAATGGAACTGGTATTAAAGATGACTGTTTGGATGAGTTAGATGTGTTAGCAAATGGAGCTGGTATTAAAGGTGACTGTTTGGTTGAGTTAGATGTGTTGGCAAATGGAGCTGGTATTAAAGATGATTGTTCTATTAAGTTAGATGTGTTGGCAAATGGAACTGGTATTAAAGATGACTGTTTGGTTGAGTTAGATGTGTTGGCAAATGGAACTGGTATTAAAGAAGATTGTTCTATTGAGTTAGATGTGTTGGCAAATGGAACTGGTATTAAAGATGATGTTTGGATGAGTTAGATGTGTTGGCAAATGGAACTGGTATTAAAGAAGATTGTTCTATTGAGTTAGATGTGTTGGCAAATGGAACTGGTATTAAAGATGACTGTTTGGATGAGTTAGATGTGTTAGCAAATGGAACTGGTATTAAAGATGATTGTTCTATTGAGTTAGATGTGTTAGTAAATGGAACTGGTATTATAGATGACTGTTCAGATGTGTTAGATATGTTGGCAAATGGAGCTGGTATTACAGATGATTGTTCGGATGTGTTAGTTATGCTGCCAGCCAGTGGGAAAGGGAATTGTTGGCATCAGTGTAGTTCTGTAGCTGCTTGAGGAGCTGGTGTGACTGTTGTGTATTTGTCCTCTAACAGAGGCTGTGTGAGGAGCTGGTGTGACTGTTGTGTATTTGTCCTCTAACAGAGGCTGTGTGAGGAGCTGGTGTGACTGTTGTGTATTTGTCCTCTAACAGAGGCTGTGTGAGGAGCTGGTGTGACTGTTGTGTATTTGTCCTCTAACAGAGGCTGTGTGAGGAGCTGGTGTGACTGTTGTGTATTTGTCCTCTAACAGAGGCTGTGTGAGGAGCTGGTGTGACTGTTGTGTATTTATTTGTCCTCTAACAGAGGCTGTGTGAGGAGCTGGAGTACAGCGAACTCTTGGACAAGGCTGCAGAATATGATGATCCTTATGAACGTATGGTAAGTGTCTTCAGTATTTCTTCTGTGGTGTATCAAGGTGCTTCTGATGGCTTTAGCATCAATGAAGGCCATCGTCGGGATGGCTAACCTGGTCAACAAATGCCCGCAGAAGTCAGATGTGTCGGCTGAAAGGTGCAAATATCACAGCTCTGCTTTAAACTGACACCATGCAACTATGTTCAAAACAATTTTTTTAAAATATGAGATGAACAACAAAGAAGAAGAAGATATTAGTGTAGCTGATACACAGATTGATTGATTGATTTAAGAATCAACATTATAGCACACAGGGCAAAGCTATTGGTGCTCCGTCTCACGCAGCAGATAAAATAAGATGTAGATGTTGATCACCAGTAACATGCTGGTTGTAAGCATGTTGTATTCTTCTCATATGTCGATTTTTGCCAGACCCACACTTCAGTCCAAAGTCGTGCTTCTTTAAATATGTTGCTTCATCTGTGATTGTATCTTCAACTAGCATTCGTTCATTGTTCCTGGCACCTTGTCATCTTGACAGATGATAGTTTGTTATATTGTTCTGGCACCTTGCCGTCTTGACAGACAATAGTTTGTTACATTGTGTTTCAAAAACTGATAATAACTACAACCCATGGCAGCAGCAAATGTGACTGATCACCAATTCATGCGGTAAACGTTCGTCCACAATCGATGCATATCAACACATGGTCATTTCCACGATCATTAACTATATGATGCCTCACACGCTCTGTGTTCTGCTCTCCCAGACTCTCTTTGTAAACCTGTTCATTGATGTTGCTGTGTTACCAATCATGATGTTGATTTCCTGATCATTTATTGCTTACTCAGATCCTAGATATGTGAAGTGGTCTACTATCTCCAGCTCTGCATTGTCAATAAAAATTGATGGCACCCTATTTGCATTCATTCAAAGTTAGTCTTTAGAATGTTTACCTTATCCATTGTGAGTATTCTGATTACTGGTGCTCTTGTCACTACTAATCTGTTCATTGATTTTACTGAAACATACTTTTGTATGGATGTGAAACATGAACAATGAGCAGACAAGCTGGAAAACATCTAATGACTGTGTAAATGTGATTTCTGAAGAAAATGCAAAGGATACCATGGATAGAAAATCCAATGAGCAAGTTCTACAAGATGCAAATGAAAACCGTAAACTAATTGGAGAAACTAGACGCCGACAGTCAAAATTTTTTTGGCCACGTTATGAGAGGAAATAAACTAGAGAACTTAGTGACAACTGGCAAGATTGAGGGGAAAAGAAGACGGTAAAGGCAATGAAGTAAATATCTGGATGGCTTGACCACATGGCATGGTCAGGGCAGGAACACAGAACTGATCCACGACTCTGGTGATCGTGTCAGATGGTGAAATATGACCGCCCACGCTTATCAGCATGGCACATGATGATGATGATTTTGTGGTACTCCTGGTTGGCCCAGGCATTTGGTGCCTGAAATGGAATGGCTATGTCGTCTATATATCGGTGAATGCTCATGTGAGTATTAATATCTGTAGGTCAGTCATTTTATTTGTAAACTATTATTGTTGAAGTTATCATCATGGTAAAGTATGCAAATTAAATGTACATAGAAGGTCAGACCAGTTATAAAAGATGGAGTTGAGCCAAGAACCAACATCACAGCACTCGCAACATTCCCATAAGTACCCTGTCCTCATATTCAACTGCCAGCAGAGACTCCCAATATCAATGGTACCAATTGCAGACTAATTATGTGTCCATCTAGCCTTTTTCCTGAGTGTTGGTCAGATCCTCTGGTCACTCCCCACAGCACCATTCTCCCCAGGCCGTGATGATCTATCTGTTCTTCTGCAATATACACAAGATCCTAAAGGACCCTGACCACATCTGCCTTATCATGCACCAATACCCCACCGAACGGTGCAGACGCAGCCAGTCTGTCCGCCTGCTCGTTTCACACCATGCCATATGCCCAGTGGGCCTTTAGCCATGTCACAGAGCCTTTTCTTACTTTACTAACTAATGTTGGACAAACTTTTGCTTGTGAATTTTCCAATAAGTTGGACACACTTTTGTCTGGCACTTTTCCAATAAGTGTAATGTTTGACATGTACTTTTCCAGTAAGTATAATGTTGGACTATCTATTTCCTGGGACTTTTCCATGAAGTGTAATGTTGGACAAAAACATTTTCCCTGGCACTTTTCCAATAAATATAATGTTGGACTATCTATTTCCTGGGACTTTTCCATGAAGTGTAATGTTGGACAACAACATTTTCCCTGGAACTTTTCCAATAAGTGTAATGTTGGACAATCTTTTTCCTTGAACTTTTCCAGGAAGTGTAATGTTGGACTATCTTTTTTCCTGGGATTTTTCAAATAATTGTAATGTTGGACAACAACATTTTGCCTGGGACTTTTCTAACAAGTGTAGTGTTAGATAACCTTTTGCCTGAGAGTATCCAACAACAAACAACAAACCCAGTTGATCCAGACCCATGTTTGATGACCACTGTGATCCACAGATGTATGTGGCTGCCTTCGCTGTGAGCAGCTATGCCAGCTCTTACTACCGGGAGGGCCACAAGCCATTCAACCCCCTGCTGGGAGAGACGTACGAGTGTATCCGAGAGGACAAAGGCTGGAGGTTCATTGCTGAGCAAGTAAGTCTTCTGTTGCTGGTTTGTTCCTCACATGGTTGTCTTCATCTTCTTGTGCCCTGCTGGATGGCATGTATCATGTATTTCCAGTTCCGTTGATGGTATTCTTCCATGTAAAGTCAGGTCTTAGTCAGATATGACTGAGCTATCGTTTGATAGTAGACGGTCCTACCTGCTTTCTGTTAGCGCCAAATGTTGGGTCATAGTCAGATATGACTGAGCTGCCATATGACAGTAGACAGTACTACCTGCTTTCTGTTAGCACCTAATGTTGGGTAGCGCTCACTAAACATGACACACCACAATGTGCCAATGGCTTTGGCTAGAGGAGTATATGTATAATTTTTTCTCCATTTGTTTTTACATTTTTGTGAGAATGCTCACGATAATCGTCAGTGTATGTGTGTGTAAAGTGTAGGAGTTTGTTCATATTAACTTCAGTGATTGTGTGAGGCATCATGTATGTGTCTAGATGTGAGGATGTGTGTGTGTGAGTTTATGTGGGGGGATGTGTGTGGGGATATATGTGTGTGGGTTGGAGAATGTGTGTGTGGGTGGGGGATATGTGTGTGGGTGGGGATGTGTGTGTGTGGGTGGAGGGTGGGGGATGTGAGGGTGGATGGGGAGATGTATGGGTGAGGGTTGTGTGTGGGGGATGTGTGGGTGGGTGGGGATGTGTGTGTTTGGGTGGAGGAAGTATGTGTAGGTGGTGGGGTGTGTGTGGGTGGGTGGGGGATGTATGGGGGAATGTGTTGGTAGGTGATTTGTGTGTGTGGGGATTGTGTGTTGGTGGGGTGTGTGGGTGTTTGTGGATAGTGAGATGCGTGGGTGTTTGTGGGTGGGGGATGTATGTGGGTGGGGGATGCGTGTATGATTGGGGGATGTGTGGGTGGAGAGATGTGTGTTGGTAAGGGATGTGGGTGTGGATGGGGGGTGTTTGTGTGTAGGTGCGTGGGGGAGATTGTGTGGGTGGGTGTAGGTTTTGGGGGATGTGTGTTTGGCTGGGTGGTTGAGGGGTGGGTGGGAGATGTGTATTTGACATTTGACAATGTTATTTTCCTATGTGAATGTATCATGCACTATTGATGAATGAAAGATGAGTGATTGGAAGGGCCGAATGTAAGACGGGCCTGCGTGCCCAATTTGTGACCCTTTGAAAATAAAGTTAAATCAAATCAAATACATGGTCTCTACATTCAGCCCAGGCTTTGTGCTATTTTACAAACAATCGTCTGTCAAGATGGCGAGGTGCTAGTCATTCTTCCATACCATTTCATGTTTTGTTCTCCAATATTTTACTTGATTTATATGACTTTGTTTCATTCATGTCTTGTTTTTCTACTTTTTACTTGACTTTCAGGTCAGCCATCACCCACCTGTTTCGGCATGCCATTGTGAGTCTAAGAATTTCAAACTATGGCAAGGTAAGGTCAATATCACAGATCATTTACTTGTCGCCATTGCTTTTGGCCCATTGGTGCTGGTTTTAATTTTGAATGTCAATGCTAATTTCTGGTAATAGTGAATAATACACCATCTTGAATACATCATCTTGAACACACCATCTTGAATACACCTTCTTGAAAACACCATTTTGAGCACACCATATTGAATACACCATCTTGAATGCACCATCTTTGATGTTCTACCTTAAACACACCAGAAATATCAAAAATTGCAAACATTGTTTGCAATGGCTAAAGCATCTCATTGGTTGGCTGTATGAACATAGTTCTCATTGGTTGGCTGTCTGAACATAGAATCCTCATTCATTCAGTAGCATGTACTTTGCAGAACCTTGCTCCCATAACAACCTTCCGGAAAACCTCTTGATCATAAGCAAGATGTACCACGTCCGATACACCCATCTGGAGATCACCCGCCGTATCCTGCACCCATCTTCTCTTTAGCCTTCCTCTTCCTCTCTTCCAGGCATATACCCCTCCATTATTGTTCTCTCCAAATTTTCGTGGCATGTCAAGTGACCAAAATATGTCATTTTCTTTGTTTTATCTCTTTTAATAGCCAACCTTCTTTAATATTCAGCTCTTGAAGTATGGATGCATTTGTTCTTTTCTTTACTCAAGATATTCTTAGAACTTGTCTATAGCATTTATATTCAAAGGCATTTATGCGCTGTTCAGCTAATTTAGTAAGTGTCCAGGTCTCACAGGCATATATTGCAATGGGAAAGATGCATGCTCTTAAAAATCTAATTTTTGTAGTTCTGTCTGTCCCACACCATAATTTATTCAGTTGTTTTATTCTTTGAAGAGCAATTGATAGTCGTTTAATTTCTTTCATTATGTTACCCTTGTTGGTAATCAATGATCCAAGATATTCAAAATGTTCCACCACTTCCAATTTTTCCTCATTAGCGTATAATTCTTTCTTCATAGTAGTTTTATCTGTATGCATTTTCTTTGTTTTTGCTATGTTAAGATATAAGTTGTGATTTTCACTATTCTATTGGGTTGAGGCTATTAGGTTTTCTATACCATTCTGTGTTGTGGATAGCAATACTGTACCATCAGCATACCGAATCTCTGGTATGTCATGACTGTCAGGATCTTAAACCTGGCTCGTTGGACCTAACATATGTGAGACAAGTACAAGTACAAAATGATTGGACTTGACACACAATGACACTAAGTTCAATGGATTTATTTACAATTCACATGCAATACAATCTAGTTTGGCATGTGATGATCATTACTATACATATACAATACATCAGTATACTTACAGACAAAACCCACAGCTTCACAGTCTATCTCACAAGATATACAAGCACTCGACTTTCGGGCACAGAAACGATACGAAGCCTTTCTCAACCCACACGTCTTGTCATGTCCGAGTTCCCAAGCAGTCTGCCGGTTTCCCCGCACAGCGCTTGCCCTGTGGATTGGCTTCACGAGGACTGCGTGCGTCTTGCTTTGTCCTTGCCTGACCGCTGACTATCACGTCAGCCAGCAACCTGCGGGCAGGTAACTGGTACTCGCCTGGCGGGCGTAACGATGTTACTGCATCCTGGTTGGCAACTATTCGCCTGGCGGGCGTAACGATGTTACTGCATCTCGGTTGGAGACATTAGAGATTCTGACAATGACCACCGATATTTAGGGCATCATATAGCTCCCTGTTTATATCATCTCTTACATTTCTCATTGTATTTTTGGCGTACAGGTTAAACAAATAGGGAAACAGCACACATCCCTGACGGACTACTTGCTTGATGTCAGACCAATCTGATGCTTCGCCATCTATTCTAACCGCTGCTTGTTGGTCTAGATAGAGCATTCTTATGAGTTGTATTACATGTGATGGAAAGCCCATATTCCTCATGATTTCCTAAAGTTTCTGATGTTGTACACAGTCAAATGCCTTTGATTAATCCACAAAACATGAGAATAGGTTTACATTAAATTCTCTTCACTTCTCTGTTATTAAACGCATGTTGAGAATGTGATCTCTTGTTCCTCTTCCTTGTCTAAATCCAGCTTGAACCACATTAATTTCTTCTTCCATTTTCTTACGAAGTCTTCCCATTATGATTTTTAGTAAAATTTTACTTGCATGACTGATCAGGGCAATAGTTCTATAGTTGGTGCATAATTTCAGGTTGCCCTTTTTTGGTATTGGAATGAAGATAATTCTCTTGCAATGTTTTGGCCAAATACCATATTTCCATATCTTTCTACATAATGCGTGATAGATTTGTATGCTTTCTTCTCCTCCTACATACTGTAAATGTGTTTGTTTAGGTTTCCACTTTTGAAGTGTAGCCTGGGCAGATGACTACTTGGCGTTCTAATGACAGTTTACAAGTACAATAGATTTTTAATAAGTGCAACATTTTCACAGATTCTCCTGTAATAAAACAGTTAAAGACAAATAGGAAGAGAGAAAATCAGAAAAACAGTGAATAACATAACAGAGTCCATGGGAATCTCGATATATGGAACCCATAAATGGGCATTCTCTCATTGTTTATGCTTCACCTGGAAACCGCAATTGAGCACTGGAATGGTCAAGAAATTGGAGGCAGTGAAGATGTGGGGGGTATTGTTTGTTTTTTTTGAGAAAAATGTTGAGTATACGTGGGCAGAGAAGAAAACAAACACTGAGGTGCTGAAAGTTGCAAATGTTACAAGATCCCTCATCAAAATCATGAGGGAGACAAATGAAATTTATGGGGGAATTTCATTAGCAGCAGAGAAATATAGAAATGAGACAAATACTAGGCAAGAGAGGCGGGGCAGACAGAGGAAGATTATGTGGGCACCTTAGAAAACTGGACAACAGATGATCATGTCATCAACACCAACTGTGTCAACTGACAGAGAGGATCTGAGGATCTTGACCGCTGATCTCTGGCTCCAGAACGGGCACCTGAATAAGAACAAGAATATCGTCGTCATATCTGGAGGTCAGCATGGCTGAATGGATAAGCCCGCTCGCTCTTAGACTTCCGATGTGCTGATGCCGAGGTAGCGGGTTCAACCTCTACATCAGCGTACTGGACTAAAATGCTGACTTCTTGTCCTTGACTTGGGGACGTAAATTACAAGTACCTCAGAAGTTGGAGTGGGTTCGCCTGATGGTGAGGGAGACTGGTAATAGGGAAAGTTAATCCACATGCAAACATCAGTCCAGTGCACTCCCCAGTAGTGGCAGCTACAAGAGGTGGTAGCATGTTATGGACTATGCTTGAGTTCAAGACAAGCCAATAAACAAACAATAATCATTGTGCCGATAACAATAGATAGTTATGGTTTGTCACCTCACTCAATCACCAGGATGTATCTGACTGTCTGTGAACTGAGAAATCATGACATTCTAGGCACCAGTACAGAAGAAAGTCTGCCATTACTGTCCTCCTTGGTGGTGGCCATATTGACCAGTAACCATTGCCATTGTCTCCATAAAGAGATCCTCTACCTATTGTCATGAAATTTGAAACCATAACCAAGAACTATCTGTCTGCTGCTCTCAAGCTTCATCCATCACCTACTCGCAGTCTTAATATCACCCTGGTGGGGGATAAACAGGTACTCCACCTTGCCCCGTAAGCTAGCGGAGGGAAGGAGGCACCTGACTATCTCCTTTATAGCGGATACCCCTACCCTGCCACCCATAACAAACATATACAAATAAACATTCAGCCGTCACTGACAGCATTCCTCATGGGTGACACATCTGATGACATCCTGCACTCTTTCCACAGATGTCAGAATCAAGACCAAGTTCTGGGGCAAGTCCATGGAAATCCAACCTTTGGGACACGTCAATCTTGTCTTGCCAAAGTAGGTCATGCCGTGTTTATTTTATTGATCATTTAGCACCTTAAGTTTAGTTAGTGGAAGCTCTGGCGGAACCATCAGGAGATTGCACTGATAATGTCATGTGTGTTGTATGAAGGCTCAGTACCTGTGCTCATCATTCGCTAAAAGACACAAAAGCTTGTGTCCTTTTCCTGTGTGTATTAACAGATTCAAAGCCAAACCAAAATAAATAGTTTTTGACCAAACATTGTGCACAATCAAAGTATTATAATGTAAATTTCCATTCACTGAGAATTAAAATTGCCAAAGTATCATGAAATGAAACAAACAACACAATGACCCTAGTACGGCGATATAATGTCCTTCGGTCCAAATGGTAAGTGACATTTGGCGATATATTATTCTTCGGCGCTGAATCAGGTAAGGGCTACAAAATGGGATGTTCTTGATACTTCACAGGTCCATAGCAGGCTCCTGCTTCGGGGCTTGTGTGTTGTGTTTTTTTTTTTTTTAAGTTTAGTTGCTAAGACATAAATAGTTGCTAAGACATAAATAGTTGCTAAGACATAAATAGTGTGAGGGCAAACTTGAAGCTTGTGAAATGTGGTTATAGTGACAAGTAGGGAACATATGGCAGGAGAAGAAGAGGAAGAAGTCTTACGAACACTGGGATTGAAGAGGACTTTACTGACTGAGATCAGGGCTAGACATGTGAGTGGATAACATCAAAAGGCCACAACTAATTGTTAAAGAATGTTTTAGAGGGGATGATCGAGAAGAAGAGGAAAAGAGCATTACATGTGGGTGGACAGATAGCACATGCATTTTGTGATTATAGCGGACTCACAAAGTATTCTGAGAAAGGTGAAGACAGGCATGCTTCGCGCAGAATGGCAGGCTTCAATTTAACAATCTAAAATAGAGAGCTTCTGTAGGGTTTATGCTGGTGTGGTGGGAAACGAGCAGGCAGACAGATTGGCTGGGTCTGCGCCTCATGGTGGGGTATTGATGCATGACAAGGCAGATGTGATCGAGGCCCATTGAATCGTGGGTATAGTGCAGAAGAACAGATAGAACCTCACGGCCTGGAGAAAATGGTGCTGCAGGGAGTGACCAGAGGATCTGGCCGACATTCAAAACTCAGAGCAAAGACCAGATGGACACATAATCAGACAGCTACTGGTATCATTAGTATTGGGACTCTTTGCTGGCTGTTGCAGATGAGGATGGAGGATTGTCCCAAGTGCTGTGATATGTTTATACTCTTCTGTATTACCTGTTAACCTTGTTTTGAGCAAAATTGAAGATAACTTGTGTAGGATCAGTTATACCTCTTATTGTTTTTTCTGTAATTCTCTTACTTGAGTGACAGGAGTGTCATCGGATGATTCACTTTCAGGTACAGAGATCACTATCGCTGGAACAAGGTCACCACATGTGTTCACAACCTGTTGGGAGGTCAGAGGTGGGCTGACCAGTACGGGGAGATGACCATCACCAACGGCAACATTGTGTGTAAACTGACATTCACCAAGGTAATTTGTTGATCAGCGTACTTTCAGTAGAAGCTGTTCTAGGGTAGTGGCCAGTTCACTTGCCTGCTAACACAGTGGTCTAGGGTTTGATCCCCCTGTTGTGGTAAGGGTAACAACCTGGGTTGGCCCAGCTTCATAAAATGAGTCTCAGAGATGTGGGAAGGAAGAGGTAGGATGTAAACCCTACCCATATTACCCTTTGTGTGCTGCTCAGTCACCACAGAGAGGGACCTAACATTGTGTCCTGTCGTGTATCATTTAAAGTGTCGTCCCTGGAGTGAGAGGAATCAACACCCACATTATATTTTAACCCCCTTATCATTATCCTGGAGAAACCACTAGAATCCGTCTACAAAACTCCGTCAGTTTATGGACACCTCTTTCTCTCTCTCTATCACTGCTGTTTCATGTCCCCTCTCATTCTTCACCAACGCAACATACTCAACAACTCTAGCTTCTAAAAATTAATAACAATTAATTTATTAAAAGAAAAGTGTACTATATGTAAGAAGCGTATGCGAAGAATGTGTGACGTGTACTATAATGTGTGTAGAATCGGACCATCAGATCAATCGCCCAGTCAGATCATCCTAGCAAGGTCACACTACAGCACGTTAGGTCAGCACAAGATAACCTCACCCAGTGATGTATCTCTCCTGCCAGACACTGACTTTCTTCTGTAGCTACCTGATAATCCATCTACATGATCATCTGAAATAGATACAGTCTATAATTTACCACTGATCATGGACCGGTTGCACACTGCACATTATAAGTCCCTATAGTTCTTAAAATGTACAAATCTCTGTACTGTGAAAATAAGTATCACTGTTGTTGGTAATAGACTTGATCCTATCTATTGTCTATATTGTCTCAATTACAATGTCCCTGGTAATGTTTCACTGGAATCTACCACACCATGTGAATGTTACATGTAATGTTCCCGTTAAGTCACTATTGTTCGTATGATATGTGGTGTATCAACAAACATCACCCATCCTAGGTGAACCTTATCACACAGGAATCGTTATATGGTTTTGCTCATCTGAGCCCTGTTCTGGTGGACCCTCCTGATCAAAGGCCCAGCGTAAACAATATTGTCCACATTTCTTCTCAGACGTTATTCATTTCCGTAAAAAAAAACATTGACTGTTCAACTGGTGTTCTCCCCAATCAGAGTAAAACTTCTTCAAAACGAGTGTAAAGCTTCCTCGTAACTGGCAGGGAACCTGTTAGAGAAATAACACACCTGGTGAGAGCACTAGTCACTGATCCTACCAGCTGAGTGTAGGCCTACGGCCTCGCTCAGATATTTATCAGCGAACTAAACTCTGTCATAGAGCATATGAGCTCATCACCTAGGTCCGAATCAGGCTATGACAAGGAAAGACCAATAAACAGAGTGCAGAACCCCAGTGGGCACCCCACTGAAAGATCCCATCATTGGACACTTCCCCCATCTCCCAACCCATCCTTAATCTCTCCAAATATCACCCCACTACACTATTCTCACTAGCAGAGTTAATTCTCACTTCACTACTCTATTCTCAACTAACAGAGCTAATTATTTCCTCACCCTAGCTAGTTTTAACAAGGCTACTGCCTATATTAATTAGGCCTAAATACACTATATGTAATACCTTATGCAACACCGCATCACTCCTGGATGGCCTCTACAATTTGCCATAAAGACACATGTTATTTAATCTTTAATTAAATCTAACACTGTAGATGCTCTCCGAATTCCTAACAGCGGTTCAGAAACACGTCAGCTCAAGTCAACTTTCTGGTCTACACTAACTGTAAACAAGTCATGTTTTTGTCAAAGAGCCTTGGAGTGTTCTAGTGAAGTTCTTTGATGTCAACACATCAAAGGGTTCCAGGGGCAGACTATCCATTTCAGAATTCTTCTCTCCCCTTTGTTTAATCAATGCAAAAGTGGTCTCTCTTGTTTCAACAACCAAAACAAGCTAGCGAGTTCCTGCATTCTCCCAATCGGGTCACAATAACAAGCCTACAATTTTCTGTCTTATGGGGACTTTCCAAAGACTACTGTATTGTTTGATCTCACCGACTCCCCGTAGTAAACAACTTGTAGTTGCGAATCAAACTGTCTTTGGTATTTGTATCATCTGGTTGTTAAATTACAGTGATTTCACGACATGTCCCTTATTTTCAGTTAAGTATTTATATTTGGTTGGTAATTTTACTTTTCATGGAAGTAAATTTTTTTATGTCAGTTTCCATCAATGCAGGTACTTTTCAGCATCTAAACTGACTTTCATGGATGTAATTTTTAGCCTATAAACTTACTTTCATGGTAGGAATGTTTAGCCTGTAAACTTACTTTATTGGTAGAAATTTTTAGCCTGTAAACTTACTTTCATGGATGTAAGTTTTAACCTGTAAACTTATTTTCATGCTAGAAAGTTTTAGCCTGTAAACTTAATTTTGTGGTAGATCAATCAATCTATCATGTGCCATGCCGGAAAGCGTGGGCGGTCATGATTCGCCATTTCACTCGATCACCAGAGTCGTGGATCAGCTCAGTGTTCCTGTCTCGTCCATGCCATGTGGCCAAGCCATCCAGGTATTTTCCTCTCGGTCTTCCTCTTGGTCTGTTCCCTTCGATCTTGCCAGCTGTCACTAAGTTCTCCAGTCCATTTCTTCTCATAACATGTCCAAAAAATTTTGACTGTCTACGTCTAATTTCTCTAATCAATCTACGATTTTCATTTGTCTCTTGTAGTACTTGGTCATTGGTTTTTCTATCTGTCCATGGTATTCTTTGCATTTTCCTCAGAAACCACATTTCTGCAGCCATCAGATGTTTTTCAGCTTGACTGCACATTGTCCAAGTTTCACATCCATACAAAAGAACAGGCTCTATGTATCCCCTCAACACTCTTTTTCTCGTTTCAATTGACATCATTTTATTGGTCAGAATGTTTTTCATCTTGCTAAAGGCTACTTTCGCAATGGCGATTCTTGTTCTAATCTCTTCAAGGCATCTGCCATCAGATGTTATGACTGTTCCGAGATAATTGAACCGATTCACTTGTTGAAGAATATTCCCATTTACTTGTATATTACATTGTGGTACTTCGTTCTTCCTAGTGACGACCATAACCTGTGTCTTCCTACAATTTAATTCCAACCCCAGCTGCTCACTGTGTACAACCACAGCGTCTACTAATTGTTGCAGATCCTGTGCATTGTCTGCAATCAATACTGTATCATCTGCATATCTAATGTTATTTATGTTTCGTCCTCCAATGCTGATTCCATTTAGGTCTTCTACATTTCTGAAAATATTTTCACTGTATAGGGAAAAAAGATCTGGAGACATTACACATCCCTGCCTAACACCTCTCTTAATAGGTTGGTATTGTCCTACTTCATTATCAATCCTTATGGCAGCTTGTTGTTTCCAATATATGTTTTTTATAAGTCTAATGTCTTTCCCATCAATTTGTAGATCTGCAAGCATATCCACAATGTTGACATGTCTAACTCTATCAAAAGCCTTTGTGTAGTCAATAAAGCAAAGATGTATATCCTTGTTTACTTCTAAAGCACGTTCAATAACTGTTCGCAGCATATACACAGCATTTACTGTACCCTTTCCTTCTACAAAACCACATTGTTCTTCCCCTATTTCAGGTTGTATTTTCTTCCTCACTCTTTGCATGATAATTCGTAACAAAATCTTTGTGATGTGACTCATTATACTAATTGTTCTATGTTGATCACATTCTAAGGCTCCTGATTTCTTTGGGATTGCAATAAATACAGAATTACAGAATTCAGAAGGTATATCTCCAGTATCATATAATGTGTTCAGCAGTCTAGTGACTTGCTCTAGTCCAAATTCTTCTAGAGCTTTAATCATTTCTGTTGTGATGTTATCTGCACCGGGGGCCTTGCCAGCTTTCATATGCTTAAGAACATTTTGAACCTCCATCTTTAAAATTGCTGGTCCTTCATTATTAAATCTAATAGCATACTGTTCCTCTCTGTTATCATTATACAGGTCTTTCACATAATCTGTCCATACATGTAGAATCTGATCTTTTTCTATTATGACTTTGCCATCTTTAGTTTTTAGACAGCCTGTTGATGTACTTGTTCTTTTATTAGTAAGTTCCTGAATTCTTTTGTGCACTAATTTGGTATTTTGACTGTTGTGTTGTTTTTCAATTTCTAAGCACTTTTCCTCAAGCCATGATTCTTTTGCCTTCCTACATAATATTCTGACTTGTCTGTGAATTTCTTCATATTTGGCAGGATTATTTTTGTTGAGTCTTCTTGTTTCCATTAAGTGTAAAATTTCCTCAGTCATCCATTTCTTACGACCCACCTTCTTTAATTTTGGAATAGTTGTTTCTGCAGCCACATTGATTGAATTCTTTAACATTTCCCATTGATCATCCACATCCTGGAATAGGATCTCTAGATCAGACAATATTTCAAATCTGTTCTGTACTTCTATGTTGAATTTGTTTTGTATTTCCTTGTCATTACTCAATGTACACAAATCATATTTAGTGTTCCCTGTTGTATACTTGACTTTCTTCAACTTTATCCTCAATGTTCCTGTGAGTAGTCTGTGGTCACTATAACAATCAGCACTGGGAACTGTTTTTGCTACTGTTAGCGCGTTTCTAAATCTTCTGCTAATGAGAATGTAGTCAATCTGGTTTCTAATCCTGCTATCAGGACTCCTCCAGGTCCATAATCTTCTAGGGTGTTGCTTAAACCAGGTGTTTCCTACAATCATTTCCTGTTCTTTTGCCCCCTCTACTAGTCTGTATCCTCTTTCATTTCTCTCTCCTAAACCATAGTTTCCTACTGTGTATCTATCCCCTTGATTTCCTACTTTTGCATTGAAGTCCCCTATTATGATGTTTATTTCTGAATTTTTACATTTCTTTAAGGCAGACTCTATGCCATTATAAAATTCCTCTACACTATCTTCACTGGACTCTCCTGTTGGGGCATATACTTGAATAACATTTATGTTAAAAGGTCTGCCACTCAATTTAACTAGTAGAACTCTGTCCGACACGGCCCAATATCCCTGAACAGACGTTGATGTTTTCCGGTCCAAAATTATTGCCACTCCCCTATGTCGATCCTCACCTCCAGAATAAATAATCTTAAAATCGTTATGTATCTTGATGCCTGCTCCTGTCCATCTCGTTTCGCACATACCTAATATATTAATTTTTTCTCTTTGAATTTCTTGTGTTATGTTCTCTAATTTTCCGTCGTTGTTTAACGTCCTAACGTTCCATGTTCCTAATTTTAATGTCTCTGTCCTTGTCTTGCGATGATCAGTCTTTAAGCGAATCATAATAAACTAGGCAATTTCAAAGAGGTAGTTTGCCGTTGCTTTCCTCTATGGCAGTGACCATACTGGCCGGATGACCGCAATCATTGTCTCTCGAAAGAGAGAAAGCTTGCCGTCGCGAAACTCGAGACCATAACCAACAAATATCTGTCGGCTGCCCTCATAATTTCATCCACCACCTGCCTTCCGTGGCTTCTTTTGAACACTTCCAATTAACGAACACGAAATAACATCACATAATCCAAAGGAAAAACACTACCCACACGAATTTCACGGGAATTTCCATAAGGAATCCACAGAAAAACACTGAACAGCGTCTCCCCCAAGAACAACGAGTCATCGCGTCGCCATCTTGGATCTTTCATGGTAAAATGTTTTAGCCTGTAAACTTACTTTCATGGTAGAAATTTTTAACCTGTAAACTTACTTTCATGGATGTAAGTTTTATCCGGTAAACTTACTTTCATGGTAGAAAGTTTTAGCCTTTAAATTTATTTTCATGGATGTAATTTTTTAACCTGTAAAGTTGTTTTTATGGTAGAAAGTTTTAGCCTGTAAACTTACTTTCGTGGTAAAAAGTTTTAGTCTGTAAACTGAATTTTCATGGATGTAATTTTTAGCCTGTAAACTCACTTTCGTGGTAGAAAGTTTTACCCTGTAAATTTACTCTCATGGTAAAAATTGTTTAGCCTCTAAACTACTTTTATGGTAGAAAGCTTTAGCCTATAAACTTACTTTCATGCTATAAATTTTTGGCCAGAAAACTTACTTTCATGGAGGTAATGTTTAGCCTGTATTGGGACTTTTTTTTCTTTTACATGTAAACTTACTTTCATAGTGGTAATTTTTAGCCTGTAGGATTTACTTTTGTGGAGTTATATTTTTTGAAATATATAAACATACTTTCACAGAGATAGTATTTTATCAGCAAGCTCGCTCAAAGTTTCATATAAACCTATTTTTGCAAGCATGATTATATTTTGTGCACTTACGTAAATTTGATACTGTTCTTGTCGCAGGGCTCCAATAATACCTCTCCCAAGCGTTATGAGATCCTGGGAACTATTAATTCTTCCGATGGAAAAGTAGCCCATAATTTGTTTGGGAAGTGGAACGAGGCGTTCTTTTGTGGGCATGCCACGTCTGCCAAGTGTATCTGGAGGCCAGGTAGTTTGATTGTATTTTCTTTCATTTGTTGAATGTGATGATTTTGCCTGATTGCAATGTCATTTGTGGCCTAGTCTGGCTATGGGACATCATTATCTCAGTGGATGACCTTATTGTCTCAATATAGGATTTCATGTCATTATGGTATTACATTGTCTCAACATGGGATTTCATTTCATTGTGGGATCACATTGTCTCAACATGGGATTGGTTGCTTGAATGTGTTGAGGTTGCTTGATTGGGATCTCATTAGTGGGTTGGTCTGGCTATGAGACATCATTATCTCAGTGTATGACTGACCTCATTGTCTCAACATGGGATTTCATGTCATGGGATCACTTTGTCTCAACATGGGATTGCTTGGTTGATCTGAATGTATGGTTTCATTAGTTTGCAGGTATGTTTGCTTGGCTGACTGAACAAAGCTTCTTATTGGTTGGCTGTTGTACATAGTATCTCATTGATTGGCTGTCTGAACATGGTATCTCATTGGTTGGCTGGTCTGAATATGGAATCGGGCAGAATGAATGGGAAGGAAAACAAAGTCATTCAGACAGGCAGACAGATAGGAACAGTATATTATGAAATGCATGATTTGGAGAGGGGGAGAGACAGGCATAAAAAGACAGGCCAACATAAAGAAATCAAGAGCGACAGATAGAAAGACATAGTGAAAGAAAGAGAGAGAGAAAGGAAGGAAAGAAAGAAAGAAAGGTGTCTTCTCCAAACAGTTGCATCAGTGAGACATTAACTCTCTAACTGCCGACATGAAATGTGGTCCATGTTGCAGGAGCCATGCCAGAGAACTATGAGCTGTACTACGGGTTCACCAGGTTTGCCATGGAGCTGAATGAACTGGATCCCGACATGGCCAAGTTCCTGCCGCCCACAGACACCAGGTTCAGGCCTGATCAAAGGTTTGCCATTTATCTCTTATTTATTGCAACCTTTTTTTTCCAACTTTGTGTCGCAAATGCCTTATTTAGACCTGATCAAAGGTTTGCCATTTATCTCTTATTTATTGCAACCTTTTTTTTCTTCCAACTTTGTGTGTTGCAAATGCCATATTTAGACCTGATCAAAGGTTTGCCATTTATCTCTTATTTATTGCAACCTTTTTTTTTCTTCCAACTTTGTGTGTTGCAAATGCCATATTTAGACCTGATCAAAGGTTTGCCATTTATCTCTTATTTATTGCAACCTTTTTTTTTCTTCCAACTTTGTGTGTTGCAAATGCCATATTTAGACCTGATCAAAGGTTTGCCATTTATCTCTTATTTATTGCAACCTTTTTTTTTCTTCCAACTTTGTGTGTTGCAAATGCCATATTTAGACCTGATCAAAGGTTTGCCATTTATCTCTTATTTATTGCAACCTTTTTTTTTCTTCCAACTTTGTGTGTTGCAAATGCCATATTTAGACCTGATCAAAGGGTTTGCTATTTACCTATTGTTTAATGGAAACCATTGTTTTTAAGATATTTGTACCACAAATACCACACCCAGACCTGATCAAAGGTTTGCCTTCTATGATGTGTTTTTTCCTACTAAAGCTTTTGTTTTTCAAATGTTTGCACTGCATATACCGTGTTCTTCATGATCAAAGGTTTGCTTGTTAACTTTTCTCCATTATAGTCTTTATTTTTCATATGTTTGTACCACAAAAGCCAAGTTTAGACTCGATCAGTGGTTTGCCTATTAAAATTGTTGTCTCTATTACAACCTTTTTTTACAATAATGTTTGTACCACAGACACCAGGTTGAGACCTGATCAAAGCCTTGCCTTTAAGTTTATCTTTATTAAAACATTATTTTTCAGATGTGTGCCACAAATGCCACATATAGACATAATCAGAGGTTTGCAATTTACCTTTTTTACTCTAATTGAAACTTTGTTTTTGGGATTTTTTATAATTGATTTTGTTTGGTTGTTTTGGGATTTAAGGTTTAAAGATTGAGCACAACCCACTACTGGCAACGCCAATCATATTCCAGTACGAACCTTGGGCTTTGTCCACGTAAAGAAATAGTAAAAATTAAAAAATTTAAATAAATAATTTAAAATAGTAATTTTTTTTTCATGTTTGTACCACATTGCAGGCTCAGACAACATCAAACGTTTTCTATTTCTCTTTTCTCTGTTAAAAGTTTTGTTTTGTTATTTTTGTTTTCCAAAAGTTTGTATTAACGACATCAAGTTCACATCAAGTTCACAGGTTTGCTGCACCAATGTCTTACCTGGATCATTCAGGGAAAACCAAGAATAGTAACACTGTAAACCTACCATGCATGTCATAAGAGGCTAACAAGGGAGGTTGGTGTGGGGCTGGCTTCACCATCCTGTAGACAACTCTAGCTGTAAAAATCTCTCCAGCCATGAACAAGTCTAGAGAGGATGGCTTGGCATGAGTTGGTGGTGGGTCTATGCTCTGTGGGGGTCCAGAGCAGCAGAAGAAAGGGAGTTATATGTATGGGTATGTGGCTCAGAGGTGTAGTCTGTCTCAAATTCCACAACATTTTGTCTGAGAGTGGAGGTGGAGGCATCCACGCTGGCATTCCGCTGTCTGGAGGAGAAACAACAAACACATTTTGTGATTGTGATGGGCTCATAAAGTATGATGAGTAAGCTGAAGACAGAATTGCTTCAATCAGAGTGGTCGGCTTCAGTTAAACAACCCAAAATAGAGAACTTCTGTTGGATATTTTCCCCAGGATATGCTGGTATAGTGGGAAACAAATAGGTGGACAGATTGGCTGGGTCTGCACCACTCGGTGGGGTATTGTTGCATGATACAGGCAGATGTGGTTGGGGCTCTTTGGAATTGTGTGTATACTGCAGAAGAATGACTAGGTCATCACAGCCTGGAGATAATGGTGCTATAGGGAGTGACCAAAGGATCTGATCGACACTCAAAACTCTGAGAAAAAGGCCAGATGGATACATAATCAGACTACAACAGGTACTATTAGCATTGGGATTATTCACTGGTATTTGAATATGAGGACGGAGCACGTATGGGAACGTCTTGAGTGCTGTTATGTTGGTTCTTGACTCTACTCAAGTTTGAACAGTTTTAGAAAGAAGAACATTGTCGGAGAACCCTATACTCCTCCATTATCTTTGGGCAGTTTCAGCAGATGTCTGGCCTTTTCAGATAAGTTCAAAGAATATGAAGTCCTGTCTGCGTGATGGGAATCATAAAGTGTTGGCCATGCAGGTCGCTACTCTGGCAAAATTGCATAATTATCAAATCCACTAGCAATAAAATATTTACAGTGTGTATGGATTCTGGTGTACACTATACACATTTGGGGGTTCTTGATGATGCTGAAGAGTTCGCACACTGAGCAGAAATTCTCTTATTGTGATCTGGAAGAGATCAGAACAGCAATGAATCATAGTGCGATGAAGACGGATCTGCAATTCACACAATCAAACCATATCTTTTCCTCTATACTTGGTAGGCTTCTTGAGGAGGGAAAGGTGCCCGAAGCTGAATCAGAGAAGCACAGGCTGGAGAATTCACAGAGAGATCGGCGGAAGAACCTGGAAGCTAGCGGTGTGGAGCTGAAACCTCTCTGGTTCAGGTAAGGATCTGGGGTATTTACTGATGTTCTGCTGTGGCTTCTGGGTGGTGTTTACCTCATTTGTATGTGATCTGTGAAGTATTGATGGTATATTGGGTAGTTCACTCAGCAGTCTAGAGCTGTGTGGTTCAGTTCTTAGTTGTGGCAGCCAGTACACACCCGACACCCCAAGCACAACCTACACCCCAAGCACAACCTACACCCCACAGATCCCCCAACCACAACCCACATCCCAAACACAACCCACACTCAACAACCACACCACACCCAACTCATACCCCAAACACAACCCACACTTCACAAACACACCACACCCAACTCATACCCCAAACACAACCCACACTCCACAAACACACCATGCCCAACCCATACCCGAAACAACCCACATCCCACAGTCATCCCAAACAACCCACTCCCAACAGACACCCCAAACACAACCCACAGACACTCCACACACAACCCACACCCCAAACAACCCACACCCCAAACACAACCCACACCCCAAACAATCCACACTCCATAAATACCTCATACAAAACTCACACACCAAACACAACCCACACACAACCCACTTCCAAAACACAACCCACACCCACAGATACCCCAAACACAACACACACCCCACAGACAACCCCAAACACATCTGTCTTTGTCAAACTCAGTTATCTATGTCGTTTGTACTTTGTCATTCTCACTTGCACTTCTCCATCTCCATGTTGTGCTGTGTGTTGGGGAATCGAGTGTGGGGGTGGTCATTGTGAACACAGATGAGGGTGAATCTGATGAGTAGCTAACCAGCTCACAACAAAGATAATCAGCATCCAACTCAAGTTCTGCTGGAAGTGACTGATCATTTATGAGGTAGTCCCGAGTCCAGTAATGTTGATTTCTGTATCATACTCATGATAACCAACAACAAAACAGGTACATGGGAGCTTGTTTAAGTAATGGAGGAAAACAATTAAGTAACTAGAAAAACAGTAATTGTTTCAGTACAGAAGACAAAAATAATTGTTTAACAACAGAAAAATAAAAATTGTTTAGGTAAAGAAAAAACAACAATAATTGTTTGAGCAAGGAACAACAAACATCAATATCTGTTTAAGTACAGATAGAAATAAACGATAATTGTTTAAGTTAGTTAGTCAGGGTTCCAACTTCATTGCAAAGGGTTGCTCCATAATGCTCCATTCCAATACCAGTGAATATCACACAAAATGCTCCTCACTGTCCCATGTGAAAAGTTGAACAGAAGGAGTCCCAACATACCAACAGCCAGCACAGGTATACTATGCATAATGCTGCTGCCAGAATTCCAACACAAAATCCACGACGAAAAATACAGTTCATAGTCGATGAAGCTGCAGTCACTAAAAATCCAGCAGCCACACATTTCTGCATAAGACAAACCCAGTTCAGCATTTGGTGGCCGCCATTTTTTCGAGCATGCAGTTCATGGCACAAACAACCTCAGACAGATGTAAAGGCACTCCACATGAAATCCACAAATCACATTGTTGTTCCACGCACTCAACTAAGTAGCAACTCAACGGAACCATGCACTACCAGTCCCACACGGGGAAAATGCGTAAGCAAACCACAGCCGCAACATAAACACTCCAGAGGCCTTAACAGCTCAACTGCCTAACCATCATGTTGGACAGAAAGTCCAATAGAACACAAACAATAATTGTTTAAGTAAAAAAAAAAAAACAATAATTGTTTAAGTAAAATAAATCAATAATTGTTTAAGTAAAGAAAACAAAAATGTATGCATTATTCTTTACTTTCAAAATGTCTCCACAGGAAAGTTGAAGCCAGTGACAAATCTGAATCCTACGAATACACGAACAAATACTGGGAGGCCAGGAAAGACCCAGGCTTTGCACGCATGTCTTTCATGCAAATATATTAACGGTCCTATGTTTTAATCGTGAAATAGAAGCATGTCATTTACCATGGTTTCTTATCTTTAGCAACTGTTCACAAATACCATATTTGTTACAAGCTTGGTTATTTTTAGACAGCTGTTGAAAAATACCATATTTGTGACATATTTGCCTATCTTGAGGCGTCTCTTTACAAATAGGATAGTTGTTAAAAACTTTCTTATCTTTAGACGTCGCTTCACAAATAGCATAGTTGTTAAAAACTTTCTTATCTTTAGACATCTCTTCACAAATAGCATAGCTGTTAAAAACTTTCTTATCTTTAGACATCTCTTCACAAATAGCATAGCTGTTAAAAATTTTCTTATCTTTAGACATCTCTTCACAAATACCATTTTTATTACATACTTTCTATTCTTTAGGCAACTAATCATAAATATTATATTTGTTAGTTATATAGTTTCTTATCATAAGATAACTATTCACAAATACCATATTTCTACATAGTGTTTTATCTTTAGACAACTATTTAGAAATGCCATATTTGTTACATAGTTTCTTATCTTAAGACAACTATTCACAAATACCTATTGCTACATAGTTTCTTATCTTTTAGACAACTATTCACAAATACCATATTGTTACATAGTTGCTTATCTTTAGACAACTATTGACAAATATCATATTTATTACAGTTTCTTAACTTTAGACAACTACTCACAAATACCATATTTGTTACATTGTTTCATATCTTTAGACATCGCTTCACAAATACCATTTTTGTTATATACTTTCTTATCTTTAAACAACTCTTCACAAATACCATTTTTGTTACATGGTTTCTTATATTTAGACACCTCTACAGAAATACTATTTTTGTTACATACTTTCTTATCTTTAAACAACTCTTCACAATTACCATTTTTATTACATACTTTCTTATCCATAAACAACTCTTCACAAATACCATATTTATGTTTTTTTTACATAGTTTCTTATCTCTAGAAGCATCACTATCACGTGATAGGACTTTCACAGAACATCACTCTGTCACATCCCGCCAAAAACATTTTCCATCCTTGTTAGTTCCCTTGCCCCATGCATGTTCATGCCCAAGGAGTCTTTGGTGTCCTGTATCCACCTCCCTGCCAGTCAACCCTTTGCCTCTTCTTCCTCAACCCACTGTATCAGTAATACTGTGTATGTCCTTCTGACTTGTTGCTATCAAGATGGAGTCATCAGTGTGGTGTCAGTTGTTTATATCATGACCAAAGAACTGCCATTCCTGGTGTGTTTTCTATAGATCTCATTATGATTGTGATATATTGTAACCAGTATGTTACGTGTGACTTGTTGTAGCGAATAATTTCATATAAAATGTTGTTGCAAATAGGTTACATGTGATGTATTATAGCAGATAAGTTACATGTGACATATTGTTGCAAATAAGTTACATGTGACATATTGTGGCAACTAAGTTACATGTGACATTGTAGCAAATAAGTTACATGTGACATACTGTAGCAAATAAGTTACATGTGACATACTGTAGCAAATAAGTTACACATAAAATATTGTAGTGAACACCAATTTGGGACATATTGCAGAAAGTAAGTTACGCATGACATTGTAACAAATTTAGTATTTGTGGCATTTTGTAGAAAACACCTTATTTGTGACACATTGTAACTGACACCAGATATGACACGTTGTAGCAAATATGGTATTTATGACTTATTGAAGCAGATACCGTATTTATGACCTATTGTTAATATATTTCTGACATTTTAGTGAGTAAGTTCTTTGTGATATATTTTAGTGAGTATCGTTTGTTTATGACATAGTGACATGAATACCATTGTGGCATATTGTAGCATATACCATAATAAATCTCCTGTATGCAACATTCTGTAGTAAATACCATATTTATGACATTGTAGCAAATACCATATTTTATGATATGAGCAAATATCCTTTTTTTTTTTTTTCAGACAAATTTTAGCAAACACCATAATTGTAATATATATTGGCAACAACTACATTCATTGTTTTCAGTTGCCACTATTATTTTTCAGGCTAAAGTTTTAGATTATAAATTTGTAACATTATGTAACAAAGGATAGAATTGGTACTTTTTGCAGTCATGTTGTATATAATAACGTAAAGTAACAAATGGTAGACCTCCTACTTTATGTTCGAAGTAAGTTTCCATTTGTTTTTGTCTCATTTAGCAAATATTCTTTTCGATACTTGAATAGATATCATGTTGACACAGCAAATATTGTGCCCGTAACATTTGTAGCAATGTCAAATATGTTAGAGGTACCATTTAATATGTACAGGTATCATTTTGATAACAGGTTTCATGGTTGCAGGTTGATGTAGCAATTAGTGTGTTGGTAACATTTTGTAGCAATGTCAAATTCATGACTTTTATCACTGGTACAGTTTTACGTAATTTTATTCAACATTTTAGCCGACTAATTCACAATATGTGAAAACAAATGTTACACTTTGACATTTCTGTGAGCAAATATGTGATTGAAACAGTTACAGAGCTTTTGTAGTGAAATTTGTAAAAAATTGTAGCAAATGATCTGTTGGTTGTATGTCGTAGGACGTTATAGCAGCTGTAGAGGTTAAAGTATATCATGGCAGATATTGCTGTTGGGGTGTGGGTGACTGGTTCCATTCTTCATAGTCTTTCCTTCACAGTCAAGTCCCAGAAAACTGGAACTGTCTGGTAGTGAGTTGTTTTACAGGTGGGTTGACCCCGAGAACCATATTGATTTGTTTTACAAATGGGTTGATCACGAGAACGTACTGAGTTGTTTTATAGATGGGTTGATCCTGAAAACCATACTGATTTGTTTTACAAGTGAGTTGACCCCGAGAACCATACTGAGTTGTTTTACAGGGGGGTTGACTCCGAGAACCATACTGATTTGTTTTACAGGTGGGTTGACCCAGAGAACTGTACTGATTTGTTTTACAGATGGGTTGACCTCAGAGCCGTTCTGATAGAAACAAATAATTCTCCATGTATTGGGGCTTGAACCCTCACCTGTCTTGGCAGACAGGCACACTAGCCACTGTGCCAGCACAGCTCGTGTAGCAGCTGTACAGATCACAAATATGGAACACAACAAAACACCATCGTGCTCAGCAAAAAAAAACACTAAAACCTAGAAAGCTGTCAGAGTGTTTGCACTAATTAAAAATAGTAAATGCAAGAAATGGAGAACAAGAACATTTAGAAAACTAATGCAGCCTTATTAATTTTTTTTATGTTATTATTTGTGTGTGTGTTTTTTTTTAATGTTATTTTCATCCCGAAGCTATGGGTCTGTGATGTTTTGTAGATCTGAGTGCACAGATAAATAGCCAGCCAGTCTTTCCCTTACGTGACAATGTTTCTTCTATGTGAATGTTACAGGCACAATAGATGGTTGATGTACAAAAGATAAGTCATTGGAAGGGCAGGTTTTAAGATGGGCCTGCCTGGAAATTTGTGACCTTTTTAAAACAAAGTTTGTTCGTTCACTTAGTGAGACAGCGCGTGCAGCCGTGAACAGATAGTTTGTGATATGTTTGTCTGTGAACATGAGAATTTGTGTAACAACACTTTGTGAAATGACTTGATAACATGGGAATTTGCAGCTTGGCAATTTGTATGTAATATGCCTGTTTGTCATGTGAAATTATATATAAGTTGACAGTGTGTATGTAATACACCAGCTTGTCACATCAAATTATGTATAAATTGACAATTTGTATGTAACATGCCAGTTTGCCACATGAAATTATATATAAGTTGACAGTGTGTATGTAATACACCAGCTTGCCACATGAAATTATATATAAGTTGACAATTTATATGTAATATGCCAGTTTGTGTCATAAAATTATATATAAGTTGACAGATTGTTTGTAATATGCCAGCTTGTCACATGAAATTATATATAAGTTGACAGTGTATATGTAATACACCAGCTTGCCACATTAAATTATATATAAGTTGACAATTTATATGTAATATGCCAGTTTGTGTCATAAAATTATATATAAGTTGACAGTTTGTATGTAATATACCTGCTTGTCACATGAAATTATATATAAGTTGACAGTGTGTATGTAATATGCCTGCTTGTCATGTAAAATTATATGTACGCTGACAGTTTGTTTGTAATATGCCAGCTTGTCACATGACATTGTAAAACACAGTAAGTGTGTACGTGTATATTACATATTCTATGACTTTATCAAACATTTACGATGCTAGTGTCAGGCTAGGGTATAACGATCACTTTCGTCAGCAGTTGACATGTAATGTGCAGGACCAGATTTTTTAAAATCTCTGGTAGATAAAAATTCCTTGCCTTACCAGAGATTTGAACCCACATGCACTGATTTGAGAAATTGCTTGGTCGTTCACTCCCGACTTTAATGACTACATTTCCAAAAACTTTATTTAAAATAGATTTTAAACATTTACCCTTGTGTAAATAATGACTATTTGTTTCAGTCCCCAAGATTAGTCTTCAAGATCTCATTTGTTAGCCAGAAAAGTGTTGTGAAATGTCTGTTTATGACATCCTTTACCAGTTTGTATTTTCCACTTTCGTCATGAGTTTGGTCTAAGCTGCCAGTTTGTATTTTCATTTTAATCATGTGTTTGGTCTAAGCTGCCAGTTTGTATTTTCCACTCTGATCATGTGTTTGGTCTAAGCTGCCAGTTTGTATTTTCCACTCTGATCATGTGTTTGGTCTAAGCTGCCAGTTTATATTTTCCACTCTGATCGTGTTTTTGGCCTAAGTTCTGTCAGTACTACTGTTGTTGCAGTTGGCAGGTTAAGTATCTAATGAGTTAACACATTATAAACCAGTTTAGCACTCAGCATCTGGAAGAAAACACGGGCGGACTGTAAATCGTGTTGTTACTGGTACTTGCAGCGTAGGAAATTGTCATTGGCTACTAAAGAAAGAAATGGAACATGTGTGAAGATATCCAGAAAGCAGTTATTTTGATTCTTGATTTCAAATTTATATTTAAACCAGCTTGATTACATTTATAGACCAACTTCCTAACTATAAATTGGCATTTGATTTTTGTTTATTTCAGAATTTTTTTAAATACTTATATTTTTATTCACATCAAAAGTAGGTGTATAATTTTTTATAATAATTATTTACATTATGTTCAATGCAATACTGTATAAAAGCAATAGTGTACACATATTATTGGCTCTTGTTTCTCTTGATGCCCATCCAGGGATATAGATTGTGGGGCGCACGCCCAAACTTCCAGGTTCCAAGTTACATATCACCCTTCCTGTACGGATTATTTGTGTATTGAGTTTTGACGTTCGAGAATGTGTTATATTTGAGGCTTGTGTTATACCTGATTGTTTAGTCCAAAAAGAAAAGTAGTATCGAGTTTATGTCATTCCAGCATAAGGTTAGTTTTATGTCATAAACAGTCATGAGAAATTTGTTTAACAAGTCAAGACAACATAGTTTAGTTTTGTGTCATAAACCTAATGAGAAGTTTGTTTAACATGTCACTCCAGCATAAATTTAGTTTTGTGTCATAAACATAATGAGAAGCTTGTTTAACATGTCACTCCAGCATAAGTTTAGTTTTGTGTCATAAACAGTAGTATGAAGTTTGTTTAACATGTCACTCCAACATAAGTTTAGTTTTGTGACTGCCCATAAACAGTAGTCAAAATTGTGTTTACCATGGCACTCTAGTATAAGTTTAGTTTTGTGACTGCCCATAAACAGTAGCATAAAGTTTGCTTAACATGTCATTCCAGCATAAGTTTAGTTTTGTGACTGAATATAAACAGTAGCATGAAGTTTGTTTAGCATGTCACTTTTGCATAAGTTTAATTTTGTGACTGTTAAACACAATAGTAGAAAGTTTGTTTAACATGGCATTCCAGTGTTAGTTTTGTTTTGTGAAATAAATGTAATTAGAAGTTTGTTTAATATATTACTCTAGCATAAGTTTAGTTTTGTGACTGTCTGTTAACATATTATTTAGAAATTAACTCTGTTGAAGTGCCACAAAGTTTCACATCAAATGTCTAAGAGGAAATATAACGGCGCTGAAAAATCATGAGTACATGGCTTTCAAACAGGCAAAATACACAGTGGAAGTAGACAGTGGGTACGCCAGATTTCTTTAGCATTTTCTAACCAAATATACAGTGGAAGTAGCCAGTAGGTGTGCCAGATTTCTTTAGCATGTTCTGACCAAATACACTTGGAAGTGGCCATTAGGTATGCTAGATTTCTTTAGGCAGTTGACCCCTTTAACACAACATCTGTTCCATTCCAGCCATGGATAGCCGTCTCAAGCTCGGACACAGATGAGTTGATATTTATACATTCATGTAGTGTTGATCGTGTATTAGTTAATCGATTTTTGTTTGTTTGTTCTGTGCTGACGAAGGCTTTGGCCGCAACATCCATTGTTTTTTGTAGCTGTGCTTTGGTAAAGCTCTCAACCTACTTCTCGTTTTTCAGTGATTCATTCATTAGATTTCTTTAGTACATTCTGACCAAATGCACAGTGAAGTAGCCAATAGGTATGCAAGATGTTTTTAGCATGTTCTGACCAAATACACAGTGGAAGTAGCCAATAAGTATGCCAGGTTTCTTTAGCATGTTCTGTCCAAATATACAGTGAAAGTAGCCTTTAGGTATGCCAGATTTCTTTAACATGTTTTGACCAAATACACAGTGGAAGTAGCCATTAGGTATGCTAGATGTCTTTGTATCATGTTCTGACCAAAATACACAGTGGAAGTAGCCAATAAGTATGCCAGATTTCTTTAGCACGTTTTGACCAAATGTAAAAGAACACATTACATGATGGATGGAATTCATTAAGATGAGCCCATCATGACACTTCATGCGTTGCCTGGGACTGAAAGAGTTACTGCGGTGGTTTCACCTCTAATGATCCCCCATTGCTGTATTATAATACCCACAAGGCATTTCCTCCCCTTTTCTTAAAATCGAACTTTTATCTTATTATGGGAATATCATATAATGTTAACATCATATATTGTGAATATCAGATGCTGTAAATATATGGACTGAATATAGCAGCAATGTTAACAACAGTCTCTAGTTGTTTCTTTTTTAAGTTCATCTAATGAACAGGTTATAAATATTATTTTAATGGTTAACAAGTTTATTCAGTTGTTATCCCAGTCAATTGATGGTAAAAATGATGGTTATAATGGTTAATTCTTTTCTAAATCAGCCTTATCTGGATAGCCAAAGATAGAATTCATTTTTATAATGGTTAATTCCTTTCTAAACCATTGTTATCCCAGTAATCTATTGGTAGAATTGATTTTTATATTGATTAAATTTTCTCTAAACCAGTTGTATCTAGTGAACTGATGGTATAATTGATTTTTATCTTGGTTATATATTTTCAAAACTAGTTTTATCTAGTAAACTAATAGTAAAATTGATTTTTATATTGGTTAATTCTTTTCTAAGCCAGTTTTATCAAGTAGAATGATGATAGACTTGATTGTATGTTGGTTAATTCCTTTTTAAACCAATGTTAATCAGTAAACAGATGGTAGAATTGATTGTATGTTTGTTGGTTAAATCTTTTCTAAACCAGTTTTTTTTTTTTCACAAAGACTGACATCTGGCTTCAGACCCCCACAGTAAAGTTAGACCCATAGCAGCTTCATGTATTGGGATGTGAAAAGTTAGGCCTTCATGTATTGGGATGTGAAAAGTTAGGCCTTCATGTATTGGGATGTGAAAAGTTAGGCCTTCATGTATTGGGATGTGAAAAGTTAGGCCTTCATGTATTGGGATTATTGGGATGTGAAAAGTTAGGCCTTCATGTATTGGGATTATTGGGATGTGAAAAGTTAGGCCTTCATGTATTGGGATGTGAAAAGTTAGGCCTTCATGTATTGGGATGTGAAAAGTTAGGCCTTCATGTATTGGGATGTGAAAAGTTAGGCCTTCATGTATTGGGATGTGAAAAGTTAGGCCTTCATGTATTGGGATGTGAAAAGTTAGGCCTTCATGTATTGGGATGTGAAAAGTTAGGCCTTCATGTATTGGGATGTGAAAAGTTAGGCCTTCATGTATTGGGATGTGAAAAGTTAGGCCTTCATGTATTGGTATGTGAAAAGTTAGGCCTTCATGTATTGGGATGTGAAAAGTTAGGCCTTCATGTATTGGGATGTGAAAAGTTAGGCCTTCATGTATTGGGATGGGAAAAGTTAGGCCTTCATGTATTGGGATTATTGGGATGTGAAATGTTAGGCCTTCATGTATTGGGATGTGAAAAGTTAGGCCTTCATGTATTGGGATGTGAAAAGTTAGGCCTTCATGTATTGGGATGTGAAAAGTTAGGCCTTCATGTATTGGGATGTGAAAAGTTAGGCCTTCATGTATTGGGATGTGAAATGTTAGGCCTTCATGTATTGGGATTATTGGGATGTGAAAAGTTAGGCCTTCATGTATTGGGATGTGAAAAGTTAGGCCTTCATGTATTGGGATGTGAAAAGTTAGGCCTTCATGTATTGGGATGTGAAAAGTTAGGCCTTCATGTATTGGGATGTGAAAAGTTAGGCCTTCATGTATTGGGATGTGAAAAGTTAGGCCTTCATGTATTGGGATGTGAAAAGTTAGGCCTTCATGTATTGGGATGTGAAAAGTTAGGCCTTCATGTATTGGGATGTGAAAAGTTAGGCCTTCATGTATTGGGATTATTGGGATGTGAAAAGTTAGGCCTTCATGTACTGGGATGTGAAAAGTTAGGCCTTCATGTATTGGGATGTGAAAAGTTAGGCCTTCATGTATTGGGATGTGAAAAGTCAGGCCTTCGTGTATTTGGGATTATTGGGATGTGAAAAGTTAGGCCTTCATGTATTGGGATGTGAAAAGTTAGGCCTTCATGTATTGGGATTATTGGGATGTGAAAAGTTAGGCCTTCGTGTATTGGGATGTGAAAAGTTAGGCCTTCGTGTATTGGGATGTGAAAAGTTAGGCCTTCATGTATTGGGATGTGAAAAGTTAGGCCTTCGTGTATTGGGATTTTTGGGATGTGAAAAGTTAGGCCTTCATGTATTGGGATGTGAAAAGTTAGGCCTTCATGTATTGGGATGTGAAAAGTCAGGCCTTCGTGTATTGGGATTATTGGGATGTGAAAAGTTAGGCCTTCATGTATTGGGATGTGAAAAGTTAGGCCTTCATGTATTGGGATTATTGGGATGTGAAAAGTTAGGCCTTCATGTCCATTGGGATGTGAAAAGTCAGGCCTTCGTGTATTGGGATTATTGGGATGTGAAAAGTTAGGCCTTCATGTATTGGGATGTGAAAAGTCAGGCCTTCGTGTATTGGGATGTGAAAAGTTAGGCCTTCATGTATTGGGATGTGAAAAGTTAGGCCTTCATGTATTGGGATTATTGGGATGTGAAAAGTTAGGCCTTCATGTATTGGGATGTGAAAAGTTAGGCCTTCATGTATTGGGATTATTGGGATGTGAAAAGTTAGGCCTTCGTGTATTGGGATGTGAAAAGTTAGGCCTTCATGTATTGGGATGTGAAAAGTTAGGCCTTCATGTATTGGGATGTGAAAAGTTAGGCCTTCGTGTATTGGGATGTGAAAAGTTAGGCCTTCATGTATTGGGATGTGAAAAGTTAGGCCTTCATGTATTCTGATCTATGACATTTGAGATAGTTTGGTCATTTCCCTTCCTCATCTCAGTATTTACTTCCCAATCAGTTCCCAGAAAATTGTCTGGCGTCCATTTCTATGAGTCTAGAGTGAGCCCACAGCAGTTGTGGCAGGATTATTCTTTCCTACTGTTATTTTTTTTTTTTTTTTTGTTCTCTCATTTTTAACTCTTGCATAGTTCATCCACGTGCTAGTACTTCTAGTGTTGTGGGTTAGCTTTCCCTGTTACCAGTGTCCCTCGCCATAAAGCAGACTCACTCCGACCTCTGGGGTACTTGTAATTTGCTTCCCTAAGTCAAGCACGAGAAGTCAATGTTTTAGTCCAACTGTCCAGTGTAGGGGTTGAACCCGCTACCTCTGCATCAGCACATGAGAAGTTCAAGAGCAAGCACTCTTTTCTACTTTGAAGTCGACCCATCCTCATCAAATGGGTCCTGGATCATTTTCAGAGTTGTCTGGGAAGGAAAGCCGTCAAGGAAAGTAACTGGTCGCCCCATATCATGTCATGGCCTAGAATATGTGTGGTATCTCATGGGTATATGCCATGAGACTGACTGCCTTTACCTCAGAGTTGACTTCTGTAATTATCAGAGTTTTTCTAATCCAGTTAGTTCAGAAAAACTGTCAAAATAATCTGGCAAGTAGCATGGTCAAATCTGACAAGTGACATGGTCAAATCTGGCAAGTAGCATGGTCAAATCTGGCAAGTAGCATGGTCAAATCTGACAAGTGACATTTTCAAATCTGGCAAGTAGCATGGTCAAATCTGACAAGTAGCATGGTCAAATCTGGCAAGTACCATGGTCAAATCTGGCAAGTAGCATGGTCAAATCTGACAAGTGACATTTTCAAATCTGGCAAGTAGCATGGTCAAATCTGGCAAGTAGCATGGTCAAATCTGACAAGTAGCATGGTCAAATCTGGCAAGTAGCATGGTCAAATCTGGCAAGTAGCATGGTCAAATCTGACAAGTGACATTTTCAAATCTGGCAAGTAGCATGGTCAAATCTGGCAAGCAGCATGGTCAAATCTGACAAGTAGCATGGTCAAATCTGGCAAGTAGCATGGTCAAATCTGGCAAGTAGCATGGTCAAATCTGACAAGTGACATTTTCAAATCTGGCAAGTAGCATGGTCAAATCTGGCAAGTAGCATGGTCAAATCTGGCAAGTAGCATGGTCAAATCTGACAAGTAGCATGGCCAAATCTGTCAAGTAGCATGGTCAAATCTGGCAAGTAACCTCAAACGTGACAAGTAACATGAACAAATCTGGCAAGTAATATGGTCAAATCTAGCCAGTAGCATGGTCAAATCTGGCCAGTAACATCAAACTTGACAAGTAATGTCTAATCTGGCCAGTAACCTGGTCAAATGGAAGATATGATGATGATCTGTTGATGAACCAACTAGTCTGGATCACCTGTGGTCACAACATATCAGTTTTTGAGCTAAGTATTCTAGTTGTCCATTTTGTATTCACTGATAAAGACTTTCATCGAAAGAATCTCTAACCCTTGTACCTGCATGTGTCTTTCTGTTGCTAGACTGCCAAATCATGTTTGGTATTTGCTTGCACTGTGAACATTGGTATAGTATGTGCCACTAGGAACATGTTCGAATCTCACCCTTTGATGTTTTCAGTGGTATATTTGATGCATTTCTCTGACCTGTTTTATGATTCTGTTACTGAAAGTGATGTTTGTTGAACATGCAGGCTTGATGTATGATGAAAAATGTATGTTTGATGAACATGCAGCTGTGATGTGTGATGCAAAACTGATGTTTGATGAACATGCAGGTTTGATGTGTTATGAAACATTTATGTTTGATGAACATGCAGATTTGATGTGTGATGCAAGATTGATGTCTGATGAGTTGGTGAAATGAAAACTTGTTTGAATTAGAACCAAACATATTTGTCCTAACAGACACACCTGACAACTTATGACAGCATGTGGTGTGACAATCACTGCTCAAGGTGGACTTGTCAATCACGTTAAAGTGAATGTGTGATTTATTTTGCTGATTGGTATCCACAGCAACATTTGACAATGTAAATGACATTAGAGGGGTTTAGGTAACATAGTCTGTGTGCTTGTTTGTAGAATTGTATTCTTTTATATGATTGTATACTACACAATACAGGAGTATAATGAATCTTCTTTGTACCGTGCTCTTTATGATGACATAAAATTATACTTGACCTTTAGTTGCATATCCTTTACAGGATGTCGCAGTCAACCCCAGAATTTTTGGGCTGTTTGTGAATTCTTGGCAAGTTTATGTTAAGCAGTTTGCCATTGCTTTCTGAATGACTGGCATACCATTGTATGAAAACCAGCGCAAGGTGGTCTGCTGCCAAATCGCCCACAGCTGTGTTTTGAACTTGGTGTGTAGGATTACGAATTGTGTCCGTAACCTCTTCACCACAGTGCAGCCAAATTATACTGCAGTGTAGAACTTGCCTGAATTTCCATAGACCCCCAAAATGTCACTGTAGTCCCTCAGAATGTTACCTTGGACCCATAAATTGTCAACATGAGTGTTCATAATGTTACCATGGCCTCCCATAATGTTGCCGTGGACTCCCATCATGTCGCCATGGACTCCCATCATGTTGCCATGGACTCCCATAATGTTGCCATGGACTCCCATAATGTCACCATGGACTCCCATAATGTTGCCATGGACTCCCATCATGTTGCCATGGACTCCCATCATGTTGCCATGGACTCCCATCATGTTGCCGTGGACTCCCATCATGTTGCCGTGGACTCCCATCATGTTGCCATGGACTCCCATCATGTTGCTATGGACTCCCACCATGTTGCCATGGACTCCCATCATGTTGCCATAGACTCCCATAATGTTGCCATACCCCCAGAACATCACCAGGGATCCCCAAATTGCCACCATGGGCCTGTAAAATGATACTACACGTCCAACCACCCAGAGACAAAATCCTGCACACCATTAATTACATTACACACAGGGAAAACCTGTCCATCACCTCATTAAATTTTGTATGTGCTACATTGAGTGTTTGTGAGGTACCTAGTGCTTTTACCACTGTAACTAGGCACACGAAGGCATAAGTAACTTAGCATTAGTCGCGGTTCCAACTCCACGGCAGAGGGTCACCCGATAATGCTCTTTCCTGTGCCAATAAATTTCACACAAAATGCTCCTCACCATCCCATGTGAAAAGCGAAACAGACAGCAGTCCCAACAAACCAACAGCACATACAGGCATACATGCATGAGGCCACTGCCAGAATGTCAACACAACAATCCACCTCTAAAATTACAGTTCATCGTTGATGGAAGCGGCAGTCACTAGAAAACCAGCAGTTGCACACACATTACTGCATAAGGCAAAACCAGCTTGTTCAGCAACTGGCCATCCCCCATTTTTCTGAACATACATTTTTGCCATACAAACAACCACGGACAGATGTAAAAGTATTCCACATGAAATCCATAGCTCACAGTGTCGCTACTTGCACTGAACTCAGTAATTGGGTAACAGAACTGCGAACTACCAGTCCAATATGAGGAAAATGCATAAGCAAACTATAGCCAGAAGCAAAAACACTCGAGAGGCTTTAACAGCTCAACTGCCTATCCACCATACTGGACCTGAGAATTTGAGGTGTCAAATGGTGCGTGATGGTGGAAATGACCATGTCTTCACATGCATCCATTGTGGATGAGCATTTACCACACAAATTGGTCTGATAAGTCACATTCATAACCACCATGGGTTGTAGTTATTTTTCCGTTTCTTGTTATGCACATTGTAATAAATTATCATCTGTCAAGACGACGGAGTGCTGGTAGTGAAGGCTTAAAGTGTATGCAGTATCGGTGATGTATGGATGAAATAATTTATGAGAGATAGAAAGGCAGAATTTTAGATGCGCCTTCATGTCCAATTCTTAACCCTTTGAAAATTAAGTTTGTTAATTCATTTGGTAATGTGCTGAATGGATAAGAGCGCGAGTTCTTAAACATCCGTGTGCTGATGCCGAGGTAAAGGGTTCAACCCTACACGGGACAGTTGGACTAAAATGTTGACCTATCGTCCGTGACTTGGGGACATAAATTACTAGTACCTCTGAAGTCGGAGTGGGCTCACCTGATGGCGAGGGACACTGGTAATAGGTAAAGCTAATCCACACGCAAAATTCAGTCCAGGACTATTAGAAGTAGTGTGTATGGACTATGTCTGAGTTCAAAGTGAGCAAGCGCCCAAAAATAAAAATGTGGTAATTTTTTTATTGACACGGCAAAACTGTTGTTGGAGTTAGATTGCATTGCTCTTCTACAGTCTGTGTACAGTGTTTTCCTATAAGAGAACGTAGGAAGCCTCCCCGCAGGCTTATTAATTGATTAAATGCCATGGGATAATAAATCATCTTAATCAAACTTCCCATAACTGCCATGGGCTTATAAATCAAACTATAGTTAAAATATCAATACAGTAGTTTTCCCTATACAAGCCCTTGTAATTTGATATATAATACAGCATGTCTGTTACCATATTAACAATTTTTAAGTCATAAGTGAGACACACACCTACTTTCCATTTTCCGCCATCCATTTTACTTGGTCCTAACCTTCTTGTTGTTTGACACTGAATCTGTTAGTAAAAGTAACGATGTTGGCCATGTGAAAAAAGTAACGATGTTGGCCGGGCATGTGAAACTTCTAGTTTTACAATTAGGTGCTATTGGAACTTGATTGAGGGGCGGGGCTCCAGTTGGGGTTATAGGGTCAGAGAAGAAGAAACTTTAGTTCTTTATTAATTTATTGATTGGTTGGTTGGTTTATTGATTGATTGATTGATTGACTGAAGAACCGACATAACATTCCAGATAAACAATAGTTGCTCCCATCTCCCACAACAAATGTCGCAAGGTGTATGTGCTAATCACTCCCCAGAAACACTTGATTTGATGTAAAAACTTAAACTTCATAATTGGTTATTTCTTTACAGTTAGAACTTAGAAAGGTGATAAAATTATTTTTTTTTATTTTTTTTTTATAGTAAACATTTTTATTTCTTCAATTCTTCCTAACTGTGTGTGAGGAATTACAGCGAAGATAATTGTAAAACATGTTACATATTTTTTGCGAGGGGTTGACTGACTAGCACCTTGCCGTCTCGACTGATGATAGATTGTAAAATGGAGTTATACCTCTCCATAACACAAAGCCTGGGCTGAATTTAGAGACCATGTGTTGCCCATGCAGCATGATCCCTCTCTTGGCCTGCCTACTTTACCCCAGAGGAAAGGTAACACCAATATGTCTGGAACAAGACAAGCTCCAGAAGGTGCCGGATCAGCAAAGCAATGCTCTAACTGTCCGCCTATTGGAGTTTCCATCCTAGACCAGTTACCTACCAAGGCTTAGGGGTCTGGTCTGCCCTGCCATGACATTTAGTCTTTAGGTTGCATTTCCTCACACAATGATAAGGCGCCGGTGAGCGCCGCCCAACATTTGGCGCTGACAGAAAGCAGATAGTACTGTCTACTGTCATATTATTGCTCAGTCATATCTGACTAAGACCTGACACACTGTGGGGGATTACGGCAAAGATAATTGTAAAACATCTTACACATTTTGTGTGAGGGATTACGGTGAAGCTAATTGTAAAATATCTTACACATTTTGTGTGGATGAATTTAAACATTGGAGATAATTGCAAAAACTTGATGGCCTGCCTAGGTATTTTCTTTGTCTAAAAAAGGCATTCGTGTTCCCGTATTCTGCTGAAGTTGTCACTTGATTCGTTTAATCTCCCTGCCTGTCTGATGTCATTGACTACATCAGCCCATCCCATTGCTTGACCACTTCCCACAGGAGCTCGGCTCAGAAGCCTATCAACTTGCTCATTTCCTCTTACACCCGCGTGTCCTGGCACAAAAATTTACCTAATATGTGTCAGTATGTTTGTAGTTAACCGCAAATTTGTCATGTGTTCTTTGGGATTACAGTGTGATTTGGGATTACACACACACAAGCACACAGACACAGAGAGAGAGAGACGGGTAGGTGGGTGTGGAAGGATGGGTGGGTGGATGGATATATATGTTTGTGGAGAGGGGAGGGGCATGTTGATGAACAAGGGTTAGCTATATAAGTAAGACATGTGGCTGGTAGCGAAGAGTTAACTGTATTGATGTATAACTGGTAGACACAAAGAGGCTGCTACGGCTGGACTGAAGGATGAAGTGAAAGACAAGCAACATAGATCTGATCTTGAGACACAATGAAGTGAGACCTGGAAATATGATCACTCATGCTTACCGTCATGGCACCTGATGATGATGTAGCAGCTGTATTTTGCATTCATGTTGACAATAAGTCCTTTTATTTTATTATCCGCTTATCCTGCATGTCTTCCAGCCACTAATATATTTGCTTATTGTGTATGCCAGGTATTTGTTCTGTCCATCTGTGACCCTTTGTTTGATTCAAACACACATTCATATTGGCTAGTGTGGACATGGAATTAGAAAGATGCTTGGAACAGGTCAGTAGGTTTTCTTAGGTCAAGGCAATCCCATAGTAGATGCTTTAGGGGTGTAAAGTGATAGGCCATAACATGTTTGTCCATCAAGAATGATGATGACCATCCATTTCATCCAGTGGGGTTGAAAGTATGGAGCCGTGAGTTCTAAGATGGCTGGTAAGACCTATTTTAGCTCAAAAAAATATATAGGCCATAACATAATACGTGAGTAGCCATTTCCCTTCCTCAACATCTTTCTGGTCTAGCATCCATGGTTATGAGGCTAGGTGGACCCCGAGATGTATTCTGGTCAGAACAAAATTATACTGATTCGGCTGAGGGTTGTACCCCGACCATTGTCTCGTCAGGTATATGCACTTAATGTTTTATTCAATCAATCAATCAATCATGTGCCATGCCGGAAAGCGTGGGCGGTCATGATTCGCCATTTCACTCGATCACCAGAGTCGTGGATCAGCTCAGTATTCCTGTCTCGTCCATGCCATGTGGCCAAGCCATCCAGGTATTTTCCTCTCGGTCTTCCTCTTGGTCTGTTCCCTTCGATCTTGCCAGCTGTCACTAAGTTCTCCAGTCCATTTCTTCTCATAACATGTCCAAAAAATTTTGACTGTCTACATCTAATTTCTCTAATCAATCTACGATTTTCATTTGTCTCTTGTAGTACTTGGTCATTGGTTTTTCTATCTGTCCATGGTATTCTTTGCATTTTCCTCAGAAACCACATTTCTGCAGCCATCAGATGTTTTTCAGCTTGACTGCACATTGTCCAAGTTTCACATCCATACAAAAGAACAGGCTCTATGTATCCCTCTTTTTCTCGTTTCAATTAACATCATTTTATTGGTCAGAATGTTTTTCATCTTGCTAAAGGCTACTTTCGCCATGGCGATTCTTGTTCTAATCTCTTCAAGGCATCTGCCATCAGATGTTATGACTGTTCCGAGATAATTGAACCGATTCACTTGTTGAAGAATATTCCCATTTACTTGTATATTACATTGTGGTACTTCGTTCTTCCTAGTGACGACCATAACCTGTGTCTTCCTACAATTTAATTCCAACCCCAGCTGCTCACTGTGTACAACAACAGCGTCTACTAATTGTTGCAGATCCTGTGCATTGTCTGCAATCAATACTGTATCATCTGCATATCTAATGTTATTTATGTTTCGTCCTCCAATGCTGATTCCATTTAGGTCTTCTACATTTCTGAAAATATTTTCACTGTATAGGGAAAAAAGATCTGGAGACATTACACATCCCTGCCTAACACCTCTCTTAATAGGTTGATATTGTCCTACTTCATTATCAATCCTTAGGGCAGCTTGTTGTTTCCAATATATGTTTTTTTAAAGTCGAATGTCTTTCCCATCAATTTGTAGATCTGCAAGCATATCCACAATGTTGACATGTCTAACTCTATCAAAAGCCTTTGTGTAGTCAATAAAGCAAAGATGTATATCCTTGTTTACTTCTAAAGCACGTTCAATAACTGTTCGCAGCATATACACAGCATTTACTGTACCCTTTCCTTCTACAAACCCACATTGTTCTTCCCCTATTTCAGGTTGTATTTTCTTCCTCACTCTTTGCATGATAATTCGTAACAAAATCTTTGTGATGTAACTCATTATACTAATTGTTCTATGTTGATCACATTCTAAGGTTCCTGATTTCTTTGGGATTGCAATAAATACAGAATTACATAATTCAGAAGGTATATCTCCAGTATCATATAATGTGTTCAGCAGTCTAGTGACTTGCTCTAGTCCAAATTCTTCTAAAGCTTTAATCATTTCTGTTTTTATTAGCTGGGACAATTAATAATAATATGATTATTTGGTTGTTTCGGGATTTGAAATTTAAATATTGAGCACAACCCACTAATGGCAACGCTGATCGTATTCCGGTATGAACCTAAGGCCTATCCATGTCAATAGTGCCAGTAGTGGGTTGTGCTCAATATTTAAATAATATGATGGTAGATGGAAGTCACAAACTACTGAATGTAAACTTGCCAATAGATCACAACAGCAAACAAATGCTGGGGTTGACTGTGATGTCCTGTAAATGATATGAAACTTAACTTTAAGATGGAGGTCAGTGTGGCTGAATAGATAAGAGTGCTTGCATTTGTTGATGTCGAGGTAGTGGTTTCAACCGCTACACTGGTCAGCTGAACTAAAATGTTGACTTTTTGTCCCTGATTTGGTTATGTAAATTACTTGTACGAGTACCTCTGAAGTCGGAGTGGGTTTGCTTTATGGCGAGGGATACTGGTAATAGGGAAAGCCAGTGGCATCACTGGGGTTGGTGTCACCCAGTGCGGTAAACTCTTGGTGTCACCCCTCTAGAGCAGCTCTGAGCTCTGAGTCTTATTCATTTAAGCACCAGACGCTCTGCATGGTGGCACCCTGTGCCTGCTCATGTATTTAACTATGAACGGTTATGAAACCCGACTAGACAGAGCTATGTCTGCTTTGTCAAATTTGCAATTTTTTTATTTTGGTGTCACCCCTTGATGGTGTCACCCGGTGCGGCCCGCACCCCCCTAGTGACGCCCCTGGGGAAAGCTAATCTACATGCAAAAATCAATTCTGTGCACTAGAAGTAGTAACACGTGTATAGACTACACTTGAGTTCAAAGCGAGTTAACTGGGTGTAAAAATGATGGCAGAAATAGAAAGGAGGGATGGGCAAAGTGGCATTGAGCCGACCCACTGCTTGCTGAGAGTTGCAGTGAGAGAAAGTGTTGAAGTGCTATATACTGTTGTATGTAGCCGACACTGTGGCGAAGTGGGTATGAACACAGTTCGCATGTCGCAGTCAAAACATAGCTGCAGGCGATTAGCTTATTATTTTATTATGCAACTTAAACTATATGGTATACTTTTTTTATAAAACATGCCATGGCAGGATCCTGTTTTGGATGTGGGAAATGTTAAGATCACATGTTTGTAGGCCTGTGTCCATGGAGGAATAGTTCACCTGTTATTTTAGGAATAGTTCACCTGTTGTTTTAGGATGTAAACTAAATGAATAACAAATACACAAAGAATAGATTGCACGATTTATTGCCTGGCATATTTCGCTACATCTCGTCAGGTACATACTGCAGAAATCACACAACATGAACTAAAGTAATTAGATACATTTTTCAAGCTGAAATATACAAAACACATATTCACAGAATAATGTGACCTGTCTGCCACGGTAATTTAACATTGACAATCATGTCTCTTTACCAACTGTAAACAAAACAATATGTTACTCGTAAAGATTCCAAAGTCTGGGCTATTATTTTAGCATGTAAGTTATTTGTTGGACATATAAATTGGAAATTCTGGACAATTATTTTAGGATGTTAAATGTATGTTATATAGAGATTTACAATTCTAGACTTATTTTACAATGTAAACAATATGTTATACATATTGATTGAAAACTGGGCTTTTATTTTAGCATGTAAGTTATATGTCGGACATGTGAATTGGAAATTCGGGACAATTATTGTAGGATGTTAAATGTATGTTGTATAAAGATTTACACTTCTAGACTTATTTTACGACGTTAACTATTTGTTATACGTATTGATTGGAAACTCTGGGCTTTTATTTTACTGTCTAAACTATACGTTATACGTATAGATTGGAAACTCCTGGTACTATTAGTTTATGATGTAAACTATATGTTACATGTTCAGATTAACATTACTGGACATTCTAGTATATCCTAATAGTATGTAATTAAAACTATATGTTACACATACATATTAGAATTTCTGGTATATTCTATTATTGTATGATTAAAACTATGCTATATGTATGGTTCAGTGAAACTTCTACCTTGGTGATGCGTAGAATATGAACTAATTTCCCAGAATGAGATCACGCAGTGTTTGTACATATTATACTTGAATCACGGAGCTTTCGTAGTGAACATATATTATGTCTGCTATCTATGTTAACTATGTTCTTTGTATGCAATATGTTTTTATATGCTACATTTCATTTTCCTTTCTATGCGCATGATCTCATTTGAGAGAATTCCTTTGGTTTTACTGTGACCATTAAAGCTGCCAGATTGTGCCAGTTAATGCTTCCACTTTTGGCACATTTTTTTTGGTTTTGGTTTAATTATAGTGTTGGTGTCTGGCATAAGCATTTTGATAGCTGAGGTATATATGCCAAACTGCCTTCCATGTACAGGCTAGGCTTTTATTTTTACTTTAAGGTGGGGGGAGGGGTTGTGATCATGTGGATCCAGGGTTGACTCAGCCGCAAAAAATAGATATCAGAAAATGTTTCAGAAGGTAAAGCTGCCAGCTTGATACAGACCATATCAATCACTGAGTGCAGCTTGGCACAGATCATGTGGGCTAAACACTATATGCCATGGTGGCACGGAACAGGATCCGTTTCTTTTTTTTAAAATTCAAGTTCTCCGAATCTGTGAAATATGTCCAGTAATACCCAAAGAGTTGTCCAGATCTGTGAAATATGTCCACCAGGAAATGGGGGGGGGGGGGGGGGGAGAGGCTGAGTGGTCTTGAGGTATGGTGTCTGCCTCGAGTGCTGGAGGTCGCGGATTCAAACCCTGGTGAGGACCGGGATTTTTTCACGTGGACTTCCAGTAATAAAATTTCCCCAGGTCTCTGGGTAGTGAGATCAGACGCCCGTGTGTATTGTTGCGCACGTAAAATATCCCTTGGCAGTTGGAAATCGAAAAAGAGTAGCCTAACGGTGCTGCCCGGGCAAAATTTCAAGTTAAAAATCTACCCAAAGTATTTCAGGATCCTCGCCGATGCTACGGAGTTCATGCATTGAGCTGAGTTTCTCCAGACTCAGGTTTGAGTTAGGAGGAAAATGGAGCACTTATGGGTTAAACCCGTGTGCAGTGATGTTGATCAAACGACTAAACTAAACTAAACTGAAATATGTCCACTAATACCCAAAAAGTTGTCTGGATCAGTGAAATATGTCCACTAATACCCTAAATGTTGTACACAGTACCCTAATACATATCCAGAAGATGCTTGCAATCTATCCATGACCCCCAGATTGTCATCATGGTGACCATGATGTTACCATGGATACCTATAATATTGTCAGACCCAAAGAACTTAACCATGGACCCCTGAAATGTCACCATTCACCCCTCATAATTTGACCCATAATGTCACTATTCACCCTTCATAATTTGACTCGTAATGTCACTATTCACCCCTCATAAAAAGACACGTAATGTTACCATGGACCCCCATAATGTCACCAAGGACCGGACCACACCAGAGTTGGAAGTTCTCCCTTAATGTCACTGTGGACACCCATGTCACGACAGGCACCAATAATGTCACAATGGACCCCCTACCCCAGAATGTCACCATGAACCCCATGAATGTCATGAGCTTCAGAATGTCACCTTGAAAGTCCCCCACAATGTCACCTTGAAAGTCCCCCACAGTGTCACCTTGAAAGTCCCCCACAATGTCACCATCGACATTCACAATGTCACCTTGAAAGTCCCCCACAATGTCACCATCGACATTCACAATGTCACCTTGAAAGTCCCGCACAATGTCACCATCGACATTCACAATGTCACCATCGACATTCACAATGTCACCATTGACACCCATATTGTTGTAATTGAAGCCCAGAATGTCATAATGAACCCCAAAAATGTGGCCAAGGACCCAGGAACTACCACACTGGGCTCCCCAGGTTTAGAACTTCTGTGTCCTGAATAATTAAGAAGCATCCCTTTGTTAAACTTGAACTGTATCCTCAGAGATTATTTTGTTGTTGCAATTCTCTCGCTTGAACTCCAGCGCAGACTACACACGTGCTACTACTAATAGTTTTTGCTTTTGTTAGCGAATGCATTGGACTCATTTTGCAATTTATAATGCAATACTTGTAGTACATATTTATTTGCTGTGTTTAGTTCTCGAGTATTTGTTAGTCATTTGCCTTCTATCATACAGTACATTAATAGGATGGTACAGTGATTCTCAAACTGGCAGGGGTTTATAATGGAAAGTAGTGCTTATAAAAGCAGTTAATTGTATGTCCTTAACAGGACATTGCAGTCAACCCCAGGATTCATTGGTTGTTTGTGATTCCAAATTGCTGTTATAAACTGAGGAGCGGCTGGCCAAGTGACTACAACGCCGGACTCTCCTTCGGGAGACCCGGGTTCGATCCCTCGGTAAGGTGTGGGATTTTCTTCTGTTGGGGGAAAAAAGAAAATCCTAACCTGCACAGTTCGCGGCGACTGCACTAGCCAGGCGGCCTTAATTCCTCAAGCTCAAAGACCCCTCTGCCATACACCGCAAGGTACTATATTGGCAGTAAATGACAGTTTATGACAGTAAACTGGGGGTATTGATTTTGGATGAGCGCTAAATCATGCAAAATACTCCCATGGTTTGTGCATTCATCACCTCTGGCAACAAAAGTCCAACTCCTGGCCTTTATGTGGCGGAACTGTGTTAACTAACAGGAGAAGGGGCGACGGTGAGTCTCTGGCGCTGTAAAAAAAAAATAATGCTCTAGATATGTATGTACGTATATACATGCGCAGATATGTGTGTACATGCATACATATTTAAACTCAAATAAGACCAGTCTACCTTAACAAAAGAAAGGTACTGAAGACAGAGACAAGCCGTCAGGAGGCACATCACAGCAATCAGGATGCCACGCAATCACACCATGCGAACAACAGAAGATGATTGATTGTGACTTCCTATGCAGTCTTATATTCAGTAGTTTGCCATTGCTTTCTTAATGGCTGATGCCTCATATCACTGAAATAACGCAAGGCCGTCTGCTCCCAAACTGTTGTCTGCTGACTTCAAACCCTCAACCCGGTGTGTCTGGAAATTGCGAAACTGTTCATCTTCTTATTTTGTTGGCTTGGAATTTATCTCTATCTGCAATGTTGCCTCTTGTATGAAATGTGTCTGTATCTGCAATGTTGTCTCTTGTATAGTTCACAGTGTTTCTTATAAGTAAAAATATTGCTGCTTCACAGACACGTTTTTGTTGAGGACTTTTGGGTGCAGGAACAGGAGTTTGGGAATCACTGTGCTAGTTATTTTAACAGCGTTGTTCACATGTACGGCTTTATATGTTGATGTCAGGTAGGAATGTGTTCATGCATTGGTGGCTGCTGTTTGTATGAGGAAATAAATTGATTGAATGTGCTTCACGTTTTGCGGATGCTGTTTGTTGTATGAGGGAGTCAGTTGAGAGACTGAGAATGTTACAGTTTTTGTTACGGGGATTCGGGAGAACTCATTTTTTTTTTTTTTTTGGCTAGACTTTCTCGCAAACTATTTTGTTACCAAGTTACTAGATGTATGGAGAATGTTCTTGCTTGAGTTGCTAAAGGTTGAGCTACTATGTTTAAGGGGAATATTACTGATTGTGTTACTGAAGGATTAAGCTTTTAGACTCACAGGGAATATTGTTGTCTGATTAGTTGATAGATTCAGTTGCTGAACTTGAGGGGAATGTTGCTGTTTCAGGTACTGAAGTATTGAGTTACTATATTTGTGGGGAATGTTCTTGTTTTTGTTACTGAAGGATTTTTTTTTTAAATGTTGCATATCCCTTACATGACGTTGCAGTCAACACCAGCATTTTTCAGCTGCTGTTGATGTGCTAGGCAAGTTTTTATGTTTATTAGTTTGCCATTGCTTTCTGAATGACCGGCTCACATACCCGCGTAAGTTACTAGCGCGGCGCGAACCGCTGCCTATTCTCGCAGCTTCTGTTTTCCCCACGTGGATATACGGGATTACGAACAATATCGCTAACACCTTGGCCAGGGAGAGCGGCTGAAGGATTGGGTTACTATATTTGTGTAGAATGTTTTTGTGTTATTGAAGGATTGAGTTACTGGACAGTTTTTTCCTTGACTAAAGAGCTCAGCTACTAGACTTAAACTAGAGGCCCCAGTTTCTGACTTGAGAATGTCTTGATTTGTTTTGCCAAGTTACAGGGCTTGTTTAGAATGTTACCATATTCCATATAAATTGCTGAGTTACTGGGTTTGTGAAGTATGTCACTGTTTTTGTAACAGAAGACAGATTAATGGGAGAATGTTAGTTACTGTGTGGTGTGGAAGGAATGTTACTGTTTGGTGTTAGAGGAATGTTACTTTTTGGTGTAGAAATGGCTACGCTACAGGCATTTAGAGAGTGTTGCGTTTGTTGTTGGTTGTGAGTGAGTGCAACCGCCTGTACGCCGTCAGATTGTATGTCAAATGTTAATAAACCAATGGGAGTGGATGTGGTTTTCTGACGGTTATTTATGTGTGTGTGTCTCTCTCTATGTCTCTCACTCTGTCTTTCTCTCCCTCCCTCCCTCTCTCCCTCCCTTCCTCTTTATCTCTGTATCACTCTTGTCTCTCCGTGTCTGTCTTTGGGTGTTTTATGTCTGCCTGCCTTCTTATCTGTGTTTGAATAGTTTCGTGCGTGAATCCAGATTTCTATCTGTCTGTATGGCTACCTATTCACCAAAATGTCTGCCTAGTCACCTGTATGTCTACCTGCTCACCAGTATGTCTACCTATGCACCTGTATCTCTACTGTGTGTGTGCAGTTCTCTTCATCCAAACAGAATAAGTTAACGAAGTCTGAAAATGGAAAGAGTTTCCTTAACATAGAACTCAATCACAGGTGACGGAAAGGGTTTCCTTAACATAGAACTCAATCACAGGTGACGGAAAGGGTTTCCTTTACATAGAACTCAATCACAGGTGACGGAAAGGGTTTCCTTAACATATAACTCAATCACAGGTGACGGAAAGGGTTTCCTTTACATAGAACTCAATCACAGGTGACGGAAAGGGTTTCCTTTACATAGAACTCAATCACAGGTGACGGAAAGGGTTTCCTTAACATAGAACTCAATCACAGGTGACGGAAAGGGTTTCCTTTACATAGAACTCAATCACAGGTGACGGAAAGGGTTTCCTTTACATAGAACTCAATCACAGGTGACGGAAAGGGTTTCCTTTACATAGAACTCAATCACAGGTGACGGAAAGGGTTTCCTTTACATAGAACTCAATCACAGGTGACGGAAAGGGTTTCCTTTACATAGAACTCAATCACAGGTGTCGGAAAGGGTTTCCTTTACATAGAACTCAATCACAGGTGACGGAAAGGGTTTCCTTTACATAGAACTCAATCACAGGTGACGGAAAGGGTTTCCTTTACATAGAACTCAATCACAGGTGACGGAAAGGGTTTCCTTAACAAGAGTTGAGTTAAGAACCGACATCACTGCATTCAGCGCATTCCCATACGTGCTCCGTTCCCTCGTTCAACAGCCAGCGAAGAGTAATACTACTAATCGTTCCCACCGCTATCTTGAATTTCATCAGCTTTGCTGCTCAGCCAGGAGTCCCGCATGTGCCGAAGTTTCTGCTGCACTACTCTCTGAATGTTCTTGAAGGCATCTTTTTTTTTTATATTGACTTCGGGTCATTCAAATGTGCCTTGAGGAGAAGATGTTTCTCGGCCAGCAATTGGTTGATGTCTTCGGAATTTTCATCAAACCAGTCTTTATGCTTTCGGGGGGTTGGACCCAGGATTTCCATAGCAGTGTTGTAAATTATGTCCTTTAGGGCTCTCCACTCTGTTTCTGTATCTTGTTTAGCTGCAGCATTGGGCTTGAGGCGGTCTTTCAGCATATTTTCAAACGACAGCTGCATTTTCTTGCTGTTTAGGCAGGTGACATTTAGTTATTTTTGCATTTTCACCCCTTGAGGACGCCGTGGTGGTTTGATGTGAATGTTTATTTTCGAGATAATGAGACGATGGTCTGTCCAACATTCGGCACCACACATGGATTTTGTCACCCGAACGTCTTGTCTGTCACTCCTCCTGACGGTGACATAGTCAATGAGGTGCCAGTGTTTCGATCGAGGGTGCATCCACGATGTCCTGTTTCTCATGGGGAGACGGAAAATTGTGTTGGTAATCAGGAGATCGTGTTCGGCACATGTCTGAAGAAGGAGGAGTCCATTGCTGTTACAATTTCCGACTCCGTGCTTTCCAATAATGCCACTCCAAGAGGTGGTGTCCATGCCTACTCTGGTATTGAAATCCCCAAGGAGTATAAGTTTGTCTCCTTTGGGAACAGATGTTAATACATTATGCAGGTCCTCATAGAACTTGTTCTTGACATCATCTTCATTGGTCATAGTTGGTGCGTAGACACTCACAATTGTTGTATGCTTCCTTCCATTCAGCAGGGGCAATGTAATGGTCATGAGCCTGTCGTTTATAGCCTTTGGAAATCCAGCTAGTTTGCCGACTTAATGGCAAATCCCACACCGGATTGGCGTCTTTCCTCGCTTTTCCTTCCACTCCAGAAAAATGTGTAGCCGACACCTATTTCACAGATTTGGCCTTCTTCTACAAGTCGTGTCTCGCTCAAGGCTGCAATGTCGATGTTGTACCTGCCCAGCTCTCTCCCAATCAGTGCTGTTCGTCTCTCTGGACGCGACGCGCCGTCTCTGTCAAGTAGGGTGCGTACATTCCAAGTTCCGATTGTTAAGGGAATATGGTTTACTCTTTTAGCTTTGCTTGTTTTATCTTTCTTTGTATGTCGACCGCAGTTTAGGGTACCCACCAACCGCGGCTAGCTGGTTAGGTAGTGATGGAGCAGACAATGTTTAGGGCACCTTTTCTAGCCCCTTCCTCATGCTATGGAGGTGAGCAGTGTGTTCCTATAGAGGGCTGCTCAGGGGGCTGCCGAATCCCACTGCTGCTCCGGTCAGTAGAAGACGACCATATGGCCTGAGCCGCCTGTGTGCAGATCTGCGACTACGGCTGCCAGCGTACCCACGCCTGCCGCTTCGCCGCTTGCCCATCGCCACAGGGCTTGAAGGTGATATATGACGTTGGATGAAGAATGACTTGCGCGATGAACTGGATTAAAGTGAGGAAGAGTTGCGCAATTCGTAGACCTCCCTCTCTCGCCTGAGTCCATCTGAATCCAGTGGCAGGACAAGTCGAGACGAATACAGGTGCAGTGGATGACCAGGGCGCTCTACGTGCCTTGCCGTGCTCATTACGTACCACAACGCTTTGCAGGTAAACACCGTCTTGCCCGTTGAATCAAAATTGTTATACTGCTATTGTGGCGGCATGCGGTTCGTCTGCTCCATAATGCCACATACAGGTTCTTCTTGACTTCTCAGCAACAATATTGTCGACTTATATGACAGTCTCAAATCCCGAAACAACCAAATAAATAAATTATATGAAGGGACATTTTACCAGATCTGAGCATCGACAAAAACTGGTTCACGAAGTGTCATGTCTTGGAAACTAAAATACTTTGGCTTCTTCCGTGAATTAGAAAGAACGGTAAGTAACGCCAGACGGGCACCGACCACGTGACTCTAATAACACTGTGCATGAAAATACAGGAATGTCGAATGATTGAGAGACATTCCGTTGGCTTTAATGACAGCGTCGTTCTTCACAGGATTTGCTACGTCAGGATGAAGCGACAGAGGCACGGTGTCCAGAACTGTTATCGAATATTTGAGCTTTTTATTTGAAATCTCCAAGTAAATGTAACTTGATTTACAGTCTCTAAATAATGGGTTGTGAAGAAAACAACAATCTTACGGACAAGGGTAAGCGTTAAGTGCTACATCTTCCTGACTCAAAATTTACCACGAATGCTGATCCTAAATAGATTCTGAAACACTTCTCTAAACCTGCTGCTCATGGAATAATAAATAAAAATATTCACAGAAGAATTTACGGATTCCAAGAGGAAGCCAAGCCCGCCTATTATAATCAGCGTTTTAATATGCTTCCCGCTAAGGGATAGGTCAGGATCCAACGACATGGCGATGAAAATAAAGCTGAACGGAACAAAACAAGCTATGAACAGCGAGGAAATCATAACCACCATTTTGGCCACTCGTTGGTTGCGGACCGTAACGTTATCAGTTTGAGAAGCTGCAATGGATGTTTGCCGCCATTTTGTTGTGCGGTGTAGCTGCACTACTAGTGTTATCGTGCAAACGGTGATGATTACAAATGCGGTCAGCGGAATGAAAACGTTGTTTACGATGTATGAAATTCTTTCGACTTGTTCTCGGTTTGTTGTGAAGACAAGACCCAGCAGTGTTTTGTTTTTGTGTGGGTAAAATTTCCAGTCAATTCTGTTGACGACGTAGAGCGGGCTGACGCTGGAGATCAAGATGACGAAGATTGAGGTGATAATGATTGTCACGCGTTTGATGGTAATGATATTTTTTACCTGTAGAAAATCAATATTGAATATGTATAGTATAGTATAGTATAGTATAGTATAGTTTCTGTTGAGGTATCATCATTGCACTCCGTACAAATCCATGGATGCTCAGATCCTCTCCTCCGCCTCCTCTTATTATTATTTTTGTTTTTGTTTGTCTCTTCCTCCTCCTCATCCTCCTCTTTTTCATTCTCCTTCTTCTTCAACCCTACCTCCTCTTCTGCATCCTGTTCCTTCCCCTCTACTTCTTTTTCCTCTTCTTCTTCTTCACGACGTTAAGAAAGCTGTAAGTGCTCCACCTCTCTCTCTCCCACACACACACACACACACACACACACACACGCGCGCACATAACCTCTAAATTACGTCGTCTTTAATTTCGCCATCTTAGCAATGCTCTTCTCCCTTCCCATCGACCTTGCTAAAACAGACAGCTGGAAGATTTGAACCCAGAACTAACCATCAGGGGAGCAGTTATACACAGGCATCTCTCCGTGGTGACGAAGGCGGTAATCCAGCTGGTTACACGGGTGAAGGTCGTGTGTGGCATGGCGCCCGTGAGGTACTGGAACTCCGGGGGGTCAAAGGGCAGGTCTGCGGTCATGAATGCCGGGGTGAAGCAGACGTTGGTCCACATGATCGTTGCTAAGCAACCGATGTCTGCTAGTGCCAACCCTGTATTTGAAAATTTGATCACATTAAATATAAGACAGACAGACTTGCACACTGACAGACGCAGACAGACAGACTTGCACACTGACAGACGCAGACAGACAGACTTGCACACTGACAGACGGACGGACGGACAGACAGACAGACACAGGCAGGCTTGCACACTGACAGACATACACACAAACAGACAGGGAAGCAGGCAGGCAGATATGTAGATATGTAGCTAGATAAATAGATACATAGACGGATGGATGGATGGGTAGGCAGACAGACGACAGACATGAATGGATGCATAGAAAGACAAATAGACAGACAGATGCATCATAATATAATTATTTGGTACTCATAGAAGAAGAAGAAAGATGAAAAGTCCAAAGGAGCTAGATAAATAGATACACAGACAGACAGAAAGACAGACAGACAGATGGGTGCATGGATGGATAGGTAGTTGGGTACACAGACAGACATGGATGAATGGATATATGTTTTGTTCCCCCACATATCCTATTTACAGGAAATCGCTGTTAACACTACCATTTTACCGCTGTTGTTAATTTCTTGGCAAGATTACGCTCAGTAGTTTGCCATTGCTTTCTGAGCGACCGGCTCACATATCACGTAAGTAACGAACGCGACGCGATCCGCTACCGAATCTGGCGCAGCTGCGTTACCCCACGTGGATATACGGGATTACGGAGAAAGTCAATAACACCTTCGCCAGGGAGACTGACTGGTGGGTATGCTTGCTTGCGCTCGTTGACTGTGAACTCCAGCGTGAAGTCCTGTATGTCGGATGAAGGCATCCTGTTGTCCAACATCAGTGTGATGTCATACCGGACTGAGGTTTGCGTGAGTATCCGTTGTCCCATGTCTGGCTTATTGGTGTGCAGACTGGTGGTTCCTCGCCGTGCAGGCAGATACTCTCCGAAAGAATCAGCGATCCTACCACATTAGCCAGGACCCCGAAGGGACCTGTTGCCCAGGACGCTCGACTAGGACGTGTTAGTAGGTCTTGGCCAGTATAGAACCTGACCCTGGTGCCTTGGAAACACCTGTGACTCCCGCTGATGGATATATAGACAGACATTATTATAGACCATAGACTGGTGCACATAGAAGTAGAGCACAGAGGACTACAACTGATCATCATCATCGTCGTCGTCATCATGATCAGCATCATCATCGTCATCATCATCATCAAGTAGCAATAGTATAGTATAGTATAGCATAGCATAGCAGAGTATAGCATAGCATAGCATAATATAGTATAGTATAGTATAGTATATGTTGGGATATCATCCTTGCACTTCGTACAAGTCCATAGATGCTGAGATCCTCTCATCCCCCCTCCTCTTGCCCTGATCAGGCCAGAAGGTTACTCCCATAAGGTCACGCCTGTGGCGTAATAGACAGTCTCCCCCTTTAGTTTTGCTTAAATTACCTTGCAGATCGTATTTTTCATTATAAATATATCTGGAATTTCTATCTTTTCCCTATTTTCCCATGTTTGTAGATATCTATAGATATGCCTGTATTATTGGTGAGAATTTAATCTCCTGTAAACCTTGTGAATATTCTAGGGTTTTTAAACTGTATACCATACAGTATCTCCCCCGATGGTGTTTCCACCTTGTCGTGGTGGGGGAGCTTGAGTTTCTCAATGACCCTGAGAGCTATGCCGGCGGTAGCGTAGCTACCAGCAGGGCCTCCCAAGCCGGACAGGTCAAAGGGTAGAGAACACACAAAGAGAAACACCCTGGTCCTCCAGGTTGGGGGTTGAAGCGTGGGGTTAACATCCCCACCTTTGTAAAAACCTTTCTTTGTTACGAAACAAATACATGAGCCTCGATATCGGACTGACTTATCTGGACAACTACCTTGGAACGTTAAAGGACTTTTGAGATTTGGAACATGGAATGTACGGACACTATATCGAGCTGGAGCGGCCGAAGAACTAACCCGGGAGCTGGTTGAATATCAAATGGATATAACAGCAATTCAAGAAATAAGGTGGCCAGGAGAGGGTACTTTAGAGCAAAATGGAATGATTATAATATATGGAGGAAACACCCAAAATAAACATGAATTAGGAACAGGATTTGTCATCAAAAAAGAGTTATGGGGGAACGTTTTAAACTTTAAAGCTTTTAATGACAGGATTAGTAAATTACGAATAAAAGGTAAATGGAAAAATATAACGATGATTAATGTACATGCACCTACTGAAGAGAAAGAAGATGATATTAAAGAAGACTTTTATAATGATCTGGAAGATGTCATAGAAGAAACCCCCAAACAGGACATCCTGATTGTGCTGGGAGACTTCAATGCAAAAATAGGTAGAGAGCAAACTAATAAAAAAGTGGCCGGTATGGAAAGCCTACATACAACTTCAAATGATAATGGATGGAGAGTCATCAACCTGGCAGAAGCCAAAGGACTGCAGATTAGCAGTACCAGACTACAAAGAAAGGATATACACAAACAAACTTGGAAATCATGTGACAAGAGAACCTATAATCAAATAGATCACATTTTAATTAACAACAGAAATGCATCAAACATACAGCAAGTCAGAAGTTATAGAGGAGCTGAGTGCCACAGTGACCACTTCCTCGTTGGAGCAAAATTTAAAATAAAACTTAAGAGAGCTTTCTATACTAAATTACAAAGATTACACCCAACATATAACAGAGAAAAACTGCAAGACATTACAGTCAAAGAGAAATTTACAGATGAAATAAAATGTAAACTTGAAACTCTGCAAAACCCTTTGGAGGAAAGCGTTGACCAAACTTGGTTGAACATCAAGAATACAATTCAGTCTACCGCAGAAGAATGTCTCGGTGTGTTAACCACGCATAGAAAGAACAGATGGTTCAATCAAAAATGTGAAGAAGCAGTCATTAGGAAGAAGAATGCCAGACATGTATGGTTAAATGACATCAATAACATCCAAAAGGAAGAGCATTATAGAAATGAATGTAAAGAGGCTAGAAAAATAGTCAGACAGCAGAAGCGAGAATATATGAGTAATGTAATCAAAGATATGGAAACTAATCACCAGAAAAATGAATCCAGAAAATTTTTTACAGAACTGAAGTCAATGAAACGGGGGCACCAACAAAACACATATGGTTTAAAAGACAAAAATGGGAATATGATAAATACCAATGAGGAAATGTGCAACACATGGAAAGAATATTTTATTGAATTACTAAATTGTGAAGCTCCAAGTCACATTTTCCCACAGGAAGAGGTTCTAACATGCGAACCACAAATTGAAGAACCTACATTTGAAGAAATCCTATATGTAATCACACGACTTAAAAACAATAAGGCAACTGGGACTGATGGAATTGCTGCTGAATTTATAAAGGCAGGTGGCCATGCATTACATCTAAAGCTATACGAACTAATAATAAAAATCTGGAGGACAGAAGAATTACCCCATGACTGGAAAGAGTCATTATTGATACCTATCTTTAAGAAAGGAGACAAGTTCCAATGTGGAAATTATAGAGGAATATCACTACTGTCCACAAGCTATAAGATACTATCCGCAGTATTACTAAATAGACTAAAACCATATTCAGAAGACATATTAGGTGACTACCAGGCGGGTTTTAGACAAAACAGATCAACAATAGATCAGATATTTATCTTACGACAAATAGCCGAGAAACATTGGGAATATAAAAGAGATCTCCATAACATTTTTGTGGATTTTAAAAAGGCTTATGATAGTGTCCATAGGAATAGTCTATGGAATGCTATGCAGGAATTTGGAATACCAAGGAAGTTAATCAACATGACCAGACTATGCATGGAAGATACTTATAATATAGTAACATATAAAGGCAGGAAATCAGACCCCTTCCAAATAACATCTGGCTTGAAACAGGGTGATGCACTATCGCCGCTACTCTTCAATCTGGCTCTAGAGAAAGTTGTAAGGAAGGTAAAGGGGGAATGTGATATTGGAGGAACATCCAAGCTGCTTGGTTATGCAGATGATATAGATATTATAGGGCAAAGTGAACAAAAGACATTGGAAATATTGACTCACTTAAAGGGAAAAGCCCAACAGATGGGGCTGGTTATCAACCAAGATAAGACAGAATATATGGTAATTTCAAGAGACGGAATGGCTAGAAACTCTGGCCACATACAAATAGATAATATGACCATTAAAAGAACGGAAACATACAAATACCTGGGTACAATCTTCAACTGCTCCAACATCATAAGGGAAGAAATACAAACTAGAATCAACTCTGGAAATAAGATATACTATGCACTACAACATCTACTAAAATCAAAGGCGCTATCTCGTAACACCAAAATCACAATATACAAAACACTGATCAGACCAGTTGTGCTGTATGGCTCTGAAACCTGGAGTACAACGAAAGGAGACGAAGCCTTGCTACAAACCTTTGAGAACAAAATTTTAAGACGCATCTTTGGACCCATTAGGGATACACAAAGTGGAGAGTGGAAAAGAAGAAGTAACAAAGACATTTATGATCTGTTTAAGTCCCCGCTAATCACTGGTATCATGAAGGCTAATAGACTACAATGGCTGGGGCATATAGAAAGAATGGAAGATAATAGGGAAACAAAACTCGCTTACACTCAGGAAATAAATGACCGTAGACCCCGAGGTAGACCAAGAAGGCGGTGGAGAGATAATACATGTACAGACCTACAAGCACTTGGAATCAACGACTGGCAAGAGAAGGTCCACCAGAGAGACGAATGGAGACGGATTGTATTTGCAGCAAAGAACCTCCATGGCTCGGAACGCTGAAGAAGATACCATACAGTATATTATAGAACTATTAGTTGTGCATGCCTTCTGCCCCAGCGTAAGTTTGGCTGAATAACATATTCAGTTTTAGCCTGCGAACCTGGTGGCAACACGAGAATCTGCCTGGCCAGTTGTCGTCAGCCGGCAGATCGTCCATTTGGTCGACTGACCCGAAGCGGGGAAGACACAGGAGCCGATACTAGCTTTAAAAAGACACCTTGCAACAAAAGAATTCTGGCTCTAGTTAGCCTATATTTGGGAAAAACAAATTGCTAACCAAATTGATACCCAAAAGTAATATTTACACTGCTAGTGGCACTGTTCCCCCGTGGAGAGATTTACTCACCACATTTTGGAAGAAGTTCTGCACCTTCTTTGGTGGTACCATGAGCCAGCAACTTGCAGCAATGCATACTTACCGGTCGTGAGCACCATGTCTATTGCCGGAGTGTGAATCCGCAACCTGAACTGGAACTTCACCAGAGTTGACAAGCCTGACCCAAGTCTTGAGCTAAGTGGCCGACCTCCTCGGCTGATACCTTTAGTCTGCCAACTTAGTCTAGGATTTGATTGCCTACACACTAGGGCAACAGACTTTTACATGCCACAGTTTTCAATAAATTAATAGTTATATGTGATACCAGAAGCCTACTTAGTCTATTGCTGTTATACGCTAACTTAATATTATGATTAATATTAAGAGTGGAATAATGAAATCACAAAATCACAAATACTGAAGTATTGGAAAGATCAGGTTGTGTGACAGTTTATTCCATGCTCAGTCTTCGTAGACTTAGATGGATAGGACATCTTAGGCGGATGGATGATGGTAGAATACCAAAGGATATCTTTTTTGGTGAATTACAGATGGGTAAGAGATCTCAGGGTCGGCCTCTACTACGATACAAAGATGTGTGTAAGCGGGACATGATTGATACAGGCATTGATAATGCACATTGGGAGCAAGTCGCCGCTGAACGTGTTGCATGGAGGGCAAATATCAGAAATGGAATAAAGTCAAAGGAGAAAATTATTGCAGAAAAGTCACACACCAAGCGTTTGAGACGTAAGATGGTGCATGATGGTGGAAATGACCACGTGTTCACATGCACCCACTGTGAACGGACATTTACAGCGCAAATTGGCCTTATCAGTCACACTCGCTACCGCCATAGTTAAAAGTTATTATGCCTTTTTAAAGCACAAACTATCGTCTGTCAAGACGGCAAGGTGCCAATGTGTGTGTGTGGAATAATGAGAGTTGTAACTATATATTTGTACTCTTTCTCCGTGTTGTGAGAATGGATCAGTAAAAGGGGGCTCTTTTAATTTTGCAGGCATTCGTCGCCAGATTCCTTAAGCCTACTGTCTAGAATACTAGTATGGTTGTTCGCTTTACCTATCTGTGCCTGAACACTGTCTGAAGACTTGGTCATTCCTGGGACTGTTCCAAATCATATATCCTAGTTCGAGCCATTTCGGCCTCTTCTTCGACAGTGATTAGTCTTTCAGAATTCTGAAAGTCTATTGGTTGCTATTTCTGATCCTTGTCTATCAAAATAGTCAACATTACGCGACAACGCCGGAAAGACTAAATAAGATGGAAGCTCCGACGGAGTCTGCCCTGCCATGATGTTTAGTCTTAAGGTTGCATTTCCTCGCACTCGGGTAATTGTGGATATGGAAGACGAAAAATAATGGCATACTACTTCATCTGAACATGGAAGAAATCTGGTTCATTGAATGCCATGAACATGGCAGTGAAACCATTAAGGCCTCTGGGGTGTTTATGCTCGTGGCTACCGTTTGCATTCACATTTTCCTCATGTTGGACTGGTAGTTTACGGTTCCGTCGCCCTGCTACTGAGTTGAGTGCGTGGCGCGACGCTGTGACCTATGAATTTCGTGTGAAATGCTTTTAAATCTGCCCGAGGTTGTGGAGCGTGAACTGCATGTTCAGAGCAATGGCGGCTTGGTATGTCGCAGAATTTACCGGTTTTTGTGCCTTATGCAGAAATGTGTGGCTGCTGGTCTTCTGGTTGACTGCGGCTTTCTTTGATGATGAACCGTGTTTCGTGGAGGACTGTTGTTTTGGCATTATTTTGGCATTCTGGCATTATTTATAGTGAATTTTTTTTTTTTTAAAACATCTGTCCGAGGTGTTGTGGCGTGAACTGCATGCTCGAAAACATGACGTAGTGGCTAGAAACATCTAGAAACTGAACAACAACGTCTAGAAATATCTGCATGCATAGCGGCTAGTTGTGACGCAGAAGTGACCGGTTATTTTGCCTTGTTTTCTAATGACTGCCGTTTCCATCGATGATGAACTGTACTTGCATAGAGGACTTTTGTGTTGGCATTCTGGCAACGGGATTATGTACAGTGAAATGTTTTTGTTTTTTTTTTACATCTTTTCGAGGTTGTTTTGTTGCGTGAACTACATTTCGGAGAAAAAAATGGCGTGGCTGGCTATAAAACATCTAGAAACGGAACAACAACATCTAGAAATATCGAGACCCAGGAGGAGCAGAGAAGGATTATGCTGCATGGGCAACACATGGTTTCTACAATTGAGCCCAGGCTTTGTGTTGTGGAGAGATATAACTAACTCACCATCTGCTAGTCAATAAACACGCAATTATAAAGTCGAATAGAGGCCCTAGAGATGTGGATAGATAGAAGAATATGTCGTACTACGCTGAAACAAAATCAATCAAAAACAGAGGTTCTAAAAAAAAAAAAACAACAACAACAACAACCTGGGAATGAAAAGAGAGTTGATGAAAGAAATAAAAAAGAGACCAGTGAAATATTTCAAGCACGTTAAAATGCATATCACTCTCTTAGAAACTATACTGGGCGAGGGAGGACGTAAGGTTGAAGGCAATAGGTAGAGAACGATACAAGTGGGAAGATAACATCAAGAGATGGACATGCGGGTTTATTGTTGAGAAATGGGATAACTACGTTTCTTTTTCCATTGCAATGATGAATGTATTGGGATACATCATGTGCTGGGTTTCCCTTGCTTTCCACATTAATACGCCTGTAGACTATGCTCTGGGTCTTTATCAACTTGTAAGTTGGCAGGGTAAGTAAGTACGCTACTATGTAATGCTCTCGCTAACAGTGAAGAGTCACTCAGTCAGTCACTCAGTCAGTCACTGAGTCTGTCACTCAGTCTGTCACTCAGCCAGTCACTGAGTCTGTCACTCAGTCAGTCAGTCACTCAGTCAGTCACTCAGTCTGTCACTCAGTCAGTCACTCAGTCTGTCACTCAGCCAGTCACTGAGTCTGTCACTCACTCAGTCTGTCACTCAGTCAGTCACTCAGTCTGTCACTCAGTCAGTCACTCATACTGTCACTCAGTCAGTCACTCAATCAGTCACTCAGTCTGTCACTCAGTCAGTCTGTCACTCAGTCAGTCACTCGGTCACTCAGTCAGTCACTCAGTCTGTCACTCAGTCAGTCACTGAGTCTGTCACTCAGTCAATCACTCACTCAGTCAGTCACTCAGTCTGTTACTCAGTCAGTCAGTCACTGAGTCTGTCAATCAGTCAGTCAGTCACTCAGTCAGTCACTCAGTCAGTCAGTCACTCAGTCAGTCACTCAGTCAGTCGGTCAGTCACTCAGTCAGTCAGTAATTAGTCAATTGCCTCTACCCCGTTCAACCTCATTAAGTTAGTCGCGTATCCTTCACATAACGTAGCAGTCAACCCCAGCATTTTTTGGCTGTCCGTGATTCCCGCGCAAGTTTACATTCAGTGGTTTGCAATGCTTTATGAACGACCGACACCTATACCATTTCATAAAAACCAACGTAAGGCGGTCTGCTGCCAAATCGCACACAGCTGTGCTTGGAACGCGGGTATACAGGATACGAACTGCGTCCGTAACACCTTTGCCACAGAGCCGGCTCAATGGGAAAGTTATAATTAGGGCCCATCCCAGCAATAGAGAAATAATCATGTGACCAAGCCAGCCTCATTTCGAAATTAATTTTAAAAGGATTGTTGTCCATATGATGTAAAGACTATTACATGGAAGGGTCTCATCGATGCATACACTTATCCCAGTGGATAATTGGTCTCCCGGAGCTGTGTCAACTGTGATCTGGTTAATCATTACATCAAGGAAACCAATAAGCAAGTCCGACAAGAAACATGAAAATCAGTAATTCATTAGAGAAATTAGACGTAGGCAGTTAAAATTTGTTAGGCATCTTATGAAAGGGAATAGACTAGGAAACTTAGTGACATTTTGCAACATTAATGGGAAGAGAGCAATGGGAAGGCAGAGAGCAAAATACTGGATGGCTTTACTACGTGACGTCATCGGGACTTCAATACAGACCTGATCCAAGGCTGATGGTCATGGAACCGTGACGGCCCAAGGTATCGGCAATGAGCGCTGTGTTTGCCTCTGTGTTGTGTATATTCCATACTCAACTGATAATTCTGTGAATTACAAAATTAAGACTAAGCGCAATGTATCGATAATACAGGTTTTCATAGATGTGTATTATATAAGATGGCATTTTCTGCATGGATACAGTATTGATTGCAGACAATGAACAGGATCTGTAGCATTTAGCAGATGCGATTATTGTCCACAGTGGGCTACATTGTGCTTCAAATAAAAGGCATAATAACCTCTCCATAGCACAAAGCCTGGGCTAAATTGTAGAGATCATGTGTTACCCATGCCGCATGGTCCCTCTCTCGATCTGCCTAGTTTACTGCAGAGGAAAGGTAACACCCCTACATCTGGAACAAGACGAGCTGCAGAAGCTGCCGGATCAGCAAAGCAGTGCTCTAACTGTCCCCCTGTCGGGGCTTCAATCATAGACCAGTTGCCGACCAAGGGTTAGGACCTGGTCTGTCATACCATGACATATAGTCTTTAAGCTTCATTTCCTCGCACTAAGACAAAGCTTGTAACCTCCCAGTTGCGCTCCTCCAACCGAAACGGTTGGCACAATGTGGAGTGTCGGATTTGGTGACAGCCGCCTAACATTCGGCGCTAACAGAAAAAGCAGGTAGTACCGCCTACTGTCATACGGTAGCTTAGTCATCCGACTCAGACTTGACATACCACAATGAAACATCAAAGTAAATGGAGGAGTTAAACTCTTCAACAAGTGAATCGGTACAGCAAACTCAGAACAGTCCTACCATCAGAAGAACACTGCCTTGTAGACATTAAAACAAGAATCGCCATGAAAGATGGACAACAGATTCACCAATCCAAAGTTTGCAATTGCAGAGGGGAAAAAGATTGGTAAAGTACCATATAGAATTTGGATTGTTCTAAGGAAGTGAAACATGGACATTAAGCAGACAAGCTGAGAAACGTCTAATGTCAGTGGAAATGTTGTTTATGTGGAAACTGCAAAGAATTCCATACACGGACAGGAAAACGAATAAGACAGTCATTGGAAATGAACACTATCAACTGATCAGAGAAATAAGTGTTCATAAATAAACGAATATCTTTTGTTTGGCGCTCATAAAAATAGAAGAACGAAGTAGAGACTAAAGGACGCAGCTATAGTTTCCGACCGGGCTTTGAATCCACGCCTCAAAATGACGACAGCGCTTCCCTGTAGGAACAAGTGTACTGTAGCGCCTTACCAACTAAACATCCCTATAGAAACTATACAATACGTCCAGATTTGTTTGGCACATTATGCGGAGAAATAAACTATAACGTATTGGCAAACTGAAAAAAAAAATTGAGTTGAATTGAGCTGAGTTGAGTTGAGTTGAGTTAAGAACCGACATCACTGCCCTCAGAACATTCCCATTTGTGCTCCTTCCCCTCATTCAACAGCCAGCGAAGATCATACTACTAATCGTTCCCACCGCTATCTGCTTTAAAGTTCTCCTGGTCTTCCCTCTCAGTTTTGAGATGCTGGCTGTTGTCATAGGTATCCAGCACAAAGCACGCACTCCGTTGCTTTGGTGATAATTATTTTTATTTTTATTTTTATTTTCTATATGTAAAAATTGATGGAAACCGAGCAAGCGAAAGGCAAAAGAGAGAAACACTTTGACAGCTGGGCCACATGGCAACAACCGAACAAAACACAGATCTTGTCAAAGACTGATGATAGTGTGAGACTACGCTGGCCAGTCGGCACGACACATAATGATGATGACGATGATGAGATCAACATAACGGACACTTAGCGTACATAAAACTATACCTAACAGACTAATGTTGATGGGGTCCTTGAATCCTTGTCTGACGAAGCAAATGATGTTGACAATGTTGCTCCCAATGCCGAAGAGCGCAATTATTTGGCACACTACGGTAAACAGAACCCACTGGAACACTATAATTGTCATGTCTATAAGTACGGGGTCAGACATTGCATTATGTCTTGTTGTGTTGTTATCCCCGCCCATTGATATTAACAAGATATCTCGACTGTGTTGTTTTGTCACAAAATTTGTATGTAATCATTCATATAGTCGGACCTAACAAAGATTAAAGAAAATGTTTGTTACAGTAACGGCTTCTGTTCAAATCCGACTAGCGCCTAAAAGTACTTTGATTGTGTGTGTGTGTGTGTGTGTGTGTGTGTGTGTGTGTGTGTGTGTAAGTGTGTGTGTGTCTATGTGAGTGTGTGTGTGTGTGTGTGTGTGTCTTAATATAATGTAAAAGTGAATTACCTAGGCTATAACGTGGATGAGCTTATGTTGTTATAGTGGAAGAAAGTTGTGAATTATAACAGAGGTTAAATAATAATGCACACTAATTACTGCAATGTAGGAAATATTTGCGATATAGTATTGATGGCAGACACAGAAAAGGATCTTTACCATTTAGTAGATGCGGTTATTGTACACAGTGAACAACTGGGGTTAGGATTAAATTGTAAGACGACAGAGATTAATGGTCGTGTCAAATAAGAAAGAAATATCACAATGTAATATACGGGTAGACATAGATAATCAAGATCTTTGGGACACGCTATGAGAAGAAATAAACTAGAGAACTTGGTGACAACTGGCAAGATTGAGTGGCAAAGAACAAGGGGAAGGCAGAGAGGTAAAGATCTTGATGGTATGATCACATGACATAATCGAGACATAACACAGAGCTGATCCACGATTCTGGTGATCGTGTGAGATGACGAAACATGACCGCCTACGCTTATCAGCATAGCACATGATGATGATGATGATGAGAGAATATGTGCTACACAGAAGACCACTGATACAATACGTGACCCATTGCAATCCGCATATGTCACTGGAAAACTGATTACAAATGTATTGCTCCAGAGAGATGTAGGGAAATGTTAAACAATATACAGGGTATTTGTTAAGTCTCACTACAATTTGTATGTAGAAAAGCTGTTGGAAAGTATGTTTTCCATCTTGCTAACGGAAAATACTATCTCCAATAAACAACTGTTCTACACACAAAGTGTAGTGGGACTTTACAAATATCCTGTATAAGTAGAACCGAGATCCTTGTATAGAAGAGGTGTTTATGGGAAGTGTAATAATAAATTATTATTACAATTATACTTATTTCACAGAAGACAATAATCAGTATAAACATTGACAACTATATGATAGGCAGAGCTACATTAATTTTTTGTAAATGTTGCTTGTTCTTTGCAGAACGTTACAATCAACCCCGTGTTTACTTTTAGGCAATTTTACGTTCAATGGTTTGCCATTGCTTTCTGAACAATAAAATAATGTAATAACAACTATATCCACAATATTTCGTAAACAAAAACAAATACTTAAATATAAATAAAACAAATAATTTAATCCTAATTTCAACACAGAAGAATTGAACAGGATAGTGATGTGCAGACCAAGCGAAATCATAAGAAGAGGCCGACCATGTAAACGATGGACAGAGGGAATAACCGAGTCCATGGGAATCGCGATATATGAAACCCATAGACGGGCACTCTCACGCTGTCTATGCTTCACCTTGACACTTCAAGTTACAAGAGGAACAAGATAAGATGAGTAATAAAAATAATAGACAAAGAATTTAATGTATGTTCGTAGTTTTATTATTCTACTTTCGTGTGTTATTTGTCTTTCAAAGATACTAATTGGTGAAAACTATATCTGTGTTAAATTTAGTTTCTGGTGTCAATCTTACGAAACTTTCTATGTTATGTGGTCCTTCGTTGTTCTGTTTTTATTACAAAAATGGAGTTTACAGATAATTTAATCGAAGATCTGTACTTCTATGTGACATTTTGTCAATGCACAGTTACACGAACGCAAAAGAACAAGTTTATAGTATTTTAAAACATAATTGTATTTTTTAGCTTGTAAATCAATTTCGCACTGTGCTTATCAGTGCCACCCAAACGTCAGATTCGAACATGTATCCTGTACTCCTGTATTGTATTTCGCAGTTTTGAATTGCACTTATTTACGTGTCAATCTTGACAAATAACGTGTTTTTAAAGACATGATGGTTCCTGTCTTATTTTGTTTAGGGTAAACTTAATTTATACATTTGTTTATGTACAACCTGCCGAGTCAATCAATAGTGTAAAGTTGGTTATTTAACGACAAATAAACACCCCATTAATGGCCAGCGACAAAGTAAAATATTAAAAATATGTCAACATGGTATACCATACAACATCTTCGTGTTGACTGACATCTCCTCATATTAGATTGTAACACCTGACAGATTAAGTAAAGTGTATTATTTCCGGACAGATCAGGTCATAACACTGTACAAGAACAAGGGCGATCGAAGCGACTCTAACAAATATAGAGGTATCTCACTTCTGTGTATTGTTGGGAAAGTATTTGCCAAAATTGCTCTGCGCAGACTTCCTGGGAGATCAAGTCTTCCACGAATCACAGTGCGGCTTCCGACAGAACAGGTCTAACATTATGATATTCTCATTGCGACAAATGCAAGAAAAATGCCGGGAACAAAATCAATCACTGTTTAGTTTAGTTTAGTCGATGGATCAACATCACGGCACACGGGTGTAACCCATAAGTACTCCGTTCTCCTCCTAACTCAAGCCTGAGTCTGGAGAAACTCAGCTCAGTGCACGAACTCCGTAGCACCGGCGAGGATCCTGAAATACTTTGGGTAGATTTTTAACTCGATATTTTGCCCGGGCAACGCCGTTAGGCTACTCTTTTTCGATTTCCAACTGCCAAGGGATTTTTTACGTGCGCAACAATACACATGGGCGTCCGATCTCACTACCCAGAGACCAGGGGAAATTGTATTACTAGAAGTCCACGTGAAATCAATCCCGGTCCTCACCGGGGCCTGAACCCAGGACCTCCAGCACTCGAGGAGGATACCATACCTCGAGACCACGTATCCCCCATCAATCACTGTTTATTGCCTTCATCGACCCCACAAAGACATTTGATTTGGTCAGTCGTGAGGGTCTTTTCAAGGCACTAAAGAAGATTGACTGCCCACCAACTCTTCTATCCATTGTGGAATCGTTCCACACAGGCATGAAGGGTATAATCAAGTTTGATGGCTCAACTTCAGAAGAGTTTGAAATCAAGAGTGGAGTTAAGCAAGGTTGTGTACTATCCCCGTCCATCTTTGAAATATACTTTTCACTTCTACTGAAATATGTCTTTCGTGATCAGGATGCCAGTATATACATTCACTAACGCTCTTAGATGGCAGCCTCTATAATGCTCAGAGATTGAAGGCCAAGACCAAAATTAGGAGGGTACTGATCAGAGAGTTGCTTTTTGCAGATGATGCTGCAATTACGACCCACTCTGAGGAAGAATTACAACGTCTACTATCTGCATTCTCCAACGCTTGTTCTGAATTTGGTTTAACAATTAACAAAAAGAAGACACCGATTATGTCACAAGGTGCACATGGGGTACCATCAATCTTTATTGACGATGCCGAACTGGAGATAGTAGACCATTTTACATATCTAGGATCAAAGGTAAATGGCAAATTATCCCTAGATCAGGAAATCAACATCAGGATTGGTAAGGCAGCAACAACAATGAACAGGTTAAGAAAAAGAGTCTGGGAGAACACGAAGCTTACTGCCAAAACAAAAGTCCTCGTCTATCAAGCCTGTGTCCTTAGTACTCTTCTTTATGGCAGTGAAACTTGGTCAACTTACTCACACCAAGAAAGACTTTTAAACAGCTTTCATATGTGCCTGCGAAGAATACTTGGTATTAAGTGGCAAGACAAAATCACAAATACTGAAGTATTGGAAAGGTCAGGTTGTGTGACGGTTTACTCCATGCTCAGTCTTCGTAGACTTAGATGGATAGGACATGATAGGAGTATGGATGGTGGTTGAATACCAAAAAAAAACATCTTTGTTTGGCGAATTACAGATGGGTAGGAGATCTCAGGGTCGGCCTCTACTACGATACAAAGATGTGTGTAAGCGGGACATGATCGATACAGGCATTGATAATGCACATTGGGAGCAAGTCGACGCTGAACGTGTTGCTTGGAGGGCAACTATCAGAAATAGAATAAAGACAAAGGAGAAAATGATTGCAGATAAAGCACACACCAAACGTGAGAGATGTACGATGGTGCATAATGGTGGAAATAACCATGTTTTCACATGCATCCACCGTGGACGAACATTTACAGCGCGAATTGGCCTTATCAGCCACATTCGCCACCGCCATGGGTTGTAGTTATTATGCCTTTTTGAATGTACCAAACTATCGTCTGTCAAGACGGCAATGTGCCAATGAATGAATTATTTCCTTACAGATTAAGTAAAGTGTATTATTTAAAATACATAAGTGATATTCTAATACAATCTCTACTGTTATGTTTACTTAGTGCCTGTATAAATTCTACATTAAAACAATTAGCAACGGCTCCAATGACAACGTGTCAAATGTTGCTAATTTAATTCCGATTTTTATTTCCGTACCTCCAAAGAGCAAACTACTGAGCGTAATCTTGCCAAGACATCAACAACACCGATAAAATGCTGGTGTTGACAGCGATGTCCTGTAAATAGGATATGTGAAGAAGAAAAAAACTCCTAAGACATCTTCAACTTTCTATACCACAATGTTCGCTGCACTAAACTTCTTTTGTTCCACCTTTCAACATTACACGGGTTTTCTCGAAGTATAGCAAAAATAACATTTCTTACTTCATCCATCTCTATATCACTTTGTCATTTCAACTCCGCAATAGCATCAAGTCTCCAACCAACCAACAGTGTCTGTTATGAAGTCGACCGTTTCTGAAAACCACGTCTGCCTTATTGACCCATAATATCATCTACCACATCTTATAGTCAACTTTCAACGTTTCATACCACTTAACACTAACATTCTCTTTGATTACACCCTTAGGTTTTCTACTGACTGGGAACATTTCCAACCTACTGGAGATAATCGTCTGTCCCCTAGGCAAACAACAGCAGTATTTCAGAAAATTAAAAGTATCTTATGCAATAAGTCACTACCGTTGAATGAAAAACTAAAATTTCAACAATAAAATTTCACAAAAATTACAGATTAAATTTATCTTTATTATTTCCAATTTGAATGTTTCATTGTAAATTTAATTTTTAAGATTTTTGTTTTTTTTTTTTTGTTTTGGTGTGAAATTTTATGGTTGAAATTTTTTTTTTTTTCATTCAACGATAATGAGTTATTGCATAAGATACTTTTCATTTTCTGAAATACAGCTGTTGTTTGCCTCTTTAATTTTTGTGAAATTTTATTGTTGAACATGCTATGTCAACCGCGGCATCTTTTGGCTGTTTGTGATTCCTTGGCGAGTTTACGTTCAGTATTTTTATTATTCTTGTCGGTTAAGTTGAAGACAAGGATGGGGTGGAAATGTCTCGAATGCTATGACTACGTTTCTTAACTCAGCTCATTCGGTCGAGTTGGTAACATGCATAATCTTTCTCGAGGCCTGGGTGCTCTGATACACAGAACTATCAATTGGGGAACCCGTTGAAGCCACTAAGATAGTTCATAAATAAACACACATGTATTGTTTTCCACTCATAGAAGTAGTCTAGTACTTCTTCTAGTCTCTGCTTCTTTCTTCTGTGACAGCCAAAAAATACATGTGTGTTTATTTATGGATGCTCAGATAAGTAGCCTTTTGCAAGATGAAACACATACTGACCAATGAAAAGATGTCAGCTGCAACGAGAAAAAGAGTGTTGAGGTGCTACATAGAACCTGCACTTTTGTATGGATGTGAGACGTGGGAAATGAGCAGATAAGCTGAAAAAGATCTAATGGTTGTGGAAATGTGGTTTCTGAGGAAAATGCAAAGAATATCATGGACAGACAGCGTAAGTCCTACAAGAGGCAAATGAGAACCACAATCTGTCAAAAAACTGTCATTTTCTGCCAATATACTTATATAGTACCTTGCGGTGTATGGCAGGGGCGTCTTTGAGCCTGAGGAATTAAGGCCGTCTGGCTAGTGCAGTCGCCGCGAACTGTGCAGGTTAGAGCTTTATTTTCAATCTGTCATTAGAGAAATTAGACATAGACCGTGAAGATTACGTTATAAGAAGAAATAAACTAGAGAACTTGGTGTCAACTAGCAAGATTGAAGGTAAGATAATAAAATGGAAGGCAGAGACGTAAATATCCGGATGGCTTAACCACATGGCAGCTCGAGAGAAGAACACAGAGCGAGCTGATCTACGACTCTGGTGATTATGTAAGATGGCGAAACATGACCGCCTACGGCACCTGATGCTGATGAGATAGAGCTCTTCCAGCCAGCAGCAGGGAGGGTACAAACGGTCTGTGTGTCAACATGGCAGGCTGGTCGGGTTTCACGGACGACGATCTCCGCAAAATGCGACAACATTCGCAAACAGGTCAGCGATATTATCTAGGTTTACTGAAACAATACTAATTTAAGCTTCCATGTTTGTATCCCTGTAGGGTCTCAAGGCAACATGAGGATATAATGCATGAAACAGAATATTGAAATACGAAGACAAGACAACAGACAGACTTCAGAACTTTTTTTGTTGCTGGATCATCATCACTGATCAGATTGAATATTGATAATCAATTGAATACTGTTGCTTTGCTGTAGTTTAGTGACTTTTTGTAAATTGCTTTCATCTGTGAATTTAACACGACTGGATGCAACTTGAAAAATGTAATTCAACAGTAAAGATAGAAGTAGCTCATAGTAGTTAGTAGACACTTTTCATTGGGGTGTGGTTGTGTAAGTAATGAGAGTGGAATGGCTAATGAAAATGGAATGGTAATGAATGCCAATGGTAAGTTAGCAGATTCCATCATGATTTTCAAACTGAGTATTTTCTACACCACAGATAGATAGGCCTTGAAAAACCAATTCTAACGGTACCTCAATGATGCCAGTATGTCAATTCTAACGGTACCTCAATGATGCCAGCTTGTCAATTCTAACGGTACCTCAATGATGCCAGTATGTCAATTCTAACGATACCTCAATGATGCCAGCTTGTCAAATCTAACGGTACCTCAATGATGCCTGTATGTCAATTCTAAACGGAGATATTCACATTTGAGTGTCGGAGTCTCAGGCCAAAAAAAAAAATTGCACGATTAACCAAAGCTCTCCAGTGTGTCTCGATATCTCTTCTGCCAGTCGGTGTGAGATTGTCTCAAACGGGTCATAAATGGATATGAAAACTGACTTCAAAAATATATTAAATGATACAAAAAATAGTAAAAGTATGCAAATAAATTATTAATAATCTTTAAACTTGTATTCTCTTAAAATAAGTTCAAATTGCTCATTTTGAGCCTAGTCTGATTGATATTTGCGAGGCCACCTTGAAATTCCATTCACAAAGACAAAACATGTCAGCAGAAATAATTTTTTTCAACCACTCATCATTGACGATCATTGATGAAACTCCACATATATGTAAAAATGGGTGCAAAATTTGAATATCCATCTAAAAATATTGTACAGTTAAATATGCAAGCTCTAGAAAATAAACTTATTTTTTACCCAAAAATTAAATTTAGTTAAAAGTCACGATAATTTCAACCAATTGCTATGCATAGAATGTTAGACTAACCTTTTCTGCAGAACCTTAGATGGTGTTTGTTATTGTCACGTGATATTTGAATAAATGAATTAAGTCGAAAGCATGAATGGTTTTTACATAGCCATCTTTGGGGATACAATGGATCATTCCAGGGTGACCCGGTATGTCATTTCCGGTTTCAGTTCGAGTCGCAGCGTGACTAGCATACCTACTAATGGAGGAGCTTTCAAATAATAATAATTTTGTTTATATTTAGGAGTTACGTTACAAACTCATCATGAAGTTGGGTGACCAGTTCTCTTTGTGTTCGCCTGTCTTTGTCCACCTGTTCTGAAATATTGCCAGACACCCTTTTTGATGAATTTGTGTCTCCTGAGTCGTACTGGTTGGGGAACCAACAAATTGGAGAGTGAACCTGGACCATCATGACTATCTTGGCAGGTCAGGGCATTGACCATGGTTTCAGGTGTCGGCTGTTCATCAAACAATGGCAAACTACTGAACTGACATTGCCTAGTAGATCATAGACAGCCAATAAATGCTGAGGTTCATTCCAACGTTCTCTGAGGAACATGCAGCTAACTTTATTGTTTTACTAGCACCTACATTTGTTTTTTCTTAATTCTAATTTACTTGTTTCAAATTCACACTCCATTTGTCTTCTTACATCTTCATTTAGATGAACCAGTTGCAGCAAACAAGAAAGCAAATGTACGCAGACAACAGATACAACAACAAGCAAAAGCCACAAGATCACCGCGATTGAACATTAACCCAGAAGCCACGTCAGAAAGAGAAAATGTCACAGACAGGATGAAACTGTCAGCAAAGTCAACTCCTCATGATGGATCAAGGGAAGAGAACCGACCAACTGCAGGACCAGTAACAAACTCTCTTCATGACAGCAAAACAAAGGAGACAAAGAGGCTGAATAGCCAAGAGGGAAAGAGTTCTAATATTGAGAGAAGTAAAGATGACAAACCAGAAAGTGTGACAGACAGTGATCAGAACAGTATTGCCCTTAGCCAGCAACTGCAGTCTGGGAGCACTGATATTAAAGAGCTCGATGAAAATGAAGCAATGAGGTGAGGTCCTTGTCTGCCTTTCAGCTATCAGTAGAATATAGATCCTCAGCCACCTAGTAATAATTCTGCTTATTCTTTGCCATCTTCTGTCATACACTTTCTGCCTTTTATCCACAATGGAGCATAAGCCCTCAACCAACTCACATAAAGCCATTTTTATCTTTTGCGATCTCCTGCAGCTTCTTTCTTGTCCACTGTGTATTATTAATTTCTGTCTCTAATTCCCTTCATTTCTTTTGTCAGAAGAGATAATTTAAGCATGTTAAACCTCCATATGTACGTGCATGATGTTTGTATATTTGTTGGAGGGATGGATGAGATGCTTGCATGCATACATGCATTTATGCTCCACATCATAACACTGAGGAGGTCAGCATGGCTGAATGAATAAGAGCACTTGTTCTTAAACATCCAGTGTGCTGATGGTGAGGTAAGGAGTTCAATCCCTACACCGGTCAGTTGTACTAAAATGTTGACTTCTCGTCCTTGACTTGGGGATGTAAATTACAAGTATCTCTGAAATCTGAGTGGGCTCGCCTGATGGCGAGGGACACTAGTAATAGGGAAAGCTAATCCACATGCAGAATTTAGTCCACTGCTACTAGAAGTAGCGTGTATGCTCTACAATCAAGTTCAACCCCCCCCCCCCCCCCCAAAAAAATAAATAAAATAAAACTGTGACAGTATATGTTCAGATGTAACAATTTGACACCTCTGTGAAGAACAAAGTGACACCAAAATATGAAATGGAAATAGAAGGGGGAATTCATAACCAAGTGGATCAGTTTAAATACCTAGGGGCATTTATAACATAAGACAGAAAGTGCACAACAGAGATTAAGAACAGAATAGGGCAAGCAAAAGCTGCATTTAAGAAAATGAAAGGCATCTTATGCAATAAATCACTATCATTGAATGTAAGAAAGAAAGTGCTGAAGTGTTATATAGGACTTGTTTTGCTTTATGGCAGTGAATCTTGAAATGTAAATGAACAAATTAGGGAGAACTTGGAGGCAACAGAGATGTGGTTCCGGAGATGAACATTGCGAGCTCCTTGGACTGCCAGAGTAACTAACGACGACTGCCTGAAAGAGGATAATGAAAATAGAACATTATATTCAACAATAAGGAGACAAACAGCTTTCTTTGGTCATGTGATGAGAAGAGAGGCATTGGAGAACATCATGACGACTGGAAATGTCAAGGGGAAGAGAGGTAGGAGCCGACCAAGATAAATGATGCTGGATGGACTGAGACAGTGGCATGGAGGAGTATCATTAGCAGGGATGATGTGGCGTTGTCTGCCTTGATGTGATCTTACTGCTAGTAATTAATGCTTTGTATGTTTGTATTTTTCAGCGTAGAACGTGGGAATGTACAGATGTTTCAGCAAAGACAGAAGGTGATTGAGGAAGCAAATAAGCGCAAGAGGGCCTTGCTTGCCAAGGCTATAGATGACAGGTAACAACAATCAATATATTTTTTTTAAAAGTGCCTTAAACATCATCATCATTAACTGATTCAATGCCGAACAAAAAGTAGGTTTGGGCCAAACCTGGTGCACAGTCAAATAAACAAGTATTATCATGTACACTTCCAATCCCTCAGCATTAAAATTGCTGAAGATACCACGAAACAAAACAAATAAAACGATGACTCTATTATTGCGATGTAGCATCCTTCTGTTCAAATGGGAGGTCACACTTGATGATATATTATCCTTTAGCACCAAATTGGTTCACAGTATTTTTCTTCCAGTGCTTTGCTATCAATGTCAGACTTGATGACTGTAAACATCCCACCTGAGAGAATGTGTGACATATGAGATGAAATGCTTGAGAAAGATGGCAGGGTTTTTAGAAGGAAAAGCATATTAAAAACATTACCAGAAATATTACACTGGCACCTTGCCATCTAGACAGATGACAGTTTGTTACATTACGCTTCAAAAAGGCATAATAACTACAACCCATGGTGGTAGCGAATGTGACTGATCAGACCAAAATCGCGCTGTAAATGTACGTCCACAATTGATGCATGTCAACACATGGTCATTTCCACCATCACGCACCATCCGATGGCTAACACGCTTAGTGTGTGACCTATCTGCAGTCATTTTCTCCTTTGTCTTTATTCCATTTCTGATCTTTGCCCTCCATACAACACGTTCAGTGGCAACTTGCTCCCAAGCTGCACATCACAAATATGATAGGCATAGTAATATGCATCAGTGTCATCGAGAGACAACAAATAGTGTGGCTAGAATATCTTCTTTTTGTTTTATAGCCCATGCCATGTGGCATTGGTGATCATGTCTACCCACAACCTTCTGTCTTGTGTACGTCATGTGGCATTGGTGATCATGTCTACCCACAACCTTCTGTCTTGTGTACGTCATGTGGCATTGGTGATCATGTTTACCCACAACCTTCTGTCTTGTGTACGTCATGTGGCATTGGTGATCATGTTTACCCACAACCTTCTGTCTTGTGTACGTCATGTGGCATTGGTGATCATGTCTACCCACAACCTTCTGTCTTGTGTACGTCATGTAGCATTGGTGATCATGTCTACCCACAACCTTCTGTCTTGTGTACGTCATGTGGCATTGGTGATCATGTCTACCCACAACCTTCTGTCTTGTGTACGTCATGTGGCATTGGTGATCATGTCTACCCACAACCTTCTGTCTTGTGTATGTCATGTAGCATTGGTGATCATGTCTACCCACAACCTTCTGTCTTGTGTACGTCATGTGGCATTGGTGATCATGTCTACCCACAACCTTCTGTCTTGTGTACGTCATGTGGCATTGGTGATCATGTCTACCCACAACCTTCTGTCTTGTGTACGTCATGTGGCATTGGTGATCATGTCTACCCACAACCTTCTGTCTTGTGTACGTCATGTGGCATTGGTGATCATGTCTACCCACAACCTTCTGTCTTGTGTACGTCATGTGGCATTGGTGATCATGTTTACCCACAACCTTCTGTCTTGTGTACGTCATGTGGCATTGGTGATCATGTCTATCCACAACCTTCTGTCTTGTGTACGTCATGTGGCATTGGTGATCATGTCTACCCACAACCTTCTGTCTTGTGTACGTCATGTGGCATTGGTGATCATGTCTACCCACAACCTTCTGTCTTGTGTACATCATGTGGCATTGGTGATCATGTCTACCCACAACCTTCTGTCTTGTGTACGTCATGTGGCATTGGTGATCATGTCTACCCACAACCTTCTGTCTTGTGTACGTCATGTGGCATTGGTGATCATGTCTACCCACAACCTTCTGTCTTGTGTACGTCATGTGGCATTGGTGATCATGTCTACCCACAACCTTCTGTCTTGTGTACGTCATGTGGCATTGGTGATCATGTCTACCCACAACCTTCTGTCTTGTGTACGTCATGTGGCATTGGTGATCATGTCTACCCACAACCTTCTGTCTTGTGTACGTCATGTGGCATTGGTGATCATGTCTATCTACAACCTTCTGTCTTGTGTACGTCATGTGGCATTGGTGATCATGTCTACCCACAACCTTCTGTCTTGTGTACGTCATGTGGCATTGGTGATCATGTCTACCCACAACCTTCTGTATTGTGTACTGACTGTCATTTCTGATACTGAAGTTCCACCTTCATGTCACAATGTCCAGCATCTTCTCTCTTGGTCTCCCAGTTGAGTTGAGTCACGAACCAACATCACAGCACTGGGGACATTCCATACGTGCTCCATCCTCACGTACAACAGCCAGTGAAGAGTTCCAATACTAACGGTACAAGTAGCAGCCTGATTATATTTCTGTCTGGTCATTCCTCAGAGTTTTAAGTGTCGGCCAGATCCTCTGGTCACTCCCTGCAGCACCATTCTCCCACAGCTGTGATGATCTATCTGTTCTTCTGCACTATACCCACGATTCCAAAGGGCCCCGACCACATATGCCTTATCATGCCCCAATACCCCACCCAGCGGTACAGACTCAGACAGTCTGCCTGCCTGCTCATTTCCCACCACACTTCATCCCTTCCCCTCCAACTTTCCCATTGTTGTGACATGCTTCAGTTTCCTCTTCTCATGTCATGTCTGAAGAATGTGGACTTCTCTTCTGATGCAAGTAACCTATTTTCTTTGTGAGTTAACTTCTTGCAAGATACCTTAATCATGCTTTTTATCCATCCATGGTAAGATACCTTAATCACGCTTTTTATCCATCCATGGTATTCTTATCATCACTTGCTCTCCTATAAAACTACATGTCTGCAGTGTCCACATGGGATGTCTTATGATAATGAAACCTGATTTCCTAACAATAAAAACATAAACCGAAAAAACAGAGATCTGGATATAGAGCCAGAGGAAAACCAAGAAATCAAAGAATAGACAACATTAAAAGTACTCTAAACATACATGGCCATAAAGTGCTGTTTGGTCAAAATACAATTTTGGCTTCATATTCCTAAGCGAATGAACAAGTACAACTGAGAAAGTTGACCAATGGAAGGCACAAACTGATAGAAAATGAACATTTGACAGTACTTGCATTTGTTAATTGTTTTATTGAAGACATCGTTTTGCAGTGTAAAAAAGTCATCTATTTGAAACATGAAAGTCTGACTTACAGATGAAAAAAGCAACGGCAGAATCAGAAGAAATAAAACTGATACAAAATGAATGTTTGACAGTGTGTGCATTTATTGGCAGTGTTTGAATTTTTAAATTGATGTTTTATTAAAGAGACTCTCGCCATCTAAAACACGAGTCATCTATTTGAAACTTGAAATTCTGACTCACAGACGAAAGAAAGCAAAGGCAGAAGCAGAAAAACTGATGAAAGTACAGCAAGAACTGAACCACCTGGACTCGTTACTGACAGCCGATATCACCATCATACGAGATAAGATTGAAGCAGCTAGCTTGGAGTATATGGAAGCGCAGTGAGTGGCTGTTATATACGTTTCTGTGTGTTTGGGTGATGTGTTTGTTCTTCCTCTTCTGCCTTCCATCGAACAACAGAACGGACTTTATTTTCAAAGGGTCACAAAGTGCTGTTAGATCTCCATGTCCCAGTGGAGCATAAGCTGCCAACAAAATTAACGCCAAGCTCTTTGTAGGCTTGTTCATGATTGGTTGCATCTTGCAGCTAAATTTGTCTATGGGATGAGATAGCCAGTGCCATGCCAACCTTCCTTAGTCGCCTCTTAGAACATGCATGGATGGTTACAGTTATTACTCTTCACTTTCCTCACAGGCACTGGTGATACATGGGCCATAGAGATGATGGTCCTTGAAGGGGATCCAGTCTGTGGATAGAGATGAGGATCCTTGAAGGGGATCCAGTCTGTGGATAGAGATGATGATCCTTGAAGGGGATCCAGTCTGTGGATAGAGATGATGATCCTTGAAGGGGATCCAGTCTGTGGATAGAGATGATGATCCTTGAAGGGGATCCAGTCTGTGGATAGAGATGATGATCCTTGAAGGGGATCCAGTCTGTGGATAGAGATGATGATCCTTGAAGGGGATCCAGTCTGTGGATAGAGATGATGATCCTTGAAGGGGATCCAGTCTGTGGATAGAGATGATGATCCTTGAAGGGGATCCAGTCTGTGGATAGAGATGATGATCCTTGAAGGGGATCCAGTCTGTGGATAGAGATGATGATCCTTGAAGGGGATCCAGTCTGTGGATAGAGATGATGATCCTTGAAGGGGATCCAGTCTGTGGATAGAGATGAGGATCCTTGAAGGGGATCCAGTCTGTGGATAGAGATGATGATCCTTGAAGGGGATCCAGTCTGTGGATAGAGATGATGATCCTTGAAGGGGATCCAGTCTGTGGATAGAGATGATGATCCTTGAAGGGGATCCAGTCTGTGGATAGAGATGATGATCCTTGAAGGGGATCCAGTCTGTGGATAGAGATGATGATCCTTGAAGGGGATCCAGTCTGTGGATAGAGATGATGATCCTTGAAGGGGATCCAGTCTGTGGATAGAGATGATGATCCTTGAAGGGGATCCAGTCTGTGGATAGAGATGATGATCCTTGAAGGGGATCCAGTCTGTGGATAGAGATGAGGATCCTTGAAGGGGATCCAGTCTGTGGATAGAGATGATGATCCTTGAAGGGGATCCAGTCTGTGGATAGAGATGATGATCCTTGAAGGGGATCCAGTCTGTGGATAGAGATGATGATCCTTGAAGGGGATCCAGTCTGTGGATAGAGATGAGGATCCTTGAAGGGGATCCAGTCTGTGGATAGAGATGATGATCCTTGAAGGGGATCCAGTCTGTGGATAGAGATGATGATCCTTGAAGGGGATCCAGTCTGTGGATAGAGATGATGATCCTTGAAGGGGATCCAGTCTGTGGATAGAGATGATGATCCTTGAAGGGGATCCAGTCTGTGGATAGAGATGATGATCCTTGAAGGGGATCCAGTCTGTGGATAGAGATGATGATCCTTGAAGGGGATCCAGTCTGTGGATAGAGATGATGATCCTTGAAGGGGATCCAGTCTGTGGATAGAGATGATGATCCTTGAAGGGGATCCAGTCTGTGGATAGAGATGATGATCCTTGAAGGGGATCCAGTCTGTGGATAGAGATGATGATCCTTGAAGGGGATCCAGTCTGTGGATAGAGATGAGGATCCTTGAAGGGGATCCAGTCTGTGGATAGAGATGAGGATCCTTGAAGGGGATCCAGTCTGTGGATAGAGATGATGATCCTTGAAGGGGATCCAGTCTGTGGATAGAGATGATGATCCTTGAAGGGGATCCAGTCTGTGGATAGAGATGATGATCCTTGAAGGGGATCCAGTCTGTGGATAGAGATGATGATCCTTGAAGGGGATCCAGTCTGTGGATAGAGATGATGATCCTTGAAGGGGATCCAGTCTGTGGATAGAGATGATGATCCTTGAAGGGGATCCAGTCTGTGGATAGAGATGATGATCCTTGAAGGGGATCCAGTCTGTGGATAGAGATGATGATCCTTGAAGGGGATCCAGTCTGTGGATAGAGATGAGGATCCTTGAAGGGGATCCAGTCTGTGGATAGAGATGAGGATCCTTGAAGGGGATCCAGTCTGTGGATAGAGATGATGATCCTTGAAGGGGATCCAGTCTGTGGATAGAGATGATGATCCTTGAAGGGGATCCAGTCTGTGGATAGAGATGATGATCCTTGAAGGGGATCCAGTCTGTGGATAGAGATGATTATCCTTGAAGGGGATCCAGTCTGTGGATAGAGATGATTATCCTTGAAGGGGATCCAGTCTGTGGATAGAGATGATTATCCTTGAAGGGGATCCAGTCTGTGGATAGAGATGATGATCCTTGAAGGGGACCCAGTCTGTGTATAGAGATGATTATCCTTGAAGGGGACCCAGTCTGTGGATAGAGATGATTATCCTTGAAGGGGATCCAGTCTGTGGATAGAGATGAGGGTCCTTGAAGGGGACCCAGTCTGTGGATAGAGATGATTATCCTTGAAGGGGACCCAGTCTGTGGATAGAGATGATTATCCTTGAAGGGGATCCAGTCTGTGGATAGAGATGAGGATCCTTGAAGGGGACCCAGTCTGTGGATAGAGATGATTATCCTTGAAGGGGACCCAGTATGTGGATAGAGATGATTATCCTTGAAGGGGACCCAGTCTGTGGATAGAGATGATGATCCTTGAAGGGGACCCAGTCTGTGGATAGAGATGATTATCCTTGAAGGGGACCCAGTCTGTGGATAGAGATGATGATCCTTGAAGGGGACCCAGTCTGTGGATAGAGATGATGATCCTTGAAGGGGACCCAGTCTGTGGATAGAGATGATGATCCTTGAAGGGGACCCAGTCTGTGGATAGAGATGAGGATCCTTGAAGGGGACCCAGTCTGTGGATAGAGATGATTATCCTTGAAGGGGACCCAGTCTGTGGATAGAGATGATGATTCTTGAAGGGGACCCAATCTGTGGATAGAGATGATCCTTGAAGGGACCCAGTCTGTGGATAGAGATGATGATCCTTGAAGGGGACCCAGTCTGTGGATAGAGATGATTATCCTTGAAGGGGACCCATTCTGTGGATAGAGATGATTATCCTTGAAGGGGACCCAGTCTGTGGTTAGAGATGATTATCCTTGAAGGGGACCCAGTCTGTGGATAGAGATGATTATCCTTGAAGGGGACCCAGTCTGTGGATAGAGATGATTATCCTTGAAGGGGATCCTGTCTGTGGATAGAGATGGGGATCCTTGAAGGGGATCCAGTCTGTGGATAGAGATGATTATCCTTGAAGGGGACCCAGTCTGTGGATAGAGATGATTATCCTTGAAGGGGACCCAGTCTGTGGATAGAGATTATCCTTGAAGGGGACCCAGTCTGTGGATAGAGATGATGATCCTTGAAGGGACCCAGTCTGGGGATAGAGATGATGATCCTTGAAGGGGACCCAGTCTGTGGATAGAGATGATTATCCTTGAAGGGGACCCAGTCTGTGGATAGAGATGATTATCCTTGAAGGGGATCCAGTCTGTGGATAGAGATGATTATCCTTGAAGGGGATCCAGTCTGTGGATAGAGATGATGATCCTTGAAGGGGACCCAGTCTGTGGATAGAGATGGGGATCCTTGAAGGGGATCCAGTCTGTGGATAGAGAAGGGGATCCAGTCTGTGGATAGAGATGATGATCCTTGAAGGGGATCCAGTCTGTGGATAGAGATGATTATCCTTGAAGGGGATCCAGTCTGTGGATAGAGATGATGATCCTTGAAGGGGACCCAGTCTGTGGATAGAGATGATTATCCTTGAAGGGGACCCAGTCTGTGGATAGAGATTATTATCATTGAAGGGGACCCAGTCTGTGGATAGAGATGATTATCCTTGAAGGGGACCCAGTCTGTGGATAGAGATGATTATCCTTGAAGGGGACCCAGTCTGTGGATAGAGATGATTATCCTTGAAGGGGACCCAGTCTGTGGATAGAGATGATGATCCTTGAAGGGGACCCAGTCTGTGGATAGAGATGATGATCCTTGAAGGGGACCCAGTCTGTGGATAGAGATGATTATCCTTGAAGGGGGCCCAGTCTGTGGATAGAGATGATTATCCTTGAAGGGGACCCAGTCTGTGGATAGAGATGATTATCCTTGAAGGGGATCCAGTCTGTGGATAGAGATGGGGATCCTTGAAGGGGATCCAGTCTGTGGATAGAGATGAGGATCCTTGAAGGGGATCCAGTCTGTGGATAGAGATGATGATCCTTGAAGGGGATCCAGTCTGTGGATAGAGATGATTATCCTTGAAGGGGATCCAGTCTGTGGATAGAGATGATTATCCTTGAAGGGGATCCAGTCTGTGGATAGAGATGGTGATCCTTGAAGGGGATCCAGTCTGTGGAAAGAGATGATGATCCTTGAAGGGGATCCAGTCTGTGGATAGAGATGATTATCCTTGAAGGGGACCCAGTCTGTGGATAGAGATGATTATCCTTGAAGGGGATCCAGTCTGTGGATAAAGATGGTGATCCTTGAAGGGGATCCAGTCTGTGGATAGAGATGATTATCCTTGAAGGGGATCCAGTCTGTGGATAGAGATGATTATCCTTGAAGGGGATCCAGTCTGTGGATAGAGATGATTATCCTTGAAGGGGATCCAGTCTGTGGATAGAGATGATGATCCTTGAAGGGGATCCAGTCTGTGGATAGAGATGATGATCCTTGAAGGGGATCCAGTCTGTGGATAGAGATGATTATCCTTGAAGGGGATCCAGTCTGTGGATAGAGATGATTATCCTTGAAGGGGATCCAGTCTGTGGATAGAGATGATTATCCTTGAAGGGGATCCAGTCTGTGGATAGAGATGATTATCCTTGAAGGGGATCCAGTCTGTGGATAGAGATGATTATCCTTGAAGGGGACCCAGTCTGTGGATAGAGATGATGATCCTTGAAGGGGACCCAGTCTGTGGATAGAGATGATGATCCTTGAAGGGGATCCAGTCTGTGGATAGAGATGGGGATCCTTGAAGGGGATTTAGTCTTGGAGAGGGATGGGGATCCTTGAAGGGGATTTAGTCTGTGGAGAGGGATGGGGAGCCTTGAAGGGGATTTAGTCTGTGGAGAGGGATGGCGATCATTGAATGGAACCCAATCTGTAGAGAGGATGGGGATTCTTGAAGAGAATGCCATCTGTCGAGAGCCGCACCCTATGGAGGTGCCAGTGACATCATAAGGCTTTCCTGTGTGTTTAAAGGACAAGGTTCGCTTGCCATATCCGCTATGTGACTTTATGCCACAAAGACCCAGATTATACTTGGTACCAGGAAGTAAAGATGGCTGATGTCTCATAAGAGATTGGGTAAAACCAAGATTACCATGTAGAAGAGACAGTCGTGCTAGCGAAGTTGATAATGATCTGTGCTGGTAATGTCATGAGCACAGTAGGATGCAGGTTCGACGCTTGGACTCGTCACTTGCCAGAGGTAGGGAAAGATTTGTCACTCATTCCTCCTTGCTCTTAGTCTACAAAATGCGATGGTGCTATCATATCACAGGACCATAACAGGAAACTGCTTTGGGACATTTTTTTATTATTAATATGTAATAGCTGTTTGTGTTTGTTTACTATTGCAGAAAACGTTATGAAAAAGCAGAGAAAGAATTTGTTGCCGCCAAAATGGACCTTTTCTCTAAATGTGAAGTCAAAGAACATCTCACGGAACATCTTTACACTATTATCCACCAGAATGAGGTCAGGAAAGCCAAGAAACTTGTGGAACTCATGGAGAAACTTGCCATGGAAGTTACGGCTGAAGAGATGGAGCTGACTATACCAGCAATCCCACAGCTGACCAACTTCACTGCTGTCTCCACTCTTCATGACCCACACCATGTGAAGGTCAGCCCGGTTGTTGAAAGTGAAAAGAATGATGTTGTCAGTGCACCTTCCATTGGGGAAATCACACGTTCTGAAAACGCTGTAGATGCAACTGGAGTTGTTCTGTCTCCGAACTCTGCTGATGTTCCAGGGAGTAATCTTGCTCCCTTAGAAGTGGCCCTTGATGCAACTGGTCAGACTTCAGACAGTGTGTCAGATGTACAAAATTCTGAATTTGTACGCAAAGATTCTTGTATACCAGGGCAACAGAATGGAATCTTGCAGAACCATGCAGCCTCAGAATCTAATTTAAATAATCATCCAGACGTAACATCCCAAACCACACTGGCCGCACCATCCCAAACCACACCATCCCAAACCACACCATCCGAAACCACACCAGCCGCAGCCCTTGATGAGATCAGTGCACCACAAAACTGCCACCCATCTTCAACATCCAATGAAGTTAAAAATGAAACACAACTTGCTGAATCGGCAAACTGTGTTGACAAATTACAGGGGCTTACAAATGCACAAGAAAACACGCTGATCCAAGTGGAACCATCTACACCGACTGATGAAGCTCCATCCGTATCTGATGGGGAGAAACTTGAAGAGACAAATTCTGCAGAATCCCAGGCTTCTTCCTCAAATACAAGCTCCGGGAAAGGCTGGATGCTTCCCTTCTCATAAATGTAGGTGTGTCATACCTTATCATTCACCTATGTACGTCATATCTTATCCATTCTCTGATGTACTCCATACCTTACCATTCTCCAATGTATGTCATATTTCACCATTCTCTGCGAGGCATAAGAGCTACCAAAGGTTTTCATACAATATTTTATTACTTATAGTGATATTTATTATGTAATCTTATTAGTGTAATTTTATTAATATAATTAATGTGGTTTGAAATTATACTGTTTGGTCAAAAACATCGAAGGATTTTTAAATGAGATGTTTATCTATATATACATGCGGATATGCAAATATTTTCTGTTAATTTACTTTCTGGTGCCTTCACATGAACTGTAAATATTATATTAACAGTTACCTATTATGTTTCAAATTGAGTTATTTTACAGCATGTTATTTATTTGTCTTTAGATCTGTTGTACTATTTATTGTAGGCGAGTATTTCTGTCATGGTTGTTCATACTTGAGTCGGACTATGTATGCCAAGAGAACTAATTATAGTAGTTAGAGTGGGTTTTCATATCTTGTGCTGTTACGTTTGAGTATTAACTCTGGGCAGAAAGAGTTAATGTAACGGCTGAGTTTAGAGTGTGTTAAAGTAACACATATGTTTGAATGAAGAAATTAGTTAACACATATGTTTGAATGAAAATGTTAAAGTAACAACTGAGATAGAGTTGGTTAAAGTAGCACATTTCTTTGATTGATTGATTTAGGAACCGACATCACAGCATTTGGGACATTCCCATAAGCGCTCCGTCCCTATCCTCAGCAGCCAGCGAAGAGTTCCAACACTAATACTTATAATATAATATAATATTTAATATATAATATATATATAATATATATAATATAATATTTAATATATAATATAATACTTATAATATAATATAATAATAAAACACTTGATTAAAGAGGTTAACATAACAACTGAGATAGAGTGGGTTAAAGTAACACATCTTTGATCAAAGAGGTTAACATAACTGAGATAGAGTAGGTTAAAGTAACTCATGCTTAAATGAAGAAGTAATGCTTAAATGAAGAAACACTGTTGGTAAGCAAAACCACTGTGTTAAGAAGTGAACAACTGTGTTGGCAAGGAATCATTCTGTTGGCAAGTGAACCACTGTGTTGGCAAGTGAACCACTGTGTTGGCAAGTGAACCACTGCACCATCATAGCTGTAATAATACAGAATAAATCTCACCATGGATCAGGAAGTAAAATGGATGTCAGCATGGCTGAATGGATAAAAGTGCTCATTCTTAAACTTCTGTGTGCTAATGCCAAGGTAGCGGGTTCAACCCCTACACCGGGGTTGTCCTGGGAAGAAAAACTGGCCATGTGATATTGACCATACCACCCACAGACTGATATTTAGTTTATAAAGATATTGGGCTAGCACACGGAGAACTGGTCACTCGCATCAGAGGATGACCGTCCATATTCTCTGGGCATGTCGTGAGTAGGGGGAAGCTGGAGTACACCATAACAGTGGGAAAATTGGAGGGGAGGAGAAACCAGGGGAAGCCAAGACAGAAAGAAGCTGGGCATTTTGACATCACCATCACATAGAAAAAAATCTGTATTAGAAATGATTGACAATACAGAAGGCTGTGAACAGACATAATAATCAACAAGACATGGCATGGACTATAAGAAGAGGCAGGATATACCCAATACACCTCATAGAGTGTGAAAGGATTCTTTATGTGACTGGGAATTTCCCAGAGCTATGCTGGTTAACTGGGGATTTGAAGGACACCCCCCCCCCCCCCCCCATGTGTAATTACGTTGAAAAGAAAAACATTTTGGACGAACAGTGAAGAAGAGGAAGAACTGACAGCCATTTCTGTCACTTATTGTACAAATCACAATGCTGTTAAGGTTTATGTTACATATTGCAACCTTAATGCCTTCATTAACATCATGTCTCTTCTAAATGTGCCATAACTCTTTCAATCCTTGAAAATTTCACAACAAATGAGAGATAAGCATGAAAACATCACAAGTTCGCTACTTTCAAAGAGGTTAAATACAAAATGGAAGTGACCACAGGGGATGTCAGATTTCTTTAGTAATCTCTGAGCAAATGTAAGAAATATGAGAACACGTTGCATGATGGCTGGGATTCGCAGGAAATATCAATCACATATCATGCAGTGCTTGAGTCCAAAAGAGTTATAATGTCAGGTTTCATGCTAACCATGTAAATGTTTATACATTAGTTGATGAGCAGGCCAGTGTTAATATGACAATGTTAAAAAGCTAAGCATTCTATTTCCATGCCATTTTGGGGATATGGTATGAAGCTTAGGAAGCCATGGCTGTATAGTGGGTAGCACGCTTGCCTGCTGGTCATGTATTCGAATCCCCATCATAGCGGATTTTAAATAATTAAAAGTTGATCTGAGCTTCCATCCTCAAATTGGTATCAGGAATTGTTCTGGAAAGAAAAGGTGGTCAACAAGGTACTGACCTCGTCACCCATCAAGTGCCGATTGTTCTATACAGTTACAGGGTGTTACCCAAGACATCTCAAGGCATGTAAAAGGGTTCGATGTACTGGCACCTGGCTGTCTTACAGACGATAGTTTGTTACATTGTGTTTTTAAAAAAGTCATAATAACTCCCTTTCCATAGCATCAAGTCAGGGCTGAACTGTAGAAACAATGTGTTGCCTATGCAGCATGATCCCTCTCTTGGCCTGCCTAGTTTACTCCAGAGGAAAGGTAACACCAGTACATCTGGAATAAGACAAACTGCCGGATCAGCAATGCTCTTACTGTCCGCCTGTCGGAGCTTCACCCTAGACCAGTTGCCAATCAAGACTTTGGGCCTGGTCTGCCCTGCCATGACATTTAGTATTTAGGTTGCATTTCCTCGCACTAGGATAAGGCTTGTACCCACCCAAATGTGCTCCTCTGCCTGAAATCGTTAGTGTCAGGCTTGGTGAGTATCACCCAGCATTTGGCTATAACAGAAAGCAGGTAATACTGTCTACTATCATATGTTAGCTCAGTCATATCTATGACCTGACTACTTATGGTTTGATAATGATGGTATAAAGACCTTTATTTCTTGACCAAACGCCTACTATCATATGTTAGCTCAGTCATATCTATGACCTGACTCCTTATGGTTTGACACTGATGGTATAAGGCTATAAGGTATAAAGTATAAGACACTGATGGTATAAGTTTCTTGACCAAACGCCTACTATCATATGTTAGCTCAGTCATATCTATGACCTGACTCCTTATGGTTTGACACTGATGGTATAAGGCTATAAGGTATAAAGTATAAGACACTGATGGTATAAGTTTCTTGACCAAACGCCTATCATATGTTAGCTCAGTCATATCTATGACCTGACTCCTTATTGTTTGACACTGATGGTATAAGGCTCTTGTTTCTTGACCAAACGTCTACTATCATATTTTAGCTCAGTCATATCTATGACCTCCCCGGGAAGGTTAACCTGGTCAACAAATGCCCGCAGAAGTCTGATGTGTCGGCCTAACGGCACAAGAACGCAGCTCTGCTGTAAACAGGCACAACGCAATCACGTCTGAAGAAAAAAAAAACGGATGAGCGCAGAAGAAGAAGATATCTATGACCTGACTCCTTATGGTTTGACACTGATGGTATAAAGGCCTCCCAGGCCTGGCAGTTGGGTACATTAGTGACTTTGCCACCTAACTCCCATAACAATGTTAATAAAGTAGTGTTTTTATATTGTAGCATTTGTTTATCTTTTTGTTTTAATATGATGCTGGCTGGCTGCCGGTAGTGATCAGGCCATTTCATGTCCTTTGCTCATATTCTTCTGTAGCCTTACAAGGTTGTTGTGGAACTGTTTAATTTCACTGAATTGGGGTTTTACTTAATATTACAAGTAGTGTGCGTGCGTGCGTGTTTCACAAGTCTGAGACAGAGTTCATGTCATTTCATTCTTGGGTACAGTTACAGTTACCAAAGTTTACAGTCTTACAGGGACCTTGTAAAGTGTGCAGTGTTTAGGTTTTTATACAAATTGTCAGTCTACATATGTTGAAATATGCAACCAAGATACATGTATTTGTTATAGAGTGGAGTGTATTCTTATTGTAAATTGAAACTGCTGATGTTTATAGACATATTGTAATTTACATTTTATATTTGAATAGTATTATAACAATTGACTTGTTAATTTATACATTTGTTCTTATGTTTATTGATAAAATGTGATTATATGTGTATGCAATTTGACTTTGAGGGGGACATTAAAAGTGTTATTTATACCTGGTCTGGATGTTATTTTGATTTGTTTTGGTGGTAATTTTGTGAATACGAGTCACCGGAAAACTACTATTTTAAATATTGTAATCTACTATTGTAAATATTGTACAGTTAAATTCAGGGAGAAAAGAAGAAGAGGATGTTTAAGGAACAATTGAATCTCACATGGGCATGTGAAAACATTAGGCTTGTACTGAACTGGAGGTAACAGCTGAGATGAGGGAACAAAGCCAGACTACAATACCAGTCTTAGGACACTAACCTGTTGATAATGATAGTAATTTTTTTTTTTTGGGGGGGGGGGGCATTTGCTGCTTTCCCTATTACCAGTGTCCCTCGCCATCAGCATTGAACCCACTCTGACTTCTGAGGTACTTGTAATTTACTTCCCCAAATCAAGGACAGAAAGTCAACATTTTCAACTAACAGATGTAGTGGTTGAACACGCTACCTCGGCATCAGCACACCAGAAGTTTAAGAGTGAACGCTCTTATTCATTCTGCCATGCCAATGATATTTGGGGATAAAGGTAAACCATGATGGCTACTTCTTGTGCCTTTCACCTCCCATTATATCAAAGGTCTTCAACCAAGTCACACCAAGCCCTCTGTAGACTTGTTCATGGCTGGTTGGAGTTAGCAGTTTTCTGTGGGATGAGCTGGCCAGTCTTATGCCAACCCTCAGCAGTTGCCTCTTATGACATGCTTGGTAGGTTGCAGTGTTACCATTCTCTGCTTTCTGTATGGTCACCTGTGACACATGGGCAGAGAACACCTTGGTCAGATAACAAGAGTAATGAAGATATCTAGGCAACAAAACACAATGTAATATACAGGTAAGTGGGAATATTCTTAAACAGGTGAATCGGTACAGTTATTTCGGAACAGTAATAACATCTGATGGGAGATGCCTTGAAGAGATTAGAACAAGAATCGCCATGGCAAAGGTAGCCTTTTGCAAGATGAAAAACATACTGACCAGTTAAAAAGATGTCAATTGCTACGAGAAAAAGAGTCTTTTTTTTTTTTAGTCTTATAGTCGTTGGATCAACATCACGGCACACGGTTTAACCCATAAGTGCTCCGTTTTCCTCCTAACTCAAACCTGAGTTTGGAGAAACTCAGCTCAATGCACGAACTCCGTTGCATCGGCGAGGATCCTGAAATGCTTTGGGTAGATTTTTAACTCGAAATTTTGCCCGGGCAGTGCCGTTAGGCTACTCTTTTTCGATTTCCAACTGCCAAGGGATTTTTTACGTGCGCAACAATACACACGGGCATCCGATCTCACTACCCAGAGACCAGGGGAAATTACTGGAAGTCCAGGTGGATTTTTTAAATAAATCCTGGTCCTCACCGGGGCCTGAACCCGGGACCTCCAGCACTCGAGGCGGACACCATACCTCGAGACTACTCAAAAAGAGTGTTGAGGTGCTACATAGAGCCTGTACTTTTGTATGGATGTGAAGTGTGGACAATGAGCAGTCAAGTGAAAAACATCTCTTGGCTGTGGAAATGTGGTTTCTGAGAAGAATGCAAAGAATACCATGGACAGACAGAAAAACCAACCACCAAGTCCTACAAGATAAACAAATGAAAATTGTAAACTGATTAGAGAAATTAGATGCAGACAGTCAAAATTTTTTGGACATGTTATGAGAAGAAATGGATTGGAGAACTTGGTGACAACTGGCAAGATCGAAGGGAACAGACCAAGAGGAAGACAGAGAGGAAAATACCTGGATGGCTTGGCCACATGGCATGGACGAGACAGGAACACTGAGCTGATCCACGACACTGGTGATCGAGTGAAATGGTGAGTCATGACCGCCCACGTTTTCCGGCATGGCACATGATTGATTGATTGAATGAGAAGAAATAAATTAGAGCACTTGGTGACAACTGGCAAGATTGAGGGGAAGAGAACAAGGGGAAGACAGAGAAGTAAATACCTGGATGGCTTGACCACGTGGCATGGTCGAGACAAGAACACGACTCTGGTGATCAGGTGAAATGGTGAATCATGACCTCCCACGCTTACCAGCATGGCACATGATAGATGGAGGTAACAATAAAGAAAAATGCGAAATTGTTACTTCTATCATCATCAAGTGCCATGCCAGCTGGCATAGGGGTTCATGTCTCTCCACAGATCTCGGTCTTTGGTGTTCTGTATCAACTCTGCTGATGATACTCCTCCATGCCACAGTCTCAATTCATCCAGCATCATTTCTCTTGGTCTACCTCTGCCTCTCTTCTCCTCGATTATTCCAGTCGTCACGATGTTCTCCAATGTCTCTCTTCTCATCACACAACCAAAGAAAGCTGTTTGTCTCTTTCTTATTATAGTTAGGCAATCTTCATATTTTTGGGCATTGTCGTGAGATGAGGTACATTAGAACTGTCATGACAATAGAATAATTGAAGAATAAGGAAGGTTGGAAAACCTAGGGAGGAGGGTGCTTTATGTAGCTTGACCTCATGACATGAAGGGACATCTGTACTGGAAACGATAAACAACATGCAAGACAGGAAACTGTGGACACACATGACAACTGGTACCACACGCCAGGGCTGTAAGAAGAAGCTAAGAGTTTTGACATTCCCATATCTCAGACAAACTCTCCTCAACATATTTAAAGTGCAGGCTTTCATTAGAGCATGTGCAAGAAAATGTACAACCAACCTTGGCTTTTAAACACACAAAACAAATTGAGACTGAAAGCAGCAATTCATTTGGAGTTAAAATTGACACACTATAACACACCACATGATGTGATAAATTCAACAATAAATACCACAACATTTAAATAAAATGTGATAAATTCTGCATTCTGGCAACAATAAGTAGCTGACAAAATAATTAGCAATTAACAGAGCCTAGTCGTTTTTAGTACCAAAAGCTTGCTATTTCCTGTAGCAACATCCAGGTGTGAAACGTGGACATTTGACACACCTGTGCCTATGAATATATGTGTAACAGAAGATTATATTTAACACACCAACTGTACGGCACACCTGTGCCTATGAATATATGTGTATTAGAAAAGTTTATTTTTAGCGTCCGCTCTCTTTGAACTTATAGGTAGTCCATACACGTGTTACTACTTCTAGTGCACTATGCTGATTTTTCGCCCGTGTGTTGCCGGGGCCCATACGGGGGAGGAAAGAATAGTAACACTGTTGCCTACCATGCACGTCGTAAGAGGCGACTAAGGAGGCTATGGTTCCGTCGCCCTGCTACTGAGTGAGTGCGTGGCGCGACACTGTGAGCTGTGAATTTCGCGTGGAATGCTTTTGTATCTGTCCGCAGTTGTTTTTTCGCGTGGACTGCATGTTCGGAACGATGACGGCCAGCTGTTGCTGGATTGATTAGTTTGCCTTTTCGGTTCACGAGTACATTTTTCAGGAGACTCATGGGAGTCGTCGCTGTAGCTACGGAGTCCGTACTTTGTGCGGCGTTTTCGGTAGGTCGCCCTGCAGAAAGATACCGAGCCATATGGGATAAAACCCCGGTCACTGAAGTCTTTCTGGTGACTGCCGTTTTCATCGACGATGAACTGTATTTTTCGTGGAGGACTTTTGTGTTGGCATTCTGGCGGCGGCATTATGCACAGTGTACCTGTGCGGGCTGTTGGCTTGCCGACACTCCTGTCTATTCCATTGTCCACATGGGACAGTGAGGGGCATTTTGTGATATTCACTGGCACAGGAATGAAGCAATATGGAGACAACCCGTTGCCGTGAGGATGGAACCGCGACTCACTAACTAACTATGCTGATTTTTGCGTGTGGATTAGCTTTCCTTATTACTAGTGTCCCTCGCCATCAGGCGACCCAACTTTGACTTCTGAAGTACTTGTAATTTACGTCCCCAAGTCAAGGACGGGAAGTCAACATTTTAGTCCAACTGTCTGGTGTAGGGGTTGAACCCGCTACTTTGGCATCAGCATACCGGAAGTTTAAGAGCAAAAGCTCTTAGTTATTCGGCCATGCAGACCTCCACTGAAGAGCATAAAAAATGCATTGAATGAAAAAGAGAACAAACAGATCATTCCAGCAAGAACTCAGTATTGAATCAGACGAAGTAAGACAAAACAAGAATATGAAATATTCTGAGCATGTAAAAAGACATGCAAAGTCTGGAAGGGATAGTTATGGAGAGAGGTGTAAGGGGGAAGCAGAGAAGGGAATAGCATTCACAATTTGATAGTTAATTTGGACATTACAGCAGTAGAGGCAGAATCAGTGACGTGCAAAAGGGGGTGCGACGGCCCCGGACATCCAGCCGGGAGGGGGGCATCCAATTAGGGAGAGGGGACAGTACAGTTCAGTGAGAGGGGAGGAGGAATGAATTAGGCGCATCCATTCAAGGGGTTGGCCCCCGGGCATCAAAGAACCTCTGCACGCCACTGGGCAGAACATCTAACTAATAATATAGACACATTTCAAAAGGCTGATGGGGGGGGGGGGGAGGCGGTTCTGCACAGAACAAACCACTAGATGATGATGATGATGATGAGTTGTTTCTATCAGGTATCATAAGAATGCCTGGTTGTGATATACGGCCGTCTGGGAGAGTTTTCTTATTGTATCACATCACAGACTCCATATTTAAATACATTATTATTTACGAGGGGGATTCAAATGAAGGCCTTAAATGTCTTTTTGACTACTTGAGTTGTCCAAACAGATGGAAATCACTCGGGGCTAGGTTTAGAGAGTACGGGGGATGTGGTACACACTGAAAGTGGGGATCTTGAATGTTTTCAAATGTTGCACGGACAGTATGGGATCGAGCATTGATATTTTGAAAAAGGACACCCTTACCCAGAAGTTCACATCGTTTATATTTGATTGGGGGTCAAAACTTCCTTATCCACTCCTACACTTGCTGGACTTACAGGCATGCATCACAATACTGGACAATCATTCGCCGCACACTTTTCATTCATTAAACAAAAAACGCTGCTCCTCTTTGGTACACGACAAAAGAGGGGTGGCCGTCTGTAAACTGTCCTTATTACGTCACCGTGTTCTCCACCGTGATGTCACGTTCTTAACCCTCTTGATATCCTTAACCACAATATTGACAGGTTACAATACAATGGCACTGTTATTGTAATTTCTATCACACTTTTAGGGTTTTTATTTGAAGCCGACTAGTAGTTTTCTGTAGGGGTATCATCCTTGTACTCATATTTCCCCCTCCCCCCTGACGTGTCTCCACCTTGCCGTGGTAAAGGGGCTTGCGTGTTCCAGTGACCATAATAGCTGTGACGACGGTAGCACAGCTACATGTCGGACAGGTCAAGGGGTGCTGGAACCAGACCGAGAGAGACACACAATTGCTGCTCTGCAGGTAGACTGAGGACAGGCTGTCAAAAATCCGAATCAGGCGCACGATGCCACCGCATTATTGGTCCAGACACATACTCAAAGGCTCTCTGCTGAGGGATATGGCTGAACGCCCCTAAGTCAATAACCCCCGTGTGTGAGAGCCGGGCAGATACTCACCCACTGCAAAATGGAGGTGAGATGCTGAATCTGCTACGTGCTTGGTCCAGAAACATGTTTGAAGGCTCTCGGCCGAGAGATATGGGGGATCCCCCGGATGAGAGGGCCTGGCCGCTACTCGTCCTCTGCTGCATGAAGGTAAGGTGCTGAGCCGGCAGCACATGTAGCCTACCTTGAGAGCGTTATAAAGGTGAATAAGCGTTCCAATCACACGCAATGGTTACGATGCCCAAGTCTCTATAAAAACTCATTAAGTGAGCGTGATCAAAGGTGGATAAACGTCTCATTAACACGGAATGGAACGCTTGGCTAGCGCGAATCCATTAAGTGGAAGTCCGAAGCGAAAGCTTGCTGAGTGGATGTCGTCTGCAGACTGACCGTTCCTTGTTTGCGTGGGGAGCGGCCAGTGGCGAACGAAATACCCAATACATGGAAGTGAGAAATTAAAAGCAGCCATGAGTAGGACGTGGCGATTCCTTGGGTGAGCCCAGCACCAGAGCGCTATGTGCCAGCTCTGCAATTACGGAAACCTTGGGTAGCGTGGAATGCCCATGGTCTGCCCCTGCCTTCTCTTGAGTGTTGACAGTGATGTCTTTGGCCGTTCTAACTTGACCAGCTAAGATATGAACGACACCACAGCAGGATGTCCCTCGAAATCCCCAGGAAGGCTAACCTGACTAAACAACGCCCGTCGAAGTCGGATGTGCCGGCCTAAGGGTGGCAAATAAAAAGTGACACAACGCAAAAACGTCCGAGTAAAATGTCCCTTGTGCCCTGACTATTATTGTCCTCCTGCCGGAACAGCTCTGACTACTTTGTCTTCCGGCCGGAACAGCTCTGACAATCTAGTCTTCCTGGCACAGCGTCCGTACACGTCCGAACCGAAAGCTCGCTGAGTGGAAGTCGTCTGCAGACTGATCGTTCCTGGTTTGTGCGGGGAGCGGCCCGTGGCGAACGAAATGCTCAATACATGGAAGTGAGGAATTAAAGCAGCCATGTGCAGGACGTGGCGGTTCCTTGGGTGAGCCCAGCACCAGAGCGCTATGTGTCGGCCCTGCAATTATGGAAGCCTCCTTGGATGGCGGAAAATGCTCATGGATTGTCCCTGCCTTCCCTTGAGGGCGGACCGTGAAGTCTTTGACCATTCTAACTTGACCAGCTGGGCTGTGGACGATACTAGAAAAGTGAGAGTCCCCCAGGAATGCTAACCTGGTTTAAAAAACGCACGCAAAATTCGGATGTGTTGGCCTAAGGGTTTTGGCCCATGGGTGCATAACAAAACACACCGCAATTGCGTCTGAAAAACACTCCGGGTGAACGCAGAAGAAGAAGTACCCAGATCCTTCTGTTGTTGCTTGCCAATGAAGTCTTGTTGCTGCAATGTCAGGTTTACTGGGTTTTTTTTCTTTGTTGTTGTAATTTTGTAAATCTACCCTTCACTTGCCGGTCTCCCTGGCGAGGAGGTTAAGGACATTGTTCGTAATCCCATATACTCACGTACGAAACACAACTGCGCGAGATTCGGCAGTGGATCGCGTCGCGCTGGTTATTTACGAAGGTGTGTGAGCCGGTGCTTCAGAAAGCAATGGCAAACTACTGAACGTAAAATGTGCCAAGACATCAACAACAGCTGAAAAATGCTGGTGTTGAATGAAATGTCCTGTAATTGATGTGAGCAAAAAAAGAAAAAACCTTCACTTGGTGTTTGCAGTTTTCATACTATATTCATTTCCGTAACTTTACCACAGGCAGGGGGCTGAGTGGTCTCGAGGTATGGTGTCCGCCTCGAGTGCTGAAGGTCCCGGGTTCAAGCCCCGGTTAGGGCAGGGATTTTTTCATGTGGACTTCTAGTAACAAAATTTTCTGGATTGTGACATCGAACGCGCGAGTGTCTTGTTGCGTACGTAAAAAATCCAACTTGGCAGTTGGAGATCGAAAAAGAGTAGCCTAAGGGCACCGCCCAGGCAAAATTTCGAGTTAAAAATCTACCCAAAGTATTTCAGGATCCTCGCCGGTGCTACGGAGTCCGTGCACTAAGCTGAGATTCTCCAGACTCAGGCTTGAGTTAGGAGTAGAACAGAGCAGTATGGGTTACACCGTGTGCCGTGATGTTGATCCGTCGACTAAACTAAGAAAATTAAACCAAAGGTAAATCTGTTTCATGTGTGTATACTGCATACTTAATCATATACACGAAACACACACAAGCACATATATGCAAAGGCTTCGCTACATGAAAGACTACTCGGTGTCTTTGTGAGGCAGTTTTGTTTTCTTTTTTTGCGCTCGCTCGCTCGCGTTGAACCCAAACCAAGTCTATACACACTACTTCTAGTAGTGTTGGACTGAACTTTGCATGTATATCTGTATTTGTTTCTTTTTGTTTTGTTATTTTTGTAGGATCTCTAAATATTGTGGTCTCGATATGTCTTTCTTATGTGATGTTATGCAATTTTTCTTGTCGCCATACATGGTTAGAATTTAGATATTCTCCGTTTAGACTCATTTCATCTCTGTTTAGACTACGAATATAAGTAATGTCTACCCTTTTCTGCTTTTTCTTTTGCGATCAACATTTGCTATGCATCCATCGTAGTGCGTAGATGTCCGCTTCTTTCTAGTCCCGTGCCACTTTGGCCAACATTTCCCTCCCTCCCCCTTATAACCTCCTATAGTATAGGCATATTGCCTTCTCGGGCTTTGCCTGTCCACATTTTCTATCGGACCGTGTTGTTCTTAAAAAGAACTTACAAAAGACAGTGGTGGTTTGGCATGCAGTGTTTCCTTTGCGTAGATGGATTTCATTCCAGAGTTTATTAGCTCCATCAGGTCATCTTTGCTGCCTTACCTTATCTTGCCAGGGGTTCCCAAATGTTGACTACCTTGACTTAAATTACAAGGACGTAAATTACAAGTACCCCAGAAGCCGGAGTGGGTTCGCTATGGACACTGGTAATCATCCAGTGCCTTGCCGGCTGTCGTGGGCGATCATGCTTGTCCACAAATTGCGATCTCCGACGGCATGGATCATTTCGTGTGTTCCATGTCATGACACAAGACTACCAAGACTCTTCTCACGCTATCTTCCTCCGTGTCTCTTTGCGGTTGACACAAGTTCCAGTTTTTGTCTTCTCATAACGCGGTCAAAAAACGGTGACTACTTCTTTCAGATGTTTGTGATAAGTTGTCTTTGCGACTCAGAGTGTCTCAACATTTCCAGATTGCTCATTTAGCTGTCCAATTATATAATTGTCAGCATTCTTCTATAAAACCCCATTTCCAATGCTTCCAGGGATTTTTCTTTCGCCTGTTTACTAATTGTCCAGGATTCGCAGCCGTATGTTAAAACTAGTTCTGTGTAACATGCAAGAAATCTCTCTCTAAAAAAACGTTCTTCAACACTCATAATCATCATGTGCCATGCCGGTAAGCGTGGGAGGTCATGATTCGCCATCTCACTCGATCACCAGAATCGTGAATCAGCGTTCCTGTCATGACCACACAACGTGGCCAAGCCACCCAGTTATTTACTTCTATGCCCTCCCCTTCTTCTCTTCCCCTCGATCTTGCCAGTTTGTCACCAAGTACTCCAATTTATTTCTTCTTATGTGTCAAAAAAAAAACAAAGAAAAACGGTGACGGTCTACGTCTAATTTCTCTAATCAGTTTATGGTTTTCATTTGTTTCTTGTAGGACTGTCTGGCAAGAATGAGACAGCAAGGAGTGACGAGGGGATCTGGCCGACGCTCAACGCTCAAAGGAAAGGCGAACGGACATATAAATTATAATCAGATTGCTACTGGTACTATTGGTGTTAAAACTCTTCGCTGGCTGCTGAGGATGAGGATTGAGCGCTTATGGGAATGCCCCGAATGCTGTGATGTCGATTCCTAAATCAATGAATCAATCTTGTAGGACTTGGTCATTGGTTTATCTGTCTGTCCATGGCATTCTTTGCATTTTCCTCAGAAACCACATTTCCACTGCCATCAGATGTTTTCAGCTTGTCTGTTCATTGTCCACGCTTCACATCCACACAAAAGTACAGGTTCTTCAACACTGGTAATATGGAAAGCTAATCCACACGCAATAATTTGTTCGATTTCACCATTACCCCATCCCCGTCCAACCTCAAGGAGAAGTTATGTTAGGGTCCATCCCTGCCAGATTAATATAGTCATGTGACTAGTCAGCCGCTAATAGTAATTAGCAGCTGCCCACGGTTTTACCCTCACAAGCTTATTAATTTGACGGTGATCGTTGTCCATATGGAGTAACGGTAGAGTATAAAGTTAGTTTCATATTCTTTACGGACGTAGAAGTCAACGCCAGCATTTTTTGACTGTTCGTGATTCATGGGCAAGTTTACGTTCAGTAGTTTGCCATAGCTTTCCGAACGACCGGCGTCCATACCATTTCATTAAAAAAAAAAACCAACACAGGTGTGGTTCGAACGCGGTATGCGGGATTACGAACTTGCGTCAGTAACCCCTTCGCCACGGAGCAAACTTGAACCTATGCAATAATCAGTCCCGTGAGCTAGAAATAGTTGCTCACGTATGGACTACGCTTGAGTTCAAAACCAGCAAGCGAAAAAAAAAATCCAAAATATCGTCTGCAGTTTTAGGGGAAACTACTCTCAAAATGTAATGACTGACTATGTAATATTCTAAATTATTGGTTATTTTGAGTGGTTTTGACCAATCACGTAACATGACACTACAGATGACAAACAGTATGGAGTCTATATGGGTGAAATAGGGGTCATCGAACCAAATCTTCCGTTTCTTCTTGTGAGTTTTATCCTAACTTCTAGTTTTCTTCTTTATAAAATGTTCCGGCTGATACATATTTTAATAACACGTAACGCCATTTATTATTTTCATTGTTGACAGTTACAATTATTTTTGGGACATTTTTATTGATTTAGTTTTCCCGTTTTTATTTCGATCTTTTGTTATGAATCAATCATCATTGTAATGTTTGTTTTATTGATATGATGTTTAAAGTGAGTCAGGATATGGTCAGTTGTGGTACCCTGGTACTGGTGTATAACATAACTATAAAATAACATAACACCAACTGTATTGTGACTTTTGATTGAATTAAATAAACACGGAGTTCTTAACTCTATAACTAGTTTATTACGATCTGTAATCACTGACAGTAATGTTTCTGTGAGTAATTATTTAAATTTTTCATATAAACAATGACGAATGACGCCCATTGGAAAATAACGATCCATTCATGATTCAGGATGTAATACAAACGACCCCCCCCCCCCCCCCCCACCAACGCCAATATTTACGACATAGTTTTGTTTATCTAAGAACTCCTTGTTTTAAGTCATTGTGTAAATGTGTAGTTATAATGGAGGCCAGATACTGGTCATTTCTTCAAAACCTGGTTGGTTTGTTATGAATTCTCTGTAGGACTGGCAGGACTGTTTCCACTTGTAAGTCCAATGCAGTTGATAAGTTGCCTGCCCCCCCCCCCCCCCCGACCCGACATTAAGTTGGAAATTGAATTAAATCGCCAACACCTGTGAAGGAAATATGATCAACCTAGGCCAAACCCTGACCAGTCCACATATGTTGTGCTGAATCATGACCTCATTATATCCTAATAATAAAATGCCTCACTTGAGTTGAGTGGAGGCCAGCATGGCTGAATGGATAAGAGCTCTTGTTCTTAAACTTCCGGTGTGCTGATGTCAAGTTAGTGGGTTCAACCCCCTACACTGGTCAGTTGGACTTAAATGTTGACTTCTTGTCCTTGACTTGGGGACATAAATTCAAGTACCTCAGAAGTCAGAGTGGGTCCACCCAGCTGAAAATGGGTATCAGTAGAGGCGGTGTGCATGATACTGATCACATGACCCATTGAGTGGGCTGATTGGTCTGTCATATGATGGGATCAGCACCATAAACCCAATGCGCCTCAAAGCTTGTAAAAAGTCCTTTACTTTTACTTTAAAAAATTGTTTGCATATCCTTTACAGGACATTGCTGTCAACATCAGCATCTTTCAGCTGATTGTTGATTTCTTGGCAAGATTACGCTCAGTAGTAATGTAACCCTGTAACCACTGCTGATTCTCACCGTCGTCACGTTACTTACGAGAGTATACGAGATTACGGAGAAAATTACTTTTACTACAACAACATTTTTACAGGATCTTTTGGTGATCTGATGATTGTGACAAGACCGCCGGGGCTTGGTCTGGTTTGCCACGATAGATACTATCCCCTGCCTTTGCTCCAACCACCTCAATAGCACTCTACATCTACCAGGCCCCACACAAGCCGGGACAGCTTAACCTTCCCTCCCTCACCTAGGGTTCCAAACCCCAAGGGGGCTCGGACCAGACACCAGTCATATCACTGCACAAAGTCATAGCTAAGAGAACAAAAAAAATTTAATTCTGAACTACGTCAACCACAACACAGAGAAGGATGGCTGAAAGCCAGACTAGAAGAACTATGTACAAGATCAAAGACGCAGATGAGTATTCATCATGGAGGCGGACGATAGCTCGTGCGGTTGTCCAGTCGTGGTAGCGACTCACCCAGGCTCCTCCAGTGGACTGGAACTCCAAGGTCTGCTGCCTCTCCAAAGTTCCCTCTTCACCTAGAGAACCAAGCAAGGGCTGATCAAGCGCCGTACCACTGCCTGACGGACCCTGCACTGATGAACAAGGATTCTTCCTTGCTGTCGTACTATTTCCCTCGTCACACTCTTGATGAAGTCTGGGCCGACCCTAGAACATTAGCGGTCTCCCACTTGCAGAAAAAATACATGTAGCGCCGTCTCAAAATACACAAGAGCCAGGTCACTCTTCTATCTCATCAGTGACCCACACACTGATATGTCACTTACACAATACGCGGTTGCTCCACATGAACACACAAGGTCACTGGTAAAGTCTATCAGGTGACTAAACACTTCACCTTAGTTCCATGTCCTTGGACAATAGATCTTCACACAGTCTTATGTACCTACCCTGATCCATGGGTAGTAATCACAACCTAGCATACACTGTCAACAGTTCATCACGTTGGCATGAGGTAGCTCCCTACCTTCACAAACATTGTCAACAGTTCATAACGTTGGCATGAGGTAACTCCCTACCTTCACAACCATGTCACTCAGGTGTTTCCACCAATGTTGTAATCAATGTCCTAGTTCACTGGACCACATGTTGGCTTCATAAAGGTAACCAATGTAAAAACACTATGTAAGCATCAACTGATACATGGTGTCCCATAACCCAGCCGGGCCAGAAGCATATAACACAGGTCATGGTGACCGGTAACAATGATCACTCTGCACAACTTGAAAGGTCACTACCTTGCAATTACCAAGGTTTACACAGAGACGGAATGTCACCAGTGCTTCACTGGCTTGAATCACCAGACGTTTCAGTGTTGGATCCTCTCAGGATCGGATGACACTCGTCGGACTCTTGACGGAGGTCCTACCCTACACCTACCGACTTATTCAGCACTCAGCTCCTTCCAACATTGATCTCGCAGAATCAGACAACCACTCCCAGTATGGCCTCAATCAACTTCTGGATAGGCACTGGAATGAGTGGGCCCATAGAGCTCCTGGTGCAGCTCTTGAATCTTCTTCTGTATAGTACTAACAGATCCTGAAACACGGAGAGGTTGGTGTGAGTACTCAACTACAACAAAGACTACCAGCATCTCCACCCTGTCACCTGCCTCTCAGACATTCCTCATGTCTACCAACATGAGTATGAAATCATCACATCATAGATCTACCTAGTCACTATAATATATAGGCATAATGATGGTAGAAAAAGCAATAGCACACCTGTTCAGTCAAGTAACACTTCTGGGCTACATATAACCCCTAGCACCAGAGTCGACTGTATGACTCTGTCAAGCATCCTTCGCCTGGTGCCAGTCCAATCCGGTTTCATCTTCCATCCTCAATCAACATATACACTTACTTTCCTTTCAGTGTAGGGATTACTGTATCGAGAAGGTGTCCAGCCGGACATCTCCTTCCTGACAGACTCATCAATTCATCAATCCCTTAACCCATGGACTGATGAATTACACACCTTAATAACTATATGTCCATAATGAATTATACTCCTGATAATTCATTACTATAGCATTAACAAAGGAGAACTCAGGACTTGTTACACTTAAATGACAAAATCATATCACAGCCATAGTGTCAGGTCTGGGATCCCTGCCCCAGATCCTGAGTTGCCCTTGTATTCACTGACTATCTTGCAGGTCAGTCATACCTGTGCCGGTCGAGCACAGTTGTGGTGGCCATCCACCACTACTTTCCCACAGCTACTGTGGGTCTCGTGTACCTTGTCCCGTGACGACTTAAGTCACGTCATCCAATGTAGCAAACCTCCAGACTCCACTATGCCCCTCCCCACTACTACCTCACGGCAGTACTCCAAGTACTCCATGAACCGAGTCAGGGTTCCAGAAGAGTAGAATATTAGAGACAGAAATGGTTAGGTTCAAACCTCGATCTATCTAGACACCTCGGCCTCGAATTACGGAGCGCCGCATCACCCTCGATCGGGTATGTTCCTCCATCGCACATGCACGATTGCATTGGGTCGGACCTATTACTGATCGGGTTGGGGGTACCGGCCTACCTCCCGCTGCCTAGACAAACGTAAGATGGACCACGCACGGTCATCCTTGCGGATGGACATGACAACAAGCAGTAACAATAGTATCATGAATACTTATTATCAATTGTTATCCTACCGATGCAACGCCATTCGGCTTACGCGGAATAACAGTGCTATCTGCACACAGCAAATACACCACTGCTGATTTCACCTTGATTCCTCGAAACATCACCATCACTGATAGAACAATTACGTTACCATTCTGATGTCACGAAGCACATTACACATCTCTAATAATAAGCTATACCTTATCATTTACAGCGTCTAGCATGTTGATGTCATGACGGACAAACTGTCGCCTTGCCTGCGTAATGAATAAACCAAACCCGTAACTGCTACACACTGTAACGCACATCGTTCGGCCTATTTTATTTACACACCACTCGCGGTGGAATACGGCTTGTTCCGTCAGGTAACACATTACATTGCTGATCGATAAAGCCTACTTAAAAATGCAAACCGCCAACTGTAACGGATAACGCTACGCGACAACTCAATTTTGCGATGGCAATTAATTCATTCCGGGAATCATCACGGCATCACGACAACAATTAAATAATAGAATAAGTATTCAACTAACCTGTGATTGAAACATCACAAACTTTGACTGCAGATGTCCGCTCTGGCCGCGACTATTGACATCCAAATTACTGCAGCCTGCTGGCCATGATCTCTCCACGCTGAGGTCTGGTGGGCGACTGACTCCGACAACGTCAGTCCGCCTTCCACTCGCCTACATGGGCTGCGTGACTTTCATGATTCATGAAGAAAACCAGAGTCACGATGGATTCCTCCAACCCGTGCTGCACAACGCACTCGTGAACTTAGAGATCAAAACCACGTACGCACTTGGGGGAACATTCTAGATTCTTCTATAAATAACTAGAATAGCTCCGCCCCCGCACTACTTTTCTAGGGAACTCCCCTATTAATTGACATTAAATTAAAGGGAGACCAACGCATGGCACTCCCTTCAAAGGGCTATTATGCAGAGATCTTACGATATTTATCCGTTTCGTCACATAGGCCCCCACTTAAGATGGTCGACCCGGTCGAACTCACTAGACAAAGATCGGTCTGAACTCTGAACCTCTACTCTATCAAGATTGGATTTCCAGGAAAAGACGTTCCATAACGTTCACTTTCCCTGGGGAGATTTACCAGAATGGTATGGATGCTGGATCACCAACCACCGCCTCCAACATACGTTATCTCCAGCGATTAGGCCCGAAACGTAACGGCCTGGTGATTGGCTTACAGGATCGGTCTACACTGGACTGTTCCGCATCCACCTGTTGTAGGCCATCGGTTACTTTACTGAAGGTTCGTTCGTCCCTTCTGACAATAGGATATTTCCTATCCCGACTAGGCATCACCTTCGTGGACTGTTCGCGGATGTCGACCGAAATGAATGGTCGCTTACTCCAGGTTCGTCTGGAGTACCCTTGCTCCTGCCTTCTCTCCCGCGAGTAAGGACAGTGAGCCTGTCGGCGTATCGAGTCACCCGACGATCCCGTCGTGCCAGATGTGACATCGCCTGTCCGACCACGATTCCCAGTGTGCTTAACACCATGGGCCTCTTCCCGACGGAGCCCGTTCGCCCTATCTACGGTTGAACGCTCAGGAGACCGCAGACCCTCCCCACAGGATGTACTGCGTAGGACTGAGTCTTCCTCGCCCTCGTCTGGACCCAGAACCGACTCTAGCGCGATGGTAGTCGCACTATCTGGTGGAGAAACTACCTCGGACCTCTCCAAATTCTGAAGGAGAGTACAATGGAACTTTCGCAATTCCCCGCGGACCTTCACCTCATACGTGGATCGGGACATTATCCGCTCCACAGGAAAAGGGCCCTGCCATCTGAGTTCGAATTCCGCCCCCTCGATTGGGAGAAGCGCGAGAACCCTATCTCCAATCTGCAGAGATAAACCGTTTCGGGTCTTGTGCTTTGGTGCTGCCAGACAACACGTTGGGCACGACCGGATATATCTCCGCACGTCGCCTGTCATTCCAGGCCAGTGGTAGTGGCTGGAAAGACACTGGACTGTTGTCCCCACATCCTTATGTCCGGTTAAGGATAAGGTATGCACTCTATGTATCAAGCGGGATCTCATGTCAGTAGGGACTACCATCTGACCGTACTGGCTATCCCCTTGCCCGGCTCTACGATAAAGCAACCGGTTTTCTACATAGAACTGACCCGGAGTTGGCGGGACAGAACTTTGGGACACCTCCAGTAAGTAAGGACGCAAAGTCTGGTCCCTACTTTGAGCACTGCTCACTAACCTCGCAAGAGAATGGTCTATTTCCTTACCACACTGCCTTTCTCCATCCTTAGCCCTGGCCTGCCTAGCGCTCACTAGACAATGTTCCCTGGGGTCCCCCAGGAATACATGCGGACGACCGAGGATCAAAGGGTAAATAGGATCAGGCAGCACAGCCGCCTGGATGCTACCCGTAACGTACCTGCACCGAATGTCAATCCGAGCAATCGGCAAGTCCATAGCTACGGAGCTCCTCATGGTCAGCTGAAATTCTCTTGTCTCGCCGGTGAGCTGCCCTGGGCTCACAAGGTGGGATGAGATTACAGCTTCAAACTGCAATCCTGTATCGTATAGACATTCCACCTGCTTCCCATTCACCTCTATCGTTTCGATCACAGGTGATTTCTCAGACTTTGGTTTCTCCCGACCCTTAGGTGTGGTCTCGCTAGGTCTACCTCTAGTAGAGGCGAGACACGCAAAGTGTAAGTCTTTTGGCTTCCTCAGACAATCTACAGTATTATGGGAAGGCGACTTACAGTGCTTACACCACCTCTTACTCCACTTCCGTTTTGGGGAGGCGGGAGGGCTTGGCTTATCGGGTTTCTTACCAGAGTCTTTTACCACAGGATCTGCTACATTGGATGATTCTTTGGGACCTTTGGTCTTGGGCTTCTGATCAAGCCCCTTCTGCCTTTTCTGTGAATCAGTCTGACTGGAATCCCCAGTCTCACCATAGACTTCCACATACCTTTCAGCTAACTTATTTACTATGTCTAGCCTTTCCGCCCCATTTTCCCCTAAGAAATTCCTTAAAGGCTTGGACATCTGCATTTTCATTTGATCCACCACCATCAACTCTCTCAGACTCTCATAATCCTCTTTGAAATTGGCCAACGCCATCCACTTCAACAGGTATGAGTTCAACCTCACACTATAGGCCGAGAACATCTCACCTGGTTCTCTCTTGGAAGTTCTGAACCTCCGCCTGTAAGCATGGGCTGTCATTTCGAATCTTTTCAAAAGAGCCGATTTCAGGGTTGGATAATCATTTTCCATCCCTGGGGGAAGACGCGCATACACTTCGTACGCGGTGCCACGGAGTCCTTGTGAAAGCTTAAGATTCCAACGCTCAGGCTCTAAACCCATAGCTTTACACATTGCCTCGAACTTCTCTAAGAATTGATCTATCTTCTCTTGGTCCGGTTCAAATGGTGGAAACGGCCATTTCATAGCATGGTAAGCTGGTCTGCTGGCTACTGATGAGCTAGGTAAAGCTACTCCACCTACTGCTCCCTCAGAATCACCGCCAGATTTAGCCTCTACCTCAAGTTGCTTCATACGGAACTCATGTTCCATTTCCAACTTCCTAGCATCTAATTTCTTAGACTCTAAGTCAGCTGCCAGTTTTTGTGCCTGTTGGTCTGCCACCAACTTTTGCTCTTCTAGTGCTACCTTTCGAGATTCCAGCTCAATTTCTGACTTTCTTCTCTCCCTCTCTTCTGCTCTGAAGTCTCTCTCTACTTCCAGTACATAGGCTTTGAACTCCTCACCTTCCAATCCCAACTCAGTTGCAGATGCCCGCACCTTAGCTAAATCTAAAGTACGAGTAGCCATGCTTAGTGTAACTTAGTATCAGTATAGATATGCAATACCCAATCACAATGCTAACTGTACTCCAACCAACACTGTAACTATGTATCTATACTAACTTAACTAAATGTCTGTCCACGTCGAAGAGAAAGGTATCAGTAGCCCTACTCGTCAAGTAGACAATAGGTATAGGACAGATGACACTATAACCTATTCCTACGAGATGTCAGAACAAAGAGAAGATCCCGGACGAGCCCCCACTCTATCTTGTGACAAGACCGCCGGGGCTTGGTCTGGTTTGCCACGATAGATACTATCCCCTGCCTTTGCTCCAACCACCTCAATAGCACTCTACATCTACCAGGCCCCACACAAGCCGGGACAGCTTAACCTTCCCTCCCTCACCTAGGGTTCCAAACCCCAAGGGGGCTCGGACCAGACACCAGTCATATCACTGCACAAAGTCATAGCTAAGAGAACAAAAAAAATTTAATTCTGAACTACGTCAACCACAACACAGAGAAGGATGGCTGAAAGCCAGACTAGAAGAACTATGTACAAGATCAAAGACGCAGATGAGTATTCATCATGGAGGCGGACGATAGCTCGTGCGGTTGTCCAGTCGTGGTAGCGACTCACCCAGGCTCCTCCAGTGGACTGGAACTCCAAGGTCTGCTGCCTCTCCAAAGTTCCCTCTTCACCTAGAGAACCAAGCAAGGGCTGATCAAGCGCCGTACCACTGCCTGACGGACCCTGCACTGATGAACAAGGATTCTTCCTTGCTGTCGTACTATTTCCCTCGTCACACTCTTGATGAAGTCTGGGCCGACCCTAGAACATTAGCGGTCTCCCACTTGCAGAAAAAATACATGTAGCGCCGTCTCAAAATACACAAGAGCCAGGTCACTCTTCTATCTCATCAGTGACCCACACACTGATATGTCACTTACACAATACGCGGTTGCTCCACATGAACACACAAGGTCACTGGTAAAGTCTATCAGGTGACTAAACACTTCACCTTAGTTCCATGTCCTTGGACAATAGATCTTCACACAGTCTTATGTACCTACCCTGATCCATGGGTAGTAATCACAACCTAGCATACACTGTCAACAGTTCATCACGTTGGCATGAGGTAGCTCCCTACCTTCACAAACATTGTCAACAGTTCATAACGTTGGCATGAGGTAACTCCCTACCTTCACAACCATGTCACTCAGGTGTTTCCACCAATGTTGTAATCAATGTCCTAGTTCACTGGACCACATGTTGGCTTCATAAAGGTAACCAATGTAAAAACACTATGTAAGCATCAACTGATACATGGTGTCCCATAACCCAGCCGGGCCAGAAGCATATAACACAGGTCATGGTGACCGGTAACAATGATCACTCTGCACAACTTGAAAGGTCACTACCTTGCAATTACCAAGGTTTACACAGAGACGGAATGTCACCAGTGCTTCACTGGCTTGAATCACCAGACGTTTCAGTGTTGGATCCTCTCAGGATCGGATGACACTCGTCGGACTCTTGACGGAGGTCCTACCCTACACCTACCGACTTATTCAGCACTCAGCTCCTTCCAACATTGATCTCGCAGAATCAGACAACCACTCCCAGTATGGCCTCAATCAACTTCTGGATAGGCACTGGAATGAGTGGGCCCATAGAGCTCCTGGTGCAGCTCTTGAATCTTCTTCTGTATAGTAATAACAGATCCTGAAACACGGAGAGGTTGGTGTGAGTACTCAACTACAACAAAGACTACCAGCATCTCCACCCTGTCACCTGCCTCTCAGACATTCCTCATGTCTACCAACATGAGTATGAAATCATCACATCATAGATCTACCTAGTCACTATAATATATAGGCATAATGATGGTAGAAAAAGCAATAGCACACCTGTTCAGTCAAGTAACACTTCTGGGCTACATATAACCCCTAGCACCAGAGTCGACTGTATGACTCTGTCAAGCATCCTTCGCCTGGTGCCAGTCCAATCCGGTTTCATCTTCCATCCTCAATCAACATATACACTTACTTTCCTTTCAGTGTAGGGATTACTGTATCGAGAAGGTGTCCAGCCGGACATCTCCTTCCTGACAGACTCATCAATTCATCAATCCCTTAACCCATGGACTGATGAATTACACACCTTAATAACTATATGTCCATAATGAATTATACTCCTGATAATTCATTACTATAGCATTAACAAAGGAGAACTCAGGACTTGTTACACTTAAATGACAAAATCATATCACAGCCATAGTGTCAGGTCTGGGATCCCTGCCCCAGATCCTGAGTTGCCCTTGTATTCACTGACTATCTTGCAGGTCAGTCATACCTGTGCCGGTCGAGCACAGTTGTGGTGGCCATCCACCACTACTTTCCCACAGCTACTGTGGGTCTCGTGTACCTTGTCCCGTGACGACTTAAGTCACGTCATCCAATGTAGCAAACCTCCAGACTCCACTATGCCCCTCCCCACTACTACCTCACGGCAGTACTCCAAGTACTCCATGAACCGAGTCAGGGTTCCAGAAGAGTAGAATATTAGAGACAGAAATGGTTAGGTTCAAACCTCGATCTATCTAGACACCTCGGCCTCGAATTACGGAGCGCCGCATCACCCTCGATCGGGTATGTTCCTCCATCGCACATGCACGATTGCATTGGGTCGGACCTATTACTGATCGGGTTGGGGGTACCGGCCTACCTCCCGCTGCCTAGACAAACGTAAGATGGACCACGCACGGTCATCCTTGCGGATGGACATGACAACAAGCAGTAACAATAGTATCATGAATACTTATTATCAATTGTTATCCTACCGATGCAACGCCATTCGGCTTACGCGGAATAACAGTGCTATCTGCACACAGCAAATACACCACTGCTGATTTCACCTTGATTCCTCGAAACATCACCATCACTGATAGAACAATTACGTTACCATTCTGATGTCACGAAGCACATTACACATCTCTAATAATAAGCTATACCTTATCATTTACAGCGTCTAGCATGTTGATGTCATGACGGACAAACTGTCGCCTTGCCTGCGTAATGAATAAACCAAACCCGTAACTGCTACACACTGTAACGCACATCGTTCGGCCTATTTTATTTACACACCACTCGCGGTGGAATACGGCTTGTTCCGTCAGGTAACACATTACATTGCTGATCGATAAAGCCTACTTAAAAATGCAAACCGCCAACTGTAACGGATAACGCTACGCGACAACTCAATTTTGCGATGGCAATTAATTCATTCCGGGAATCATCACGGCATCACGACAACAATTAAATAATAGAATAAGTATTCAACTAACCTGTGATTGAAACATCACAAACTTTGACTGCAGATGTCCGCTCTGGCCGCGACTATTGACATCCAAATTACTGCAGCCTGCTGGCCATGATCTCTCCACGCTGAGGTCTGGTGGGCGACTGACTCCGACAACGTCAGTCCGCCTTCCACTCGCCTACATGGGCTGCGTGACTTTCATGATTCATGAAGAAAACCAGAGTCACGATGGATTCCTCCAACCCGTGCTGCACAACGCACTCGTGAACTTAGAGATCAAAACCACGTACGCACTTGGGGGAACATTCTAGATTCTTCTATAAATAACTAGAATAGCTCCGCCCCCGCACTACTTTTCTAGGGAACTCCCCTATTAATTGACATTAAATTAAAGGGAGACCAACGCATGGCACTCCCTTCAAAGGGCTATTATGCAGAGATCTTACGATATTTATCCGTTTCGTCACAATGATCATCAATTTGTGATGAAAATATCCTTCACCTGTTTTTTTAAAAATCCCATAACCTATGGGTCATCGGAGTGCAACAATACATTATTTTGTAACTGGGATCTTCCACGATTATCTTCAGTGATATGTGCAGCTGTGGCAATTATTTTGTGATGAAAATATCCTCCTGTTTTGTATCCTGTCACCCAACCTGTGGTCCATCCGAGTACCACAATACATTCTTTTGTAATCGGGGTCTTCCACGACTCCCTAAATTCAGTAACATATGTAAGTGTGGCAATGTTATAATTCATCCTTTTTGTAATGTTGTATATAATGCTTTCTTTTGTCTGCTTCACATCTTGTCCCCAGCTGTAATTCCAAATACCGTGGGATTTTTAACGTACACAGTTTGCACACAGGACCTTGTCACTATCTGAAAAGGCTAGGTGTTTGATCTCCTACTCACAAGATCAAGGGAACGTGATATCATTAGACACCAGTGGTTCTTATAACACTTTCCTGAGGTCAGCATGGCTGAATGGATAAGTGCAATCATTCTCAAACCTCTGGTGTGCTGATGCTGAGGTAGCGGGTTCAACCCCCACACCAGTCTTGGGGATGTAAATTACAAGTACCCCTGAAGTCGGAGTGGTTTCACATAAAGGCGAAGGATACTGGTAATAGGGAAAGCTAATCCACATACAAAAATCTATCTATTGTACTATAAGTAGTAGCACATAAATGGACTACGCTTGAGTTTAAAGTGAGCGATCGCAACAACAAACCTTCCCTACCCTATGCTTGGATTGGAACCTGCCTCCTTCTGAGCCCAAGGTGAACACCATACCCTCTCAGCCATGCCTCCCACATCCTTAATATGCAAATTATATAGGCACTCTTGTAAGGTTTTCATTGGAAAGGCTGGAAAATATTTTCTCTCCTGAAATGGCGCCATGTTCTTGCCTGTATTCTTGTAGTTAACATGATGCTGGGGAAGTCAGCCAGGTGACTCATGCACCGTGTGATCAGCCAAGCTGGAATCCCATGAAAGTGCTGCTGTTGTTCGTGGTGGTACAAGTGCTGAGGAGACAAGCCGCCACCCGTTCGATGACAGCATAAGAGAATCCCACTCTGTTAGCACTAGAGATGTGGGTACGATTACGGGTAAGTCTGAATTGAGGTCTTAGTGTTTGAATTTCTTGTTTAGTCCTGCATTCTTATTTATACTGTATCTGCCACTTGTTATTGAACTATAAAAATCAGTTGTTCTTTAATGATCAAATCAGTTGTTTTTGAACTATAAAATCAGCTGTACTTGAATTGTAAAATCAGTTGTTCTTGAACTATACAGTCAGTTGTTCTTGAACTATACAATCAGTTGTTCTAGGACTATAAGATCAGTTGCTCTTGAACTATAAAATTATTTTTTCTTTAACTATAAAATCAGTTGTTCTTGAACTATATAATTGCTGTTGAACTACAGTTGGTTGGTTGGTTGTGAATCCCCTGGAAGACTGAGTTGTAACTCTAAGTCTGATGAATCCCTGGAAGATTGAGTTGTAACTCTAAGTACGATGAATCCCCTGGAAGACTGAGAGTTTTAACTCTGTAGTCCGATGCACATGCATTCGGGATATCAAAGCCACAACATGGCTTGCATTCATCAAAACGAGATTGGTTTAAACAACTGTACTCCCTACCTGGTACCAAAGTATCATCTTCAGTCGGGCTGAGTTGCAGAACTCTCATTTCCCTTCTCCAGGCCCAGAAACCAATGGGTTGTGCAAGTACTGGAACTTCACATATATAGAGAGGCTTATTAAGGTGTTGAAGTGCTGCATAGAACCTGTACATTTGTATGGATGTGAAGCATGGACAATGAGCAGACAAGCCGAGAAACATCTAATGGCAGTAAACATTTGGTATCTGAGGAAAATGCAAATAATATAATGGACAGAGAGAAATACAAGGGCTATTTCAAAATCAACCTCAGATCACCTGGTAAAAATAAACCGGTTGCCATAGCGACACCGTTCATTGCTTGCATCATTCACTAGTCTTTTAGCTCACTATACACCAATCTAGAGTCACATTGTTCAGTGGTTCACGAATCGCAAACAAATAAATATGGACACTGTTATTGCCCTTCCCACCTTTCTGCCAGCTGTGAAATTCGTGGTGTTATTTGTTTTCTTCAAGCAGAAGATCAAAATGCGGCCAATATTCATTGTGAATTGTATCGCATATATGGTGATAACGTTTTGAGTGACAGTTCTGTGAGGGATTGGTGCAGGGATTTCAGAGATGGGCATAAAGATATGCATGATGAGGGTGGACAAGGACGACATTCAAGTGTCATGTGTGACAGATGAGTCATTCAAAACAGTTGACCAAGTCAGTCGTAGTGGAAAAGCGCTGTTTCACAATTTCAGATCTTTGTACAGAATTTCCACAAATTTCTAGAAATAGTCTGTTTCGAATTGTCACATAGAGGTGAGGTTACCACAAATTCTGTTCACGGTGGGTACCAAAGAAGCTGACACACGAGCTCAAAGAATCGTTTAAGATTTGACATTCCTTCTGCACTACTGGGAAGAGGGGGATGCATTTCTTGATAGAATAGTGACTGGGGACGAGACATGGGTTCACTCATAATGTTATCACCATACGCATGATACAATCGATGATGAATCTTAACCTTCTGCTTAAAGAAAACGATTCACACCACGAATTTCATAGCTGGCGGGAAAGGCAATAACAGTGTTCATGTTTATTCATTCACTATTCATGAACCACTAAGCAAATGCGACTGTAGGTTGGTGTGTAGTGAGCTAAAATACTACTGAATGATGCAAGCAATGAACGGTGTCACTAAGGCAACAGGTTTATTTTTAACAGGCGATTGGCGGTTGATTTTGGAATAGCCCTCGTACCAATGAGCAAGTTGTGCAAGAAACAAATGAAAACCGAGAGAGAAATTAGACAGTCAAGATTTTTTCAACCCCTCCACTGGTCAGTTGGACAAAAATGTTGACTTCTCGTCCTTGACTATAGGATGTAAATTACAAGAACCTCAGAAGGAGTAGGTTCGCCTGATGATGAGGTACATTGGTAACAGGGGAAAGCTAATCCACACGTAAAATTGAGTCCAGTACACTAGAAGTAGTAGTACATGTATGGGCTACGCTTGAGTGTAAAGCTAGTGAAAGGAAAAAAATAAATCACTGACTGCACATCAAACCATTCAGTCCATAAGTGCTTGGACCCCCTCTCCTCAGTACCTTGCTCAGTGTGTAGCCATAAGTGCTTGGACCCCCTCCCCTCAGTATCTCCCTCAGTGTGTAGCCATAAGTGCTTGGACCCCCTCCCCTCAGTATCTCCCTCAGTGTGTAGCGATCAACGACACCAGTTCTGTGTTGGTTAGCTATTCTTCTTTGGCCTCTGCACAACACATTTGTCTGGCTTCATGCCTTTTAACTTGATGCTCTTGCAGCCTGGACAATGGTGCAGATTCATGTTTGCCACTTGATTTGTTCATCGTCCTGCCTCTCTGAGGGAATTAACTTATTAGCCTAGTACCATTGCTCGTCCACTTTCCATAGTAGCTCAGCTCGCAAGCCTATCAGCTTATTCATTTCCTGTTACACCCACGTGGCCTCTCCCAAAATGAACCTGATTTTTTTTCAGCCTTACCCTCCTCAGAAATTCCACCCACCGTCTTCAAACCCAGGCCATCTCATTATTCCTGAGCGTACTCATCGAATCACTGAGACATTTATGGTGAGATCAAACAATCAATCCTTCAATCAATGAATCTTCATAAACAATTCTCTTTTGCTATGAAGTTTTTAATAGATTCTGAAAATGCAATTTAGCATGATAAAATTAACAACATTTGCTTGGAACTAAAGTAATAGGAAATTATTAAATTAGTCTTCTGTTTTTATTTTTATTTTCATCTCAATATCTTTGAATATCTGTTACATTATTATATCATTCTTCTGTTTTTTGTTTGTATTTTCATCTCAGTTTCATTGAATATGTCTCAACTTCTTTGAAAGTCTGTTACACTGTTATATAATTCTTCTGGTTTTTTTGTTTTTTTTGTATTTTCATCTCAGTTTCCTTGAATGTCTGTTACCTGCAATTGATATTTTTATATTTCCACATTCTGAGTGAAGTTACGGTGTCCACCTCGAGTTCATAGGTTATGGGTCTCCAACTCCAGCTTAGTGCTAGGAACTATTACAAGTTCATAGGTGACGGGTCTCCAACTCCAGCTTAGTGCTAGGAACTATTACAAGTTCAGATGTTACGGGTCTCCAACTCCAGCTTAGTGCCGGGAATTATTACAAGTTCATAGGTGACGGGTCTCCAACTCCAGCTTAGTGCTAGGAACTATTACAAGTTCATAGGTGACGGGTCTCCAACTTCAGCGTAGTGCCGGGAATTATTACAAGTTCAGATGTTACGGGTCACCAACTCCAACGTAGTGCTGAGAATGATTACAAGAACCATAGGTCAGTATAGCCATATGGTGCCAGACCCATATTTTTATACACCACATGGCATGCGGTGGCTGATGTAATCAGTAACATACCAGCCGTTTTTACTTCCCAAAACATTTCCTTCTACCGATTTTAGACTGGGCTGTCCTAGGTCAATTAAAAAAATATCCACCTCAGTCATAACATCTGATGGGAAATGCCTTGAAGAGATTAGAACAAGAATTGCCATGGCAAAGGCAGCCTTTTGCAAGATGAAAAACATACTGACCAATAAAAAGATGTCAGCTGCAACGAGAAGAACCACCCTTGCCCAACCGCACTTATGATATTATCAACGCAACCTCCTAGCAATTAGACTAACACTTTTAGCAGCTATACCAAAACTTAATCTTCAGTGTTCATCATCATCAGCATCATCTTCCATTTTTGCTGTCAAGCGTCATGGGGAGGAATAATTGACGTTCCAGCGCCCGATGGGTGGCACTGGATAGTGTCATTCTGTGTGATTGTATGATGTCTTTGAAGTCATCAATCCATTTTATTCTCGTGCATTCTATTGCTCTCGTCGCAGAAGATCTTTTATGTAGAGCCAGTGCTGGTAGTTGCTGGTGTTGCATTCTAACGAGATGGCCAAACCATTTGATCTTCTATCTTTCAATAAATGTGGCATAAGGTGTTGATCCCACTGTCTGTCTGATAACAACGTTTCTTATTCGGTCTCGGATTGTTAAGTTGGCAGCTCTCCTGAAGCATCTCATCTCATAGGTGTTGATTTTGCATAAATCTTCAGTGTTAACTAATTAGATTAACACTTTTAGCAACTATACCAAAACTTAATCATCAATGTTAACATACATTTCTCTCTTGTTCTCACAGAAGTGTGTAGCACTGCTGACCCGGATGAGGTGGAGATTTTGACGCTGGTGCGGGAGCAGATCCCCAGATACCGTCTTCGTGCAGACACCATCACCGACTTCACAGGCTACAGTCACACAGACTTCATCCAGACGAACACTATCCCCTGGGATGAAGCCGTTGACTTAAGTCCTGAGCAGATCGGGGAGTCCTTAAAATACTTCGGTTAGTGACAATGCTTTTTTTAAAACCTCTGCTTATTGCATTTGTTTTGTTTGATGTTTTTTGGGTTTGTTGGTCTTAGTATACTGCAAGCCAGTTCCTTTTGCAATTTTTTTCCCCCGCTCATTTTGAACTCTAACATAGTCCATACACTTGCTACTAGCAGTGAGTGGATTGGATTGAATATTGTTTGAGGATTAGCTTTTACCTTTTACCAGCGTTCCTCACCGTCATGCAATCCTTCCCTGGCTTATGAGATACTTGTAATTTACATCCCCAAGTCAAGGATGGAAAGTCAACATTTATGTCCGCACTGATCACCTCGAGAAATGAACCCACTACACAGAGAAAGTTGAATCTCGTTAAACCTGTCATTAAAGAAAAAGTAAAAGACCTCCATAAAAATCTCCCAGGCGTATCCTGAGATTCTGAGATTCCCCCAGAGAGAGAGAGAGAGAGAGAGAGAGAGAGAGAGAGAGAGAGAGAGAGAGAGAGAGAGAGAGAGAGAGAGAGAGAGATCAAACCTTAACAAAGACTGAAGTTAGCTGCAATGCGTAGTAACTTCATCACAGGCACAATGGATTTATTTCTGGTGGTTTCCACTTCTCGGCTGACAAAGAAACTGACCCATGAGGTACATCCTCCCTTTGTGCTGGGTCACTTCGTGTCCCTGACTGGTAATATTCCTAATCCCCGTTGACACAGAAGGAAAATGTGTTGATTCATTCTCTTGTGTTACACCAGTCAGCTGGACTAAAATACTGACTTCTCGTCCTTGACTTGGGGACATAAATTATGAATACCTAAGAAGTTGGAGTGAGTTCTCCTGATGGCTAGGGACACTGGTAATAGGGAAAGGTAATCAGTCCAGTGCACTGCCCAGTAGTGGCAACAACTAGAAGTAGTAGCTGGTGTATGGACTACGCTTGAGTTCAAAGCCGGCGAAGAAAAAAAAATATGGCATGGCCAACCAACGTTTCTTTGAGTTCCTTTCTCTTGATTTAATTTGTCTGCGGAACTTACCAAGGAGCATATATCAAGGTTATAGATGTTAGAGAAGTCAAGGGCTACAGATGACACAGGTTGAATGGGATATACAGTCTAACAGTAAATGACAATACACTATAAACTTCTCACACACTTTGAACTCAAGTGTAGTCCATACACCTGCTACTACTTCTAGCTCACGGGACTGATTTTTGCGTGTGGATTAGCTTTCCATATGATAAGTTTTCCTCGCCATCAGGCAAACCCACTCCGACTTCTGAGGTACTCATAATTTATGTCCCCAAGTCAAGTCATTTTAGTCCAGCAGACCGGTGTGGGGGTTGAACCCATTGCCTCAACATCAGCACACTGGAAGTTTAAGAACAAGCGCTCTTATCCATTCAGCCATGCTGACCTCATATATATTTTATATTTTTAATACATTATATGGATAGCATCACAATATAGTTATTTATACACTTTCTGTCTATCCCCAACTGTCAAAGTCTTGTGTGAATTATATGCGAAAATAAGTTAATTGCATGTTCTTTACATAAATTCGCAGTCAACCCCAGGATTTATTGACTGTGATTTTCTAGGAAATTTTAAACTACGGTCAGTAGTGTATACATGAGCAGTGGCTGGCCAAGTGGCTGGAATACCGACTGTCCTCCCGGAGACCTTGTTTTTAATCCTCGATATGGTGTAAATTTATTTTTCTCTCAGGGGAAAAATAAAACCCTAACATGCACACTTCGCGGCGACTGCACTTGCCTGGCGGCCTTAATTCCTCAGGCTCAAGACCTCCCCTGTCCAACACCGCAAGGTACTATAGGCAGTAAATGACAGTTATTTATTTTTGGACAGTGTATACACAAATATGTAACTGTAACAACACACACAGGCAGCTGTGGTAGAAGAATGGCTAGACACACACCTGCCCGCTGGTTAGCATGGGTTTGGGCTGCATCAGGGCAGATTCAAATTATTAGAATTAACTTGGGTTCCTTAGGTCAGCATGGCCAAATGGATAAGATCACATATTCTTAAACATCCGGTGTTCTTATGCCGAGGTAAGAGGTTCAACCCCTACACTGGACAGGCATTTAGACTAAAATGTTGACCCATCATCCTTGACTTGGGGACATAAATTACAAGTACCTCTGAAGTCAGAGTGGGTTTGCCTTATGGCGAGGGACACTGTTAATAGGGAAAGCTAATCCACATGCAAAATTCAGTCCAGCACTACTAGAAGTAGTTTTATAGACTACTCTTGAGTTCAAAGCGAGCGAGAGCAAAAAATAAAAAAAAAAAAGAAAAACCCTGGGCTCCTATATGGACCCAGTCTAAGATTGGCACCAGGAGATGTCTTGGGAAGTCAAGTCGGCCGGTGTGATATTGTTCACATCACTCACAGAGTGACCATTGGTTTGTTAATATATGTCCTGTGTGTCTTGTAGGGCATGTGTAACGGTTATTTACTTGTTTTTACTTATACATACATAGACAAAAGTGTGTTACTGGCACCTGGCTGTCATGACTGAGGATAGTTTGAAACACTGTGCTTAAAAAAAGGTATAATAACTACAACCCAAGACGGGGACAGGGGATGGAGTTATACTTCTCCATAGCACATGGTCCGGGTTGAATTGTAGAGACCATGTGTTGCCTATGATGAGACCATGTGTTGCCCATGCAGCATGATCCCTCTCTTGGCCTGCCTAGTTCACTCTAGAAGAAAGGTATCACCAATATATGTGGAACAAGTCTCGCTGCATAAGCTGCCAGATCAGCAAAGCAATGCTCTAACTGTCCATCTGTTGGAGCTTCAATCCTATACCAGTTGCTAACCAAAACTTAGGGCCTGATCTGCCCTGCCATGATATAAAGTCTTTAGGTTGCATTTCCTCGCACTAGGGTAAGGCTTATACTTTCCCAATTGTGCTCCTCTGCCGAAGCCGTTGGCACAGTGTGGAATGTTGGGTTTGGTGAGCACCGCCCAACATTCAGTGCTAACAGAAAGCAGGTAATACCGACTACTGTTATACAGTAGCTCAGTCATATCTGACTGAGACCTGACGTATGACACACACATATCCCTCTTTTATCAACCACTGATTTGTAGATATAAAACGGTACAACCTGAATAAATTAGAAATTAATACGTCATTTGATATTTTCAACACAAGATTCTTCACTTCTGTTAGACACTGTTCACTTCTAAGACTTCACACTTTTTTCATGTCATCTTCTTGCTTGATCTATAAGGACCTTGGTTATGTGAAGTGATAGAACCATCACATTCTGAGTGCCAGGAGAAATAGGGGCTCAGTCTCTCCCTCCTATATTGATGCCGAGAGCTGGCATCAAACCCTTGTATAACCTTGTGTCACTTTATTGATAGTAACCATGTAGTAGAAGCTTGTACAGACAGTACTCTGGTACTGTACTGTACAAAATGTTTACGGCGAGCTGCGCTGTGGTAAACGCTTCCCAGGCGGCCAGAGGAAAAACACTCTGAAGATCTCACTGAAAGCTTTTGCAATTCATCATGACACTTAGGAGACTGTTGCCAAAGACCAAAATTCGTGGTGTATATCATTATGCAAGGGTGTAGTCACTTGTGAAGCAAAACAGGACTGCAAGAGCTGTGGAAATAAAAGGCTGGACACAAAAAAACCACTGCAGGAGATCCTCCTACGTGAAGCATTCTTTGCCCACATGGGTGGGGGTGGGGAGGGGTGGGGGTGGGGAATTAAGATTATTTCAAGATCGCGTTAATACAAGAACCGATTACTTGATATTGTTTTTCCCTTCATACTGTACGGTTCTGTCCGTCTCACCCGTCTAATATTCAATTTATAAAGTAAGTAGACCCACAAATCATGTTTTATGTGGACGTCTAGACTTGTTTTAGTATGTGCAACTAAATTTAGCTTCCATTATTACGTATACTGTGTAGGAGTGGGAGCGGGATTTTTAGGTAGGAAATATGAAAGGGGGGAATGACGTTCTGAAAATACGGTGAAGTGGGGCATGGGCCAAATTTTTAGGTAGGAAATACAAAAGGGGGGGGGGGGATGATGTTCTGAAGATATGGTGAAGGGGGGAACGGGCCAAAAAAGGTTGAGAACCACTTATCTAAACAATTATTGGGCTGGTACTATATAGCGTACTCCTGGCTCTATGATGAAGCCTCATGTTGGTTTCCATACAAAGTATAAGTGCTGGTCATTCAGAAAGCAATGGCAAACTACTGAATGTAAACTTGCTAACAAATCACAAGCAACCAAAAAATACTGGGGTTGAGTTGCTACGTCCTGTAAAATTATATGCAAGTAACTTTTGTAAAATTATATGCAAGTAACTTTTGTAAAATTATATGCAAGTAACTTTTAACCACAACATGGCAACTGTGGCAAATGGGTAGTGACCGTGATTTGCAACCCCATATGCAGTGTTTGAAATTAACTGCCGGCGATTTGGAAGCAGACCAGCTTGTGTTATTTTTTAACAATGGTGTGAGCAGTGGTCATTCAGAAAGCAATGGCAGACTTTAAACCCATAACCCTCAGGCCAAGTTGTGGGTGTTCTAGCCACTAAACTATCACAGCTATGTTAATGTTTACTTTTCATTCTCCTCAAGTGGTCTTGTACATTGAAACCTCCAAATATTCTATGTCCGCAAATTTTTTTTTTTGTTCGCATATCCTCAACAGGACATCGCTGTCAACATCAGCATCTTTCAGCTGATTGTTGATTTCTTGGCAAGATTACGCTCAGTAGTTTGCCATTGCTTTCTGAGTGACCGGCTCACATACCCTGTAAGTTACCAATGCGGCTAGAACCGCCACCAATTCTCGCGCACATCACATTACCCATGAGAGTATAAGGGATTACGGAGAAAATCGCTAACCCCTCGGCCAGGGAGACCGGCTGTCCACAAAATGATGGATAATAAATACCATATTCACACCAATCAATGCTACCAATGTCAAACTTAGGCATTATCCAAAGCATTCTTACAGAAAATCAACACCTGTGAGGTAAGATGCTTGAGGAGAGCTGCCAACTTAACTATCTGAGACAGAATATGAAGCCTTTATTCTTAGCATTTCATTCCATGAGAGATCTAGCTTTGTGACTGCTCATAAACTTATACCAGTGGAATGAATGTGGTAGTTTTCCCTTGCTTTCCAAACATAACAAACAGCGGAGTATTTGATTTCATTATATTAAGATTGTATCAGTGTATCAATATATACAGCTTTTATTTGTAGTTCATTGTGTATTTTTATATATTGTCATGCCTTCGCTTAGCTGCGACGTCAGGTGAGCTGTTGCATCTTTCTCATTGATTGGTCAAATATCTTTGTTGTTTTGTGATGTTACTTCTGGAGAATGCGCCTGGTTTTTGTTAGAAATTCGGCATGCTTTTTTTTTAAAGCTTGATGGTTTGTCGTGGCACTGATAGTGGGTGTTACTGCTGTTGGACTGATTCATTCATTCAATAGCATGTCCCTTGCAGAACTTCGCTCCCATAACAACCGTCCAGAATACTTCTCGGTCATAAGCAAGATGTCCCACGTCCAATACACCATCTGGAGATCACCTGCCACATCATGCACCCGTCTTTTCTTTTCTCTGGCATATACCCCTCCATTATTGTTCTCTCCAAACTTAAATGACGATTCAAGTGACCAAACTATTTCAAATTTCTTTGTTTTATTGTCTTTAGTAGCCAACCTTCTTCAGTATTCAGATCTTGTCATACGGATGCATTTGTTCTTTTCTGTATCCAAGATATTCTTAGAACCCGTCTATAACATTTATATTCAAAAGCATTTATGCGCTATTCAGCTTGTTCAGTAAGTGTCATTGGTAACACCGTCAGGATTATCTCTGTCATCAAGATTATTAGTACTAGCCCCTGCGTCACACTCTTCCCAAGAGTGATCTGATCTGCCTGGCCCAGTGGTCTCACCACCAGATCTCTTTCTTATTATGATTTCTTTCATCATTGTCTCTACTGATGAGATCATCTACCTATCGCCACAGAGTGCATACCATAACTAACAATAATCTGTCAGCTGCTCTCACACTCCATCCACCACCTGCTTCCATGGCTTCAAGTAACCCTGATTGGGGGGCTAAGCGGGTAGTCCACCTTGCCCAACGGTGTCCCGTAGACTAACAGATGGAAGGAGGCGTCTTACATCTCCTTTGATAGGGGATACCCGGATACCCCTACCTCTCTAACTGGGTTGAACTGATGCCGAAGACAAATGATCATGTGACTAGGGGTCTTGAGAATAAAAGACACAGACATTTGTATGTATGTTATATGTGTCTTTTGTTTGACACATACACATCCTGTCCCTCAGAGATCACTTAGTGTTATCACTTCAGTGGAGTATTGGTCACTCTGTCTCAGAGATCACTTAGTGTTGTCACTTCAGTGAAACATTGGTCACTCTGTCCCTCAGAGATCACTTAGTGTTGTCACTTCAGTGAAACATTGGTCACTCTGTCTCAGAGATCACTTAGTGTTGTCACTTCAATGAAACATTGGTCACTCTGTCTCAGAGACCACTTAGTGTTATCACTTCAGTCAAACATTGGTCACTCTGTCTCAGAGATCACTTAGTGTTATCACTTCAGTGAAACATTGGTCACTCTGTCTCAGAGATCACTTAGTGTTATCACTTCAGTGAAACATTGGTCACTCTGTCTCAGAGACCACTTAGTGTTATCACTTCAGTCAAACATTGGTCACTCTGTCTCAGAGATCACTTAGTGTTATCACTTCAGTGAAACATTGGTCACTCTGTCCCTCAGAGACCACTTAGTGTTATCACTTCAGTGAAACATTGGTCACTCTGTCCCTCAGAGACCACTTAGTGTTATCACTTCAGTGAAACATTGGTCACTCTGTCTCAGAGACCACTTAGTGTTGTCACTTCAGTGAAACATTGGTCACTCTGTCCCTCAGAGACCACTTAGTGTTATCACTTCAGTGAAACATTGGTCACTCTGTCTCAGAGACCACTTAGTGTTGTCACTTCAGTGAAACATTGGTCACTCTATCTCAGAGTTCACTTAGTGTTATCACTTCAGTGAAACATTGGTCACTCTATCTCAGAGACCACTTAGTGTTATCACTTCAGTGAAACATTGGTCACTCTGTCTCAGAGACCACTTAGTGTTGTCACTTCAGTGAAACATTGGTCACTCTATCTCAGAGTTCACTTAGTGTTGTCACTTCAGTGAAACATTGGTCACTCTATCTCAGAGATCACTTAGTGTTGTCACTACAGTGAAACATTGGTCACTCTGTCTCAGAGATCACTTGGTGTTGTCACTTCAGTGAAACATTGGTCACTCTGTCTCAGAGATCACTTAGTGTTATCACTTCAGTGAAACATTGGTCACTCTGTCTCAGAGATCACTTAGTGTTGTCACTTCAGTGAAACATTGGTCACTCTATCTCAGAGATCACTTAGTGTTATCACTTCAGTGAAACTTTTATCACTTCAGTGAAACTTTGGTCACTCTGTCTCAGAGATCACTTAGTGTTATCACTTCAGTGAAACATTGGTCACTCTGTCTCAGAGACCACTTAGTGTTATCACTTCAGTGAAACATTGGTCACTCTTGTCTCAGAGATCACTTAGTGTTGTCACTTCAGTGAAACATTGGTCACTCTTGTCTCAGAGATCACTTAGTGTTATCACTTCAGTGAAACATTGGTCACTCTGTCTCAGAGATCACTTAGTGTTATCACTTCAGTGAAACATTGGTCACTCTGTCTCAGAGATCACTTAGTGTTGTCACTTCAGTGGAGCAATGGTCACTCTGTCTCAGAGATTACTTAGTATTGTTACTTCAGTGAAACATTGGTCATTCTGTCCCAGACTTTGGATCCAATATGGCAGATGGGCTGTTGAGCTGTTAAGGTCTCTGGAGTGGCTACAGTTTGCTTACATATTTTCCCTCTTGTTGGACTGGTAGAACATGGTTCTGTCGCCCAGCCACTCAGTTAAGTGTGTGGAGCAACACTGTGAGCTGTGAAGTTTTTGTGGAATGCTTTTACATCTATCAGCGGTTGTTTGTATTCTGAGCAGAGAGAAATGATGCTGGATGGATTGGTATTATGGGATGGAAGAATGTCATTAGTTAAACTGAGTCAGAACTACAAGGAACAAGATCTGTGGAGAAGCATGATTTCCTACGTCAGTTGGCATGGCACATGGTGATGATGATGTGTTTCCTTAGGCAGCCCAGCTGGAAGTGTTGAAATTTTCTTTCCTTGCCCGGCTTCTGTACATGAGCCCATGTTGTCCACCTCTACAGTTTGATATTTCTGCATTCTTGACAAGAATTGGGACAAATATTTGAGTCATGTGCTAGTATGTTTAAACCAGTATTGTGTTGCATGTTTAGTTTTGTTGTTGTTGTCTTGTATTACAGCAGACGGCACTACCCGCTTTCTGTTAACAACGAATATTTGGCGGGCTCACCACCCGACATTGTGTCAATGGTTTCGGGTGGAAGAACATAGTTGGGAGGGTACAAGCCTTATCCTAGTGTGAGGACACAAGCCTTTTGCTAGTGTGAGGACATGGCAGGGAAGACCAGGCCCTAAGCCTTGGTTGGCAACTGGTCTAGGATCAAATCTCTGACAGGCGGACAGTAAGAGCATTGCTTTGCTGATCTGCCAGTTTAATAGCTTATGTTGTTCCAGATGTATTGGTGTTATCTTTCCTCTGGAGTAAAGTATGCAGAGAGAGAGGGATCATGCTGCATGGGCAACACATGGTCTAGTCAATTCAGCCCAAGCTTTGTGCTGTAGAGAAATATAACTTTATCCCTGGTCCCCGCCATGGGTTGTAATTATTATGCCTTTTGTGAAGCACAGTGTAACAAACTATCATCTGTCGAGAGGGCCAGGTGCCTTTACAGTGTTGTCTTGTGCTACTTCATGTTTATTGTTTTAATGTTGTCCAGTTAGTTTCTTTATCTGTTCATTTTCGAGGTGGCATAGTGGTAAGTTCACTAGCCTACTAACTTAGTGGTCTGGACTCACATGTAACAGTTCTTAAAGTAATATTTTCCTTTTACATGATTGGGTTGTACCCAAAGAAAGAAAATTAGTTGGATATTCTTTACAGGACGTCACACTCAAACTTTTTTTTTTGCTGTTTGTGGTTTCCTGGTTAGTTTACGTTCAGTAGTTTGCCATTGCTGCCTGAACGACCAGCATTTATATCATTGTATGAAAACCAACGCAAGGCGTCTGCTGCCAAACTGTTCGCAGTTGTGTTTCGAACGTGGTGTGCGGGATGACTGATTGCGTCCGTAAAATCTTTGCCACAGAGCCGGCAGTGGTAGAATAGGGGAAATAACTACAGACACAAGTAGTATCTACACTGTTTCAGTTGTTTCTCCTTTTATGCCTGAATTTGTGTTTCGTACTTCATTTCTTCTGGGAATCAACACTTAGTTTGTCGCACAGAATATGGTAGATATTTGTTCTGTGGACCATTCTGCATATTTAGTATATCGGTGTATGTACATACAGTGTAATCCTGATTTTTATATAATCAGATTTTACATTGTTTTTTGTTTAATGTTGCATATCCCTTACAGGACGTTGCAGCCACCACCAGCATTTTTCAGCTGCTGTTGATGTACTAGGCAAGTTTTACGTTCAGTAGTTTGCCATTGATTTCTGAACGACCGGCTCACATACCCCCTAAGTTACCAGCCCGGCGCGATCCGCTGCCGAATCTCGCGCAGCTGTTTTCTCCATTGGATATATGGGATTACGAGCAACGTCATTAACACCTTGGCCAGGGAGACTGGCCAAGGGGATTTTACATGAAAAACTATTATTACTGCCAACAGAACCTTGCGGTGGGGGTTGAGCATGAGGGATTAAGGCCGACTGGCCAGTACATTCGCCACCAATTGTGCAGATTAGTGTTTTCTTTTTGCCTCTGACAGAGAAAAAAAATCCATCACCATACCGTGGATTCGAAGCCGGATCCCTTGAATGGGTGCCTGGCATTCTAGCCAATCGGCCAGCCTCTCCAAAAGAGCATGGAGGAGACAATATAACCAGTCCTGTTTTGGACTAACTCGAAAGAGAGCAAAGAAAGGAAAGATAATCAACATTCACAACAAAAAACGGACCTCAATTATAACCGACGAGGCAGAAGCAGAAACCTGGAGTACAACTAAAGGAGACGAAGCCTTGTTACAAACCTTTGAGAACAAAGTCTTAAGACGCATCTTTGGGCCCATTAGGGATACACAAAGTATAGAGTGGAAAAGAAGAAGCAACAAAGACATGTATGATCTGTTATAAGTCCCCGCTAATCACTGGTATCATGAAGGCTAATAGACTACAATGGCTGGGGCATATAGAAAGAATGGAAGACAATAGGGAAACAAAACTCGCTTACACTCAGGACGTAAATGACCGTAGACCCCGAGGTAGACCAAGAAGACGGTGGGGAGATAATATATATACAGACCTACAAACACTTGGAATCAACGACTGGCAAGAGAAGGTCAACCAGAGAGACGAATGGAGACGGATTGTATCTGCAGCAAAGAACCTCAATGGCTCGGAATGCTGAAGAAGAAGAGCCAGAAGCAGGTTGAACGAGGTTAAAATTCCTCCTCCCTCCTCCTTCCCCATCCCTTCCCACCCTCTGCCCCTGCCCCATGTAAATACTGTAATAAAATAGTTTGAGAAACACTGTAATTTATAGTTTGAGAATAAACTGCAAATAAAATCACTAAGTATAAGAAAGGCAACACATGCGACTTTAGTGCAGCAGCTAATGGAAATGTATTATCAAGATGAAAATAAATGAAGTCTTTTGTTAGACTGTGTGACAATCTGAGATATTTGTTGCCTGGATGAATAGAACTAACTTATGACCCGGATATAGTTCTCACGAATATGAGGTCAGGAATTAACATAATTGTTCAGGGACATTCCCACGCGTGTTTCGTTTCATGCTTTATGGTAGCCAATGAAGTGTTTCCAAGTTGATAGTACCCGTGGGCAATCTGATTGAACGACTGCTGTATGTTATAGTCAACACATCACCCTCCCGACTAAGGAGGCTTGATGGTTCCGTCGCCCTGCTACTGAGTGAGTGCGTGGCGCGACACTGTGAGCTGTGAGTTTCGTGTGAAATGCTTTTGAATCTGCCCGAGGTTTTTTGTTATGTGACTGCATGTTCGGAGTGATGGCAGATGGCTATGTCCCAGAGTTGACCGGTTTTTGCCTTATGCAGAAATGCGTGGATGCTGGGCTTCTGGTTGACTGCCACTGCCATCGACGATGAACTGTATTTCGTGGACTGTGTGGGTGAACATCTAGGAAACATCCAGATGGGAAAATGACTGCCGATTCCATCAGAGATAAATTGGGTGTTTCGTGGGGGACTATTGTGTTGACATTCTGGCGGCAGCATTATGCACAGTGTATCTGTGCGGGCTGTTGTTTGTCGAGACTCCTGTCTTTTCCACTTTTCACATTGGGCAGTGGGGAGCGTTTTGTGTGATATTCACTGGCACAGGAACGGAGCATAATGGGGACCACCCGTTGCTGTGAAGTTGGAACTGTGACTAACTAACTAACTAACATCACCCTCATTGCACATCGAACTATTAGTCCATAAGTGCTTGGATCCCCTTCTCAGTATCTCCCTCAGCGTGTAGTGCCTCACGTCGCCAGTTCTGTGTGCGTTGACTATTCTTCTGTGGCTTCCCTCATGGTTCTAGTATAGCGTGACCCCGTTTGACTGGATGTTCTTGCAGCCTGGTCACAGTTGAAGAATCACATCCGTTAAGTCATGTTCTCGTCCAGTGTTTTCCTCTACTCGTTGCGTGTCGTCTAGACGCTCTGTACACAGTGAAGACATGAGAACGAATTATAAGTGAAACATTTGAGATAATCGGCATATCGCAAGTCTTTTTCTTCTGCATCTTGGGCTAAACTAGGCAATGGTTGTGCACTTTGACATTGATTTCTGAACGGACGACGCTCACACCGTAACCATCAGTACACAACAATCTGCTCCCAAATAGCCTTCCGTGTGTTGTTGTTGTTGTTGTTGTTGTTGTTGTTGTTGTTGTTGTTGTTGTTGTTGTTGTTGTTGTTGTTGTTGTTGTTGTTGTTGTTGTTGTTGTTGTTGTTGTTGTTGTTGTTGTTTGCGCTCGCTCACTTTGAACTCAAACTTAGTCCATACACACTACTTCTAGTAGTACTGGATTGAATTTTGTGTGTGGATTAGCTTTACTTATTAACAGTGTCCCTCGCCATCAGGCGAACCCACTCCGACTTCAGAGGTACTTGTAATTTACGTCTCCAAGTCAAGGACGATAGGTCAAAATTTTAGTCCAACTGTCCAGTGTAGGGGTTGAAGCCCTTACCTCGGCATCAGCACACCGGATGTTTGAGAACGCGCGTCATGATCCATTCGGCCATGCTGGCCTACTGCTCAGTGTGTCCACACTTTCGTTATTCGTTAAAAGACAACTATGTTGATGGTGTTATAGATGACCCCGGCTCTGCGGCTAAGGGGTTACGAATGCAATTTGCAATCCGGCATACCGTGTTGGAAACACAGCTGTGGACGATTTGCGATAGACCGCCTTGCGTTAGTTCCCATACAAAGATATTAATGCCGGTCGTTCAAAAAGTAATGGTAAACTACTGAACGTAAACTTGCAAAGAAATCACAAAAGCCAATAACGACGAAGGCCCCCCCCCCCCCCCCCCAAACGCTGTGGTTGACTGCCTCGTCCTGTAAAGGTTATGAAACTTAACGTTAATGCTTACTATAAATTGCAAACAGATGGGACAATTTGCATGGAGTATAACAATATTATATCAGCGTCGTAATGGATTAAACAGCATTAGGGTTGTGTGTTTGTAGTTTATTCTGAAACATGATTGTCGACGCCAGCTGATGTAACTGATGAAGAGAAAATGCAAACTCAGCTATCTGTCATTAAAGTATGAACTGTAGAGCCAGTGGCTATGTGTTTGAAACATACACTAGTTATCATAGAGAAGGTTTTGACAACGGACATTTCTGTGTATGGTTTCCCGCATCAACTAATGGGATTTGGTCAAACAGACGGGAAGTTGACGATTATGCAACAAACGGAAAAATATTCGAGAATCATTATTTTTTTTTTTTTCACTTTATGTTATTTTCTTCTTCATCGTAACCGTTCTCTCTCATATTAACATCGTCTTGCATCACACCGACTGGTTGAGTTAACAACCGATATCACAGCACGCGGGACATTCCCATCTATGTCCCGTCCTCATCTGCATCAGCCAGCGAAAAGTAGCAATACTCATGATACCAGCATTGGTCTGATTATTTGTCCGTCTGGCATTTTCTCGGAGTCTTGAGTGTTGGTGAGATCCTCTGGTCACTCCCCGCAGCACCATTCTCTCCAAGCCCTGATGATCTATCTACTCGTTCCGCGCTAAACACAATTCCAAAGAACCTCGACTACATCTACCTTATCATGCGCCAATACCCCACCCAGTGTTGCAGACCAACCAGTCTGGCCGCCTGCTCGTTTCCTACCACTCCAGCATGTGCTGGGGAGGGGGGGGGGGTCCAGCAAATGCTCTCTTCGTCGATAGGTGTTGGCGGTCATGGTTCGCCATCTCACACTATCATCAGTCTTGGGTAAGGTGTGTGTTCTTGTCCCCATTATACCATGTGACTAAGACAACCACATTTATCTCTTTGTCTTCCTATCAGATTTGCCTGTTGTCATTTAGTTTTCAAGTTTATTCCTCATCATAACATCCATAAAAATGTTAACTTCTACGTCTAATTTCTCTGATCAATTTAAGGTTTTAAGGTTGTCATTTGTTTCATGAAAGACTTTTCCCAGTTATTCTTTGCATTTTCGACATAAACCGCGTTCCTACGGCCATTAGATGTCTCTCGGCTTGTCTGCTCATTGTCCTTCTTTCACAAGCATGCAACAATATAGGTTATTTACATCATTTTAACACCGTTTTTCTCTGTAACTGATAGCATTTTGTTAATGAGTAAAGGCTACTTTTGCCATGGCAATTCTTGTTCTAATCGTTACGAAGAAACTAAGCAAGTATTATGACTGTTCCAAAATATTGTGCCAATCACTTGTTTAAGAATGTTCATATTTTGGTGAATTTTACATTCAAGTATTTCTCTCTTCTTGGAGACGACAATAATTTCTGCTTTCTTGCAGTTTATGGTTGCTTACAGTATACAGTAACCGCATCCACTAAATACTGGGGACCGGGTTCAATGTCTCCAATCAGTGGTGGTATCTCATCTCATCTTGTTCCTCTTGTACCTTACAGTGTCGAGGTGAAGCATCAATAGCGGGAGAGTGCCCGTTTGTGGGCTTCATATATCGTGATTCTGTAACCAAAAAAAAAGTTAATTAAATATGCTTTACAGGACGTCGCAGTCAATCCCAGCATGTTTTGGCTGTTTGTGATTTCTTGGCAAATTTACGTTCAGTAGTTTGCCATTGCTTTCTGAACGACCGGCACTCATACCATTGTATGTATACCAGCACAAGGCAGTCTGCTTCAAGATCGTCTGCAGCTGTCTTTCGAACGCGGTATGCGGGATTCCGAATCGCATTGCTAACTCCTTCGCCACAGCGACGACTGAATGCTGTAGACTACCGAACATAAACAATTCATATTTCAGCGTTATCAGAGAATAAACAAACAAACCAACTGAATTTTCAAAGGGTTAAGAATTGGACAGGCAGGCCAAACTAACATTTTTTAACAATTCATGCACCAGAGAGGAAGAGAAGGACAGAGCAAGTTGTACGCGGAAAGTTTAAACGGCCGGACTTAAATTACTATTAACATCCGCTTTATTCAAATATCAAACCACAGAGAGGAGTGGAGAGTCGTGTTCGCGTTCGCCGATGCCAGCTTCATGCCAGAAATCTGAAAAATGACAAGTAAAAGATAAAGCGGATCTCTTTAATCCCCAACACCGGACGTCTGTAGTGTGACAATCTTGCGTCGTTAGATTTATTATTGTACTTGGAAATGCAGATAGTGTATAAATGTACACTTGTGTACGTACCATCTGAAGTAGCGACCGGCATTTCGGATATGTTTGTTTAGTTACATACGCTTGCGTCCTTTAGGGCGTGGGGTCGCAGCATATGTTTCATGGAGTTTTCTGGGCTATCTGTTCTGGGGCAAGTTTCTGTTTACACCGGGGAAACCAGGGACAACAGCCTTGCTTGCGTTCTCACTATCACATGACGGTTTTAGTGTAAACCAAACAATAAACTGTTAACCACCAGTTTTGTCATCGTCATCTTCTTCTACTGTTGCCATAAAGCGTCGTGGGGAGTTTTGTCATTCATAGATATTGATTTATTTGGTTGTTTCGGGATTTGAGGTTTGAGGAATGAGCACAACCCACTACTGGCAACGCTGATCGTATTTTGGTACTGGTACGAACCTTGGGCCTTGTCCACGTCAGATTGGAAAATTCAGAGAAATAACAGTAGCTTGTGAGCCGTTAATGAGCGAGCCCTACAAGAGGCAAATGCAAACCGTTGACTGATTAGAGACATTAGACGTAAACAGTCAAACTTTTTTGTAGTACGTTATGAGAAGGAATAAACTAGAGAACTTGGTGACAACTTCAAGATTGAGGGGGAAAGGAAAAGGGGAAGGCAGAGAAGTAAATATCTTGATTGCTTGACACACGGCACGGTCGGGACAAGAACACAGAGCTGATCCACGACTCTGGTGATCGTGTAAGATGGCGAAACATGATCTCCCACGCTTATCGGCATGGCACATGATGGTGATAAGTGAACCGTTGCTGTCATCGAGAAAAAAAGTTAAATGCTATCCTTTTACGGGATTTGCAATTAGCCTCACCATTGCCCCACTGATATGTTTCCCCCTTGAAGAGGTAGAGGGGTTTGAGTGTTCCAATGACCCATAGAGCTGTGTCGACGGTAGCGCTGCTACTGGTTCGGGTCTCCAATGTCGAACAAGTCACGGGTAGGAACCTGCTGCCTTGTAGGTAGACTGGGGACAGTCAATGCCTGGGGATAGCAAACCTGACAGAAATGTTTATCAGCGTCGAATGTTCTGAGACACAGGTTTGATGAAACAGTGCCAGGCCATTCACTTGATGATGATGATGAACCTTAGCATTTATTGTTAGTTTGTAATTTACTGGGCAATTGTGTGTTCAGTAGTTTGCCATTGCTTTCTGAACGACCGACGCCTCATACCGTAGAAATCAGTGCAAAGTGGTCTGCTTTCAAATCACCCTCGTGCCCTGGCACAACATTGATAAAGAGATTTGTAAAACACACTGTACTTATCTTGAAGTGTATCAATCATAACCTTTCCGCTAGAGCACTGGTTCTCAACCTTTTTGGCCCATGCACTCCTTCACCATTTGTTCAGATAGCCACCCCCATCCCACCTTTGTATTTCCTACCTATAAATCCGCCCCTACACAGTATTCGTACAAATGGAAGCTAAATTTAATAACACATACTAGAATAAGTCTAGATGTCTACATAAAACCTGATTTGCTTACGTTATGAAACGAATTTCAGAAGGGCGGGGAGTACATAACCGCATAGTATGGAGGGAAAAACAATATCGAGTAATCTGTTCTTGTACTAACGCGATCTTAAAATACTCTTAATTCTCTCTCCCCCCCCCCCCCGAAAATCGTAAAATTCTCCCTTTGGAGGGAATTCCCCACCGGTTGAGAACCACTGCTCTAGAGTAAACTAGGCAGGCCGAGAGAAGGATCATGCTGTATGGGTAACACGTGGTCTGTACAATTCAGCTCAGGCTTTGAGCAATGGAGAGGTACAACTCCATCCCTGATCCCCACCATGGGTTCTAGTTGTTATGACTTTTTTTTTGAAGCACAGTGTAACAATGTATCGTCTGTCAAGATGGCAAGCTGCCAGTTAGTGTGCTTATCTTGAAGTTTAGCAATCATAACAACGATGCACACATTATCTTCTTTCTTATCTTCGAATTCCTATCTCACCCACGGGAACTCTCGTGAACTCTCGCAGTTCATCAAATATCGCGGTGACTGCGTTGGATGTGATCTCACAGATAAACTACCCACCTCCAAAGAACACACGCTGCAGGGGCGTGACATTATAACACTTCACCTGGTGCTATGAAATTAGGTGTCTGGTTCACGTTCCCGATCATGAGAAATCAATTCGTGTATGATGACGGGCGAATCTCTAAGAAGAGATTAGAAGACATACGAGGCAATATAAACATGGAAAGCTGTAATGTGTGATGACGGACCCTCATAGAAGTAGAGGAAAGAAGTAGAGATTAGAAGACACACGAGGCAATATGAACATTGAACACTATAATGGCCGCATCGGAATTCGAATTCACCCCTTCCAACTGTCGGTAGCATCCCTTTGAAGGACCCAGCCTCCTCAAAGCTTTCTTCATTTCGCCTATACTTTTTTTTCTTCTAGAGAAGAACCTCCTTTCATCTTGTCAGGTGGGTTATCGTTCTGTCTGTTTTCTTTAGGCTTGTTTATTGTAGGTTGGATTTTGCAGCTAAGGTTGTTATCGTCAACTATCCTTAGTCGCCTCTTACGGTATGCATGATGGGTTAAAGTGTTGCTATTCTAGGCTTCCCTTATGAACCCCAATAACACGCAGGCGATATAACTTTACCAGGCTATAGAGACAAACAGTTATATACAATACTAGACAACAGAAAGAAGTTACCATATACCAGGCACGATCAATAAGTAATGCCTCCTTTTTTTTTTTTTATCTATGTAAATACTTTATCGGTGTGCAATTTATTAAGTTAGCAGAATTCTTTAAACACTCTTCTACTTCTACACTGTGTATCACTACCAATCTGTTTCAGTCACAGGTTGCGCAACAGTAACGATTTAAAAATGGCCACCAAAGAAGTTCGGTTAAAGCAATTTAATGTCATAGAAATCCTCAATGCTGAAGGTGAGACCCCCGATTCACATCCGCGAAAGTTTGAGTATTGTTTATGGAGATTCAACAATGGATGTTAGCACTGTCTGACGTTGGGTACGTCGTTGTGACGAAGCTGAAGTAGGTTAATCCTCACTGGCTGACGCGAAGCGGACTGGCCGTCCGTCAACCGCATTGACTCCACACAATATTCATCGAGTTGATGACATAATTCGTGGTCACCACCAGGTAACACTGGATGAACTATGTTCCATGTTGTCCATTCGTAAAGGCAGTGCCCAGACCATCATTAAAGACCTGGGTTATTCAAAGGTTTGTGCACGGTGGGTACCCAGAATGTTGACAGACAGACATAAATAAGCAAGAAAAACCATAGTCATCAACCTCCTGCACCGTTACGAAACTTAAGGAGAAGGACTTTTATTGAATATTGTGACAGGTGATGAGACTTGGGTTCATTTTGTTCATTTCTTTAAACCAGAATCCCAGAGGCAGTCAATAGAATGGCATCACACAGCATCGCTTCAAGAAAGAAGTTCAAAATGTCACGATCTGTAGGGAAAGTTATGGCCTCTGTGTTTTGGGATGAGAAAGGTGTGATTCTTCTCAACGTCTTGGAACAGGGAAACACGGTGAATGCTGACCGTTACATTGAAACTGTGAAGAAGCTTAGAGGACGTCTTCGACGACTTTACCCATTCAAACATCCGAGAGCTGCACTACTATTTATCGCACGATAATGCCACGCCACACACTGCTAAACGCACCATTGATACGATTGCAGAATTTGGCTGGAAATTATTACCACATCCCCCTTACAGTCCCGATTTAGCACATTCAGAGTTTCATCTGTTTGGACCATTGAAAGAAGATGTTCGCGGACATCACTTTGAAGGCACCGAGACCCTTAAACACGCCGTACGCTAGTGGTGTAGGAAAAAGGACACGGGTATTTACCATGTGGTGATACATGCCCTTGTGAGAAGAAGGACAGAAACTATACCGAATAACGGAGACCACATTGAGAAAAACATTTTTGAGGTACATACTTAGGGCTTCATTTCAGAGTGAATTTTATGTTTTTTGTTTTGTTTTGGGAGGGGGTGGGGGTGGAGGCTATTGAATGAAATTTAAAATTACGAGGCATTACTTATTGACCGCCCCTCGTAGCATGACAAACAAAAAGACAGTGAAATTCAGACAAGAGACAATATTACAGCTATAGACAAATGTAAAGCGAACGGAAGAAGAAGAAGAAGAAGAAGAAGAAGAAGAAGAAGAAGAAGAAGACGAAGAAGAAGAAGAAGAATAGACAAGTGAAGGACATAAATAATAGAGAACACTTAGGCAACATATAACACTATATACAACCGACAGGAGTGAATAATGTAGCGGCAATTTTGCAGAAGGACGCTCTCACCACGGCGCGCTGAGAAGCTACTCCATCTCTGGCCAGTTCTCCCGCCTTGCACACCCTCATACCCAAGATGTCTGCTATGTCCGGTGTCCATCTTGGCGGTGGTCCATCTTGGCGGTGGTCCATCCTGGCGGTGGTCCATCCTGCCTTTTCTCCCAAAAACCCCGCCATCCATAACTGTTCTCTTCCAGCTTCTGTGACGTTTCCTATGGCCACAGTATTTCAGTTTCTGATCTATGATACTATGTATGAACCCGTATTCTTCAATCTTCACATCTTTATTTCGGCTGCCAGGTTCAGTTTCTGATCTATGATACTATGTATGAACCCGTATTCTTCAATCTTCACATCTTTATTTCGGCTGCCAGGTTCAGTTTCTGATCTATGATACTATGTATGAACCCGTATTCTTCAATCTTCACATCTTTATTTCGGCTGCCATGTTCAGTATCTTATGCGTATTGTGGTAATTTTCCCATTCTTTCCAATATCTGCGTGGCTGCGGACACATCCTCAATCTTAAGCAAAACGTTCTGAATTGTCAGGGTAAGTAGGTACCCTATTCTGTGGGTACACCCGCTGACTCATAGATCACCCCAGTAATATCCACTTATCCTATAATATTGGTAAAAATTTAAATACGCCGTTAAAAGATAAGATTAATCGTTAGCGCACAACATTTATTATCTTCTCCTGACATTGTGTTAAAGAATTAAAACTTAACATGGTTTAATAGCTCAACTGTGGCATGGTCAACAGCTGTTTTGAGTTGAGTCAAAAATCGACATTATATCCCATTTGTCCTCATCTTCAACACCACGCGAAGAGTCCCAATACTTATGATACCAGTTGCAGCCTGATTATATGTCCGTCTGGTCTTTCCTGTGAGTTCTGGTCACTCCTTGTGCACCATTTTCTCCAGGCCATGATAATTTATCCGTTCTGCCACACTACGCACATGATCCCAACGTGTCTTCTAGCCAGCGAACAGCTAAAGTTTGACACTACATGGAGTATCATTGGTATACTGCTGTTCCTTTAGTAGCAATAATTGACCAGCAATGTTCCATAGATAGCAATAATTGACCAGTAATGTTCTCTAGATAGCAATAATTTACCTGCAATGTTCCCTCGAGTAGCAATAACTTACCTGCAAATATCCCTAGATAGCAATAATTGACCAGCAATGTTCCCTAGAAAGCAATAATTAACTAGCAATGTTCCTAGATAGCAATAATTTACCTGCAATGTTCCCTCGAGTAGCAATAACTTACCTGCAATTATCCCTAGATAGCAATAATTGACCAGCAATGTTCCCTAGAAAGCAATAATTGACTAGCAATGTTCCTAGATAGCAATAATTGACCAGAAATGTTCCCTCGTGTAATAATAACATACAAGCAATGTTCCCTAGTGTAGCAATAATTTACCAGCAATGCTCCCCGTGTTAGCAATAACTGTCCAATGTTACATGTTACCTGTGTTAGCAATAACTATTCAATGTTCCCTGTGTTAGCAATAACTATGCAGTGTTCCATGTGTTAGCAATAACTATGCAGTGTTCCATGTGTTGGCAATAACTATACAATGTTCCCTGTGTTAGCAATACCTATCCAATGTTCCCTGTGTTAGCAATAATTATCCAATGTTCCCTCTGTTAGCAATAACTATTCAATTTTCCCTGTGTTAGCAATAACTATCCAATGTTTCCTCTATTAGCAATAACTATCCAATGTTCCCTGTGTTAGCAATGACACCCCAATGTTCCCTGTGTTAGCATTATCTGTCGAATGTTCCTGTGTTAGCAATGCCTATCATTTGTTCCCCGTGTTAGCAATAACTATCCAATGTTCCCTTTGATACCAAAACACCCCAATGTTCCCTGTGTTAACAACAACTATTCAATGTTCCCTGTGTTAGCAATAACTATTCAATGCTCCATGTGTTAGCAATAACTATCCAATGTTCCCTCTGTTAACAATAACATCCCAATGTTCCCTCTGTTAGCAATAACATCCCAATGTTCCCTGTGTTAGCAATAACTATCCAATGTTCCATGTATTAGCAATAACTATCCAATGTTCCCTGTGTTAGCAAAAACTATCCAATGCTCCATGTGTTAGCAATAACTATCCAATGTTCCCTCTGTTAACAATAACATCCCAGTGTTCCCTCTGTTAGCAATAACATCCCAATGTTCCCTGTGTTAGCAATAACTATCCAATGTTCCATGTATTAGCAATAACAATCCAATGTTCCCTGTGTTAGCAAAAACTGTCCAATGATCCCTGTGTTAGCAATACCTATCAAATGTTCCCTGTGTTAGCAATAACTATCCAATGTTCCCTATGTTAGCAATAACTATCCAATGTTCCATGTGTTAGCAATAACTGTCCAATGTTCCCTGTGTTAGCAATAACTTTCTAATATTCCATGTGTTAGCAATAACTATCCAATGTTCCCTGTGTTAGCAATAACTATCCAATGTTCCATGTGTTAGCAATAACTATCCAATGTTCCCTGTGTTAGCAATAACTATCCAATGCTCCATGTGTTAGCAATAACTATCCAATGTTCCCTCTGTTAACAATAACATCCCAATGTTCCCTCTGTTAGCAATAACATCCCAATGTTCCTTGTGTTAGCAATAACTATTTCCCTGTTAGTAATAACTTTCCACCGGTCTCTGTGGCTAAGGGCTTGCGAACGCGGTTTGTGAGCCCGTATACCCGGGTTCGAAACACAGCGGTGCTAGTTTTTGTTTCGAAAAAGGTATAGGAGCCGGTCGTTCAGAAAGCAATGGCAAACTACTGAACGTAACATTTGCCCAGGAATCACGATCAGCGAAAATGCTGGGGTTGACTGCTACGTCCTGTGAAGGACATGCAACTTAATTTAATTTAATAACTTTCCATCAGCGTTTCATCTTTCTCTTGTGTTTATCTTTCTCCCAGAGAGTAGGTCGTCATTTGTGACCCCCATGGCAAACATTATCCCTCAAAATGAGAACAGTTACCCCCAACAGAAGATTTTTAGCATGTAAATCTGGTATGTGGACATGACGGCAGAATGTTTCTGTATACCTGTGTGTTCGGGCGGATGGGTGGATGCGTGTGTTTATGTTTGGGTATGGGTGCGTGGGTGTGTACATGTATGTTTATGTAAGTACGTACGTAGTTACACCCGTGCAGAGGGACGGACTGAGGATGTCTCTCTGTCTGTATGTGTATGCGGGTGTGTGTGTGTGTGTGTGTGTGTGTGTGTGTGTGTGTGTGTGTGTCTCTGTCTGTATGTGTATGCGGGTGTGTGTGTGTGTGTGTGTGTGTGTGTGTGTATCTGTATGGTCTGTCTTTGCTTGTCTATGAGTTTCACGTGTGGTTTGTCTGCTCGTGTGTGTGTGTGAGAGAGAGAGATTGTGTGTGTGTGTGTGTGTGCGTATGTGTGTGTTGGTCCAGCTATTGGTCTACATATATGATTATCACAATTGTCCCTGTCTCTCCTCCAATAGAAAGTCCGCTCGTCATTACTACTATCGACTGTATGGAGTATTTCATTGGTGAGTACCGCACACTGCCGGGTACGCCTGGGCACTTCCCCATAACGTTGACCGCTTGGTGAAGCATAATATATTTGCGCATGGGCCATATCTGCATGACTTTATTCTTTCTGTAGTGCATAGTTTTCTGCTACGGGAATGTATTACATGCAATATGTTATATAGTTTTGTTGTGGCATGATTGTATAGTGCATCGCACGCGTTATTTCATAGCTCCCTGCCATCACGATATAGCCCAGTTCTGCTATGATTGTACAATCCCCTGCTGGCATGATTGGGTAGTTCATAGTAGGCGTCCTGTGTGCACATGTGTGTACGTTGTTCTGAATCAGATAGTCCCTGTTAGCATGGCATCACTGCTTGGTTTTCTGCATATATCTGTGTACTGTTCATTGCTAACATGATTGTATAGTTAATTTGGCAAATGATTATATAGTTCATTTGGGGCATGACTAAATAGTTCATTTGGAAATATGATTATACAGCTCGTTTGGGAACATGATTATACAGTTCATTTGGGAACATGATTATGTAGTTTATTTCTTTGTACTGTTCATTGCAAGCGTGATTATATATAGAGAAAAAAACAGCGGCTGCAGCAGGATATAACAATATGAATTAAAAACAATTAGGTATATTTATCTCCTGCGAAAAGAAGAGACATAATAGACACAGACACAATGTACGTACCTTACAAAAAAACGCCATCTTAGGTGAAACGTATCCAAAAAAAACTATAAACAAAAACAATCAATAAATATATAATACTGAAGTATTAAAATAAAACAGTAAGTATTACAGGACAACAAAGCACGGTTGACGTTTCGGTTATACAAACCTTTATCAAGGACAGGACAACACAAACAGATAAAAAGCTAAATAAAACACAAAATAAAAATAAAGATAAAACACAGCTTCTTGTTGGCAGGAAAGAAACAAAAGTCTCTGATATAGTTCATTTGGGGACATGATTATATAGTTCATTTGGGAACATGATTATATAGTTCATTTGGGAATATGATTATATAGTTCATTTGGGGACATGGTTATATAGTTCATTTGGGAATATGATTATATAGTTCATTTTGAAATATGATTATACAGTTCGTTTGGGAACATACTAATATAGTTCATTTGGGAACATGATTATATAGTTCATTTGGGAACATACTAATATAGTTCATTTGGGAACATGATTATATAGTTCATTTGGGAACATGATTATATAGTTCATTTGGGGCATACTTATTTAGTTCATTTGGGAAGATGATTATATAGTTCATTTGGGAAGATGATTATATAGTTCATTTGGGGCATACTTATTTAGTTCATTTGGGAAGATGATTATATAGTTCACTGATGGCATGATTATATATCTCATTAGTCACATGATGATATAGTTTATTCTTAACATCCTTACATAGTTCACCAGGAATGTGATTATTTAGTTCATTTGGAATGTGACTGTATAGTTCATTAGGTACATGATTATGTAGTTCATTACAAACATGATTATATCTTTAATTGACAGCGTGATGGTATATCTCACGAGGCACACGATTATATAGGGAATTCTTAAATGATTATATAGTTCACCGACAGCGTGATTTTATATCTCATTGGGAACATGAATATGTGCGTCATTATTAAAATTGTAGCATAATTGTGTCGTTTCCCATTAGAATGATTGTATAAATTCCTTCTAGCACGATTGTACAATTCCCCGTTATCATTATTTCATACAGGCATAATTGTATAGTAAGTGCCGTTTTGGATATTTATAACAATATTCGCGGGCGGTACACACTTAGCAGCTTAAAAATCAGTCTGCTATATTTGGGCAGTCGATCCCCGTGGCGATGGAGCTACGGACGCAGTTCGTAGTCCCGCATACCGCGTACGAAACACAGGCTGATCAGGAAGCAGACCGCACTGCGTTGGTTTTCATGCAGTGGTATGAGTGCCGGTCGTTCAGAAAGCAATAGCAGACTCATTCATTGGCACCTTGCTCTCTTGATAAACGATAATTTGTTACATTGTGCTTCAAACAGGCATAATAACTACAACCCATGGCGGTAGCGAATGTGACTGGTAAGGCCAATTCGCGCTGTAAATCTTCATCCACAGTGGATGCATGTGAACTCATGGTCATTTCCACCATCATGCACAATCTTACGTCTCGCACAAACGGTGTGTGGCTTATTTGCAATCATTTTCTCCTTTGTCTTTATTCCATTTGTGATATTTGTCCTCCATGCAACACGATCAGCGGAATGGCAGACTACTGAACGTATATTTGCTAAAAAAATCACAAATAGTTTTTAAAAAATGCTGGCTTTGACTGCAACGTCCTGTAAATACTATACAACTAACTTTTTACTGTATATTTTGGCCAAACATTGAATTAACTCAACCCTGATGTGATGGCTGGAACTGCATCTCTGTTGTGAGGCGTGTAATGTTACCTGTTATTCATGACGTTGCTGCTAGATTGATTACTGTTTATTAAGCTCATAGTTTTATTGAATTTCGTGTCCCACCCGCGGTTGCATTCTCGGGTCCAGAACAAATGATTTCGCGGGACTTATATGGCACTTGCTAATGATGATGTAGGTGTGGTCTGTTTTTCTCTCGTTCTTCCTATCCATTTTCCTGTGTCGTCTTTATTTCCATGTTTCCTTATTTCTACCCATTTACTCTTTCTTTCGTTCTTTCTTTCTTTCTTTCTTTCTTTCTTTCTTTCTTTCTTTCTTTCTTTCTTTCTGTCTTTCTTTCTATTTCTTCATGCCATCTTTCTCTCAATTATCGTTCACTGATATAACGGCATCCTAGAAGAAAACAGCCACTCTGTTGCCATCTGAAAGTCGAATAGTGGTCCTGGAGATGTGGATTTACAAAAGAATATGTCGTATTTCATGGAAACAATTCTAGAAAAACTGGGAATAAAGAGTTGATGACAGAAATAAACAAAGAGTGAAATATTTCGGCCATGTTAAAAGACATAATACTCATACAAACCACACTGTAGGGTAAAGTTGAAGACAAGCGAGCAAGAGGTAGACAATGATACATGTGGGATAACTTCAAGAGATGGACGAACATCAGTCTGACAGAATGTACAGTCAGGGCGAGAGAGAAACAGTGTTGAAGGTCCATTGCAGCCAACGTTCACTGTGGAGACGGCACCTGATTGATTGATGCCATCTGTGCTGGTACCAACAATCCCGCACACAATGCCACGTGACTATAAGAGGCGTGGCCCAGACTTTTGATTGACACGTCTCTCCAAGAGTTGTAGTTGATGCGGACTGCTTGTGGCTCAGTTCTGTGTGATGCCCTTGCTGTGTGAGCTGGTGTTGGCTTGTGGGTCTCTCGCTCGTTGTTGGGAACATTTCTTTCTTTCTTTCTTTCTTTCTTTCTTTCTTTCTTTCTTTCTTTCTTTCTTTCTTTCTTTCTTTCTTTCTTTCTTTCTATTAACACTTTGTTTCTTTGTTTCTTTCTTTGTTTGTTTCTTTCTTTGCAATATTTCATGTCCTGTATATGTTAGGCTATGGTGTATAGTAGAGAAACTAAGCCATGACCTCAGTCTGGTAGACGCTGACAACCACACGTACATAAACAGCCAGTATTGGACGTGCCGGCCAGGCGGTGTTTCTGAGATAAACAACACAGGCTTGCAGTGCTAGTTTGCTACTAATTCGTCCAGCCCTGATCGGCGTAGTGTATTGGACGCCGAATCTTTTCGGATAACGGTGAAAAACTAGCAGAATCCGCGTTAAGAGATTAAAAATTTTGCGGCGAGACATTGCGATCGACGGGGTGGGGGTGGGGGAGGGGTTAATTTTTGATTTTCTACAAATTTTTACCTTCAGTAGTTTGCCATTGCTTTAAGTTTGTCCAACTTAATGCCGATGTAGGGGTTGACTCCTCCTACATCGCCATCAGCACATTGGAAGTTTAAAAAGAGCGCCTTTATCCTTTCGTCCATATCGATATATCAAAAAGATATTTATAATATGCAATTATAGAACCAAGTGGAAATCATAGCATCGAGGCCATTAGAAAGGTGATGCATATTACCAACTCGACCGAAGTTAAAAAGTAGCTATCTTTAGACTCAGCATTGGGCATAACAGGCTAAAATACCACTTGTTTAATACACTAAAGATGGGAGATACCGATGAATGCAACTGTAGGAGATACTGATGAATGTAATTGTGGAATTGGTAAATTGATGGCTAGACATTTGCTCTGCAGGAGTGTCCAACATAGGCAGAACTGAGAAAGTTATTCTGGCATGCACCCGCTTCATTTGAGGACACACTGTATGGAGATATCAACAAGCTTAAGATGGAGAATAAGCAGCCGACACAGGCCTGGTTTCATCGACAGCCTCACACAGAGGGAGGTACTGAGGAGGGGATCCCAGCACTTATGAATTGAAGGGTTCGACATGCAGTGAGGTTGATCTGTCGACTAAGTGTGTAACACGCCGAAAACTCCAGCCACGTCTCTTACGGACGTATTGAACGTGAAAATGCGTGCCATAAAACTGCATCCTGCAAGCCAAGTTGATTGGCGCAGACTTCAGGACTTCTGCCTGTACGACCTCTTCTCGATTTCCAACTGCCGTGGGATTTTAAACATTGTTAACATGCACAAGGGACCTCAAATCATGACCCTTTGGAGTCATGTGTATAGTTCAGAAGAACGGTTAGATCATCACGGCTTGGAGAGAATTGTGCTGCAGGGAGTGACTAGAGGATCTGGCAGAGCCTCGAAACTCCGAGGACAGGCCAGACGGACACATAATCAGACTGCTACTGGTACTGTTAGTGTTAGGACTCTTCACTGGCTGTTGCAGATGAGGACGGAATACGTATGGCAATGTCCTGAGTGCTGTTATGTCGGTTGTTGACTCAACTCAACCCAACCCAACCCAACAAGACTTCAAATGTTTACGCCTTTATCAGAGAAGCTTCTGCGGCCGATGAAGTGCTCAATATATGCATGTTTTGAGAGTCCCCCACCCTCCCCCCGGGGAGATTTAGTTGGGGTCCATTGATAATGAAATTCTTACAACCTTTGGAGGAACCACCATCATACAAGACCTATCGTGTCTGTTCACAGGTCGGCTATAGTTCATCTTCCACGTTTCTGTTTGTCTTAAAAACCAGTCTTCTTCAGTAATGAGTTCTTCTTGGGTAGATTTCCATGAACAATCAGGAGCACCAAACCCACCATGTTCCTTCCTTGTAAAGACAGTAGGCGTCCATGAGTTCGACGCCGGCGCCGCAACTCCTACATCATTCCGCAGATCTACGGTCCATGTATGTTTCGGTAACTCGTGTCCTTGCATTAGTCTTGATCCGCGTCTGTATCTTGTTGGTTTTAAAGCGGTTGGGATTGGGTTTTTGTGGATTTATTAAGAAAAGAAGTTGTGCTTCATACTTTCTTGTGTAGTTAGTATGTATTAATGTGACACGCGTGATTCCGAATGCAAAGTGTTTGACCAATCCGGTGCTTTTGGACAAAAATGGACGCAGTTGAGCATGTTCAGGCACCCAAGTTCGGAATAAGATCATGATGGCCAAACTGGAGATTGCCGACAGGCAATTACATGGCGTTACAGGTAGGGACCAAGTTTATATTGTTGAATACAAGAGTTTGTAGGCAGACAGCCATATTATCATCATCATGTGCCCCACCAACTACCGCATATGCTCATGTCTCTCCACAGATTTCGATAATTAATGTTCTGGATCAACTCTGCTGATGACACTCCTTCATGCCACAGTCTCAGTCTATCCAGCATTATTGTTCTCGATCTGTATCTGCTCCATCTCCCACTGATCTTTGTAGTCGTCATATTGTTTTCCAATGCCTCTCTTCTCATCACGTGGTCAAAAAACGCCGTATGTCTCTTTCATATAGTTGTATGCAATGTTCTACTTTCATTATTAGCCTTTTTCAATTAATCATTTTAGTACCTTTGGCAGTCCAAGGCAGCGAAAAGATATTAAAGTAGACGAGACATACATTCGCACGGATTGATGAGCACTCATAGAAGTAAAAGATCAGAAGACACACTAGTCAATATTGAAGGTCAACATTGCCGATTAGATAACAGAGCTCGTTCTTAAACATCCGGTGTGCTGAGGTAGGGAGTTCAGCCCCTACACCGGTCAGTTGGACTAACATGTTGACTTCTCGTCCTTGACTTGGGGATGTAAATTACAAGTACCTCAGAAGTTAGAGAGTTCCTCTGATGGCGAGGGACACTGTTAATAGACAACTAATCCACACGGAAAATTCAGGCCAGTGCTACTAGAAGTAGCTTGTATGGATTACACCTCAGTTCAAATGGAGCCGGCGCAAGAAACAAAACAGCCAAGTCAATAAAAGAAAGTAAACCTTCCACCAGTCCTCCAAATAATGGCAGTGCCCTGCAGAAGGCAGTGTGCTTTGAGGTACCACCAGCTGGACGTAACCTTGTCTTTTGCGTTCACTCGTTTTGAACTCAAACACCGGAAGTTTAAGATCTAGCGCTCGTATTTATTCGGCCATGCTGACCGCGACATACCTTTGGAAGGTGAGATCGTTAGCTAGCTCTGTCATCGACCTGAACCTACACTATTGACTATGTAAAGGGTTCGCACCCAACCAGTTGAATACCACAGTCCATGCCGTGTGGCCGGGCTGATCATGTTAGTGACCATGTCTAGCCACAACCTTCTGCTTCATACACTGTCAATAATTTCTGATACTGTTGTTCCTTCATGCCATGATGTCAGACTGTCCAGCATCTGAGGTTTTGGTCTTCCCCTGCTTATAGTCCATGCCGCGTGGCGTTGGTTACCATGTCTATCCACAACTTTCGGTCTCGTGTTCAGGCAGTTATTTCTGATGCCATGATATCAAACAGCATCTTCTCTATTGGTCTTCGCCTGCCTTCAATCCTCTCCAACTTTGCCCATTGTCACGAGGTACTCCACTTTCCCCTTCTGGTGACATGCATAAAGAATGTAGACTGACTTCTTCTGATACAAGTAGCCAGTTCTTGTTGTAAGTTCACTTCTTTCACGATATCTTCTTGCATAGCACTGTCTGCTTCAAGAATTTAAATTAGACAAACATAGACCAAATCACCAAGACAGAAACACTCTCAAACCCTCATGTAGGTTCTTGTATATAACGAACGTTTACTCGTGGTGTAGGAGGTAACGTATGGAACCTTTTACACTCCCCCTCCCCCCCCCAACATATTGGGTATATGGTGCTATCCTAATATTTGTATAAATCAGTCAACACTGGGTGGGTCATGTAATCAGTGTCACCCCAGCCGCAGTTACTTCCCGGAACATGTCCTGACACCACGTTTAGGCCAAGTCCACCTGGGAACCCACATCAGTGTTTACAGATCCGCATCGATTAGGATTGGAACACATGGCTACCAGGCATGCAGGAAAACGTACTTACCACTGCGATACCGTGGTCCTCTAGACAGTAGATACCAGGGAGATTCAAATGAAAATGTTAAAATAAAGTGCTTGGATTCCTGTAGAAACAAATTCTCTTGGTCGAGTGTGCTGTACCTCTTCATCGGGTTGAAAAGTCTGTCACAAAAGTCACGCCGTTTTGAAACTACCTACTCCCGTTCGTTACCTTGCTGGAATGACAGGCATACATCACCGTACTGGACATTTATTCGCCGACGCATTTTATAGGTTTCACCCCTTTGTTGATCAAAACACGGATAACAGAACGCTGCTCCTTTTTGGTGCATGTCAAAAGTGGGGCGGCCATCTTTAAACTGTCCTTATGACGTCGCCGTGTTCTTCTGCACTGTGATGTCACATGTTCAACACTCTTGACATCCTATAAATAATATTAACAGTTTACAAGACAATGGCATGGTTATTGTAATTTCTACCACACTTTAAAGGTTTTCTTTTGAAACCCCTCGTATTTAAAATAAATCGCATATCCGTCCATCCATCCATCATGTGCCAAGCCGATAAGCGTGGACGGTCATGTTTTTTCATTTCACTCGATCACCAGAGTCGTGGACCAGCTCCGTGTTTCTGTCTCGACCATACCACGTGGGCAAGCCATCCAGGTATTTACTCCTCGGTCTTCCTCTTGGTCTCTTCCCCTCGATCTTGCCAGTTGTCACCAAGTTCTCAAAGTAATTTCTTCTCATAACACGCCCAAACAATTTTGACTGTCTACGTCTAATATCTCTAATCAGTTTACGATTTTCATTTGTTTCTTGAAGGACGTGCTCATTGGTTTTTCTGTCTGTCCATGGTATTCTTTGCATTTTCCTCAGAAACCACATTTCCACAGCCATCTGCTGATTTTCAGCTTGACTGCTCATTGTCCACGCTTAACATCCATACAAAAGTACAGGTTCTATGTAGCACTTCAACACTTTTTTCTCATTTCAATTGATATCTTTTTATTGGTATTTTTCATCTTGCAAAAAGCTACCTTCGCAATGGCAATTCTTGTTCTAATCTCTTCAAGGCATCTCCCATCAGATGTTATGACTAGTCCGAGATAACTGTACCGATTCACTTGCTTAAGAGTATGCCCATTTATTCGTAAAATACATGTGGTATTTTCTTCTTCCCAGTGACGACCATAATCTTTGTCTCCTTACAATTTAATTCTAACCCTAGTTGTTCACTGTGTGCAACAACCGCATCTACTAAATGTTGCAGGTCCTGTTCATTGTCCGCAGTCAAGACTGTATCATCTGCATATCTAATGTTATTGATGTATCGTCCCACAATGTTGATTCCTTCTATATCTTCTATATTTCTGAAAATATTTTCACTCTACAGGGAAAACAGATCTGGAGACATTACACATCCCTGTCTCACACCTCTCTTAATAGGCTTATATTGACCTACTTCATTATTAATTCGGATGTTGTTTCCAATATATGTGTTTTACAAGTCTAAGGTCTTTTCCATCAATTTGTAGATCTTCAAGCATCCTTATCAAGTTGACATGTCTCATTTTATCGAAAGCCTTTGTGTAGTCAATAAAGCAAAGGTGTAGAACTTTGTTTACTTTCAAAGAATGTTCAATTACTGTTCTCAGTATATACACAGCATTTACTGTACCCTTGCCTTCTACAAATCCACATTGTTCTTCTCCTACTTCAGAGTGTATTTTCTTTCTAAGTCTTTGCATGACAATTCTCAGCAAAATCCTCGTGACGTGGCTCATTATACTAATTGTTCGATGCTGATCACATTCCAAGGCTCCTGATTTCTTCGAAATCGCATATAGAAAATGTATATTTATAGAACACGGAAAAGCCGAACAATTAATTTCAGTACATTAGTCAGGTGAAGGACAGTGTATTATCATGCCTACGTGCTGTCATGTTGTGGGTGCGTGCTGTCACGTGGTGCTATAATTAGAAGTTGATTAACACAGATGTGTACCCATCCCCATTGAATGTAAGATACCGGTTTGTATTGTATGGCTAGGTAACTTCAGTAATGACATGCAAACGATGTTGGGCGCTTCCCAGGCGTTGCAGTGTCTGTGTTGTTATAATATTATAAGTGTTGTTAAACGCTTCCCAAGATCTTCTGTGTCTTTGTCGTTACAAATGTTGTTTGAAGCTTTCCAAGATCTTCTGTGTCTTTGTGGTGTTTGACGCTTCCCAAACTCTCGTGTTTTTGTCGTTAAACATGTTCCGCGCTCCCCAAACTCTTGTGTTTCTGTTGTTTGAAGTGTTCGGCTCTTCCCAAACTCTTGTGTTTCTGTTATTAGAAGTGTTCGGCGCTTCCCAAACTCTCGTGTCTTTGTCGTTAAACATGTTTTCGGCGCTTTACAAGCTCTTGTGTCTTTGTCTTTATCAATGTTCCGCACTTTCTTATCGTTTCCGTGTCTTTGACGTTACCAATGTTCCGGCTTCCTTACCATTTCCGTGTCTTTGCCGTTAAACAAGTATGTTTTGTTGTAAACAATAGTCGAGCGGAATAAGGACAAGAGGTGTAAGAAATAGATGGATAAAAAAAAAAAGATAGATACAAATGAGAGAAATGATAGCAAGAGGAATAAGAACTAGATGGGTAAGAACAAGAAGGATAAGAATTAAAAGAGATGGTAGCGAGAGGAATAAGAGGTAGATGGATAAGAAAAAGAAGGATAAGAATACAAGAGGTGATAGGAAGAGGAGCCGTCTCCGTAGCGATGGCGTTGCGGACGCGATTCGCAATGCCGCTTACCCGCGTTCGAAACACAGCGGTGACCGATTTTGCAGCAGACCGTGTTCTGCTGGTTTTAACGTGTTGGTATGTGAGCCGGTCGTTCAGTAAGTGTAACAGAGTGAACAGTTGAACGATAATCTCAAGTGATGACATTGAAGCCTTGATATTGTAAACGGTTTTTATTATCTAGAAATACAAAGTTAATATAAGTTCATGAAAACACACCGTGACCGACCACAGGTTGAGCTAGGACTGTTTATATTTTGACGTCACCCGTGAGCTTCCTTAACAATAGTGCTTTCAATAGTGCTCACGGGTGCGACATTTCCTAAACCTTCTCTATATCCCCCTAACTATCTATAACAGAGATGGAGCTCTGTTATACTCTTCCCCTTCTTTAAAAAGACTTTTCTCAAAAGTCTTACCTCCCTAACCTACATATTCCATATTCCCACTTAGTTTTCTCTCACTACCATCTCACTAACCCAATATTATTTATCTAAACCTTCTTATTTCGATTTCAATCTCTCTAGTTGTCTCCTACAACACCCTTAATACTCTCTCTCTCTTATAGCTAACTGCTACTTTCGTTGTTACTTCTTCTTCTGTTCTGAGTACACAAGGTTTCCAAAAACATTCAGGATTATAAGTATTCATAAAATTGTTAGTATATAGTTTGCATCACGTAAGTTCTCATTCTCTCTCATCATCAACCACACCAGTATAGACAGAAAAGATATAGATGGGGTTAGTAATAGAAAAAGAAGGGGTGCACACCCAATTTATGAAGATATCAAGAATTAGTCAAGAACAATCACATTTACCTCCCTTGCAAACGTAAAAACTTTTACAAAAGTTTTTCAAAAATACATCTTATGATTTATAAAGCTACATCCCTGTTCGTTATAAATTAAGTCGATCCAACATTTCTTCTATATACTCAATATTTGTACTGCCATCCACAACCCTGCCTATATTTCACCTATCTCACGTCCAACCATGAAACCAATAACAATGTTCATATTCCATGAACCTTTTAAATTAATTAACGCTGTTTATCACAGCTCCTATATTTTACCCCCTCAGATCCCATGACAATCATCCTTGTTTATATATGTATCTAACCCTAAACCATATGCACTGTCATTCACAGCCCCCTTAATATTTACTCTCCATCAACCAACCTCTTATATTTGTTTAACTATCACAGCCTCTTTTCGACGTTAATCACGTGTATAATATGGCATCCAATCCATATACCTTTAATCCACGCTGACTTAATGCAGCTCCTATTTTAACTTCCCAAAACCCTCTTATTTGTGTAGGAACCCCGTCACTTAAGTATGGCATATGTTTCCAATACTTCATAGCCACTATATTATTAACCTCTTTATACCTCTCTATCCTAAAATATTAACGCTGATTAACACAGCGGCCTTCTTACACATAAACTTATTATTCATAAAGAGAGTGTGTCTCTCTTCTAGTCCTCAGTAGTTTATTAACTCTTTTCTGAACGAAGGGTTTTAAATAAAGCCTCACGTATTGCTTCTATACTAGACAAAACCATAACTGTTTGTGAACTAAACTTAACTTAACCAATTTCCAACATATTTATAAACAAGACAATTCACTTAAATCATGAGTTAAGCAAAATAAAATCACAACAGGACATCATACCCCCCAGGTTATTAAATATAATTTCTCTTTCCCCTCATATCAAATAAAGGCAATCAAGCAATTCAAAAATAATATAACATACATCCTATCCATTGTTAGTCACTTTTACGGACTAACAATAATTTATTTATCTATTAAGAAAACTCAACAAGCCGAATCATAAAATTAATTGGTAATAAAACTACAATAAAAATACACCACACTCGAATTTACATCCATATTACCTATCTTAATACCTAAATATATAGTGTCATGTCTACTCCTCAAGACCACTCATTATAAGTATCAATCAAACCATTTTCCATAACACACGTGTAACACACAGCTTGTGTATTTCATCAACTATCACTTTCCTTTTTAAATCACCAAATTTACATCTTGTCATCTGCAGCTTTTTCTATCTATTTATTTCTTATACCTCCATTACCTCAGTAACTTTAAATTTTTCTGTATAAGCGCTATTTCCACATCAATATCTTCATCCTCTTGTAAAGAAATATTTTCCTCCATACTACTATCTCTATTAGATTCCGAATTTTCATCCATTCCTTCTTCTTCATCTGTATATCTATCTCTAGCAGCCGCTAATGTTTTTCTTTCTATATCTAATCTAATTTGTTTATCGTAATTTCTTAACGACCTTTCGAGTAGGGGCATGTACTCGCCGCTTGATGAATTTTCCCTGATTCTCCTCTGTCTTTTCACCTCTCTTTCTCTCTGTCTTTCTATTCTCCTTTTTACTGCTTGTCTGGTATTTTTGAATGGAGCGGTTACCTCTTCTTCCATTGATTTAACAGTATCATAACAACCATCATACGTATTTCTCTCTTCTTTCATCAACGTGTTCGGTGTTGTCTGTTCATAAGTATCATCGTCAACTGGTGTTGTTATTAATTGACTTTGTACCGGATCTTTTCCAACATCTAGTGGTATTGTAGTTCTTCTGACGAGTTGTCCATCTGAATATAAATCGTCTGAATAATAATAATTATTATTGTCTTTATTATCTTCATTATCTCTTCTTAAGTGCTCTACGTGTGCCCTCGCTACATGTCCTGTGATTTGGTTCTTTATATTGTATGACACAGTACCTAACCTTTCTAAAATATAATACCCTGGAATCCAATGAGCATCAAATTTGGAGTTCCTTCTATGCTTCTTATAATAAACTCTATCACCTACTTTGAATTCCTGTAATTGTGTATTTTCGTTTCTGTACTTTTTTTTGTCTTTCTCTAGCTTTAATTATATTATTCTTTAACCTTACATGCGCTTTGTGTATTTCTTGTATAATAACTTCCTGAAAATCTTCCCCCATATATTTACGTCTTGGTTTTAACAGATTGTCAATGGGTAGTATAGGCTCTCTCCCGTGCAGTAAATAAAATGGTGAAAACCCTGTGCTCTCATTTTGATTTGTGCGTATTGCGCTTAGTGCAGGTCCCAGGAATAGATCCCAATCTTTTTCATAACAGAGTAATAATTTTTTTTTATAACAGAGCTCCATCTCTGTTATAAAAGCAATGGCAAGCTACTGAACGTATAACTTGCCAAGACATCAACAACGGCAGTAAAATGCTGGTGTTGACTGCAACGTCATGTAAAGGATATGCAACTATAAAAAAAGCAAAATTAATAAGAACTAGATGGATAAGAACAAGAAGGATGCGAATAAAAGAGATAAGAGGAAGAGGAATAAGAACTAAAAGGATAAGAATAAACGAGATAAGAACAAGAGCAAACAGGGAGACGGCAACGACAAATAGACAAGCCCTCTGGTTGCCCAAAGCCACAGCGTGAGAACTGCTGTATGTCTCCTGTTTTTCGCCTGTACCTTGAAGATTTACGAGATACCATTCGTTATCGGGCCGCATAACTTAAAAGCTACCCGTAGTTTAGTACGAGTTTTCGGCCAGTCCATAAATGCTGCACTCTTGGAAAAGGGGAGGGGGGGGGCATGGGAAGAGCGAACGACGACAACAGATGGGCAAGCGCCCCCCCCCCCCCCCGAGACTCAGGTCATAAACTGGCCAAGAAATTGGAGCATCTCTGCTCGGTGCCGCCTGTCTGCAGATTGGGTGTGTCCATTGTAGTCAACACAACATTCCAAAGATGGTCATTTCTCTGGGCAGATGTGCAGTTCCAGTGCCGGTATCGTGCATCCCTCGCTGGGTTCAGGGTTTGAGGAAGGGAAGTAGAGCTTTGTAGTATAGGCCCCTTGGCGATCTACAGCAGTTTGACTCCCAGTAGCTGCCAGTTCTCCTCACAACTCGTTTGTCCTGGATGCCAATGCGTGGAAAGCTCGTAAGAGTCAACACTCGCAGTCCTGCCGGGTGGGGCAGTTGGGAATTCTCAACCAACCAACGACAGTGATAGTTAGAAGTCAACAGTTGATAGAGAAGGGGAGAGGGAGAGAATGAGAGAAAGTTGGAGAGAAAGAGAGAAAGTGGGAGAGAGAGAGAAAAAGAGAGAGAGAAAGAAAGAGGGAGAGAGAGAAAGCAAAAGAGAGAGAATGAGAGAAAGAAAGAAAGAGAGAGAAAGACAGAGAGAGAAAGAGAGATTGAGTCCACATGACAAAGTGTTTACACCGCCTGCCTTTCGCTCCGAAGGGCGAGTCCGAGTCCGGCCTACGTCGTTTGTTTCACGAATGCCATTTTCTCGGAGACTTCTGGAGATCTTCGCTGGAGCTACGGAGTTCTTGCTCTGTGCGACGCTATCGGCAGGCCGTCCTGCGGAAAGAGACCATTTGGCATAAAACCCAGTGCGATAAAGTCGACCCTTTTGCCTTATACACGAGTTGTAAGAACCGCTCGGTGTCACCCATTTTTCACTTGCACTTCGAGGATTTAATAGACCCAACACGTCATCCGAGCCGCATAACTTTGAGACACACCTGTAGCTTAGCACGGATTTGCAGTCACCCCACAAATGTTGCACTCGTGGGCAAATTCCGGGATTGCTCAGCACGGGACTCGACCTCTGTCAGTTTGCTGCTTCACTTTATATCCGCCTGTTGGGCGTGTCATATAATTCCCTTTTGTTGCCCGGTATTTGTGATTCTTTTATATGTGAATTAATCCCTCCGTCCAAGGACACTGGGCTGGAGTCTGATGGCAATGAGATGCCAATGAGATGCCTGCTACAACCTGTAGAGGAAGAATGGCCAGCCTGGGCGTCATCTCAGCCAATCCGTACATGTGCTGAATCGTGACCTACTTATACCTCCGTGTGTCTCTCTGTAGATGTGATGTGTCGGTACTGGTCTTCTTGCACACACCCCCCCCCCCAACCCCCTGGTTCTGAGTTTGAATAGTGGAATCACAGTTATGCAACAGGGTCCTTGCATCCATGATGATTTGGTGTCGGGCCGGTGGGGAAGTCCCTACATCAGCCTCGCTCCGACATATGTAAGCCCTTTTCAGGGTTAGATGAGCTGAACGTTGATTTTCCATAGGATTTACTAACCAACAGCAAACCAAAAGCCAACCATCCAGCCAACCAACCAATCAACCAACAGCTAAGCTAAATCAGTCAGCCAACGCCTCACCTATCAACCATCCAATCAACCAACCAATCAACAACCAACCAATCAACAACCAATCAACAACCAACCAATCAACAACCAACCTATTGCTATCGTGCCTCTTTTGAAGACAAACTATCTTCAGTCAAGACGGCAAGGTGCCAGTGAGTGACTTCCCCACCTCAAACTCTGTAACCATCGAGGGATGCGCGACAAGAACCAACCACCCTGTGACAAATTATTTGATGATGACAGAGGACCTAGTTTGTAGTGTTCTCTGGAGATATATCTTGAATATTACATAACAAGATAAAGGATATGATTTAGCACGTTTTGTCTAGAGGTCACTCAAATGAGCTAATCATTCCCGCAATAGCCTTTTTGGAGAACATTTTTCTTTTTGGCTCAAACCCCCACTGTGAGACCACTATGTATCTACATAGAAATTTATATAAGAAGTAAACTAGTTCACCCAAGGCCAGAGAAGATCTGAACTATTAGCGCCTGTACAACTGAGGATCTCTCTCACTCAACATAATGTTGCCAGTGTGCTGTTCGTCCGTCACATGGATCTTTCCCTATATTTTTTGTCATTTTGTGACCTATATCAGTTCAATTAGTCTTTAGGACTTTAGGACTTTATTTATTTGTAGACAAACAAACTTCAACAATAACGGTACATTACATCTGTTGGACAAGACATCTACATGACAGTTTCCTGCCAAAAGTGGGACATACATTCACAAGGAATTGTTTACGCCACAATTGTACAAGATAGACATCATGTGATACTTGACAACATCTATACAGGACTTTTCACAATATGTATAACCAACCACAGCACTTAAGACAGTCACCAGAGACAACACTTGACAGCACTGTACAAGAAATTCTCTTAAGACATGTACTTAAAACTGATTCATAAAATACTCAATTTATTGAGTTGGTGAGTAGAGTGGTGACCATTGCCTCATCACCTGTCATGTCAACATTTCAATCATTGCATAGAAAATGCATAAAATATGTCACACATGCAGATTGATAAACAAGATACAACACTTCTTATTTACTCCACCAGCCAATAACTCTCCTCCACCTCTCCTCTCTAATTACCACCACACCATTCCGTTACAGTATCTGTATCTATCATCATTTCCTGACTCTTGGGAATTTAGGAAATCCTATCCATGGGCAATTCAAGGAAGAAACTACTGTTCTGGGTCTGTTGAATCCTTTTCTCATCAGCATGGATGTTGGACTAGCTCCAGTTAGCAGCTTCCCCAGAATAAGCTTCATGGCAGATTCATTCCTCTTGAAGACAAGATTTGGTATGATGATATGGTACTGCATCTCACGGTTGATCAGGCTGTTAGTGAAGGCTGTCACTGGGTACTTCAATAATGACATACAGAATGTCCCATACATTGCAACTACTCACTTAGCCAGATCAACTTCCCTACTGTTCCTCACATTCTTCAAGAATCACTGTGTAAGCATCAGGCTGGATATTTTCTAAGTTTTGTCTTAGATAAACAAACACTCCCAAATTACTCCACAGTTCTCCATGAATGTAATTCATACTACTAGACTTGCTGTTAGTCTCAGTTTGACATTGGACTGACTCAAAGATAACTGTCCAGTTCACCACATTTGTAGTGCTTCAGATTGTGTCATGCTCCCATTTATGCATTCAGCTGTTAAAGAGCTGAGAGAAAACTCTTCTTGGTATTCCCACATTTTGATAGGGAGTCACATCTGGATCTAGGACTTCTGTTTAGTTGTCCCAGATGATATATGGATGGCCTCTCCACCATACTGTTCTCTGTTGACATATAAAATGGCACAACATCTCTTTACATATGTTAAAAGATAATGTTAGTATACATCAACAGACACAGATTGGGGATGGGGAGGAAAAGGATGGGTGTGGTCCAAACACACCTCTCCTGGTTTGATGATGCAGTGTATTTCACTCTGATGTACTGTGGGTGATATGTGTTCCATATTCACCCTTATCTGTGGTAATCACAAGACCATATGCTGAGACAGGGTAGCTTAACACAATTACAAGCATTCATGTGGTCTAAGTTCCACCATGTTTGAACCACAGTAAACCTGGGCACAAGGAGGACCAGACACAGTACAGCAATTATTGTGACATAGCAACATGGGACAGGCATTGTGAGGGGAAATGGAAAATAGGCATTTACAACTGCAATATGCATTATGTATTAACTAATGGCATTTACCCAATTAGCAGACCAGACATCCATTCCTATGGCTGTGATGTTGGTGCATGAATGTCCTATTCCATATTCACTTACTCAGCAATGCCAGACCTCACCCCTTTTTCACCAGACTTGTCTCACAGGTACATCATCATCATCATGTGCTCTTTCCCCACTGAGTAATTTTCATGTCTACTACAGTAGGTAACAGAAGCTCAATTGCATAGCAATGGTTCATATATGCACCAAGCACATATGGGAAAAACATGTTTAGTCCTTGTAAATTTGCATGAGCCATACTTTATATTCAGCCAACTAAGACACAGGTTCACACACCGATGGTTCTCTTAGGAACTAGTTTATATGAACCATCCAACAGTAGAGGTAACAGTGTAATGCTGCAGAGAGAAATGGTATTCTCGTGAGCTTAATTTGCCACCAGGTATCACATGAACTTAGCAATTCTGGCGTGCCACACACAACCTGTTTACATATGGATATTTGAAGCATCTTTCCTTCCACTAGATGTGAGAGGCTATTTATTAAATCACCAACTCACTCACTCCATCATTTTCAGCTTTTTACCAAGGAACTTGTACATGTTTACATCACTCATTCCCATTCAGACTGCCATTTGTTAACTCGCACGAGAGCAAAGGTACAGTTGAGTTAAGAATGAGTCATCCCAGGCATGAAGAATGCACAAGGGGTTTTGGTTTGCGAATCTGCATGAGTGTGTCATACATTCATCAAGCATACGCAACCAGTCACAACAAGGGATTGATATGCATTTGGAGTATACAGCGGGAAAGACGTGTCAAGGTTGAAGATGCAGTGTTCAGAATTCTGGCGCACAGAAGTTAGGTTTCCCACTTTCACATTTTATTCATAAAATACTCATACATTCTTCTCATTCGTTTATCAGGTACAACTACTACATTAAAGTATGTTTTAAAGTGGTACCTGCTGTCCAGAGAACAATATATTATTGAATCTTTAAGGGCATTTTTGGGTCATCACATCACACTAGCGACCGCTCCTGGTGAAATTCCCGCTCCTACTAATTAGATTTTAAAATATGGCCCAGGAATAGCGTGGGCTCATTAATTATGAACCAATCAAAAGACAAGTGCATACCGCCGCCTCCCCCAACTCGTTCTAGAACATACGATCTAAGAATAGCCCTTATATATGGGATGGTCCCCGTTAAGACTTAAAGTATTTTTATGAAATGTGTCGGACTGGAAATGTGGAATTCTGTTCCATCATGCTACACACCCAACCAACCAATTAACATCCAAACCAACCAACCAGTTAACCAGCCAACAACCAACTAACAGCCAACCAATCAACAACCAACCAAGCAGTCAGCCAACGCCCCACCAATCAACCAACCAAACAACCAACAGCCAACCAATCAACAGTTGACCAGCCAATGACCCACCAACCAACAAACAGCCAACCAATCAACAACCGTCCAACTAATGTTAGTTAACTTAAAATCATAGAAGTTGATAATTATCATTAGCAAACAAACAAAGGTTCCACTTTTCTGTCTGCACAGTTTGATCACCCACACCTCACCCCTATCCTCCCATACATCCTGTTTGAACAGACATTAGAGATTGTTTGCATTCGTTGTGGGCCAACAGGTTTGGCCTGAGAGATCACGACTGTAGCATCACGTGGCAGTGTGACATGAAACAATTAGGCAAGTGTAGACACTGTAGAGAACCAGCAAACATAGACAAGAAGTGTAGATGCCTTGAGATGTTTTCGGGCCAGGGGAAAGAAACCACTTGGGGGGAAAGGGGGGGGGGGGCGGGGAGATAAAACTTTCTCGGGACAGGGGAGAAAGACATCACAATGGGGGAACATGTTTTCGGGCCAGGGATAAATATATCACAGTTTGAGAGAGGTGGGGAGGGGGGGGGGGGGGGGTAATACAAATAATGAAATAACATTAGTGAAATGTGTAATGCATATGTTAAACTACACACTTTTATATGCGGTTTCTGCGAAGAATACTTGGTAGTAAGTGGCAAGATAAGATCACAAATACGGAAGTATTTGGCAAGGTTTGATCTATGCTCAATCTTCGTAGGTTTAGATGGATAGGGGACATTGAGCGGTAGAATACAAAAGGATATCTTTGTGTTTGGTGAAAAAGATCTCGGGGTCGGCCTCTACTACGGTTCAAAGATGTATGTAAGTGAGACATGACAGACTCAGCCATTGATATTGCACCTTGGAAGCAAGTCTCCGTTGATCGAGCTGCATAAAGGGCAACGATCAGAAATAGAATAAAGATCAAGGAGAAAATGACTGCAGATAGGTCAGTCACTGAGCGTGTGAGACGTCAGATGGTGCGTGATAGTAGAAATGACCATGTATTCACATTATCCATTCTGAAGGAACATTTACTTCCCGAATTAGTCTGAATGGTAACATTCGCTACCGCCATGGTTTGTAGTTATTATGCCTTTTTTGGGTATCACAGTGTAACAAACTATCGTCTATCAAGACGGCAAGTTAAACCAAAATACACAAAAGGGCAAGACGGGCCCATAAACAGGCTGCACCTGGCATTCTTCGCTGGCTGTTGAAGATGAGGACGTAGCACGTATGGAAATGTCCCGATAGTTTGTTAAATCGTGGTTATTTTAAAAAAAAGCATAATAACTACAGCCCATGGCGGGGCCAGGGATGGAGTTACACCTCTCCATAGCACAACGCCTGGGCTAAGCTGTAGAGACCATGTGTTGCTCATACAGCATGATCCGTCTCTCGGCCTGCCTAGTTTACTCCAGAGGAAAGGTAACACCAATACATATGGAACAAGACAAGCCGCAGAAGCTCCCGGATTAGCAAAGCAGTGCCGAACTCTCCGCCTGTCGAAGCTTCAAACCTAGACCAGTTGCCAATCAAGGCGGGCTTGGTCTTCTGGTCTGCCTTGCCACGACATTTAGTCTTTATGTTGCAATTCGTCGCACTAGGATAGGGCTTGTACCCTCCAAATTGCGTACCGCCGCCCTAAGCTGTTGGTACAATGTAGGGTGTCGGGTTTGGTGATCGCCGACCAATATTCGGCGATAACAGAAAGCAAGTTGTGCCGTCTACTGTCATACGGTAGCTCTGTCATATCTGACTAAGATCCAACATTCGGCGCTAATAGAAAGCAGGTAGCACCGTCTACTATCATACGGCAGCTCAGTCATATCTGATTAAGATCTGACTAAGAACATTTGGCGTTAACAGAAAGCAGGTAGTACCGTCTACTGTCAAATCTAAGACCTGACAATATCCCTTTTATGCGCCTTAAGAAGTATTGGGCATTTGTTGTTACCAACGGCGCTCTATGGGTTATCTGGTCCTATATCACATCGGTCGCTTGTACTTCCCAAGACATTCCGTGGTACCTATTGTAGGCATTGTGCTTGCAGTTACATTAAACCAACGTAAGCCCCCCGGCTTCGTGGCTTAGAGGTTATGATTTTTCTCCGTAATCTCGTATACTCTCGTCGGTAACGTGATGACGGTTCAAATCAGCAGTGGTTCGAATCGCATCGGTAACTTACGGGGTATGTGAGCCGGCCGCTCAGAAAGCAATGGCAAACTACAGAGCGTAATCTTGCCAAGAGATCAACATACAGCTGAAAGATGCTGGTGTTGACAGCTAAGTCCTGTAAAGGATGTGCAAAAAAACCGGAAATGATTCTACTCTACCATAACCGTTACCCTGTCTAACCTCAGGAGAGGAGTTATATTAGGGTGAATCCCTGGCTCATATTAATAATCATGTGGCTGAGTCGGCCACTAATAGGATATTAATTCGATGATGATTGTTGTCCAAAGAGGGTGTTGGCTGTATGGAGATAAGGTACAGAATATCCCTGTATATCATTTAATTTTCCCCCGTGCCTGAGACCGAAAATCGCCACACGGCTGGCGTCGCCATGTTTTATTCTCTCTTTGTTGCTAACGTCAGCATTAAGCGCCGATATAGCACAGAGCTGGCAGTGGCAAGATAACTGAGTCAACCAGTGCTCTTCTTCATTCCAGTGTCATGTTTGTTATGTCGTGTAAAGTTGTCATGTCATCTCGTATTGTCGTACCCCTGTACAGCACATGATAACCTCTGTATCAATGTCACCGCTTGCCTGGTAAATTACTGGTGTGTTAATTAGTTAACACTTATCTGTATTGTATCACCCACTTATCTGTATTGTATCACCCACGTAATCAGTTTTGTGTGTCCCAATTGCAAGAATAAACTCCGGGTAATCGCCGGGCTTAAAATTAGGTAACTCTTCTCAAAATACCGGCTCCGTGGCAAAGGCTTTACGGACGCATTTCGCAATCCTGTACACCCGCGTTAGAAACACAGCGGCGGGCGATTTGGCAGCAGACCGCCTTGCATTGATTTTGACGAAATAGTATGAGTGCCGGTCGTTCAGAAACAATGGCAAACTACTGAACGTAAACTTGCCAAGAGATAAAAAGCACCAAACAAAAAAAAAAAAAAAATGCTGGTGTTGACTGCGACATCCTGTAAGGGATATGCAACCAACTTACTTCTCAACATTGTCGGCGTGGCTTAGCGGTATGACTTTTGAATCTAACGACCAGTCCGATTTATAATCACTCCGTGCATGTTTGCTAAATGGAGAACACGAGGATTTAATATAACCCCCGGTTTATCGGTAGGTAGGTAGATCGGGCATTTGATCTTCTCGTATAAGAAACTTTCAAAAAAGTTAGTTAGTTAGTTGCATATCCTTTACAGGACGTCTCAATCAACACATGTATCTGTTTGCTGTTGTGATCTCTTGACAAGTTCAGTAGTTTGCCATTGCTTTCTGAACGAACGGCACACATACCATTTCGTAAAATTCCAACACAAGGCGGTCTGCTGCTAAATCTTCCGCAACTATGTTTCGAACGCAGGTATGCAGGATTATGAATTGCGTCCGTTACCTCTTCGCCACGGAGCCGGCGCGAAAACATATTGGTAGTTATAACTCCAAAATGTGACATAGAAATAGAAGGAAAAATCCTTAACCAAGTGGATAATATTAGATACCTAGGGGCATTTATAACATCAGATGGAAGATGTACAACAGAGATTAGGAGCAGAATAGGGCAGGCAAAAGCCGCATTTCAGAAAATGAAGAGTATCTTGTGCAATAAGTCACTATCACTGAATGTAAGAAAGAGAGTGCTGAAATGCTATGTAGAACCAGTTTTGCTGTATGGCAGTGAATCTTGGAATGTAAATGAACAAATTAAGAAGAAATTAGAAGCAACAGAGATGTGGTTCCTGAGACTAATGTTGCGAATTCCTTGGATTGCCAGAGTAACTAACGATGACTGCCTGAAACAGGCTAATGAAACTAGAACATTATATACAACAATAAGACAGAGACAAACAGCTTTCCTCGGTCATGTGATGAGAAGAGAGGCATTGGAGAACATTGTAACAACTGGAAATATCGAGGGGAAGAGAGACAGAGGCAGACCAAGAGAAATGATGCTGGATGGATTGAGACGGTGGCATGGAGGAATATCAGCACCAGAGTTGATCCAGAAAACCAAAGACCGAGATCTGTGGAAAGCCATGGACGCCTACGCCAGCCGGCACGGCACTTGATGATGATGATGAGTTATAACTCACTTCCTATTTTGCGCCAACAATTTTTATTAGGTCCAAATCTACTTTTTGTTTCTCGTCGAAAAAGCTAATTAGTGTAACATTTTTAATTCTGAGGGTCAATTAATTCTAGGAGAAACTTCCTGGTTTCTCTGCTACAGGCTCTGGCAACCCTAACCTCGCTAAGCCCTGGCCTGGTGTTTTGGTGTTGGCTGAGGTCGTGACCCGGACTGTTGACCGGACCTGTAGACGCCCAAACATTCGTGACCTGGTTAAACAATATAAAATAACACAAAGTAGTGCAGTATGTAAAGCTGCACTACTTTATGTCATTTTATATTGTTTACACTTTCACAGCTTTACCGCAGTTCCACCAAATTTTATTCATGTGACCTGGTTAAAGTGTGGCGACCCGAGGTTGTCGAACATAGTTACATCCTCCTGCACGAAACAGACCGCACATCGGCACCCGAGTGGGTGGTGCCGTAGATACGTGACATGACCTGATCAGCGCAGGGTCACAGTAGTGCACCAACAGCAAATAGACATAGGAGAGAGAGAGCGCGGTATACCGGGGATGGCGGGGGGGAGAAGAGACATACATAGTTGAACACTCTAGGGTTCCTAGATTCGCATGCACTGGTGCCAACT